>JASDDO010000012.1:293579380-294179380 GCA_030015575.1 Agapanthus africanus | reverse complement strand
CGGGCATGAAGCCGGCAACTCGACATGCTCAAGATATGCTGTAGAATGTAGTGTAGATGATGCTTGTCTCATTTGGGGTAAGTAGTTGCCATGATGGAGGAATCAACAAGATATGAACTTGGGGATTTATGGTAGCAATGAAAATGAGATTGATGATTAATTTTCCCACACCAAATGAACTTCTCTCATTTTCCTCTCCTCCAAAATAGTGGCCGGCCTCTATATGTGGGAAATGGTGGGAGGAAATCACTAAGGGAGGTGAGTGTAGGAGATAGAAAGAGGTGACCACATCCTAAAGCAAAAGAAACATCAACCATGCTTTTCATTCCATACCCTTTCAAATCTCATTAATGCAAAAATCATCATGAAAAAGCAAGGAGTCTTATCCTATCATAATGAATATATATGCAAGAAACCCCCCCTCCACAAATGTTATTTGCACAATTGCAAATAACCCCCTCCATCGGAAAAGTCCGGCCGGGAAAGAACAAAGGAAAACCGGCCGGAACGGAATGCAAACTGGCAACTCCAGAAAACTGGTCCCGTAATAAATTACAGGAAAACCCCGATACTGTGCATACACACCCGCATCTGTATTCCGACCGGATACAAATGCAATGAGACAAAATCTACACTGTACTAAACTAGGACCGGCTTAAGCCAAAGCCGGCTAGTAATATCCGTTCGATCCTGATCCTTGCAATACCGCACGTATCAGATCGAACCCTGCCATATATCCATACGGCCATTAGTACAAAAATGTCCGATCCTGATCCGTGCAATACCGCACGTATCTGATCGAACCCTGCCATATCTCCATACGGCCTCTACAGCGTTTCGCCCGAAAGCTTGAGTAACTGTAAGTGTGGTGGACTCTAAAGACTCTTCAATACTATGGCTGTGGATTTAACCACTAGCACGTCAGAGGTATTAGCCAATACGTGACGGGCCACCATCTATTGACCAAAAGGGACGTCGATGAGCGAACTCATCCTGACACCCTACTGAGCCTGTCAGTGACAATATCCGTACAGTCCGGTCCGTTCGTCTATGAGCATCGCATGTCGGGCCTAGGGGGTTGGTAAAAGTCAGACCCCCAAAAGCGGTACAAGTCGTGTCGGAGTGTAGCCCAGAACGCCCTGAGATACTACTGGAATACCTACCAGTAAATCTCCTGCCTCGGCCGAGGGCTTTGCGTAATGGCTCTCCTAGACACAGCGCGACCTCACCCCCAATACCGGGAGAGACGAACCCCTGAAGATCCGCTCACTGCCTCCATGTGGCTCGGGACTGTACCCAACTAAAACCTGTTTGCACGACTCCTTTGAGCCGTGGTAGGGTAGTAATCAAAGCACAGTGGGAACTCACACGAGACAAATGACGATCCTCAGGTCGATGAACTAACCTGTACACATGTCACCAGGGAACTGCTATCTGACGTCAGGTATAAGACCAACTAGCATGTTCCCGGCGAGTCCTGTCCGGTGTACTCATAACCCAATGAGCACCTGTATACATCTTAGGTGAACCAACTGACACCAGTGGCTTATGAGACCGGCTATTGCCCCTCGTCGGGGTCTCGACTGTATACACTAGTCTACTCTGGAGAATCGATGCCCTGTCTCGAAACTCCCACGACTAGGGACCTATTAAGGATGCGCTTATAGACCACCAGCTCTCACGTATATGATCGCCATCATACTGCTGGTAGTCAAGCAAGAATCCCAGGGGCTCTATCAACGTGTAATAGCGACATGTCAGGTCACCTAAAGCAGTACACGATGATAAAGATAAACCAGATAGCATACTATCATCTCGAGTAAGACTGTCCTACCGGGATAGGTCCTCCCTCAATCATTGCAATCACGTGCCTGTGATCCAATAATTGACTCTGAGGGCACTATCTCCAACATTCTATTCTCGCGATATTTGATATCAGCCGGGTCATCGGATCAAGTGTTGATTCGATGAATCGGTACGGATAAATATTAGTCGGTTATATGCGATATAGCCGGATTGTCGGATCAAGTGTTGATTCGATAATTTAATGTATAATAATATATATGATATATTAAATTGCATTAACTAATATTTGCTCACTAAAAAGATTCTTTTTCTCACTCGGGTAATACATTGATATATATGCGATATATGTTAAATGTATTATTTTATTTTGTTATGATAAATATTATATATGTGATATATAATATTGTAACATGATATGATAACTAATGCAACATGTTTAGTGGAGTTTAAACATGATTAGGGTTTGGATTAGGGTTTAGTCTTCTAGTTGATTCTAGAAGCTTTTCATTTTGTCATGATAAAGATATTTGTGTGTGACTCATCTTTAACCAAACCCAAACCCTAACCCTAGTTAATTCTCTACAAAGGTTAGTTTGACCATGGTTGCATTATTCATCATATCATTTCATTTCCTATTCATCACAAAAGGATTCTTAATATTGTTCATCATCTTCTTCCTTCTTCTTCTTTGCTTGAAATGGTTTCTTGCTTTGATTTTTGTGATGGATAAATATGAGAAAAAGATAAATAAAGAGAGCAAAAATCCTACTTCATCATCCTCATCTTCCCTTGCCATTTAGATGAGGGTGTTCACATCATTTCATGAGTGTTAGCTTGTGTTAAAGAAACTTCAAGGTAGATCATCTTAGTATCGAAGATCGGAAGCAAAGGTTGCGTCTTTCTCTTCGTGGAACCTCTCGAGAGTCCGGATCCCAATGATCGCAGCGAAGGGACCACAACACGGAGCATATGAAGTGAAGGACCAGATCTACAAAGGTTGTAATCCCTCTCACTTAGTGTTAAAGTTGTTAACATGATAGTTTTCGCCTAATCTCTAGTTTAAAGTTCCGTATTCGGGTTGTTCGGCACGGCTAAATTTTTAATCGGGCATGGTTGATGTCTCGTAGACCCTTGTGCGCATGCCTAGCAACCCTACAATCATTGTATTCAGGATCAGGCGGATTTGTGGTCTACTGCGATGCTTCACGAGTAGGGTTGGGGTGCGTTTTGATGCAGCATGATAGGGTGATTGCGTATGCTTCGCGGCAATTAAAGAAACATGAACAGAATTACCCCACTCATGATCTGGAGATGGCTGCAGTGGTCTTTGCACTCAAGATCTGGCGACATTATCTGTATGGAGGGTCGTGCCAGATATTCACTGACCACAAGAGCTTAAAGTACATATTTCAGCAGCGAGACCTGAACCTTAGATAGCGTCGATGGATGGAGTTAGTGAAGGACTACGATTGTGAGATCTTGTATCACCCGGGCAGGGCGAATGTAGTGGCGGATGCTTTGAGCAGGAGGCCCGGGGGTAGTCTATCCTGTTTGAGCGCAGTGCAGAGGCAGTCGTCGGTGGATTGGCAGATCTTATGCGACAGCCGGGTACAGTTCGAGTTTACGCCGATCGGAGGACAGATTGCGCATGTTCGTGCACGCCCACAGTTGCTTGACCGTATATATGAGACACAGCACAGTGATGACCGCTGTTCAGAGATCAGGACACAGATGGGACATGGCAGATTTTCCAAGTTCGTGATCGATGATCAGGGGATACTACGATTTGGAGCTAGACTGTGCGTACCAGATGCTGAGGGATTGCGGCGCGAGATTCTTGAGGAGGCACATCGGTCGTTATATAGTGTTCATCCCGGTTCCACCAAGATGTACCACGATATGAGAGAGGTTTACTGGTGGGACGGTATGAAGGGGGATATTGCAGATTTTGTGTCGAGATGCCTGACTTGTCAGCAAGTCAAGGCTGAGCACCAGAGGCCCGCGGAAGAGCTACAGCCGTTACCCATTCCGGAGTGGAAATGGGAACAGATATCTATGGATTTCATTGTGGGTCTACCCAAGACTAGTCGAGGGTATGACTCCATCTGGGTGATCGTGGATCGTTTGACGAAAGCGGCTCACTTCCTACCGGTGAAGTCGACTTTCGGATTTGCTCAGTATACCCAGATTTACATTGATGAGATTGTACGACTGCACGGAGTTCCGACATGCATCGTGTCCGATAGAGGCACCCAGTTTACCAGCCGGCTATGGCAGAAGCTTCAAGAGGCTTTGGGCACTCGCTTGAGTTTCAGCACAGCATTCCATCCGCAGACCGACGGACAGTCAGAGCGGACTATACAGACTCTCGAGGACATGCTCAGAGCATGCGTTTTAGACTTCGGAGGTAGCTGGGATAATCATTTGCCCTTAGTAGAGTTCTCCTACAACAACAGCTACCAGGAGACCATTCAGATGGCACCGTTTGAGGCTCTTTATGGGAGGAGATGCAGATCGCCCACCTGTTAGACGGAGCTCAGTGAGAGCAGTATTTAGGACCGCGGATTGTGGAGGAGACGACCGCGAAGATCCAGTTGATTCGCGATAGGATGAGAGCAGCCCAGAGTAGGCAGAGATCTTATGCGGACCGTCGTCGGCGCAGACTTGAGTTTTCTGTTGGTGATCATGTTTTCTTGAGGGTCTCCCCAATGAAAGGTGTGATGAGGTTTGGGAAGAAGGGAAAGCTTAGTCCCAGATATGTGGGGCCCTTCGAGATTCTCGAGCGTGTTGGTGCGGTTGCGTATCGATTAGCCCTTCCGCCCAGTTTTCCAGACGTGCACCCCGTATTTCACGTTTCGATGCTCCGCAGATATCTTCATGATCCTTCGCATGTGATTCAGCACCCGACGATCCAGCTTGAGCGCGGCCTTTCCTATGCAGAGCAGCCGGTGATGATCTTGGATCGGCAAGTGAAGAAACTGAGGTCGAAAGAGATACCGTCAAGGTACTTTGGTGTGGCCAGAGCGGCGAGGAAGTCACTTGGGAGACCGAGAGCGAGATGAGGAAGAAGTATCCCCATCTTTTTGAAGGTGCGTATAGTTAGATTTTTTTAAATTCGGGGACCGAATTTCTTTAAGGGGGGTAGATTGTAACACTTTGGATTTCCGTTTGAATGTCTTTCATGATAATTAGTGATCGTACGTGTTAGTATATATATGTGTTTATAGGATTATTAGTTAGTTAGTAGTGTTAGCATCATTTTCCTTGTGTAGTGTACACTTGCACACTTAGACATTTTTGAGACTTAGGGTTTTGGTAGCATGTAACCATTTTTCTTGTGTTGCATGGTTGTTATTTTCCCCACCATTTTAACCTAAACAAAACCCCATTTATAATTCAATCCTATTAAACAAATGATCATGGTGTTAGGTATGAAACCTTGACTTTTTGACCCTTTTTCTTCTCTCTTTTCTCTCTTTCCCTCATTCTGAATTCAGCAGCAATTCCAGCAGCCAAAAACCCCCATTTTCCTCCATATTCTCTTCTCTTTTCATTCCCCTTTGATCCATACACAAAACCCTATACTTATCAACTCATTTTCTTCACAAAACCTTAGGAAAAGTGAGCTTTTTGAGGTGTTTGAAGCAAATCTGCATACTTGAGGGGAAAAGCTGGAACTTTTGGTCTTTCTAGGGTCTTTTGAAGGTATAAATCTCACTCCTAGCACCCTATCTCCTTAACTTGCAGGTTTAGTTTCAAAATATCACCTTTTTGTGCAATTTTAGTGTTATTGAAGGGATTTGGAGTTAATATGTTAAAGTTTATGTTGTTGTGGCTTGATTAGCTTGTTAATGAGTTATTAGTGTGGGTTTAGACTTAGGTTTGTTTCAAATTTCAGAAAAATACCCTAAAGTTGGATTGTAGTGCAAAAGTGTGGATTTTAACTAGAAATAAGGCTCTGTAGGATCTGCTACTATCCGGGACATTTCAGAGTAAAACTAGATGATACTGTAGCATGTATGGGGGGTATAGAGAGCACACGCCAAACCTGGGAGCCCAATTCCCATTTGGGGCCGCCAAAATGTGCATTCTGGCCGCAAATTGCGGCCAGATGGGGGAGTTTTGGGTTGGGGTTTGGGATGTGGGTGTCTGCTGCTATGTGGGTTGTTTTGGTATATATATTTTTACAATATCTTTCCTGTATCAAAATCTGGAGGTGATTACCTATTTTCCCGTATTTTCAATCTTTCGCGACACGCGTGATACGTGTGTGTGGGTTTGGGGTTTCTGCATATCGCGGCGCGTAGGAGTGGTTTCAGGGGCGTAACCACACGTTTTAGCGTATCGCGCACACGCGCGCTTGGTTCGCGACACGAGTTACTAGTTCGGCATTAATGTCGCGTTTGTGTGACTTCAATCTTACGTGTGATATAATATGTAATTCTAGGTTCGCAGGCGAGTACGGCGGATGCCGCGCAGAAGGGGAAACAAGTTGTTGGCTATACCTAGCGAGAGACTACGGTGAGTAGATTTCACATCTACGGGGATATCGCCCGCATGGCGTTCTACGTCAGGGCTGATAGGACCTTATAGTTTCCTTTGTATACATTGACTATTCATGGCTACTATTTAGTGCATGCTGCATTCCCTGCTATTTGGATATAAACTAGAATTGATAGAACACCGCACCATTACTAACGGTCCATGTTGCACGAGCACTATCCTACATGTTACACACACACCGTTAGTAATTGCCATGACACTCACACTGTAGTAAATCACATCGGATCATTACATTGTAGCTCATCTATATGTGACTTGACATGCTATTTATTCTTGATGCCTATATCACATCGGATCATCATATTGTAGCTTATCTATATGTGACTTGACATGCTATTTATACTTGATGCCTATATCACATCGGATCATCATATTGTAGCTTATCTATATGTGACTTGACATGCTATTTATACTTGATGCCTATATCACATCGGATCAACATATTGTAGCTCATCTATATGTGACTTGACATGCTATTCATACTTGATGCCTATATCACATCGGATCATCATATTGTAGCTCATCTATATGTGACTTGACATGCTATTCATACTTGATGCCTATATCACATTGGATCATTATATTGTAGCTCATCTATATGTGACTTGACATGATATTTATATTTGACGCACATATCATATCGGATAATTGACTTGCATTTTGCGTTGGATTACATATGATTTCTGGATTTGGGAACCGTGGCTATTGCAAATATGTAATCATTTAAAAACCCGGTTCCCTTGATATGATATTTCGGTGCGTCCACCATGTGTTTTCTCGGCGCTAGAGTGATATATGTGAACCCGAATCGAGGAGTTGGTTGAGACCGATTACGGGTACATGGTGGACCCGTTATGGTACCCCGGGGCGAGAACGGTTTCGCTGTGCAGTAGACGGTGAGCCCGGCAGAGGGACTACTACCTACCGGTGATTCGTTGGACCTGACAGTTATCCGGAGGGTACTGATCAGAGTCTATAGATGGATGCGGGGTGATCCGTACTGCTGGGGCCGAGGGCCGATACCGCAGACGGAGCCCGTGGGCTAACCCGGACTGACGGGGCCCGATGGATGAGGATTTGCGTGTCGATGCTGGACACGAGTATTTATGATATTTGGGTGCCGATGTTAGGCACTCGGGGTTCTCAGAGATGTACAGGATTTGAGGGCCGATGAGAGTGCCGGCACCTGAGCTATTTGGGGGATCTGGGTGCATTGATGGACACCGATTATATATTCCACGTTGACATTCCGTGTAGATATTATATTGCCCCTACTCAGCATTTACTATTGTACCTCATCCTGTAGTTACATTACCTGATAGAGTACTTGCATGATTATTGCACATACTGCTTATCACATATTGATATCATCTGTTGGCATATGATAGAATAGCGCAGTACGTGCATGCTCGCGATTACCTTTATATGTTATCTCTATTCACGAGTTGGCAACTCACCCCCGTTGTGCCACAGTGTTTGCAGGTTGCCCTTCGGAGTAGTCGCGGCAGGCTGCGGTTGCATCTTTTGACACAGATACCCCCATAGTTGGTGTACTAGTTCTTTTGCTGATAGGTGGGTTTTGTGCGGTATCTGTTTATCTTTCAGTATGTACATTGTTGTATCTAGTATTCTCCATCTACCATGTATGTATTTGACTTAGAGACAGTGTGAGGACGATGATGTATTATATTTGTATCCTGGTGTCGAGCTCGTTGTGAGCCGACTGTACTTGCAGTTTATCCTATCGGTGATGTTCCCACTTGTGGATCTTGATCTTCGCTACGGCGTTGTATATTACTATCTTGGTGATTGTTTACTTAGATTTCTTATCATGGTATTGGGAGTTGATATCACGCAGTGTCTAGAAGAGCCATTACACAAAGTCTCTGGCCAGGGCAAGCGAGATTTGCTGGTAGTGTTTCCAGTAGTTTCTCAGGGTGTTTTGGGCTACACTCCGACACAACTTGTACCGCTATTTGGGGACTAACGTTTACCGCCCCCCTAAGCCCGACATGTGATACTCTCAGACGAACAGACCGGACTGTACGGAGATTGTCACATTCAGGCTCAGTAGGAGTTCGGATGGGTTCACCTCATCGGTTTTCTTATCGGCATCTACTTGGGGACCGTTACGTACAGCTAGTATCGCTTGCAGCCTGTGGTTAAACCTACTGCCACCGTAGTGTCTAGTCTTTAGAGTCCCACACAGAGGGTTGTTCGCCTTTGGGCAAAACAGAGTAGAGGTCGCATGGTCTTGCGACAGGGTTCGTTCACATACGCGCACTTGTGCACGTTTGGTGTCCGGGCAGTTATTACTAGCGGGCTTTGGTTTAAGCCAGATCCTAGTATTTGTTTTGGGATTGGTTTTGTCTCAGTGTATTCATGTTCCTCGAAACACGGATGCGGGTATGCATGCACAGTTAACAGAGGCAGAGGAATCTCATTAGGGTTTTTTGACCGTTGACTTTTTCTAAACCCTAATGAGAATGAGAAATATGATTAATAATATTAATTAAGGATAATTGTGCCATGGTTAGGGTTGGGTTGACCATTTGACTTGTTGACTTTGTTGACCTTGATTTTTCTTTTGCAAAAGATGCTTCTTGAAGCTTGCAATTAGCATTAAATGTGAAATGATAATGGTCAAATCAACTAACCATCACAATTTTCCTAATTATTATTATAATTCTCATATTCTCTCATATGAGAGCAAGGTTGGGACTATTCTCGCATTCTCTCTTGCTCATTCTCTCTCTTACATTGCTCTCCCTCTTCCTCTCTCTCAAAAGCTTAAGTGTTTCATGTGTTGAAAATCCAAGTTTTGTAAGATAAAACCATCAAAACACCTCTCTACTCATTCTAGGTTTCTTAGACTAGCAAGCCAAGCACTCTAGTTACTTCTTGGTTGAAGTAAGAGCTCAAGGTAGAGGGCTTCGGGTGGATCTTTCTTCGGCAAAGAAAAGACGAGGAGGAGGAGCCGTCTACACCACTCCAAGGTGCTAGCAACAAAGAGGACCACAACAAGAAGAGAAGTAGTTCAAGAACTAGGTATAACCATCTTACCTAGTAGCTAGAACTTGTAGTTAGTTTGTTAGTTTTTGTTTAGCAAAGATCCTTCATGGTTAGTCTATGTTTTCTTGTGATAAAAATCCATTTTTTACTCTTTCCGCCTCCCCGTAAGTACCAAGGTGGGTTACATAGACTTACAGGGGCCGTATGAGGGTACATGGTAGGGCCCGGTACGGTTCCCCTCAGCAAGATGATCGACGGTCCATGCCGATTGAGCCTGGAAGGTGGGCAAGTACCTACCGGTGACATTACCAATGACTCGGCGGTTATCATGGGGATACCGACGGGAGTCATGTGCGTATAGATACGTCGAGAGGCGAGTGTCAGAGCCAGGCACTCAAGCTTTCGGTATAGCGTATGATACGTTCCTATCAGGGTACCAGTCTTGGTGACAGCACCTGATAGATCACTATTTTGTGTCGATGCTTGACACTTGGTTTTCATGATATTTTACTCCTAAGTATATGTAATAGTGGAATAGGACGCTGTTATATATGCATATATGTCACGTCCCGAAAGTACGGAACATGACCGACACTTAAACTACGAAACGTCTCGAGGCGTACGTAATCTAAGTAAACCGAAAACCCAGAAATCCAAACCAGGAAAAGTAGTAGAGTGAAGGAAAAACCAATTTAAATCAAGTAGTTTTAATAGCATAAGCTGAATTATGCGTTTTTTTACTGAAAATTTCGGCAAAGTCTCCTTTGTAAATACTGGCCCCCAAACGGGATACAACATGAATAGTATACGAAATAAATAAAAGGTATCCCCAAGTGGGAGCTAGCTCTTCGTCAAACGACGGTCACAACCACACAAGCAATATAATATACAACGCCAAGGGCGAGGATCAAAACTCAAAAGGAAACTCAAAACAACAATAAATCCACAGAAATATAACACGCGATTCTAAGGTCGAAAGAATAACATCACTGGTCTCTATCTCAAAAATAAATACATGTTTGGTTGATGGAACTTTTAGATACAACTGAATAATAATATATATAAAGTATACTGATGGGTACGACACAATAAACCCACCTACTAGCAAATCACCCGGAAATGGAAGTAGTGCCAGCAAAGCCGTAATGAAACCTGTACGGCAAAACCTGCAAGAAACTGTGGCACAACGGGCGTGAGTTGCCAACTCATGAGTAGAAAAACATCTACGAACAGAAATCGCATGAACAACTCAATCCTAGGTCATACGTTCATAATATATCCTCAAATATAACCAGCAGCCTAAACAATGGCTAGGGTAAATATCTAACCCAAGTGTAATCCTATATGCCCGTGTCAATGCCTCAGGTAGCAATATATCATATGGATGATGTATGAATGAATGAAAACATAATACATGTACTAAAGAAACTGCTTTCATAATTTAGTGAGATTTCCTTTGTATTCTTAAAATGAGGTATCATAAATGAAATCAACATAAACAGTGTCTAGTATTGACACAAAACATAAATCCCAATGTCTCAAAATCTCAGTCTCCGGATCCGGACTGGCCTGTATCATCAAATCTCAGTACCTCAATATCTCGAAATCTCAATGTCTCAATCTCAATATCAAGGGCGCCGTCAGTCCAGACCGGCCCCTACCATCCATCTCAAGACCACGACGGTATCCTCCGGATATCCGACGCGTCGGGTAAAATCACTGGTCGGTAGTGCTCCCCTGCCAGGCTCAACGCCATCATCTGCGATCCTCTTGCCCCGGGGTACCGCACCGAGTCCACCATGTACCCGAAACGGTTCCTCCACTCTTCGAACTCGGGTCTCGAAATCCATCAGCAAACTCATGGTGGACGACTCATACATCATGGGAAAACCGCACTTTTTATTTTAAAGAGAGAAAAGAAGTTTATATAAGTTTTGCGATTTTCCCCCAAATCCAGAAAATCTTATGGAAATCCGAATCCAAATCCTCAGTAGCATGTAAACAGTGAATATAGGCATAAAAATCCATGAATGCGGCATAACAATGAATAATAACATGCATGAAGTAACAAGTAATAACTACAATGTCTAATCTAGCATATAAGGCGAGTACACTAATATCATGTCTAAATTATTAGCTAACAACCTATGTCAATGCAATAGTATTTCTAAAGTCTACGTGGCATGGAAATTACCGATGAAGATGTGTGTGAGCCGGCAAGTAAGTGTGCGTGGTATATACGCATCATCGGTAATGGTGCTGGTGTCCTAACAGCATGATATCAACAATGCAAATAGGAATCACAATATAAGTATGCGGTGCGGAGCGAACAGCAATAATGAGCGGGAGCTAAATACTAGACACAAGATAACAAATCTATATTTAATATAAATTTAGTCTAACAACTACACTAAACTAAAGGCTAAGTTAACTGGCTACTGAAGGTAAGGAAACCACCTAACCTCTGAGTCGATACATATACCTACATGTATATGTTAGTCGGTGATCCTGCCTCAATAATATCACATCCGATACCATATCTAAAATCAGACATTCCCAAGTCAAGGGTGCGGATCAAACATCAATATATAGCTCGTACGTAAATCCGTCGTACGGCACCCCAAATCTGGGTACAGGCCAGTATCACATTCATGAAAATAATCATTTGGTATCCTCTTTATCAAAGATCATAATCCGGGTATTGACCTACGTATAGTACGATACTCATATCATCAATATAGTCATGATCTGACTGTTGATCTACAGCCTCATACAAACCGATATCATCATCATATATCGTCATAAAGAGGTATACATCGCCTAATGCGACCTATGATGAATATCTTAATATATCTTATCTCATATCACGATCACATGTCAACCATTCAATGTATAACACTATTCACATGTATCGTCGTCCCAAGATCCTTTATAACATCAGGACGTATCTCAAGTACGAATCCTGCCATATCACCGTTCTCGCGGTCTCAATCAAATCTTATCGACTCATCTCCAATCCAGTATGTGAACACATAGTCCCATACCCATGTGAACACCTAACCATATAACCCCATATAAGCACATACGAAAGAAGAATGTATGCAAGTATGGGTGTGTGTGTGTGTAAATGTGATGCAACCTCTACTCTAGGGTCTCGCAACACTAAACCTATCCAATCATACCTAAAATCTATCCTTATCATCAATAAACTCAACAATATGTAATCAATATATATGTGTGTATACGTATTCGTATACATCACCACGAACTGCGGGGGTGCTATACGCCATCCACCCGACTTCTCCCCGTAGATATAAATCTACTCACCTGGTCCTCGCTCGCCGGTACCGACGTCGCCACACGCTTTCTTGTCGTCTCGAAGTCCACATGGGGTACCTACATATCATAACGCACCGTTTCGCATTAAAACCAAATTCGAAATCGAAACGGCATACGAAAATCAAATCGGCACGCGTATCACGCATAAGTCAAAACCTATCGTCTACGCATGCAAGAATAGCCAAACCACCCCTCGATGTCGATGTACAAACGTCAAACCATCGAGAAAACCCAAACACACTCATTTGCGCATTCACGAACACTAATTATAATATAAAATAGGTTAAAATTTACAAAAACCCCAAACTCACTTTAAAAGCCATTTTTCCGAAAATCTAGCAAGCAAAAATTACCCGTTTTAATACAAAACTCGACGTTTAAACAAATCTAGCGGCCATAATACTTATTAAACATATTAAATAATTCATACAACCCATTTCAAAAATTTAATCTCATCAATTCTTATAAAACTAAAAATTCTAGTTTAGCAATTTATCTAATTTTAACAATTTCAACTAAAAATGCATAAAACAACAACTACGCTTGGTTTTGCATGGTCCAAAAGCATTAAACCACTCATTAATAATATTAATAATGACATGAAACCATAATTATATTTTAATCTAAAGCATTTCATAATCTTCCAAAAACCCTAGTTAGCAAAATAGCTTAATTAGGACATTTTATAAATAATAGTTTGTAATTAACAACTAGATTAGCTTTCTACAAGACTTAAGATGTTAATCCACATCACAAAACCATACACAATAGATCACAACCCAAATCCACAACAAAACCCTAACTTGAATTCCTTAACCATGCAATTAAACTCATCTAAAACCTAATTAATCACTTAGTTAA
The DNA here is from genome assembly GCA_030015575.1 of Agapanthus africanus. NCBI lineage: Eukaryota > Viridiplantae > Streptophyta > Magnoliopsida > Asparagales > Amaryllidaceae > Agapanthus > Agapanthus africanus. The sequence continues at coordinate 294,165,799 of JASDDO010000012.1, read as the reverse complement.
CTTAGATTAAAGCAACTAGACAACAAATTTAACAAAAGCATGAGATTATACCTCCCATGTTAGAGATCAAACTCAAGATCTAGCCTCCCAAAATTCTCTCTTTTCACAAAGATCCATGCTTAAAGGCCAACGAATAATGGGTAAAACTTGGATTTGGAATTAGAGTTGAATTTGTATGGATTTGAAGTGATTTTTGTGGATTTTTTTGATGCAAAATTGGGTGAGAATTTCGGGGGAGGGACTGCTGCTGTAGGCTGAAAATTCAGCCAGAATTGGAGGGGTGAGGGAGGAGAGAGAGTGGGGTGGAGAAAGTGGGGAGTAAAAGTCAATGTCCACCTTTACTTCTTTCATTTTCTTTTCTTTTCTTTTCTTTTCAAAAGAAGAGGTGATTTGGGGAGAGAGGGAGGGAGGGCTGTCAAGGTGGGGTCGGCCACATGGGGAGAGGGAGAGAGTGTGAGGTGTGGGTGTGTGGGTTAGGAAAAAAGATAAATGTAATACCCCAATTCTCGCTAACACAACATTCACTAAATAAGCCCTTTTTCGATATTTTCCAAACCGTTTTGGCAAACCATTTCGTTTCAGAAATAATATTTTACATGTCAGCTTAGTGTGTCATGAATTCAAAATTTTGTATCAACCCATTCCAATTTTTAATTTTCCCTAATTAAATGTATTAGTGACGGCTTAAAATAATATTAAAATAATTAATTTCGGAAAAAATTTCAGAAAATTTGAAATTTCACCAGTGGCTCTATAAACACCAAATACTAGCAATTACATAGCTAGAATATGTATATTTAATTTAATAATAAAGATATTTGTATTTTGACTTTTTACAGAAAACCCCCTTATTTTACCGATTTTCCGAAATTTCACCGAAACGATTTTCAACACGTTACAATATACATATATATTAGTGGAATGGGACGCTAATATATATGTATACATATAAATTCATATACTTCATCTTAATTACTCATGCAAATTATATATAGGATATAAGAGATTTACTTGATATTGGATTTGGGATATAGGTGATTCATTTGATATTGGATACAGGATATTTATGAGATTGCTGATTTTGTACATTCAGGATATATGAGATTTATTCGATATTGTACATTCAGGATTTGTGAGACTTATATGATATGAGAGCCAATTTGGGGGCTGATTTGAGGAATTGGGATTTGGATTGTCTTGATGGATTTTGATCCTACCACGATGTCAGGATTCCGTGGAAATGACATATTTCATTCTATACTCCACATTTATTGTTTATGCACTGCTTCATGTATTAATAGTATATGTTAGTGTACCTTTCATGATTGTTGCATTTACATACTTCATTTTATATGCATTGTTTCATGTATTAGTTGTACCTGCTAGCGTACCTTTCATGACTGTTGCATATATACACATTCATATCATTATTGCATGATTATTGCATACCGATTTTCATATTATTGCTTCATGTATTAATTGTACCTGCTAATGTACCTTTCATGATTATTGCATTCATATGACCTTTATTTTCTATTAGTTGCATATGTTAGATTCGCGTTGTACGTGCATATTTGCGATTACCTGCATATGTTATTTACTATTCTCGAGTTGGCAACTCACCCCCGTTGTGCCACAGTGTTTTGCAGGTCTTTACTCACTGTAGTCAGAGGCAGGACTATTCATCTATCTTATCATCTTTTGCTGCGGATACCGCATCAGCTCACAGTGTGCAGTTTGCTTAGGTGGATTTTGTGGTTATTCGTTGTTGTATTGTATATTCGTTGTATCCTTATACTCTCCATCTACTATTTTCATGTTGACTTAGAGACTTGGTGAGGACCATATTGTATATTATTTTGTGACTTGGTCGTCTTTTATTTCATTGCTACGGCGTCGTATGTCTGTTGTGGTGGTTGTTTTCCGCCTTTTGGCGTGGATTTGCTCCCGTTGGGGATGCTTTACTTTATATTTATGTTGTACCCATTTTTGGGGTTGGTTTTTACAAAGGAGGTGCTGCCGAAATTTTCAAGAAAGTAAATTGGACTTAAAGAATTTATACTTGAGATTTTCAGAAGTTTAAACAATGTTTCTTATCTTTTCTTGTCTTTTAATGGTTTAGATTTCTGGGTTTTGGCTTTCTTTTACTATGTTATGCCTGTAGACGTTGCGTAGTATTAGGGTCGTCACGTGCCAATTTCGGATCGTGACAAAGTTGGTATCAAAGCGCTAGGTTTTACCTTTCGAAGTGTAGGATGACCTTGGTATGATGGAGTAGGTAGCTTAAGCAGAGTAACGTAGTGTATGTATGTCCGCGGTATACTCACGATGCAGTACTCCACCCAAAGTGACCTAAGTACAAAGTGCTTGAAATTCCTTCCTTGATGATTCATATCCTTGTGATTTGATTTCCATGTTCATATCGAATCTTATTTCTAATCATAGCCTTGCCGCCGATGACTATGAGGACTCAGAGTGATGCAGCGAGGGCCGAGGTCAGAGTTGACTCGGGTGGGTCAAGGACTGACCAGGATGGCGCGCTCGTTGCACAGGAGCATACGGATCCGCCTTCGACGGATAGTATCGCTAGGCTTGTGGCAGATATGCAGGACTTGCGCCAGACGATGAGTTCATTGGTTGAGGCCATTCGAGCGCAGCGATAGGAGGTTGTCACCCCTGTTACCCAGTTGTTCCTTGCGATCAGCATGCAGCATTCCGTCACCTACATAGCACCAGTAGATGCAGCCCCAGTTGACGAGACACGTATTCCAGAGACTTTGAGAGTTCCGGAACCGTGGAAGACTCGTACTGGTGTACCAGCCCAGAGACAGAGGCTTAGTCGTCGAGACAGATTTCGTGACCATCGCGGGAGTAGCAGAGGCTTGGGACGAGGACAGTCGTTCGGCTCTCATCTCCAGGAGGGTCAGCAGTCATCGCGTGGATGTTTTCGATGCGGGAGCTTTCATCACTTCGTCAGACATTGTTCCTTAGCACCGCGTCAGGCTTATATGTAGAGAGGTCGTGGTCGCAGAAGATTCGCTCAAAGGGGACAGGTTGGTAGAGAAGGATTTCAGCCAGTTGCGGGTAGGGGGAAGACACAAGAGTTTGCTTCTACTCATCGGGACGCGCGGGCGTCCAATGCAGAGTTTTCAGGTATTCTAAATTCATATGTTCTGTTGATGTACTTGTTTGTTTTACACACTTGTGCCGTGGTTAGGACGAGAGTGGGTTAGCTAGATCAGCCATTTGTTGTGTTAACTTCTATCAGCGATTCTTTTGTTGAGCGACACGTAATTCAGTGGTGTGCCAATCGAATAGGAGATAGAGATTCGTCCATCGTTTTTGTCACGACCCGAGTTTTTCGACTCGTGACCGGCCCTTAACCACGCTACGTCTACAGGCGTAACGCGACTAAGTAAGCCGAACCCAGAAATCAAAACCATTTAAAAATAGTGAGTGTTAAAAACATTTAGTTAAAGCATTTAGAAAACCTTAAATAATTTAATAAGTTCCTTTAAGTTACTTAATCATTTAAATAATTTTGGTAGCATTTCCTTTGTAAAAGTAGCCTCGAGACCGGGTACAAAACATGATATGAGTGAAAAATGAAATATAATGAAATGAAACATCCCCAAACGGGAGCAATCACGCCCAACGACGGAAACCAACATCACAAGAGTAATATACGACGCCGTAGCGAAGAATAAGCAATAAGTAGTCATCACAGAATATAAACTGCATATAAAAACGGTCGGCTCCTACGAGCTCGACACCAGAATACAAAATATACATCATCGTCCTCACACAATATCTAAGTCCAGTACATAAATGGTAGATGGAGAGTACTAGATACAAAAAGGGATACAATAGAAGTAATCAGATACCACAACCCACCTAAATGCAAAACAGCTCTCGCCGCAACTGTAGTGGTATCTGTAACCAAAAGATGCAAAAGACAGCCTGCCGCAACTATGCTGAGGGCAACCTGCAAATACTGTGGCACAACGGGGGTGAGTTGCCAACTCATGAATAGAGATAACATATAAAGGTAATCGCGAGCATACACGTACTGCGCTACTCTAACAAATGCCAGCAGATGATATCAATGCGTGATAAGCAGTATGTGCAATAATCATGCAGATGCTCTGTTAGGTAAAATAACTACAGGATGAGACATGTGGTAATCAATGCTGAGCATGGGATAACAATATCTACACGGAATATCAACGTGGGAAACAATCGGTGCCCACAACTGCACCCAAATCCCAAATAACTCAGGCGCCGGCACTCCCATCGGCCCTCAAATCCTGTAAATCTCTGAGAAATCACGAGTGCCCCAACATCGGCACCCAAAATATCATAAAATACTCGTGTCCAGCATCGACACGCAAATCCTCATATATCGGGCTCCGTCAGTCCGGATCAGCCCACGGGCTCCGTCTGCGGTATCGGCCCTCGGCCTCGGCAGTACGGATCATCCCGCATCCATCTCTCGACTCTGGTCGGTATCCTCCGGATAACCGCCAGGTCCAACCAATCATCGGTAGATACTCGCCACCCTGCCACGCTCATCGTCTACTCCACGAAAAACATTTCTCGCCCCGGGGAACCATACCGGGTCCACCACGAACCCACAAACGGATCATCCATCTCCTCGAATTGGGTTTCAAGCACACGTCTCAGCACCGAGAAAACGCGTGGTGGACGCACCAAAATATCATATCACGAGGAACCGGGTTTTCTAATATTGCATCTTTTCTTAAAAATCCCACGGTCCTCAAAACCAGAAATCACATGAAAATCCAACACCAAGAAGTAAATCTAATGCGATGTGCTACGTACATCAATCCATGATATAGGTATAAGGGAAAACCGCTTTTAAAATTAGTTTCCGTTTTTAAAGATATCATGCGGCTCCCCATTTCCATGAAGGTCATATCGAATCATATATGAAATGAACTACAGCAATATAATCATGGCAGTTCTACAGTGAGTGTGTCATGGCAATTACTAACGGTGTGTGTATAGCATGCAGATTAGTGCTCGTGCAACATGAACCGTTAGTAATAGTGCGGTGTTCTATCAATTCTAAGCATACATACAGCAGAGAATGCAATATGCAATGACAGTCCATGAGGTAAATGCAACATATAATAATAAGGTCCTATCAGCCCTGACGCATAACGCCATGCGGGCGATATCCCCGTAGATGTTAAATCTACTCACCGAAGTCTCGCGCTAAATGTAGCCGACGACTTGCTTGCCCTTCTTCGCAGAGTCCGTCTCACTCGCCTGCGAACCTAGAATCACATAACATATATCACACATAAGCTAAAATCCACAAAATGTGACATTACGGTCAAACTAGAAACCCGTGTCGCAAACCAATCGCGCATGTGCGCGATGCGCTAAAACGTGTGATAACGCGCCTGAAACTACCCTGACGCGTCGCGATACGCAGAAACCTCAAACACACACGCGTATCACGAGTGTCGCGGAGGTTTAAAATACGAGAAATAGGTATATAGTTCCATATTTTTATACAGAACTTAGTTTACAAAAATATATATACCATAAAACTACACACATCAGAAGACACCCATAGGACCAAACCCTACCTATCTGGCCGCAAATCGCGTCCAGATCGAATATTTCGGCGGCCACTGTATGGAGTTTGGGGGTCGGGTTCTACCTGGGGTATCAGCACTTAACAAATATACTACAGTCTTCTCAAAATTTATCTGAACTCATCGGGTCGATAGCAGTTCCAGAAACTCAAATTTTGCTTAAAAACGATGAATTGCATCAAATAGGGATCTGGTGGTATTTTAGTGCAATTGGGGGCTAAGCTGGGTTAAAATGGCCTTAACAACTCTATCAACCTACTGAAACCAATTCACACATCACTTGCTCAAGGTTCCCGCTAAACACCTCATATCGCACTAAATCGTATCAATAACCACTAACCGAAGCAAAACTACACTAAACAAGCAAACTAGGGAGTAAGTTTAGGAAATATACCCCACACTCGACCCTAGGGAGCTGGTGGAAGAAGAAAGAGTGAAGGGAAGGGGCTGCAATCGAAGCTGTTGCTGCTGCTGCTCACTGCTGATGTTGATTGCACTGTTGCTGCTGCTGATTTCTGCTGCTTGCTGCTGCTGTGTTGCTGGCTGCTGCTGTGCTGCTTGCTTCTGCTGCTGCTGTGTGAAGAGGTAAGTGTGTGTGTGTGTGTGAGTGAGGTTGAGAGAAAGGAAACAAAACAAATGAGAGGAAATCATAACCCAATGTCAACCCCTCCTCTCTCTCTCTTCATTAATTGCAAGCATGGCTTAAGCCATGATGCACTCTCTCTCTCTCTCTCTCACCAAGTCAACCCCCAAAGGAATTCAAATTAAAGCAACTATTAATTAACTAATTTAAACTTAATTAAAACCCAAAAGACTTAATCCCCATGATTAACCCACCATGGTTACTAATCATGGTAATAACTCATTTAAAAACCCTAGTTTACATGCATATGTGTGTGCAAGCCTAGGAAAATTTTAGAAAAATATCTATTAAATTAAGAAAAATATTAAAAACCCAATTTGGTAAACTTCTTATTAAAAACCCATTATTTAAATATAAAAGTCACTAAACACATCCTAAGGTGTTACAATCTCTCCCCCTTAAAGAAATTCGTCCCCGAATTTCAAAATCTAACAACACGTACCTTTGAAAAGATAGGGATACGTCTTCATCATCTCGCTTTCGGTCTCCGAAGTGACCTCCTCACGGTTCTGACCACGCCAAAGTACCTTAACTGATGGGATGTCCTTCGATCTCAATTTCTTCACTTATCGATCCAAGATCATCACTGGCTGCTCTGCATAGGAAAGGTCGCGCTCAAGCTGGATCGTCGGGTGCTGAATCGCAGGCGAAAGATCATGAAGATATCTACGGAGCATCGAAACGTGAAATACGGGGTGCACATCTGGAAAACTGGGTGGAAGGGCTAATCGGTATGCTACTGCACCAACACGCTCGAGGATCTCGAAGGGGCCCACATATCTGGGACTGAGCTTCCCCTTCTTCCCAAACCTGATCACACCTTTCATAGGGGAGACCCTCAAGAAAACATGATCACCAACAGAAAACTAAAGTCTGCGCCGCCGACGGTCCGCATAAGATCCCTGCATACTCTGCGCTGCTCTCATCCTATCGCGAATCAACTGGATCTTCGCGGTCGTCTCCTCAACAATATGTGGCCCTAAGATACTGCTCTCACTGAGCTCTGTCCAACAGGCGGGAGATCTGCATCTCCTCCCATAGAGAGCCTCAAACGGTGCCATCTGAATGGTCTCCTGGTGTCACGACCCAAAGTTTGGCCCGTGACCGGCACTTAACCACGTAACGTCTACAGGCGTAACGTGACTAAGGGAACCGGAAACCCAGAAATCAAACCAGTGAAAGTATAGAGTGTGATAAGTTTTAAAAGAAAGCACTTACATCATGATAAGAACTCTAAGTAAACAATCACCAAGATAGTAGTATACGACGCCGTAGCGAAGATCAAGATCCACAAGTGGGAACAACACAGATAGGATAAACTGCAAGTACAGCCGGCTCACAACGAGCTCGACACCAGAAAACAAATATAATACATCATCGTCCTCACACTGTCTCTAAGTCAAATACATACATGGTAGATGGAGAATACTAGATACAACAATGTACATACTGAAAGATAAACAGATACTGCACAAAACCCACCTATCAGCAAAAGAGCTAGTACACCAACTATGGGGGTATCTGTGTCAAAAGATGCAAAGCAGCCTGCCGCGACTACTCCGAAGGACAACCTGCAAACACTGTGGCGCAACGGGGGTGAGTTGCCAACTCGTGAATAGAGATAACATATAAAGGTAATCGCGAGCATGCACGTACTGCGCTACTCTATCATATGCCAACAGATGATATCAATATGTGATAAGCAGTATGTGCAATAATCATGCAAGTGCTCTATCAGGTAATGTAACTACATGATGAGGTAGCAAATGCTCTATCAGGTAATGTAACTACATGATGAGGTAGCAAATGCTCTATCAGGTAATGTAACTACAGGATGAGATACATTAATAAATGCTGAGCAGGGGAAATATAGTATCTACACGGAATGTCAACGTGGAATATATATATCGGTGTCCATCAAAGCACCCAGATCCCCCAAATAGCTCAGGTACCGGCACTTCCACCGGCCCTCAAAACCCTGTATATCTCTGAGAATCCCGAGTGCCCATCATCGGCACCCAAATAACATAAATACTCGTGTCTAGCATCGACACGCAAAACATCCTTTATCGGGCATCCGTCAATCCGGGTCAGCCCTCTCTCAATGTATATATCGGGAATCCGTCAGTCCGGGTCATCCCTCTCTCAATATATCAGGCATCCGTCAGTCCGGGTCAGCCCTCTCGCAATACATCGGGCATCCGTCAGTCCGGGTCAGCCTTCTCTCAATTCATCGGGCATCCGTCAGTCCGGGTCAGCCCTCTCTCAATACATCGGGCATCCTTCAGTCCGGGTCAGCCCTCTCTCAATTCATCGGGCATCCGTCAGTCCGGGTCAGCCCTCTCTCAAAACATGCCTCTAGCACCGAGAAAACACGGGGTGACGCCCCAAAATATCATATCAAGGGAACCGGGTTTTTAAATGATTACTTATTTGAAAAGGCCACGGTTTCCAAATCCAGAAATCACATGAAATCTCAACCAATAATACAAGTAATTGTGATGTGATATGTGCACCAAGTATGTATATCAAGTCATGTCACATAAAAATGAGCCACAATGCAATGATCCGATGTGATATATGTATCAAGTATGAATATCAAGTCATGTCACATATAGATGAGCTACAATGCAATGATCCAACGTGATATAGGTATCAAGTATGAATATCAAGTCATGTCACATAAAAATGAGCCACAATGCAATGATCCGATGTGATATAAGTATCAAGTATGAATTTCAAGTCATGTCATATAGATGAGCTACAATGCAATGATCCAAGGTGATGTGTGTAGTAGGTATGCAATGCACTAGATAGTAACCATGAACATGCAATATATATATACAAGGGACGCTATAAGGTCCTATCAGCCCTGACGTAGGACGCCATGCGGGCGATATCCCCGTAGATGTGAAATCTACTCACCGTAGCCTCCCACTAGGTATAGCCAACAACTTGTTTCCCCTTCTGCGCGGCGTCCGTTGTACTCGCCTGCGAACCTAGAATTACACAATACACCATACATAAGCTTGAAGTCACACAAACGCGACACTTAAGCCGAACTAATAACTCGTGTCGTGAACCAAACGCGCGTGTGCGCGATACGCTAAAACGTGTGGTTACGTGTCTGAAATCACTCCGACGCGTCGCGATACGTAGAAACCCAAAACCCACACACAGGTATCACGCGTGTCGCGAAAGGTTGAAAATACGGGAAAATAGGTATTCTACCATAGATTTTTATACAGGAAATATACTGCAAAACTATATATACAAAAATAACTCACATACAAGCAGAGACCCACACCCCAAACCCCAACCCAAATCTCCCCTATCTGGCCGCAATTTGCGGCCAGAATGCACATTTCGGCGGCCAGACTTGGGAATTGGGTTCCCAGGTTTGGTTTGTGCACTCTATACTCCCCATACATGCTGCAGTGATCCCTAGTTTTGTTCTGAAAAGTCTCGGGTAGTAGCAGATTTCCTACAGTGCCTTATATCAGTTCAAATCACACATTTTGCACAAAAATGGAACTTTATGGTATTTTGATGAAATCTGAAACAAATCTAGGTCTAATCACACACTAATAACTTATTAACAAGCTAATCAAGCCACAACAACATAAGTTTAACATATTAACACAAAACCCCCTTCAATAGCACTAAAATGGCACAAAAAGATGATATTTCTAAACTAAACATGCAAGTTATGAAAATTGGGTGCTAGGATTGAGATTTTATACCTTCAAATGACCTTAGAACACCAAAGGTTCCAGCTTTACCCTCAGTTGTGCAGATTAGCTTCAAAACACCTCAAAAACTTCACTTTTCCTAAGGTTTAGTGAAGAAAAAGAGTGGTTTTCATGTAGGATTTGAAGAGGGATCAAAGGAACATGAAGAGGAGGAGAAAAGATGATGAAAAGGGGAGGGTTTTGCTGTTGGAGCTCAGCAGAAAATGAAGTGGAGAAAAGAGAGAGAGAAAAGGGATGAAAATGGTCAAAAGTCCACCCTTCACCTAACCACCATACTTATTTGTTTTATTATGATTTGAATTTATTAAAAAAAGGTTTTGTAAAAGGATTAAATGGTTGGGAAAAGTAAGTTTGCAACCATACACAAAGAATGGTTAACAAGTCACAAGAAAAAGTCTAAGTATGCAAGTGTGCACAACACAAGAAAATTCCCAATATGCTAACACTATCAATAATAACTATTAATCCTATGAATACATAAATATAAAAACATGCATGACTATTAATTATCACCAAAACAATCAAACGAAAATTTCAAAGTGTTACAATCTACCCCCCTTAAAGAAATTCGGTCCCCGAATTTAAAAATCTAACTATACGCACCTTAAAAAAGATGGGGATACCTCCTCCTCATCTCGCTCTCGGTCTCCCAAGTGACTTCCTCGCCGCTCTGTCCATGCTAAAGTACCTTGACGGACGGTATCTCCTTCGACCTCAGTTTCTTCACTTGTCGATCTAAGATTATTGTTAGTTATATGTATGCCCTAGAGGCCATTACTGTACATACGATGTATATTGTAGTGGATGCTAGGACATATATAGGGAGGACTTTCTTGCTCGACATGATAGTTTGCTATCTGGTTGTACTTTATCTTAACATGTACTCTGATTGTCTCTATATTACATGTTGATAAAGCCCTTAGGACATGTACTCGACTACTGGGACTATGATGAGATCATACTAGTGGGGCCACGGTAGTCGACGAGTACATCCTATAACTGTTCCTAGTCGAGGGTGTATCGAGACAGGGCATCGATACACCAGAGTAGACTAGCGTATACGCATCTTGACCCATATGATGGGCGATGGATGATCCCATATCCATCGGTGTTTGAAATCAAGGATGGTGTACGGGTGCTCAGTGGAGACTGGGTACACTGGACGGACTCGCCGAGAACTCCCAGATGGTATTATACCATACGTCAGATGGCAGTTCTCCGGTGACACTGGTACAGAGTAGTCTGTTGACCCGAGATCGTCATAGAGTCTTGTGTGGTTCCCACTGTGCTTTGATTTCCATCATACCACATCCAAGAGGGCGTGCAAAAAGGTGGCTTTTGGGTACAGTCCCGAATCACATGGAGGCAATGAGCGATAGGAGGGGATTCTTCTCTCCCGGTATAGGGAGTTGATGTTGTGCTGTGTTCGATTGGCTATAACCGGAAATCCCTGGCCAAGGTTGCTGAGATTTACTGGTAAGTGTTATCAGTAGTTTCTCGAACTGTTATAGACCTCATATCGACATGACTTATCGAGCTACTGGGGTCTGACGTTTACCACCCCTAGGCGAGATATGCAACATATCAGACGACGAGACCGGACTGTACGGGAGTGTTACTGTTTGGATTCACAGGAGAAGTTACAGGCTTGCTTGTTGATCTTCTGAGCGCTCAATACCTGGGTAGCTGCGTTTAGCTGACCGCTTGCAGCTTGTGGGTGTTTGATATGATCATCACCTACTGCCGGCGTATTGACGATTCTTTAGAGTCCTACACAGAGGTTTCTTGACTCAGGCAAAACGGAGTAGGGGCACATATGTGATATGTGCGGGACCGAGGATAATACGATATGAGATACCGTATTCTATTCTCGCGATATTTGATATCAGCCGGGTCATCGGATCAAGTGTTGATTCGATGAATCGGTACGGATTAATATTAGTCGGTTATATGCGATATAGCCGGATTGTCGGATCAAGTGTTGATTCGATAATTTAATGTAAAATAATATATTTGATATATTAAATTGCATTAACTAATATTTGCTCACTAAAAGATTCTTTTTCTCATTCGGGTAATACATTGATATATATGCGATATATGTTAATTGTATTATTTTATTTTGTTGCAATAAATATTGTATATGTGATATATAATATTGTAACATGTTATAATTATTAATGCAACATGATTAGAGGAGTTTAAACAAGATTAGGGTTTGATTTGGGTTAATGGCTTCTAGATGTTTCTAGATGGTTTTACTTTGTCATGATAAAGATATTTGTGTTGATCTTTATCCATGACTCACACTTAACCCAACCCAAACCCTAACCCTAGTAAACTCTCTACATTGGTTACTACAACCATGGTTGCATAAATAATTATGATAACCTTTTTATTATTCATCACAAAAGATTATTCATCTTCTTCCTCCTTCATTCTTCCATGAAAAAGCTTACTAGTTTTTCAAAAGGTGATGAATAAATATGAGAAAAAGATAAATAAAGAGAGCAAAAATCCTACTTCATCATCCTCATCTTCCCTTGCCATTTAGATGAGGGTGGTCACATCATTTCATGAGTGTTAGCTTGTGTTAAAGAAACTTCAAGGTAGATCATCTTAGTATCGAAGATCGGAAGCAAAGGTTGCGTCTTTCTCTTCGTGGAACCTCTCGAGAGTCCGGATCCCGATGATCGCAGCGAAGGGACCACAACACGGAGCATATGAAGTGAAGGACCGGATCTACAATGGTTGTAATCCCTCTCACTTAGTGTTAAATTGTTTAGCATGCTTGTTTTCGCCTAATCTCTAGTTTAAAGTTCCGTATTCGGGTTGTTCGGCAGGGCTAATTTTTTAATCGGGCATGGTTGATGCCTCGTAGACCCTTGTGCGCGTGCCTAGCAACCCTACAGTGGTATCAGAGCCAAGCTAGAGCTTTAGGCGAAGTCTAGACGAAGTTCAAAGTCCGATCGAACCCGAAACCCCGACTCCAAATTGCTCTCTGTCCTTTTTTGAAAATTGTGGATTTTTCAATATTAAAAATGCTTAAAAAATTCAGCAGGGAATTCTAAGAATTACGATGCAAAAAGTTTTCAATGAACAGTGCAAAGCGCGGCGGAACCGCGGCAGAAGCATGCCTTCTGCGGCGGTTCCGCGGCGCAATGATGACGTCACCAACCCAATTTTGCACAGTAACTTCTTTTATTCAGTGCTGAGTTCTCTGGGAATTTTTAATGTTTATTCTACAGTTGAGTTTTCTGGGGTTGTTTTGGGGATTCGATGTTTCGATCGGAGTATCAGATTTTGTCTATGTGGTTTTCCGGATAACTTTTAGAAACTGTTAAAAAGTTCGAACGGATATCAATAACTCACTTTTTCCCCTGTCGGAAAATTTTTCAAAAGTTGGATTTTTCCTCGTGTTTAAGAATGTTCTAAGTCGTGCAAGTAACTCGATGGACCCTCTAGAAGACAACAAACCTTAACTCGATTATGTGACCGTCTTGAACTGCCCTTTGAACCTTAGGGTTTGGGGCAGTACGGCGTGCCACATGTGAGGCGTTGGCTTGAACCTTCTACGGCTGGACCATTGGTACTGTGGCATGTAATGGATGTTTTTAAACTGATTTCAAGTGTTGAGATATATTGGGGAAATCTTGGGTGCTTGATGATTCGATCGGAAAGTTTAACTTTTTCTATTTATCTGGAATGTGATACAATAATTGGAATCCACAGGTAGTTATGAGATAACTAAATTGAATATTATAAACATAGCAGTTTAGTCTCAGATGATCGGTTGCCACGGAATTTTGATGCGATCAAAAGTCCGTCGCAATTACGTAGCATACGCGGATACTCGCCGGGTAAACTTAATAGACAGCCTCACTCCATAGCCCCGACCAAGTGACTGTAGGAGAACCCCGTCGCCGAAAGCATCCGTTCGGGTGCTCCCAGTAGCGGTGTTCCGCCTTGGTGCACTTCGTCGACGGTATCGGGGTGCGGCCGTCTACTAAAGTTTGCGACGAGTATTCGATCAGGACGTCGGGGATCTTGTTGACTTGCCCGACTTGATATTGAAAAGTGTTTTCGATAATGAGACTAAAATGCGGGGTTTATAATTGTTAGGCATGCGATGTCTAAGGAATTCATTTGGTTAGGCATGCGATGTCTAAGGAGGTTGCGGATTCCAACTGTTGTAGTTTTACACTTTCTTTTCTGTGACCGTAAGCGTAGTATGTGGTGTATCGCCGGCTTCGTTGCTATACATCAACGACAATCGGGATACGCATACTTGCTTACGTTGATGATATGAGATATTATGTGTTGATGTGATATGTTGTATTGGATCGTCGCGTTTGAATAGCCGGGGGTTTTATGTGAGATGAGAGTTTTTCTTTTTCATTCATGTAAAATTCATTTGTATGTAATATTCTTTTATTGAGGCACTTCCAGGTAGCGGAAGATGTCACCGTTGTATATTATTTACTTTTCCGCATTAGGTAGACCCAAGGCGGGGAGCACAAGTAACCGGGTTCTAGGGTCCAGTGGGAGACCATCTCGAGGAGTCGAGACCGGGTCTCCTAACCCTAGAATTGGCAGTGTTACTTGCCGCTCTCGTAGGGGTCTAGGGATGTGGGTTTGGCTATTCATCGCGACCGTGGAATCCGTGTTTTATACAGGCTCGTATTGAAAACACGGACGTCCCAGTATATCCAATATTTCATATATGTTCTTCTGCTGCAATGTTCTGTGATGAGATCATATTACTGCCTGTGACGAATGTTTATATTATATATATGAGATATATGTTATATTGCAGATTTCGTTTCAAAACTGTGATGCTTGTGAAGCATAATAAAATGGGACTTCATTAATGAGATTAATGAATTAAAAGAAACCTAAGATGTTGTAGAAACTTGTTTATAAAAACTGGTAGCTACAGTTCTTGCTTTGCATAGCGGTGTTCCTTGTAGAACATCCGGCACCTTATTCGATAAGAAAAGGACCGAGATCCCTTCACCGGGAGTGACTCCTTTAGCAATAACTGGCAGATGCTACAAACTCGTTTTGTCTTTTGATTGCTTCTATAGTTTCTGCTTTGCATAGTGATATATATGATATATCCTGCACCTTATTCGATGAGGAAAGGGCCGACGATCCCTTCACCGGGAGTGACCCCTTTAGCTAAACTAGAAAAGCCTCAAAAACACTCCATTTAAAATCACTCGATTCTACAACGATATCAAGTTCATTACGCAAAAGGTTTTCTGAAAAACCCGTCGTAGCCCTCCGTCATTTCAGATAAGTACTGGTTAGTATTCGTGCTGCGTTTGTTGACCTTAGCCAAGGCGTAGTGTGCGGTAGCTGATTAGTGCTTATCTGTATAAGCATATGATGCGATTGAGTTAGGGTAGTCGTGCGACTTTGTTGACCTTAGCCAAGGGTCGTGCGGGTGGGTTTAATTCAATCGGGAAATGACGGGTTGAACTTGGCTAGCACTTATGATTTGTTGACCTTAGCCAAGGTCATAAGCTGCTAGGGGCAAAACATTATTGGGAATTTCAAGTGTTGAAATTTGCAATGAGATTGCATACCTTCTATGGGATAGTTGGATCCCAATACCCGCTGTGAGTAAGAGTTAGTCCTGGGAGAGTTTTACACATTACAATTAGCCGATCAAGTAGGTGTCTAGAAAGGTGTTAACGGGGTTACGCCTCTGGGAAAACGAGGTTTACATTAATTAGGTTCGTGCGAAAGCACGGGGGACCTCCCTCAAAGTACCGACACTGGCCTGGCTGAAAGATTGGCGAACTTGTAGCGTGTAATTAATCCCGGCTAGTCTTTCCTTTTAGGGTTTGAAGGAAGATTTGATTAAAACAGTGGGAGACATCCTGATTAGATATATTAGATAACCAATCTAATCTTGCAAGAGCATACGCTGAGTGTTTTCTTCTCTCTCTCTCCAGATAGCGACTATATCACGCCTTAATCAAGATAATAAAACGGATATATTGACTGAACCCGCTTGTTATACTGAGCTGGGGAACGTTGGTCCCGCTCCAACTTATAATTGTTATAAGACAGAGCAGGAAATTGGGGAATACCAGATTTCCCGTGCCGCCGAAACGAAGAAAGTGCATGTTGATGCATCATCTTCGGGTGTGTTCATTACAGAGAACTGTTTCTCAGTATCCTTTACGTCCTGGGTATTTGATACCGGATCAGGATCCCGTATATGTAATCTGTTACATGGGCTGCAGATAGGTAGAGAACTGAGAACGGGTGATAAGTTTCATGAGACAGAAAACGGTGCAATTGTTGCAGCCAAGTCTGTTGGTCACTACCACCCTGTATTACCAGAATACATTGATTCTGAACAAATGTTATTAGATACCGAACCTGATATACAAAATCATATCAGTCTCTTTATTAGTAAAGAAGGATATAATTTTGTATTGTTGGATAATGTTTTGAACATTTCCTATATCAAGAGTTGATCGGTTCAGGCACGTTATCTAAAAGCATTGACGTTCTAAATCAAACAACAGTTCTTAGTATAACGAACATACACAAGAGGAAGAGTTCAGAAATAAACGAATCCTTCTTGAGGCATTGTAGACTAGGTCATGTCAATGCGACCCGACTGGCTGAAGTTACATTTAGATGCATATTTAAATAAGTTTGAATTTACATCTTGTGAAACTTGCCGGTCATGTCACAAAGATAAGATGACCACAACTCTGTTTATTGGAAACAGAGAAAGAGTTAGTGAACTCTTGGGATTGATACATACTGATGTATGAAGGTCCCCTGTCTACACATGCCAAGATCGGTTCTTTCTACTTCATTACAATCTCTGATAATCTCTCAAGATTCAGACATATGTTTCTGTTGAAACACAGGTCCGAACCTTTTGAGATATTCACAGAATATAAGTTAGAAGCAGAGAACCAAAATACGGGTATAAGTATTATGTCCTTTGATGAGATCAAGGAGGAGAATACTTGAGCACGGAAATCCTGGACTAATTCTAAAGGAGAATGAGATTCTCTCTCAGCATTACTCCTCCGTATACACCATAGCACGATGGTATATCGGGGCGGAGCAATAGCACCCTATGTGATATGGTGTGCTCTATGATGAGTACTGCTGAGTTGCCTATTTACTTTTGGGAGTTATGCACTTGAGAAGCTGCATACCTATTGAATAGGGTTCAAATCAAACCAGTTGCCTACCACTTCATATATGATATGGAAAGGGAAGAGCCCATATCTTAAGCTTGTTATGATTTGGGGTTGTCCGGCCTATGTCTAAAAGCAAAATCCGGACAAGCTCGAGGCAAGGTCTGTTATGTAGAACTGGAATGGTTTCAGCTATACAAACTGCAGCTCATGATTTGGTAGAACCAAAGGATTCAATAGTTTCCAACGAACCTCAGCCTCTCCGCCGATCTAGCAGGGTTCCTCACCCACCTGAGAGATACTTCGGTTTCTCTATGACAGTGGGAGCGAGGATTGCATCATGGGATGATGACCCAACTAGTTTCGAGCTGGCCATCAGGAGTAGGACTCTGTAAGAATGGCTGGGTGCTTATCGATCTGAGATGGAATCCTTATACACCAACAAAGTATGGACTTTGGTTGCTTTATCTGAAGGGTTAAATCCCTATCAGGAGCAAGTATATCTTGAGAAGATTACTTGGTGTACATGGAAAAGTTGAGACTTTCAAAGCTAGACTTGTTAAAGGTTTGCATCATAGACCAGGTATGGATTATGTTGAAACCTTTTCTAAGGATCTATGCTTAAGTCCATCCAGATCTTACTTGCCACGGCTACATACCATGACTACGATATCTGGTGGTTGGGTGTCATGACTGCTTTTCTAAATGATGTTTTAGAAAAGATAGCGTCTATAAGTACACAGCCAGAGGGCTTCGTAGACTGTGGGAGCAGCGGAAACGTGTGCAAGATGTTTTATATGATAAAACAGGCATCGCGGAGTTGGAACATCTGTTTTGATGTGGTAGTCAAAGAGTTTGACTTCATCAAAATGGTAGATGAACCTTGTATATACGAAAAGGTAGTAGAGAGTATGGTGGTGATCCTCGTAGAGTACGTGGATGACATACTCTTGATAGGGAAGGAGTTTCCTATGCTATGCTCGGTCAATCTCCGCTTATCACAAAGATTCTCCATATAGGATCAAAGTGATACCTCCAAAATCCTGGGTTTTGGATCTATGAGATAGATCTAAATGGATGTTAGGACACTCACTAGTTGTAGTGAGATGGTATCAATCGATCCTGGGGAGAATCACTGGAAAGGTTCTAGAGTGATAAGGACGACTGAATGTCAGTCGCAGGCTTGTCTATACCCTCAGTGGAGGGACGGTATGTTGGAAGAGTTCTAAGCTAGATACCGTGACATACTAGACGATTAAAGGCAAGATACATCGTTACAAAGGATGCTACCAAAGAGGCAGTCTGGATATATATAAGTTCATAAGATGAACTTCGTTCCTACCATTGTGTGACAATGGAGTTGTGGTTTTAGCCAAGGAACTACCGTCCCATCAGAAATCCAGATATAATTCTCAGGCAGTGTCACCCGATCATGGAGATGGTTGATCTCCAGGGAGATCGAGCTTAGGAGAGTAGACACAGAGGACAACAGCGCGGATCCACTCACAAAGGCCTTTTTCCCAGTAGAGACTCTTACGGGATGGTTGAGTATGAGATATTTCAACCGCAGCTAATTGTTGGGTATGTGATACCATAACAGATGGCCCTAGTGCAAGTGGGAGATTGTTAGTTATATGTATGCCCTAGAGGCCATTACTGTACATACGATGTATATTGTAGTGGATGCTAGGACATATATAGGGAGGACTTTTTTGCTCGACATGATAGGATGCTATCTGGTTGTACTTTATCTTAACATGTACTCTGATTGTCTCTATATTACATGTTGATAAAGACCTTAGGACATGTACTCGACTACTGGGACTATGATGAGATCATACTAGTGGGGCCACGGTAGTCGACGAGTACATCCTATAACTGTTCCTAGTCGAGGGTGTATCGAGACAGGGCATCGATACACCAGAGTAGACTAGCGTATATGCATCTTGACCCATATGATGGGCGATGGATGATCCCATATCCATCGGTGTTTGAAATCAAGGATGGTGTACGGGTGCTCAGTGGAGACTGGGTACACTGGACGGACTCGCCGAGAACTCCCAGATGGTATTATACCATACGTCAGATGGCAGTTCTCCGGTGACACTGGTACAGAGTAGTCTGTTGACCCGAGATCGTCATAGAGTCTTGTGTGGTTCCCACTGTGCTTTGATTTCCATCATACCACGTCCAAGAGGGCGTGCAAAAAGGTGGCTTTTGGGTACAGTCCCGAATCACATGGAGGCAATGAGCGATAGGAGGGGATTCGTCTCTCCCGGTATAGGGAGTGATGTTGTGCTGTGTTCGATTGGCTATAACCGGAAATCCCTGGCCAGGGTTGCTGAGATTTTCTGGTAAGTGTTATCAGTAGTTTCTCGAACTGTTATAGACCTCATATCGACACGACTTATCGAGCTACTGGGGTCTGACGTTTACCACCCCTAGGCGAGATATGCAACATATCAGACGACGAGACCGGACTGTACGGGAGTGTTACTGTTTGGATTCACAGGAGAAGTTACAGGCTTGCTTGTTGATCTTCTGAGCGCTCAATACCTGGGTAGCTGCGTTTAGCTGACCGCTTGCAGCTTGTGGGTGTTTGATATGATCATCACCTACTGCCGGCGTATTGACGATTCTTTAGAGTCCTACACAGAGGTTTCTTGACTCAGGCAAAACGGAGTAGGGGCACATATGTGATATGTGCGGGACCGAGGATAATACGATATGAGATACCGTATTCTATTCTCGCGATATTTGATATCAGCCGGGTCATCGGATCAAGTGTTGATTCGATGAATCGGTACGGATTAATATTAGTCGGTTATATGCGATATAGCCGGATTGTCGGATCAAGTGTTGATTCGATAATTTAATGTAAAATAATATATTTGATATATTAAATTGCATTAACTAATATTTGCTCACTAAAAGATTCTTTTTCTCATTCGGGTAATACATTGATATATATGCGATATATGTTAATTGTATTATTTTATTTTGTTGCAATAAATATTGTATATGTGATATATAATATTGTAACATGTTATAATTATTAATGCAACATGATTAGAGGAGTTTAAACAAGATTAGGGTTTGATTTGGGTTAATGGCTTCTAGATGTTTCTAGATGGTTTTACTTTGTCATGATAAAGATATTTGTGTTGATCTTTATCCATGACTCACACTTAACCCAACCCAAACCCTAACCCTAGTAAACTCTCTACATTGGTTACTACAACCATGGTTGCATAAATAATTATGATAACCTTTTTATTATTCATCACAAAAGATTATTCATCTTCTTCCTCCTTCATTCTTCCATGAAAAAGCTTATTAGTTTTTCAAAAGGTGATGAATAAATATGAGAAAAAGATAAATAAAGAGAGCAAAAATCCTACTTCATCATCCTCATCTTCCCTTGCCATTTAGATGAGGGTGTTCACATCATTTCATGAGTGTTAGCTTGTGTTAAAGAAACTTCAAGGTAGATCATCTTAGTATCGAAGATCGGAAGCAAAGGTTGCGTCTTTCTCTTCGTGGAACCTCTCGAGAGTCCGGATCCCGATGATCGCAGCGAAGGGACCACAACACGGAGCATATGAAGTGAAGGACCGGATCTACAAAGGTTGTAATCCCTCTCACTTAGTGTTAAATTGTTTAGCATGCTTGTTTTCGCCTAATCTCTA
Source organism: Agapanthus africanus (assembly GCA_030015575.1). NCBI lineage: Eukaryota > Viridiplantae > Streptophyta > Magnoliopsida > Asparagales > Amaryllidaceae > Agapanthus > Agapanthus africanus. The sequence goes on along the minus strand of JASDDO010000012.1, from coordinate 294,144,910 downwards.
GTTTAAAGTTCCGTATTCGGGTTGTTCGGCATGGCTAATTTTTTAATCGGGCATGGTTGATGCCTCGTAGACCCTTGTGCGCGTGCCTAGCAACCCTATAATTATCACCGGCTGCTCTGCGTAGGAAAGGTCGCGCTCAAGCTGGATCGTCGGGTGCTGAATCGCATGCGAAGGATCATGAAGATATCTGCGGAGCATCGAAACGTGAAATACGGGGTGCACGTCTGGAAAACTGGGCGGGAGGGCTAATCGATATGCAACTGCACCAATACGCTCAAGGATTTCGAAGGGACCCACGTATCTGGGACTAAGCTTCCCCTTCTTCCCAAACCTCATCACGCCCTTCATTGGGGAGACCCTCAAGAAAACATGATCACCAACAGAAAACTCAAGTCTGCGTCGACGACGGTCCGCATAAGATCTCTGCCTACTCTGGGCTGCTCTCATCCTATCGCGAATCAACTGGATCTTTGCTGTCGTCTCCTCCACGATCTGTGGCCCTAAGATACTGCTCTCACTGAGCTCCGTCCAACAGGTGGGCGATCTGCATCTCCTCCCATAAAGAGCCTCAAACGGTGCCATCTGAATGGTCTCCCGGTAGCTGTTGTTGTAGGAGAACTCTACTAAGGGCAGATGATGATCCCAGCTACCTCCGAAGTCTAAAACGCATGCTCTGAGCATGTCCTCGAGAGTCTGAATAGTCCGCTCTGACTGTCCGTCGGTCTGCGGATGGAATGCTGTGCTGAAACTCAAGCGAGTGCCCAAAGCCTCCTGAAGCCTCTGCCATAACTGGCTGGTAAACTGGGTGCCTCTATCGGACACGATGCATGTCGGAACTCCGTACAGTCGTATAATCTGATCAATGTAAGCCTGGGCATACTGAGTAAATCCGAAAGTCGTCTTCACCGGTAGGAAGTGAGCCGCTTTCGTCAAACGATCCACGATCACCCAGATGGAGCCATACCCTCGACTAGTCCTGGATAGACCCACAACGAAATCCATAGATATCTGTTCCCATTTCCACTCCGGAATGGGTAACGGCTATAGCTCTCCCGCGGGCCTCTGGTGCTCAGCCTTGACTTGCTGACAAGTCAGGCATCTCGACACAAAATCTGCAATGTCCCTCTTCATACCGTCCCACCAGTAAGCATCTCTCAAGTCATGGTACATCTTGGTGGAACCGGGATGAACATTATATACCGATCGATGTGCATCCTCAAGAATCTTGCGCCGCAATCCCTCAGCATCTGGTACGCACAGTCTAGCTCCAAATCGTAGTATCCCCTGATCATCGATCACGAACTCGGAAAATCTGCCCTGTCCCATCTGTGTCCTGATCTCTGAACAGCGGTCATCACTGTGCTGTGCCTCATGTATACAGTCAAGCAACTGTGGGCGTGCACGAACATGCGCAATCTGTCCCCCGATCGGCGTAAACTCGAACTGTACCCGGCTGTCGCATAAGATCTGCCAATCTGCCGACGACTGCCTCTGCACTGTGCTCAAACAAGATAGACTACCCCCGGGCCTCCTGCTCAAAGCATCTGCCACTACATTCGCCCTGCCCGGGTGATACAAGATCTCACAATCGTAGTCCTTCACTAACTCCATCCATCGGCGCTGTCTGAGGTTCAGGTCTCGCTGCTGAAATATGTACTTTAAGCTCTTGTGGTCGGTGAATATCTGGCACGACTCCCCATACAGATAATGTCGCCAGATCTTGAGTGCAAAGACCACTGCAGCCATCTCCAGATCATGAGTAGGGTAATTCTGTTCATGTCTCTTTAATTGCCGCGAAGCATACGCAATCACCCTATCATGCTGCATCAAAACGCATCCCAGCCCCACTCGTGAAGCATCGCAGTAGACCACAAATCCGCATGATCCTGAAGGCAATGATAGCACTGGTGTCGTAGTCAGTAGAGCCCGTAGCTGCTGGAAAATGTGCTCACACTCCTCTGTCCAATCGAAGCGAACTCCCTTCCGGGTCAACCCGGTAAAAGGTGTAGCAATGCGAGAGAAGTCCTGCACGAATCGCCGGTAATAGCCTGCCAGCCCTAGAAAGCTGCGAACCTCCGTCACTGACGTGGGTCTAGGCCAACTCCGAACTGCCTCTATCTTTCTCGGGTCGACACATATACCATCTCGTGTAATCACGTGCCCCAAGAAGTCTACGCTGTCTAGCCAGAAGGCACACTTGGAGAATTTGGCGAAAAGATGATGCTCCCTCAAGGTCTGCAGTGTAATCCGCAGGTGCTGCTCGTGCTCCTCTCTGCTCCGAGAATACACCAAGATATCGTCAATAAACACTATAATGAACAGATCAAGATACGGCCGGAAAATACGGTTCATCATGTCCATAAATGCTGCTGGCGCGTTGGTGAGTCCGAACGACATCACCAAAAACTCATAATGGTCGTAACGTGCCTTCCCGTCGAACCCGCAGCTGATGGTAGCCCGATCACAAATCGATCCTCGAAAAGTATCCTGCCCCCTGAAGCTGGTCAAACAAATTGTCGATGCGTGGCAAAGGATATCGATTCCTCACTGTCACCTTGTTCAGCTGGCGGTAGTCAATACACAAACGCATGTTGCCGTCCTTCTTCTTGACGAACAGGACTGGAGCACCCCAAGGAGAAACACTGGGTCGAATAAGTCCCTTATCCAGCAAGTCCTGCAACTGACCCTTCAACTTTCTAAGTTCCGCCGGGGCCATCCGATAAGGCGGTACTGAAATAGGCCCCGTGCCAGGAACCAAATCAATGCAGAAAGAAATATCACGCTCGGGCGGTAGCCCAGGAAGCTCGTCAGGGAACACATCAGGGAACTCGCTAACAACCGGAACCTGATCCAAAGGAACCTTTATAGCCCTAGCATCGCAAACATATGCGAGAAATCCCTGACATCCCTTCCGCAAAAGCTGTCCAGCGCGAACAGAAGAAATCACACTGTGAGGGGTGGCACCACGGTCCCCCAACACAACAACAACCGACTCGCCGGGAAAACAAAATCGAGCTGTCTTCTCGCGGCAGTCAACAAAAGCATAGCACGTGGCTAACCAATCCATGCCCAAAAGAACGTCGAAGTCCAACATCTCAAGAAGGATCAAATCGACCGGCAACTCTCTATCGCCAATACGGACGGTACAGGATCGGAACACGTGCCTAGCAACAAACGACTCTCCCATAGGAGTAGTCACAACAAGCGGCTGGTCAAGCAAACCGGACTCTCTACCCAAACTCGGCACAAAGTGTGTGGATACGTACAAGTGCGTGGATCCGGGATCGAATAATACATGTGCATCAACCGAACATACAGGAAGGATACCTGAGACCACCGCATTGGACGCCTGCGCGTCCTGATGCGTTAAAGCAAAGACTCGCGCCTGTCCTCCACCTGCAACTAACTGTCCTCTGCCGGTCGCTGGCTGTCCTCTACCTCGGCCACCTCGTCCTCCATGAACAAATCCTCCGCGACCACGACCTCTCTGTGTATGCGTCTGACGTGGAGTAACAGTAGGTACTATCGCCAATGCCGTCTGGGGTGGTGAAGGTGCTAATGTAACATGCGGTGCTGCCTCCTCCCTCCGGGGTAACTCAGGGCAATCTCGCACACGATGATAAGAACTCCCACAGCGAAAACACCCCGACGATGACCGCTGACCATCCTGGGAATAGGAACTGAATAACCGGCCTCGCCCTGAATCTCCGCTGCCTGCAATACGTCTATCACGGCGACGAAAAGGCTGTCTCTGTGCTGATGCATCTGCACGAACTCTCTTCGGCCATGGAACTGCCGAAGTCTCAGCCAGACGCTCCTCAACTAATAATGCTGCATCTACTGCAGCTGCGTACGTCTCATAATGCTGCACGCTGATAGCAAGGAATAGCGGGGTAAGCAAGCCTCGAACAAATCTCTTGACTCGCAACTCCTCGGTAGCCACTAAGTACGGGGCATAGATAGCTAGCTCTGTGAACAGCACATCGTACTCTGCCACTGACATCCCTGGCGTCTGGCGTAAGGACTCGAACCTGCGTGCTCTAGCATCTCTGACACTCAGGGGAAGAAAGCGGGCAAGGAATAGCGCCACGAACTCTGTCCAGGTCATGGGAGGAAGACCTGCTGCTCTACCCTTCTCGACTGATTCGCACCATTTCTGCACAAGACCTTCCAGGCGAAAGCTCGCGAACTCAACCCATCTCGTATCTGCACATCTGAGTGAACGACATATACGGGCCATCCTATCAATGAAAGACTGTGGATCCTCGGCCACATCGGTGCCTGTGAAGACCGGAGGCTTCAGCCTCATAAATTCTGACAGCGATACTGTAATAACCTCTGTAGTTGCAGGTGCAACTGCCTGAACTGTGGGTACCACCGCAGTCTCCGCAACGGGTGGGACTACCTCTGGTCGCTGCGCTCGAAGTGTCTCAACTAGAGATCCCATCATCTGGCGCATCTCCTGCATACTGGACCCCATCGTCTGGCGTATCTCCTGTACACCAGCCTCTAACATAGCAATCTGATCTGTCACGGCAGGAACAGCCTGCTCGGGCACAACCGGTGTACTACCCGGATCAGTCCTCGTCTCGGACGAGTCAACTCGAATCTCGGCCCTCGCGCCCGCTCTCTGCGCCCTCGTAGTCTTTGGCGGCATATTGGCTGAAAGGAACAATAGGATTCGATAAGGGTACAAAAATCGGATCTCAAGAATGTATATACTCAAGAAGGAAATTTATATCAACAAGTCCTAAGGTCGCGTAGGCGGAGTACCGTGTCGTGAGTATGCCGCGGAACATACACACGCTACGCTACCCTGCCGCAGCTACCTACTCCATCATACCAGGGTCATCCTACACTCCGAAAGGTAAAACCTACGCTCTCATACCAACTTTGTCACGACCCAAAGTTTGGCCCGTGACCGGCACTTAACCACGTAACGTCTACAGGCGTAACGTGACTAAAGGAACCGGAAACCCAGAAATCAAACCAGTGAAAGTATAGAGTGTGATAAGTTTTAAAAGAAAGCACTTACATCATGATAAGAACTCTAAGTAAACAATCACCAAGATAGTAGTATACGACGCCGTAGCGAAGATCAAGATCCACAAATGGGAACAACACAGATAGGATAAACTGCAAGTACAGCCGGCTCACAACGAGCTCGACACCAGAAAACAAATATAATACATCATCGTCCTCACACTGTCTCTAAGTCAAATACATACATGGTAGATGGAGAATACTAGATACAACAATGTACATACTGAAAGATAAACAGATACCGCACAAAACCCACCTATCAGCAAAAGAGCTAGTACACCAACTATGGGGGTATCTGTGTCAAAAGATGCAAAGCAGCCTGCCGCGACTACTCCGAAGGACAACCTGCAAACACTGTGGCACAACGGGGGTGAGTTGCCAACTCGTGAATAGAGATAACATATAAAGGTAATCGCGAGCATGCACGTACTGCGCTACTCTATCATATGCCAATAGATGATATCAATATGTGATAAGCAGTATGTGCAATAATCATGCAAGTGCTCTATCAGGTAATGTAACTACATGATGAGGTAGCAAATGCTCTATCAGGTAATGTAACTACATGATGAGGTAGCAAATGCTCTATCAGGTAATGTAACTACAGGATGAGATACAATAATAAATGCTGAGCAGGGGAAATATAGTATCTACATGGAATGTCAACGTGGAATATATATATCGGTGTCCATCAATGCACCCAGATCCCCCAAATAGCTCAGGTACCGGCACTTCCACCGGCCCTCAAAACCCTGTATATCTCTGAGAATCCCGAGTGCCCATCATCGGCACCCAAATAACATAAATACTCGTGTCTAGCATCGACACGCAAAACATCCTTTATCGGGCATCCGTCAATCCGGGTCAGCCCTCTCTCAATGTATATATCGGGAATCCGTCAGTCCGGGTCATCCCTCTCTCAATATATCGGGCATCCGTCAGTCCGGGTCAACCCTCTCGCAATACATCGGGCATCCGTCAGTCCGGGTCAGCCCTCTCTCAGTACATCGGGCATCCGTCAGTCCGGGTCAGCCCTCTCTCAATTCATCGGGCATCCGACAGTCCGGGTCAGCCCTCTCTCAATACATCGGGCATCCGTCAGTCCGGGTCAGCCCTCTCTCAATTCATCGGGCATCCGTCAGTCCGGGTCAGCCCTCTCTCAAAACATGCCTCTAGCACCGAGAAAACACGGGGTGACGCCCCAAAATATCATATCAAGGGAACCGGGTTTTTAAATGATTACTTATTTGAAAAGGCCACGGTTTCCAAATCCAGAAATCACATGAAATTTCAACCAATAATACAAGTAATTGTGATGTGATATGTGCACCAAGTATGTATATCAAGTCATGTCACATAAAAATGAGCCACAATGCAATGATCCGATGTGATATATGTATCAAGTATGAATATCAAGTCATGTCACATATAGATGAGCTACAATGCAATGATCCAACGTGATATAGGTATCAAGTATGAATATCAAGTCATGTCACATAAAAATGAGCCACAATACAATGATCCGATGTGATATATATGTATCAAGTATGAATTTCAAGTCATGTCATATAGATGAGCTACAATGCAATGATCCAAGGTGATGTGTGTAGTAGGTATGCAATGCACTAGATAGTAACCATGAACATGCAATATATATACAAGGGACACTATAAGGTCCTATCAGCCCTGACGTAGGACGCCATGCGGGCGATATCCCCGTAGATGTGAAATCTACTCACCATAGCCTCCCGCTAGGGATAGCCAACAACTTGTTTCCCCTTCTGCGCGGCGTCCGCTGTACTCGCCTGCGAACCTAGAATTACACAATACACCATACATAAGCTTGAAGTCACACAAACGCGACACTTAAGCCGAACTAATAACTCGTGTCGTGAACCAAACGCGCGTGTGCGCGATACGCTAAAACGTGTGGTTACGCGTCTGAAATCACTCCGACGCGTCGCGATACGTAGAAACCCAAAACCCACACACACGTATCACGCGTGTCGCGAAAGGTTGAAAATACGGGAAAATAGGTATTCTACCCCAGATTTTTATACAGGAAATATAATGCAAAACTATATATACCAAAATAACTCACATACAAGCAGAGACCCACACCCCAAACCCCAACCCAAATCTCCCCTATCTGGCCGCAATTTGCGGCCAGAATGCACATTTCGGCTGCCAGACTTGGGAATTGGGTTCCCAGGTTTGGTTTGTGCACTCTATACTCCCCATACATGCTGCAGTGATGCCTAGTTTTGTTCTGAAAAGTCTCGGGTAGTAGCAGATTTCCTACAGTGCCTTATATCAGTTCAAATCACACATTTTGCACAAAAATGGAACTTTATGGTATTTTGATGAAATCTGAAACAAATCTAGGTCTAATCATACACTAATAACTCATTAACAAGCTAATCAAGCCACAACAACATAAGTTTAACATATTAACACAAAACCCCCTTCAATAGCACTAAAATGGCACAAAAAGATGATATTTCTAAATTAAACATGCAAGTTATGAAAATTGGGTGCTAGGATTGAGATTTTATACCTTCAAATGACCTTAGAACACCAAAGGTTCCAGCTTTACCCTCAGTTGTGCAGATTAGCTTCAAAACACCTCAAAAACTTCACTTTTCCTAAGGTTTAGTGAAGAAAAAGAGTGGTTTTCATGTAGGATTTGAAGAGGGATCAAAGGAACATGAAGAGGAGGAGAAAAGATGATGAAAAGGGGAGGGTTTTGCTGCTGGAGCTCAGCGGAAAATGAAGTGGAGAAAAGAGAGAGAGAAAAGGGATAAAAATGGTCAAAAGTCCACCCTTCACCTAACCACCATACTTATTTGTTTTATTATGATTTGAATTTATAAAAAAAAGGTTTTGTAAAAAGATTAAATGGTGGGGAAAAGTAAGTTTGCAACCATACACAAAGAATGGTTAACAAGTCACAAGAAAAAGTCTAAGTATGCAAGTGTGCACAACACAAGAAAATTCCCAATATGCTAACACTACCAATAATAACTATTAATCCTATGAACACATAAATATAAAAACATGCATGACTACTAATTATCACCAAAACAATCAAACGAAAATTTCAAAGTGTTACACCTGGTAGCTCTTATTGTAGGAGAACTCTACCAAGGGTAAGTGATGATCCCAGCTACCTCCGAAATCTAATACACAAGCTCTGAGCATGTCCTCGAGAGTCTGAATAGTCCACTCTGACTGTCCGTCGGTCTGCGGATGAAATGCTGTGCTGAAACTCAAGCGAGTGCCCAAAGCCTCCTGAAGCCTCTACCATAGTCGGCTGGTAAACTGGGTGCCTCTGTCGGACACGATACATGTCGGGACTCCGTGCAGTCGTACTATCTCGTCGATGTAGATCTGGGCATACTAAGTAAATTCGAAAGTCGTCTTCACTGGTAGGAAGTGAGCCGCCTTCGTCAAACGATCCACGATCACCAAAATTGAGTCATACCCTCGACTAGTCCTGGGTAGACCCACAACGAAATCCATCGAAATCTGCTCCTATTTCCACTCCGGAATGGGTAACGGTTGTAGCTCTCCCGCGGGCCTCTGGTGCTCAGTCTTGACTTGCTGACAAGTCAGGCATCTCGACACGAAAGCTGCGATGTCCCTCTTCATTCCGTCCCACCAATAAACATCTCTCACATCATGATACATCTTGGTGGAACCGGGATGGACGCTGTACACCGATCGATGTGCCTCCTCAAGAATCTCGCGCAGCAGTCCCTCAGCATCTGGTACGCACAGTCTAACTCCAAATCGTAGTACCCCCTGATCATCGATCACGAACTCGGAAAATCTTCCATGTCCAATCTGTGCCATGATCTCCGAACATCGGTCATCACTGCGCTGTGCCTCATGTATGCGGTCAAGTAACTGTGGGCGTGCACGAACATGTGCGATCTGTCCTCCAATCAGCGTGAACTCGAACCGTATCCGGCTGTCGCATAATATCTGCCAATCTTCCGGCGACTGCCCCCGTACCGCGCTCAAATAAGATAGACTACTCCCGGGCCTCCTGCTCAACGCATCCGCCACTACATTCGCCTTGCCCGGGTGGTACAAGATCTCGCAGTCGTAATCCTTCACTAACTCCATCCATCGGCGCTGCCTAAGGTTCAGGTCTCGCTGCTGAAATATATACTTTAAACTCTTGTGATCAGTGAATATCTGGCACGACTCGCCGTATAGGTAATGTCGCCAGATCTTAAGTGCAAAGACCACTGCAGCCATCTCCAAGTCATGAGTGGGGTAGTTCTGTTCATGTTTCTTCAATTGTCGCGAAGCATATGCGATCACCCTGTCATGCTGCATCAACACGCACCCTAGTCCCACTCGAGAGGCATCACAATAGACCACAAACCCGCCTGAGCCTGAAGGTAATGATAATACCGGTGCCGTCGTCAGCCAAGTCCATAACTGCTGAAAACTGTGCTCGCACTCCTCCGTCCAATCGAAAGGGACTCCCTTCCGGGTCAACCCGGTCAAAGGGGTAGCAATACTGGAGAAGTCCTGCACAAATCTCCTGTAGTAACCGGCCAACCACAAAAAGCTGCGAATCTCCGTAACCGATATGGGTCTGGGCCAACGCTGAACGGCCTCGATCTTCCTCGGGTCTACACATATACCGTCTCGTGAAATCACATGCCCCAAGAAGTCTACGCTGTCCAGCCAGAAAGCACACTTGGAGAATTTCGCATAAAGCTGGTGCTCCCTCAAAGTCTGCAGGGTAATCCGCAGGTGCTGCTCTTGCTCCTCACTTCTCCGGGAATACACCAAGATATCGTCAATGAAGACTATGATGAACAGATCCAAATATGGCCGGAAAATACGGTTCATCAAGTCCATGAATGCTGCTGGCGCATTGGTGATTCCGAACGACATCACCAAAAACTCATAATGGCCGTAGCGCGTACGGAAAGTTGTCATGGAAATGTCCTCCTGTCGAACCCGCAGCTGATGATAGCCCGATCGTAAATCGATCCTCGAAAAGTACCCTGCCCCCTGAAGCTGGTCGAACAAATCGTCGATGCACGGCAAAGGATACCTGTTCCGCACTGTCACCCTGTTCAGCTGGCGGTAGTCGATACACAGACGCAAACTGCCGTCCTTCTTCTTGACGAACAGGACTGGAGCACCCCAAGGAGAAACACTGGGTCGAATAAGTCCCTTACCCAGCAAATCTTGCAACTGACCCTTCAATTCTCGAAGTTCCGCCTGGGCCATCCGATAAGGCGGTATGGAAATAGGCCCCGTGCCCGGAACCAAATCAATACATAAAGAAATGTCGCGCTCGGGCGGTAGCCCAGGAAGCTCGTCATGGAACACATCAGGGAACTCGCTAACAACCGGAACCTGATCCAATGGAACCTTTGTAGCACTAGCATCGCAAACATAAGCGAGAAATCCCTGACACCCCTTCCTCAAAAGCCGTCCAGCGCAAAAAGACGAAATCACACTGCGAGGGGCGGCACCACGGTCCCCCAACACAACAAAAACCGACTCGCCGGGAAAGCAGAATCTAACTGTCTTCTCACGGCAGTCCACAGAAGCATAGCACGTGGCTAACCAATCCATGCCCAAAAGAACGTCGAAGTCCAACATCTCAAGAAGGATCAAATCGACAGGCAACTCCCTCTCGCCAATACAGACGGTACAGGATCGGAACACGTGCCTAGCCACAAACGACTCTCCCACAGGAGTGGTCACAACAAGCGGCTGATCAAGCAAACCGGACTCTCTACCCAAACTCGGCACGAAGTGTGTGGATACGTACGAGTGCGTGGATCCGGGATTGAACAATACGTATGCATCAACTGTAAATACAGGAAGGATACCTGAAACCACCACATTAGACGCCTGAGCGTCCTGATGCGTCAAAGCAAAAACCCGCGCCTGTCCACCACCTGCGACTGACTGCCCTCTGCCTCGGTCATCCCGTCCTCTCTGAGCAACTCCTCCACGCCCACGACCTCTCTGTGTATGAGTCTGGCGCGGAGCAACGGTAGGTACAACAGGCAACGCCCTCTGGGGTGGTGAAGGTGGTAAGGTAACATGTGGTGCTGTCGCCTCCCTCCGGTGTATCTCAGGACAATCTCTAACGAGGTGAAGTAGACTGCCGCATCTAAAGCAACCCCACGGCGACTGCTGACTCTCCTGGGGATACGAACTAAACATCTGGCCTCGTCCCGAATCTCTGCTACTCCTCGTACCAGAACGATACCTTTCGCGGCGTCTGAATGAATGCCTCCGTGCGGATATACTGGTACGAACTCTCTTCAGCTCTGGAACTACTGAAGTCTCAGCAACGCGCTCCTCGACTAATAGGGCTGCGTCTACAGCTGCTGCATAGGTCTCGTAGTGCTGCGCGCTGATCGCAAGGAACAGTGGTGTAAGCAAGCCTCGAACAAATCTCTTGACTCGCAACTCCTCGGTAGCCACTAAATATGGGGCATAGACTGCTAGCTCTGGAAACAGCACGTCATACTCTGCCACTGTCATCCCTGCTGTCTGGCGCAAGGACTCAAATCTGCATGCTCGGGCATCCCTAACACTCTGGGGAAGGAAACGGGCTAGAAATACTGCCACGAACTCCGTCCAGGTCATAGGAGGAAGACCTGCTGCTCTGCCCTTCTCAACTGAATCACACCACTTCTGCGCAAGACCTTCCAGGCGAAAGCTCGCGAACTCAACCCATCTCGTATCTGCGCATCTGAGGGAACGACATATCCGGGCCATCCTGTCGATGAAAAACTGTGGGTCCTCGGCTGTATCGGTGCCTGTGAAGACCGGAGGCTTCAGCCTCATGAACTCTGATAGCAATACTGTAATCACCTCCGTGGCTGCAGGGGCAACTGGCTGTGCGGTAGGTACCATCGCGGTCTCTGGAACGGGTGGAGCTACCTCTGGTCGCTTTGCTCGAAGCGTCTCAACTAGCGATCCTATCATCTGGTGCATCTCCTGCATGCTGGATCCCACCGTCTGGCGCATCTCCTGAATACCAGCCCCAAGCGTGGCGATCTGATCTGTCACGGGAGGAACAGTCTGTTAGTTATATGTATGCCCTAGAGGCCATTACTGTACATAGGATGTATATTGTAGTGGATGCTGGGACATATATAGGGAGGACTTTCTTGCTCGACATGATAGTATGCTATCTGGTTACTCTTTACCTTAACGTGTGCACTGATTGTCTCTCTGTTACATGTTGGTAAAGCCCTTAGGATGTGTACTTGACTACCTGGATTATGATGTGGATCATACTAGTGGGGACATGGTAGTCCATAAGTACATCCTTGAAAGTCCCTAGTCGTGGGTGTATCGTGATGGGGCATCGATATACCAGAGTAGACTAGCGTATACCTTCTCGACCCATACAGATGAGCGATGGATGATCCCATATCCATTGGTGTTTGACATCAGAGATGATATACGGGTGCTCAGTAGAGACATGGTACACTGGACGGACTCACCGAGAACTCCCAAATGGTATTATACCTTACGTCAGATGGCAGTTCTCAGGTGACACTGGTACAGAGTAGTCTGTTGACCCGAGATCGTCATAGAGTCTTGTGTGGTTCCCACTGTGCTTTGATTTCCATCTTACCACGTCCAAGAGGGCGTGCAAAACGGTGGTTTTTAGGTACAGTCCCGAGTCACATGGAGGCAATGAGCGATAGGAGGGGATTCGTCTCTCCCGGTATAGGGAGTTGATGTTGCACTGTGTTCGATTGGCTATAACAGGAAGTCCCTGGCCAGGGCTGATCAGAGAATTGCTGGTAAGTGTTACCAGTAGTTTCTCGACCCGTTATGAGCCTCATATCGACACGACTTATCGAGCTATTGGGGTCTGACGTTTACCACCCCTAGGCAAGATATGCGACATATCAGACGACGAGACCGGACTGTACGGTAGTGTTACTGGTTGGATTCACTGGAGTTTGAGCGGGCTTGCTCGTCGATCTTCTGATCGCTCAATACCCGGGTGGCCGTTACGTTTAGCAGACCGCTTGCGGCTTGTGGGTGTTTGATATGATCATCATCTGCTGCCGGCGTATTGACCAGTCTTCAGAGTCCTACACAGATGTTTCCTGGCTCAAGCGAAACGAAATAGGAGCGCATATGAGATATGTGCGGGACCGAGAATAATGCGTGTATGTGATACCGTATTCTATTCTCGCGATGAATGTATCGAATGGTTGTATGCGATATAACCTAGTTATCGAATCAAGGATTTATTCGATAAGCCGATACATTGCATACTAGTCGGTTATATGCGATATGACCGGATCGTTAAATCAAGTGTTGATTTAATGATTTAATGTATAATTATATATTTGATATATTACTTTGCATTAACTAGTATTGGTTTACTTTAAATGGATTTTCTCACTTGGATTGTGCACATTGTATATGTGATATATTTTTGTGCACTTGTATGTATCATGTTTGATGATGCATGCTAACTTGTGTTTTATGTAAAGTTTAAACCATGGTTATGTAATGATTAGGGTTTTTATTTTCATATCTATTTATTTATTTGTTTATTCATTTTGGAAAATGATAAGCATAATGCAAAATGGTGGCTTTCTTTGGATGGATGTTGAAGCTTCATGAAGCTTTGACCAAGTGACCATTTTGTCTCCATGCTTAACCCTAACCATTCCCACTAACCATGATTTATTCTCTACACTTGACCATGGTTATTATTATGATAAGTATTGATTTACTTTTTAATTTGAAAACAACTTATCATAATATTCATCTTCTTCTTCTTCTTCATCACTTGAAGAAACCTTCACTTCATCAATGGTGATTGATGAAAACAAGTGAGAAATCCAATTCTAAAGTCTACCCACTTCCTATTTCTTCATCCTCTACCTCTTGCCAAGTAGTAGAGTGTGTTTTCTTCACAGGTTTCTTGACTTGGTGAAGTTGGAGCTTGATCTAGTGATGCCTCGACGTAGATCATCTTCGGCATCGACGTCGACGACCTAGCCCGTCCATTCTCCGATGAAGCCGACGCAAGAGCCCGGGATTCATTTTGGACAGCGGAGAGACATCATTGCGGAGCTATGGAGGAGGAGCACCGGATCTACAAAGGTTGTATTTCCGTTCACTTAGTTAATTTGTTAACTAGTTTGTTTTGTCGCCTAGAATTCTAGCCAACGATCCGTAGTCTAGGGTTTCTCGGCACCATATTTTTGAAATTAGCATGGTTGATGCCTTGTGAGACCTCTTGAGAGTGCCTAGGAACCCTACAGTGGTATCAGAGCCTAGCTAGAGCCTTAGGCGAAGTCTAGACGGAGTTAGAAGTCCGATCGAACCAAAACCTAACCCGGAAAACGGCTCTCTGGACTTTTTTGTAAAATGTGGATTTTTGTAAATTAAAAATATGCAGAAAAATCAGCAGGTGATTGTATGGGTTACTGTAAAATTCGAGTCCATAATTCCATCTTTCAGCCGCGGTTCCGCGGCACGAGCTTGGCTCGTGCGGCGGATCCGCGGTCGTTTTGTCGTATTGCTCATCGAAGTTTGCACCATAATTAATAATATTCAGTGCTGGTTTTCCTGGGAATATTTTAATATTTACTCCAGAGTTTTATTTTCTGGGTTGTATTGGGGACTCGGTGTATCGATCGGATTATCTAATTTTGTCTATGTGGCTTTCCGGATAATTTTTGAATATGTTAAAAAGTTCGACCGCATATAAATACCCAATTTTTCCCCTGTCGGGAAATTTCCAAGTGTTGGATTTTTCCGTAGTTTAACGACGTTCTAAGTAGTGCAAGTAACGCGATGGACCCTCTAGAAGACAACAAACCTTAACTCGATTATGTGACCGTCTTGAACTGCCCTTTGAACCTTCGGGTTTGGGGCAGTACGGCGTGCCACATGTGAGGCGTTGGCTTGACCCTTCTATGGCTGGACCGTTGGTACTGAGGCACGAACTGAATGTTTTTAGACTTGTTTCATGTGTTGATCTGTATCGGGAAAACTTAGGTGTTCGATTGTTCGATCGGAAAGTTTGACATTTTCTATTTATCCGGAATGGGATACAATAATTGGAATTCACAAGAAGTTATGAGATAACTGAATGAATGTTATAAACATAACAGTTTAGTCTCACTTGATCGGTTGCCACGGAATTTTGATGTGATCAAAAGTCCGTCGCAATCACGTAGCGTACGCGGATACTCGCCGGGTAAACTTAATAGACAGCCTCACTCCATAGCCCCGACCAAGTGACTGTAGGAGAACCCCGTCGCCGAAAGCATCCGTTCGGGTGCTCGCGGTAGCGGTGTTCCGCCTTGGTGCACTTCGTCGACGGTATCGGGGGTGCGGCCGCCTACTAAAGTTTGCGATGAGCATTCGATCAAAATGTCGGGAATCTTGTTGAATTGCCCGACTTGATATTGAAAAGTGTTTTCGATAATGAGACTAAAATGCGGGGTTTATAATTGTTAGGCATGTGATGTCTAAGTAATTCATTTGGTCAGGCATGCGATGTCTGAGGTGGTTGCGGATTCCAACTGTTGTAGTTTAACACTTTCTTTTCTGTGACCGTAAGTGTAATATGTGATATCGCCGGTTTCGTTGCTATATGTCAACGACAATTGGGATGCGCATTTTTACTTACGTTGATGACATGTGATGTTATGTGTTGCTGGATATGTTATATTGGATCGTCGTGTTCTAATAGCCGGGGGTTTTTATGTGAGATGAGTGTTTTTCATTTTCATTCATGTATTGTATGTAATATTCTTTTATTGGGGCACTTCCAGGTTGCGGAAGTTGTCACCGTTTGTATATTATTTACTTTTCCGCACTAGGATAGACCCAAGGAGGAGAGCACAAGTAACCGGGTTCTGGAGTCCAGTGGGAGACCAACTCGAGGAGTCGAGTCCGGGTCTCCTAACTCCAGAATTGGTAGGGTTGCTTGCCGCTCACGTAGGGGTCTAGGTGTGTGGGTTTGGCTATTCATCACGACCGTGGAATCCGTGTTTTATACTGGCTCGTATTGAAAACACGGACGTCCTAGTATATCCAATATTTCATATGTTTCTTCTGCTGCGATATCTGTGATGTGATCATGTGATGTTCTGTGATAGATACAGTATATAGTATATATGATATATTATATAGGCGTTACTTATGTTTTACACCCGCGCTAGCCCTGCCCCGCTCTGCCGTTAGTTACTTAACCTAACGGTGCACGAGGGGACATCGAGGCGAATGCGGATGGCATAAGTGTACATCGTATTTATCTGTGATGTTTAGGTACTTAAATGATGGGACTTCATTATTATGATTAATGAAATAAAAGAAACCTAAGATGTTGTAGAATCGAATTTCAAAATAAAACAGGTAGCTACAGTTCTTGCTTTGCACAGCGGTATATGTGATATATCCTGCACCTTATTCGATAAGGAAAGGACCGAGATCCCTTCACCGGGAGTGACTCCTTTAGCAATAACTGCCAGATGCTACACCCTCGGTTTGTCTTTTGATTGCTTTTAAGAGTTTTTGCTTTGCACAGTGATATATATGATATATCCCGCACCTCATTCGACGAGGAAAGGACCGACGATCCCTTCACCGGGAGTGACTCCTTTAGCAAAACTAGAAAAGCTTCAAAGACACTCCATTTCAAAATTCATTCGATCCTACAACGATATCAAGTTCATTACGCAATAGGTTTTCAGAAAAACCTGTCGTGGCCCTCCGTCATTTCAGATAAGTGGTAGTTAGTATTCGTGCTACGTTTGTTGGCCTGCGTCAAGGCGTAGTGTGCGGTAGCTAACTAGTATTTATCTGTTTAAGCATATGATGCAGATTGGATTAGGGTAGTCGTGCGACTTTGTTGGCCTGCGTCAAGGGTCGTGCGGGTGGGTTTAATTCAATAAGGAAATGACGGGTTGAACTTGACTAGCGGACTATGGTTTGTTGGCCTGCGTCAAGGTCATAGGACGCTAGGGGCAAAATATTATCAGGAGTTTCAAGTGTTGAAATATGCAAAGAGATTGCATACCTTCTATGAGATAGTTGGATCCCGATACCCACTGCGAGTAAGAGTTACTCCTGGGAGAGTTTTATACATTACAATTAGCCGATCAAGTAGGTGTCTAGAAAGGTGTCAACGGGGTTACGCCTCTGGGAAAACGAGGTTTACATTAATTAGGTTCGTGCGAAAGCACGGGGGACCTCCCTCAAAGTACAGACACTGGCCTGGCTGAAAGATTGGCGAACTTGTAGTGTGTAATTAATCCCGGCTAGTCTTTCCTTTTAGGGTTTGAAGGAAGATTTGATAAAAAGCAGTGGGAGCCATCCTGATTAGATAAAATAATAACCAATCTATTCTTGCAAGAGCATACGCTGAGTGTTTTCTTCTCTCTCTCTCCTGGTAGCGACCATATCACGCCTTAATCAAGATAATAATACGGATTATTGACCGAACCCGCTTGTTATACTGAGCTGGGGAACGTTGGTCCCGCTCCAACTTATAATTGTTATAAGACAGAGCAGGAAATTGGGGAATACCAGATTTCCCGTGCCGCCCAAACGAAGAAAGTGCATATGATGCATCATCTTCGGGTGTGTTCATTCCAAAGAACTGTTTCTCAGTATCCTCCGAATCCTGGGTATATGATACCGGATCAGGATCCCAGATATGTAATTTGTTACATAGGGCTACAAAAAGGTAGAAAAACTGAGATCGGGTGATAAGTTTCATGAGGCAGAAAACGGGGCAAGTGTTGCAGCCAAGTCTGTTGGTCACTGTCACCCTGTATTGTAATACATTGATTCTGAACGAATGTTATTAGATACCGAACCTGATATACAAAATCATATCAGTCTCTTTATTAGTAAAGAAATGATAAAATTTTGTATAGATGGATAATGTTTTGAACATTTCCTATATCAAAAGTTGATCGGTTCAGGCACGTTATCTAAAAGCATTGATGTTCTAAATCAAACTACAGTTCCTAGTATACAGAACACACACAAGAGGAAGAGTTCAGAAATGAACGGTTCCTTCTTGAGGTATTGTAGACTAGGTCATATCAATGCGACCTGACTAGCTAGAGTTACATAAAGATGCATATTTAAATTAGTTTGAATTTACATCTTGTGGAACTCGCTAGTCATGTCACAGAGATAAGATGACCATAAGCTCTGTTTAATGGAAGCAGAGAAAGAGTTAGTAAACTCTTGGGATGATACATGTTGATGTATGTAGGTCCCCAGTCTGCACATGCCAAGACCGGTTCTTTGTACTTCATTACATTCTCTGATAATCTCTCGAGATTCAGACATATGTTCCTGTTGAAACACAAGTCCGAACCTTTTGAGATATTCACAGAATATAAGAAAGAAGTAGAGAACCAAAATATGGGTATAAGTATTATGTCCTTTGATGTGATCGAGGAGGAGAATACTTGTGCATGGAATTCCTGGACTATTCTAAAGGAGAATGAGATTCTCTCTCAGCATTACTCCTCCGTATACACCATTGCACGATGGTATGTCGGGGCGGAGCAGATACACCCTATTTGATATGGTGTGCTCTATGATGAGTAATACTGAGTTACCTTTTTCCTTAGGGGGTTATGCACTTGAGAAGTTGCATACCTATTGAATAGGGTTCAAATCAAATCAGTTGCCTACCACTTCATATGTGATACGGAAAGGGAAGAGCCCATGTCTTAAGCTAGTTAAGATTTGGGGTTGTCCGGCCTATGTCTAAAAGCAAAATCCGGACAAGCTCGAGGCAAGGTCTGTTATGTACAACTGGAAAGGTTCCAGCTATACAAATGACAGCAGATGACTTGGTAGAACCAGAGGATTCAATAGCAACCGACGAACTTCAGCCTCTCCGCCGATCTAGTAGGTTTCCTCACCCACCTGAGAGATACTTCGGTTGCTCTATGACAGTGGGAGAGAGGATTGCATCATGAGATGATAACCCAACTGGTTTCGAGCTGGCCATCAGGAGTAAGACTCTGTAAGAATGGCTGGATGCTTAGTGATCTGAGATGGAATCCATGTACACCAACAAAGTATGGACTTTAGCTGCTATATCTGAAGGGTTAAATCCCCATCAGGAGCAAGTATATCTTGAGAAGATTACTTGGTGTAGATGGAAAAGTTGAGACTTTCAAAGCTAGACTTGTTAAAGGTTTTCGTCATTGACCAGGCGTGGATAATGATGAAACCTTTTCCAGTACCTATGCTTAAGTCCATCCAGATACTACTTGCCATGGCTACATACCATGACTACGATATCCGGCGGTTGGGTGTCATGACTGCTTTTCTAAATACTGATTCAGAAGAGAGCGTCTATAAGTACACAACCAGAGGGCCTCGTAGACAGTGGGAGCAGCGGAAACGTGTGCAAGATGCTTTATAGGATACAGCAGGCATCGCGGAGTTGGAACATCTGTTTTGATGGATGAGTCAAGGAAGTTGACATCATCAAAATGGTAGATGAACCTTGTATATACAAAAAGGTAGTAGGGAGTATGGTGGTGATCCTCGTAGAGTACGTGGATGACATACTCTTGATAGGGAAGGAGTTTCCTATGCTATGATCGGTCAATCTCCACTTATCACAAGGATTCTCCAGATAGGATCAATGTGATACCTCCTCCATCCTGAGTTTTCATCTATGAGATAGATGTTATTTGGGTGTTAGTATACTCACTAGTTGTAGTGAGATGGTATCAATCGATCCTGGGGAGAATCACTGGAAGGGTTCCAGGGTGATAAAGACGACTGAATGTCAGTCGCAGGCATTGTCTTTACCCTCAGTAAAGGGACGGTATGTTGGAAGAGTTCCAAGCTAGATACCGTGGCATACTAGACGATAAAGGCAGGATACATCGCTACTTATGATGCTACCAAAGAGGATGTTTGGGTGTATATTGGTTCATGAGATGAACTACGTTCCTACCATTGTGAGACAATGGAGTTGTGGCTTATGCCAAGGAACGCCGGTCCCATCAGTGATCCAGACTTATTCTAAGGCAGTATCACCTGATCATGGAGATGGTTGATCTCCAAGGTGATCGAGACAAGGAGAGCAGACTCAGAGGATAACACGGCGGATCCACTCACGAAGGCCTATTCCCAGAGAGAGACTTTTATGGGATGGTTGAGTATGAGATACATCGACCACTGCTACAGATGGCCCTAGTGCAAGTGGGAGATTGTTAGTTATATGTATGCCCTAAAGGCCATTACTGTACATAGGATGTATTTGTAGTGGATGCTGGGACATATATAGGGAGGACTTTCTTGCTCGACATGATAGTATGCTATCTGGTTACTCTTTACCTTAACGTGTGCACTGATTGTCTCTCTGTTACATGTTGGTAAAGCCCTTAGGATGTGTACTTGACTACCTGGACTATGATGCGGATCATACTAGTGGGGATATGGTAGTCCATAAGTACATCCTTGAAAGTCCCTAGTCATGGGTGTATCGAGATGGGGCATCGATATACCAGAGTACACTAGCGTATACCTTCTCGACCCATACAGATGAGCGATGGATGATCCCATATCCATTGGTGTTTGACATCAGAGATGATATACGGGTGCTCAGTAGAGACTGGGTACACTGGACGGACTCGCCGAGAACTCCCAGATGGTATTATACCTTACGTCAGAAGGCAGTTCTCAGGTGACACTGGTACAGAGTAGTCGTTGACCCGAGATCGTCATAGAGTCTTGTGTGGTTCCCACTGTTCTTTGATTTCCATCTTACCACGTCCAAGAGGGCGTGCAAAACGGTGGTTTTTAGGTACAGTCCCGAGTCACATGGAGGCAATGAGCGATAGGAGGGGATTCGTCTCTCCCGGTATAGGGAGTTGATGTTGCACTGTGTTCGATTGGCTATAACAGGAAGTCCCTGGCCAGGGCTGATCAGAGAATTGCTGGTAAGTGTTACCAGTAGTTTCTCGACCCGTTATGAGCCTCATATCGACACGACTTATCGAGCTATTGGGGTCTGACGTTTACCACCCCTAGGCAAGATATGCGACATATCAGACGACGAGACCGGACTGTACGGTAGTGTTACTGGTTGGATTCACTGGAGTTTGAGCGGGCTTGCTCGTCGATCTTCTGATCGCTCAATACCCGGGTGGCCGTTACGTTTAGCAGACCGCTTGCGGCTTGTGGGTGTTTGATATGATCATCATCTGCTGCCGGCGTATTGACGAGTCTTTAGAGTCCTATACAGAGGTTTCCTGGCTCAAGCGAAACGAAATAGGAGCGCATATGAGATATGTGCAGGACCGAGAATAATGCGTGTTTGTGATACCGTATTCTATTCTCGCGATGAATGTATCGAATGGTTGTATGCGATATAACCTAGTTATCGAATCAAGGATTGATTCGATAAGCCGATACATTGCATACTAGTTGGTTATATGCGATATGACCGGATCGTTAAATCAAGTGTTGATTTAATGATTTAATGTATAATTATATATTTGATATATTACTTTGCATTAACTAGTATTGGTTTACTTTAAATGGATTTTCTCACTTGGATTGTGCACATTGTATATGTGATATATTTTTGTGCACTTGTATGTATCATGTTTGATGATGCATGCTAACTTGTGTTTTGTGTAAAGTTTAAACCATGGTTATGTAATGATTAGGGTTTTCATTTTCATATCTATTTATTTATTTGTTTATTCATTTTGGAAAATGATAAGCATAATGCAAAATGGTGGCTTTCTTTGGATGGATGTTGAAGCTTCATGAAGCTTTGACCAAGTGACCATTTTGTCTCCATGCTTAACCCTAACCATTCCCACTAACCATGATTTATTCTCTACACTTGACCATGGTTATTATTATGATAAGTATTGATTTACTTTTTAATTTGAAAACAAC
This sequence comes from Agapanthus africanus, assembly GCA_030015575.1. Taxonomy (NCBI): domain Eukaryota; kingdom Viridiplantae; phylum Streptophyta; class Magnoliopsida; order Asparagales; family Amaryllidaceae; genus Agapanthus; species Agapanthus africanus. The sequence goes on along the minus strand of JASDDO010000012.1, from coordinate 294,122,923 downwards.
TTATCATAATATTCATCTTCTTCTTCTTCTTCATCACTTGAAGAAACCTTCACTTCATCAATGGCGATTGATGAAAACAAGTGAGAAATCCAATTCTAAAGTCTACCCACTTCCTATTTCTTCATCCTCTACCTCTTGCCAAGTAGTAGAGTGTGTTTTCTTCACAAGTTTCTTGACTTGGTGAAGTTGGAGCTTGATCTAGTGATGCCTCGACGTAGATCATCTTCGGCATCGACGTCGACGACCTAGCCCGTCCATTCTCCGATGAAGCCGACACAAGAGCCCGGGATTCATTTTGGACAGCGGAGAGACATCATTGCGGAGCTATGGAGGAGGAGCACCGGATCTACAAAGGTTGTATTTCCGTTCACTTAGTTAATTTGTTAACTAGTTTGTTTTGTCGCCTAGAATTCTAGCCAACGATCCGTAGTCTAGAGTTTCTCGGCACCGTATTTTTGAAATTGGCATGGTTGATGCCTTATGAGACCTCTTGAGAGTGCCTAGGAACCCTAAACAGTCTGCTCGGGTACAACGGGTGCACTGCCCGGATTAGTCCTCGTCCCGGACGAGTCAACTCGAATCTCGGCCCTCGCGGCCGCTCTCTACGCCCTCGTAGTCTTTGGCGGCATAATGGCTGAAAGGGAAATTAGGATCCGATAAGAACACGGAAATCGAATGTAACATTTCAAAAAAAGATAAAATATTAATTTTGGGAATTTTTATAATTTAATATTATTTTATTGAATATTTTAATATTTTGGAATTATTAAATACAAATAAATGGGAAAAATTTTGGAAAATTATGGAAAATTCTAAAATAGGGTAAATTAGAGAATTATGACATTTTAAAGTTTTTGTGATTAATTTGACACTAATTTAGTGCTAATCGCGATTAAAAATCGCTAATCGGTTTTTAGCTTTTTTGTGCAACACATGCACATATCACTTTTTCACACTTGTGCATTTTCTTGCCATGGTTCTCTTTGGGTTTACTATTCTTGGGAGAAGGATTTTGAGAGAATAAGAAAAGAAAAGGAAAAGAAATGGAAAAAGATTAAAGAAATTGGTAGTAGGTGAGAGAGAGAGGTATAGGCACCATTGACTAAAGACTTAGCCATTCTCCTCCATTTTCAACGCTCATTTCTCTCTCCCCCTTCCTTGCTTGCTGCTGCTCCTCCTCCTTCATCTCCCTCCCCTCTTCAACCCCTCACAACACCTTTAAAACAAACTCAAAACCCCAATCTCATTTCACTAAAAAGATGCACAAGCTCAAGACCTACATGATGGACCATGAAAGCATGGATTTTGGCCACTAGGGGCAACTCAAGAAAATTCTTGAGTTGCCAAATGAGGTATTTTTCTGAACCATTAGCTTAGTTTTAGTATTACTTATACCCCATGTTTAGTTTTGAACCGATATTGTGTGAATTGGTGACTTGAGGTAAAACCTAGTTAGGGTTTGAGGGAAACTTGTGTTGTATGTGAAATTGAGTTCAATTGAGGTTATACAAACACCCTAGTGTATGAATTGAGACCCTAACCTGAAGCTTAAACCCATAATGCGGATTTTAGAAACCGATATCGGAGAATTTATGAAATCTGTGAAGGGTATATTGAATCTGCTATCACCCGAGACACCCTAAATTAAAATTGATTGGACAGTGACATGTGCAGGCACCCAGGAAGCTACCACCAAGACCCCAGCCCCTACTTCCATTTCCAGGCCGCAAATTCCTCCATTCTGGCCGCAAATTGCGGCCAGACCATGATGGAATTGGCTCGTTTTGGTTTTGGTGTTCCCTTATCTGTAGTTTAGGCCCCTGGTATACATAGAATTGTCTAATTGGACCTAGGGTGAAATCTGGAACATATTTCCTAAGTTGCTGTTTTGGATTCGTGTTTCCGTATTCCGTATTTTTAAGTCTGAATTTGTGTCTTGTGTTTTACCTCGACTATTTGGCGTTTATACGACGATATAGAGGATTTATTGATGGTTTTGAAGGCGTGCCATAGGTTCTAACCTATAGGCCTTTTATCGTATCGTTTTGGGTTTCGTGTGCCGTTTTAGCTTTGATTTGGTTTTAATGCGCATATACGATATTTTGATGTGTAGGTACCCTATGAAGACTACGGGACGACAAGCAAACGTGTGGTGACATCGAAAGATGGAGACGCAAGGTGAGTAGATTATATCTACTGGGGGAAGTCGGGTGGATGGCGTATAGCACCCCCGCAGTCCGTAGTTGTTATTATATATGATAGTTAGGTGTATTATGGATAGTGTAGGGTTAGAAGTGACTAGTATAGTTCATAGTCGCGAACCCTATAATAGAATTACACCTACACGCACACCCTTGCATATTACTTATACTGGCACTGTGTTGATGATATTGGATGACTTTGGAGATGAGTCGATGATATTGGGCTTTATGCCGCGAGATCGGTGATGTGATATGATTCGTATTTGGGATACGAAATGTGTTTCTTGCGGGCTTGGGATGTGTGTTTACCCCCCCCCCCCTAAATTCATACTTTGTAGATGGCATCAGTTGTACTAGACTTAGATCAGTACCCCAGCTTATGTGATACGATAATAGTGATACCTGAGATGTGATGAGATAGTGTGATATTGACCCGTACCCAGCGATTGGGATGCCGTACGACGATTTACCGTATGAGCTTTACATTGACGATAGATCCGCACTCATGACTTGAGGATGTCATATGATATACTGTATCGTACGCGATACTATTGAGGCGGGATCACCGACTTATATATATTTATATATATCGACTCAGATGTTAGGCGGTTTCCTTACCTGTAGCTCAGCTTGTTAGTTCAGCTGTATAGTTTAGTGTAGTTGTTAGATTAGATTAGACTCCTACCTATTTCAAAACTAGCGGGTCGTGGGTATTTTAAAAGACAGGTCAAGGGATCTACGGACATTTCAAAAGGCGTATCTTTTCATAAAAACACCGTAGCCCCTATTTTCAAAACCCCATGATTCGTGATATTTCAAAAGGCACCATTTGTAGGACTTATATTAGATTAATGCAGATTAGTTATAGTTGCGTCTAGATTCAGCTCCCACTCTTTTTGTGGTTCGCTTTGCATCGCATTCTTATATTATGTTTCATACTCCATTATTGATATCATGCTGTTAGGACACCAGCACCATTACCGATGTTGCGTATGTACCACGTACACTTACTTGCCGGCTCACACACATCTTCATCGGTAATTGCCATGTCACGTACACCTTAGAAAATACTATTGCTTGTCATAACCTATTAGCTAATAGTTTAGACATTGTAGTTATTACCTGCTACTTCATGCATACTGTTATTCATTGTTATGCCGCATTCATGGATTCTCATGCATATATTCACTATTTTACGTGTTACTGAGGTTTTGGATTTGGATTTCCGTGAGATTTTCTGGATTTGGAGGAAAACCGCAAAAACACAAATAAACATTCTCTCTCTTTTAAAATAAAAGGTGCGGTTTTCCCATGATGTATGAGTCGTCCACCATGAGTTTGCTGATGGATTTGGAAACCCGATTCGAGGAGACGGATGAACCGTTTCGGGTACATGGTGGACCCGGTGCGGTACCCCGGGGCAAGATGAATGTGGTGATGACGTTGAGCCTGGCAGGGGAGCACTACCGACTGGTGATTTTACCTGATGCGTCGGATATCCGAAGGATACCGTCGTGGTCTTGAGATTGATGGTAGGGGCCGGTCTGGACTGACGGCGCCCTAGATTTTGTGATTGAGACATTGAGATTTCGAGATATTGAGGTACAGAGACTGTGATATAGAGATATCGAGATATTTGGATTACGTTTTGTGCCGATGTTAGGCACTGTTTTATGCTGATTTCATTATGATACCTCATTTTAAAAATACAAAGGAAATCTCACTAAATTATGAAAACAGTTTCTTCATTTACATGTATTCTGTTCTCATGCATTCATACCTCATTCATATGATATATTGCTACCTGAGGCACTGACACAGGCACATGAGATTGCACTCGGGTTAGATATTTACCCTAGCCTTGTTATAGGCTGCATGTTTTTATTGAGGATTTTGTACTGATCGTTTTGACCTAGGATTATGTCTTGCGTTCGGTTTCTGCTTGTAGTTGTTCTCTATTCACGAGTTGGCAACTCACCCCCCCCCCCCCGTTGTGCCACAGTTGTTTCAGGTTTGCCGTACAGGTTTCATTGCGGCATTTCTGGCACATTGCTTCCTTGCGAGTGAATTGCATTTGGTAGGTGGTTTCTTTTGCATCAAGAACCACCATTGTACTTGTATTATTCCTTGTATCTAGATTTTTCCATCAACCAAAACTTGTATATTGTTTCAGACTCAGACTTTTGTGATGTTTTATTTGACCTTAGAGTCGCGCTTAGTAGTATTGCGGTTTTCATGCTTACTGTGTTTCTTTTGGATTTGATCCTCGCCTTTCGGCGTTGTATATTATTGTTGCTTTCGTGGTTGTGACCGTCGATTGACGAAGAGCTAGCTCCCGCTTGGGGATGCCTTTTATCATTGTATATATGTTGTGCTTGTTGTACCCCGTTCGGGGCCAGTATTTACAAAAGAAACTCTGCCGAAATTTTTAGAACAGACTTTACCTTTTAAAAATGCACATTCGGCTTAGTTATTTAAAGACCTTGACTTCAAACATATTTTCCTTCACTGCTTTAAACCAGTTTTCTTTACTTACTCTTTAAATGGTTTTAGATTTCTGGGCTTTTGGCTTACTTGGATCAGATGGAGTCCTATAGACTTCATATGGTTCAAGGGCCAGTCACGTGCTCTTTCGGGTCGTGACAAAGTTGGTATCAGAGCGCTAGGTTGACCTTGGTTCGAGTCTAAGTTTGACTATGTGGAGCCTAGGGCGTTTATATATATACGGAACTTAGGCTTGACCTTACGGAACTTAGACTTAGTCGAGGGGGTATTAGCCCCGAACTTTCGTCGTATAGGATGACCCTTGGTTGATGGAATAGGTGACTAAAGTAGAGTGACGTACCGTTGGTATGTTCCGCGGCATACTTACGACATGCCACTCCGCTTAAGGAACCTTAGGATGTACATATTTTCGAGATCAGTGATTCTCTTTATATCCATGATTATACATCCATTTGAGATCCCCGATTCTATTAGTCCATGATCATACCTTCATTGATGCTGTTCCTTCTTATGATCATGTATCCACTCTGGATCTGTTGTTTCCTTTCTTGTCATTGATCTGCTCTCTTCGATACTCGATTGAGGTTCCTGTCGCCATGTTTGAGCGCAGTTTGGGCTGCTGCTAGGGTTACGGTCAGGGCGAGCTCGTCTGGTACGAGGGCCGACCATTGTGTTTTCTGGTGACATGGGAACGTCTCGAGTTAGTATTGATGACTGTGACCTCAAGTGGAGGCGAGTGCTTGGTTTTGCACCGGATGATCGGGCCATTGTTAGAGCTGCCAGTTGAGAGAGGACTGTTGTTGTACATCATACCTCAGAGATTATGATGTCGTCTACCGTGCAGACAGAGGGACCAGCTGTTGCTGAGATTGACGGGATGTCGCTTTCGGAGCTTACGAGCTTAGATTGTCGGAGCTTCCAGGCAGATATGAGACAGATTATAGCTAGTCTACCCGAATTGAGAGACGAAGGTGATTCGTCCGATTTATGCACCGGAGCGGGCCCAGTTGAGTTGAAGATTTCCAGTGTGGAGAGTCTTACTCAGATCTAGAGCAGACCGATTCAGAGATGACCGCCAATGTGTCGCCTTTCCTGGAGGATTGAGGCGCTGTTCGGCGTACAGGTGAATGAGCCAGTTATTGCTGCAAATGACGAGATATCGCCCAGATGGATGGAGCTACTGCAGCGTGAGCTTATACTTAGAGATATGATGGACGGTCGCTAGTCACCTGAGGACTAATGACTAGGACATGTGGTTCGTTCGGTTACCGATGTGAGGTCATCAGATAGATTGTTTCCAGCTGGAGACGACTTCGCGCAGATTCGTTGAGAGTCGATAGAGACGATCGAATGTCAGGAGCCCATTTTCCAAGTTTAAAGTATACGGAAAGACATGCAGGTGATTCTATGGACCCTCTAGAAGAATGAAACCCTAACTCGACTTAATGACCGTGTGAAAGCCTTTGAACCTTAGGGTTTGCGGCAGTTCCTCGGCGCCATTAGTGAGGCTTGGGTTTGCCCTTATACGGCTGGACCACCGACGCTGAGGCATGTACTCGATACTATTAAACTGTACTCGAGATGTTGATCTCTTGGGGGATTATAAGGTTCTGACGAGTCGATCGAATGTTTCGACATCATTCGGATATCATGTGATGGGATGCATTGCTTGGGAGACTCCAGATATGAGTATAGCCGTCGGAGCATAGTCCATGAAGCCACGATGAGACGAGTCCGAATCAGTCGACATTGAAGCAGAGTGAAGAAAAGAGTTCGCAAGAGATTTCGACGAGATGACGTCCCACTCCGCTGACATCAGAGATGTGAAACGCACCCAGAGGCGTTGTATATGGATATATCTTCCAGAAAGAAGCGCGATAAGTATGCAGCCGTTCCGGAATAAGAATTTGCTTCAGCAATGGATGATGACTTCCGGGCAATCCTGCAGGAAAGAGATTTGAGAGAGAAATCTCGATAGGACCTTTCTGGAATGCGATACGAGAAGACCTAGACCCAGGGGTGGTCATATTGCGCACACCCAGCAGGCCAGAGTTCGGCATTGTCGACGAGGTAGTTGACCAGGTTCGGATAAAGGAACTTACCCAGATGCGTTGTGAATTGATCAAGGACGGACGAGTGTTGAGTATTCCTCCGATGGTTGGGGCGTGTCCCCGAGGGCCTGTTCGGCCAGACATCTTCTACAGAATGATGAAGCTACAGAGTACGCGATTTCGAGTCCGTGTGAGAGACTTCAGATTGACCGTGGCCGAGAACAGTGCAGTGCGTAGATATGCATGGCGTGACGTCATAGTGGACGACGATAGAGATAGGTGGAACCAGAGGTTCGGGCGAGACGCTGACGGGCTGTCATTACTTCCCGTCGAGACTAGAGACCTGATATGCTTACAGAGACGTTGGGATGCGACCAATTTCCGAGAAAATTTTGTGCTGGGGACACAGATGTCTATCGAGTGAGAAGAGATTATGCAGGAGAGCCAGCCTCTGTACAGTTCGGCATAGGCAAGATCGGAAGAGACCTTGAGCAGGATTCCTTCCAGGACATTGCTGCAATGATGTTTGCACCCAGGATCAGATGTGTGACGTGCATTCAGAGAGCCAGAGGCCGACGCCAGTGATAGGCTGCCTCACGAGTGGTCGTGAGGATTGACCGATAGGTGACCAGAGAAGTGCTAGAACGGAATCGTCCCCGTTAGCACACCTGACAGGGCCGATGAGCCGATCGACTGCGAGATAGGTAATCCGCAGAGAAGATAAGGACCCAGAGTCAGAGGACGCCAGACCGTGAGCAAGAGGCAAGTAGATATCTTGCGCTGCTAGCATTGGATGCACCGACTCCTTCTCGACCTCGAAGGAGGAACTACCGACGACGGTATTTATGATTTGTGATTTTGTGATTCGATTTTCACGTATCCGTCGTTTTGGATTTCGGTATTTTGGGCGTTCTGTTTGCATGATTTAGTTTTGATGACTGAGTTTCATGATATTTGTTTCATGCACCCACTGGATATTTATATTTTGCACATAGTTATTACATTCAAGGTATTGATTGTGAATTCACGCCCATCTTATACAGTGATTTGATTTACACTTCCAGCAGAGTTTTCATGCACCTTTAGTGTTTTGATATACGATTTTGGTGCACGCCAGATGCACTAAATCGGGATTCTTCGTGCATGTCATATGCACCTGATTTTTTTTTTTACTGTCAGGCACACACGTTGCCTACGACAGATGTTTCGTGCACACCAGTTGCACCTAGATGTTGTTTTGTACACCTGTTTGACACATATATGGATTTTGATTCCTTGCGCACCAGACGCACAGGATATTATTATATATGCATTTTGGGGATTGATTTCTAGTAGAGCAGTACATTTTTATGATATTCTCTATGTATTGATGTTTTCGGAGCCCCGACAAATTGGAGTATTACTAAAATTGTTTTAGTGTTGGGGGTTTAAATTTAAATTCGGGGACCGAATTTTTTTAAGGGGGGTAGATTGTAACATTTCAAAAAAAGATAAAATATTAATTTTGGGAATTTTTATAATTTAATATTATTTTATTGAATATTTTAATATTTTGGAATTATTAAATACAAATAAATGGGAAAAATTTTGGAAAATTATGGAAAATTCTAAAATAGGGTAAATTAGAGAATTATGACATTTTAAAGTTTTTGTGATTAATTTGACACTAATTTAGTGCTAATCAAGATTAAAAATCGCTAATCGGTTTTTAGCTTTTTTGTGCAACACATGCACATATCACTTTTTCACACTTGTGCATTTTCTTGCCATGGTTCTCTTTGGGTTTACTATTCTTGGGAAAAGGATTTTGAGAGAATAAGAAAAGAAAAGGAAAAGAAATGGAAAGAGATTAAAGAAATTGGTAGTAGGTGAGAGAGAGAGGTATGGGCACCATTGACTAAAGACTTAGCCATTCTCCTCCATTTTCAACACTCATTTCTCTCTCCCCCTTCCTTGCTTGCTGCTGCTCCTCCTCCTTCATCTCCCTCCCCTCTTCAACCCCTCACAACACCTTTAAAACAAACTCAAAAACCCAATCTCATTTCACTAAAAAGATGCACAAGCTCAAGACCTACATGATGGACCATGAAAGCATGGATTTTGGCCACTAGGGGCAACTCAAGAAAATTCTTGAGTTGCCAAATGAGGTATTTTTCTGAACCATTAGCTTAGTTTTAGTATTACTTATACCCCATGTTTAGTTTTGAACCGATATTGTGTGAATTGGTGACTTGAGGTAAAACCTAGTTAGGGTTTGAGGGAAACTTGTGTTGTATGTGAAATTGAGTTCAATTGAGGTTATACAAACACCCTAGTGTATGAATTGAGACCCTAACCTGAAGCTTAAACCTGTTGGAGATAGTGCCCTCAGAGTCAATTATTGGATCACAGGCACGTGATTGCAATGATTGAGGGAGGACCTATCCCGGTAGGACAGTCTTACTCGAGATGATAGTATGCTATCTGGTTTATCTTTATCATCGTGTACTGCTTTAGGTGACCTGACATGTCGCTATTACACGTTGATAGAGCCCCTAGGATTCTTGCTTGACTACCAGCAGTATGATGGCGATCATATACGTGGGAGCCGGTAGTCTATAAGCACATCCTTAAAAGGTCCCTAGTCGTAGGAGTTTCGAGACAGGGCATCGATACTCCATTAGTAGACTAGTGTATACAGTCGAGACCCCGACGAGGGGCGGTGGCCGGTCTCACAAGCCACTGGTGTCAGTTGGTTCACCTAAGATGTATACAGGTGCTCATTGGGTTATGAGTACACCGGACAGGACTCGCCGGGAACATGCTAGTTGGTCTTATACCTGATGTCAGATAGCAGTTCCCTGGTGACATGTGTACAGGTTAGTTCATCGACCTGAGGATCGTCATTTGTCTCGTGTGAGTTCCCACTGTGCTTTGATTACTACCCTACCACGGCTCAAAGGAGTCATGCAAACAGGTTTTAGTTGGGTACAGTCCCGAGCCACATGGAGGCAGTGAGCGGATCTTCAGGGGTTCGTCTCTCCCGGTATTGGGGGTGAGGTCGCGCTGTGTCTAGGAGAGCCATTACGCAAAGCCCTCGGCCGAGGCAGGATTTACTGGTAGGTATTCCAGTAGTATCTCAGGGCGTTCTGGGCTACGCTCCGACACGACTTGTACCGCTTTTGGGGGTCTGACTTTTACCAACCCCCTAGGCCCGCCATGCGATGCTTATAGACGAACGGACCGGACTGTACGGATATTGTCACTGACAGGCTCAGTAGGGTGTCAGGATGAGTTCACTCATCGACGCCCCTTTTAGTCAATAGCTGGTGGCCCGTCACGTATTGGCTTATACCTCTGACGTGCTAGTGGTTAAATTCACAGCCATAGTATTGACGAGTCTTTAGAGTCCACCACACTTACAGTTACTCAAGCTTTCGGGCGAAACGCTGTAGAGGCCGTATGGAGATATGGCAGGGTCCGATCAGATACGTGCGGTATTGCACGGATCAGGATCGGACAGTTTTGTACTAGTGGCCGTATAGTTATATGGCAGGGTTCGATCTGATACGTGCGGTATTGCACGGATCAGGATCGAACGGATATTACTAGCCGGCTTTGGCTTAAGTCGGTCCTAGTTTAGTACAGTGCAGATTTTGTCTCATTGCATTTGTATCCGGACGGAATATAGATGCAGGTGTGTATGCACAGTATCGGGGTTTTCCTGTAATTTATTACGGGACCAGTTTTCTAGAGTTGCCAGTTTGCATTCCGTTCCGGCCGGTTTTCCTTTGTTCTTTCCCTGCCGGACTTTTCTGATGGAGGGGGTAATTTGCAGTTTTGCAAATTACATTTGAAGAGGGGGTTTCTTGCATATGTATTAATTATGATAGCATCTTTTTTATTCCTTTCTTTTCTATCATCATTTCTTGTAAAAGGTGATTAGGATTGATTTGGTTTTGATGTGAGATTGTGATGATAATGTTTGGCTATGGTCACCACTTGCTTTTACTACCATTACCTTCCTTCTATGGTTGTGGTTTTGTATTCCCTCCTCCACCATTCTCATTTTAGAGATGATAGAACTCACTTGAGAGAAAAGAGAAGAAGAGGTTTTCATTCTTGAGAGTTTTCATTCTTGATCTCATTTTCATGCTAGAAAAATGCAAGCACCATTTTTCTAATCTTGATTCCTCCATCATCTTCAAAGGCAACTACATAAACTCCAAGAGATAAAGTTTCTACACTACATTCTACAGCATTTCTTGGGCATGTCGACTTGCCGGCTTCATGCTCGAGTTGCCTCGGTATTGAGGCGGGAGCCCGTAAAAGACGCAGGCGATGTGGTGCCCTTCCGGCGAGGAGGCGACGATGTGGAGACAAGACATTCCGCGGGAGATCGGGACGATGATGAGAAGACCGGAGGACTCGGATCACTTGTTATACTTCTCTTCCCATCTCTTGTTAGCTAGTATAGGTTAATGGTTAATGATCCGGGTTTTATTGTCCGCGGTAGCGCCAGTTTCCAAGTAAGGAAAATTTTTGATTCCGCATTTTGGCCTCGGTAAGACGGCCGGGGAGCTGCCGTGGCGCAACATGGTATCAGAGCCACGCCATTAACCTTGCCTAGCTTGTTCTAATGCGTTTTACTTATCCGATCGACCAAAATTCCAAAAACCGCGTTTTTGCATGCATCAGTTTTCTGTCGATTTTTTCCGGGCTCTAAAAATTTTTCAGGTGATTGCAGAATGATGTACAGAACATTCTAAGAGTTCTCTAAAAATTTGGGCTCGTGAACAGTTCATAACGCCGCGGAACCGCGGCCAAATCCATGCTTGGGCCGCGGTTCCGCCGCGACTTGGACTATTCAGTTCCCCAAAATTTTGCAGAATGCTTAAGTGTTGAAAATAGGGGTTTTGGAATATTATTTTTGGGCCCAGAATTTCTGTGAGTACTACAGTATTACTTGGGGGCCCACTTGTTAATTTTTTAATCGATTGGATATTTTAAACACATTATTTCACAGTATTTACATTATATCTGCGACCGTGAATGTCACTTGATCGGTAAATCCCGTCTAACTGCTATAGCCCGGTTAGACGGATTTGCGAACGTGACTTTCACGTTGATGTTCTATGTTTATGCTGTGTTGTTGCGGATCGGTCGTGGGGGATAGCCTGGATGCAATGCTAGTACAGTGTTGTTGTATTATGTACATTTGATATTACGGGGCGAGCGTCCGACATGTGGACTGCCGTCACTGCGTGTTTGTATTATTCTTTTGGGGCACGGCCTGGTTGCGGTCGATGTACCCGGTGTATGTATATTTTACTTTCTGTACTAGGATTACCCCGCGGAGGGGTGCACGGATAGCCGGGTTCTAGAGGGCAACGGGCCCGCATCTCATGGCATTGAGACGGAGGGGGCTTCTCTCTAGAATTGGCGGGCTATTCGCCGCACTCGTAGGGGGTACAGGTTGACCCAGGAGGGATGCCCAAGTTACCGGATTCCGTGAAGTGCTGGGTGGTCCATTCACGGAGCTGAAGGGGGCTGCCTCGCTTCAGGTTTTGGCGGGTGACTTGCCGCGCCCGTAGGGGTCTAGGATTTCATTGCACAGGCAATCCACACGACCAGGGGAACGTCGGGTTTCTGCAGCGGCTCTGTGAAACCCGGGGCTTCCAGATATCTGTATTGTTCTTTGATGCCGTACATTTCTGTGATGTTGCATTTTATCACGCCTTCAGCGAATATAATATATTGGTATATATATTAGTAGATGTTGTATATGTTTTGCATCCGCGCTAGTCCAGTCCCCGCTCTGTCGTTAGTTAAGTAACCTAACGGGTGATGACGGGACCCAGTGGCGAATGCGGATGGCATATACGTACGTCAGTATATTTTCGTTCTTTGTGGTGTGATCCATTGATGGGACTGCGTTGATTCGGATCAATGCAAGATAAACAAACCTATTCTGATGTTGTTGGAACATTTTTCAAAAAGGCTGTTATTGCAAGGACGTTCACTTTTGTTTTGCATCGTGGTGTTCATTTGGAATATCCTGCTCCTCAGTCGACGAGGCAAGGGCCGAGATCCCTTCACCGGGAGTGACCCCTTGGACAGAAGTTTGCGTCAGGGCATTAACTTCACTATAGCCGATTACTTTTGCTTTGCATCGTGGTATTCAGTTGGAATATCCTGCACCTCATTCTACGGGGAAAGAGCCGAGATCCCTTCACCGGGAGTGACCTCTTTAGTAAAGGTTTTCGTCACTATATTTTCTAAAAAGTTATCCAGTTCCTTCAATGATATCAAGTTCATTACGTTAAAGGTTTTTCGCCAAAAACCATCGTAGCCCTCCGTCATTTCAGATTAGTATTACTTAGTATTCGTGCTGCGTATGTCGTGCTTAGCCGAGGCGTAGTGTTCGGTAGCTATGTAGTGCTTTTCTGTTGCATGGATATGAGATTGGTTAGGACAGTCGTGCGGTCATTTTGGCTCAGTCAAGGATTCATGCGGGTGGGTCTAATGCAATCAAGATAATGACGGGTTGAACTTGACTAGGATCCTTTGATATGTTGGCTCAGTCAAGGTCACTTGGGTCCTAGGGGTAAAAATCACATCGGGAGTTTCAAAAGAACTGAAACTTGCCAGGCATGCGCATACCTTCTGGAGTGTGGTGACTTGAGTGGATTCCGTCAAGTTATCATGCGATGATAGTTGGATCCCGATTCCCACTGATGAGTTAGTTTACTCCTCGGGTGACCCCGACTAATTCTTCTTTCAGGTTTGGAGGAGAATTTGAGGTACAGTGGGAGGTTTCCTGATTAGATAAATTGGTAACCATTCTGATCTAGGTTAGAGTGCACGCTGAGTGTTTCTTTTCTCTCTCTCTCTGGCAGCGACCATTGACCCGACCCTAAGACTATGACTCAGTGACCAAGTTGACCGAACCTTCTTAACACTGGCTTTTGGATTGTCAGAGTTGCAGACCTCATTGCCACTCCTACTTTTACCCTTTTCTCCAGGACACCCCGTATTACTGCGAACGTCCACTTCCATTGGACAAAACCATCGTATGGTTAGATACGAACTCGAAGGAATTCGAGGATGGTTTCCGGTTCTAGAGAAAACGGATAGGATTATTCAGTTGTCTTTTCCTTTTACCTTCTCTCAGGTTGTGAGTACTCCTTGGTTTAGGAGATAGTACACCTATTACGCAAATTGGATAGTCTTCTTCCAAACCGTAGGCTGGTGCCGAACAGTGGGGAATGAAGAAAACCAATTAGCATAACGATGGTGTGCAGAAGGTATTAAGTTAAGACAAAGCAAGGGATTAGTAAGAGGGCAAAGTAAATTGCGACTGATATTCACGACCGAACCAAGTATTTCTTCACCAATCCTAAATCACCTTTGTATTTCTCCAGGACACTCCGTATCACTACGAAGATCCACAGTTTATTTGGATACTCCATCGTATGGTTATATACGAACTCGAAAGGAACTTGTTCCAGTACGGGGATGGATTCTGGTTCAGGAGAAATAGGAATAAGGTTTATTCGGTTGTCTTTTATCTTCACCTTCTCTCGCTTTGCGAGTGCTCCTAGGATTAGGACAGTACACCTTTTATGCTTATTGGATAGTCTTCTTCCAAACCATAGGCTGGTGCCGAACGGTAGGGAAGGAAGAAAACCATTTGGCCTAAAGGGGTGTGCAGACGGTAATGACTAAAGACATATAAAGGGATTTGGACAGATGGCAAAGAGATATACGGTTACAGTTGTGAATCTGGATAATGGAAGAGGCATTACTAAGAATACCGAAATACCCCACCGAAAACATTTCAATGTTTCAGTTTCACTATGTAATGTTAAAAGAAAAACCGATTTCCCGATTAGATACTTACTCCAGGGTATGTATTTACCAGGTATGATTCTCACATCTGTATGGTTTTACAGATGATGAGTGGGAGTAAGTCATTGGGAATAGGGTGATCATCCTCATTATATCGGGATTCGTTGTAATCGGTGATATTTGAGGAGATCATCTGGGCCGTTTGCCGGTCGGCTAATATTTGGTTTTGAATATCCGTTGTTGTGCACCAATTTCAAATTGATATATCTGTACGTCTATTTTCATAGAGTGAGATATACCTTTTGATATTATGTCGATGACATTTACCTATATCAGTGGATGGTTAGGTCAGGAGCATTAAACAGCGGTGTAATTCTTCTTAACCATAAGTACAGTTTTCAACCTACGACGCACAGTGAAAGAGTTGTTAGACTCAGCGGACTTATACAGAGTATTGTATGTTGTCCAGTGTCCATTAGGACAGAGGGGTTGGTCCTCATACTATATTCTGTTTACTTTTAACTTCTCTAGTTCTTAGACATGTGTTTCGTGGAAACATAGGGTCTAAGTTTTGAGGAGTTATAGGTATTTGAATAGAGTAGAGAACCAGGTGTAGCAAGTATCGGGATTCTTCAAAGTGATCGAAGATGTAGATACTTGTGTATGGTGTTCAGTTGATAGTAATGATTAAGAGAACTAGCTTCTCTTTCAGGTTACTCATAATTGGAAACATTCCTAAGTTGAGTAACGCTGATCGGCCTCCTTCCATTTAGTTGACATGCACTGGAGACAGCTGCATGATTTGAATCTGGTTCAATTAAATCAGTGCCTCTGTTTCTATATTGGATATAGAACAGTTCATATCTTGACATTGTTAAGGTACGGGGAGTTATCCGGCTTATGCTTAAAACCAGACACCGGACAACTCAAGGCACGTTTCTGTAATGGCTGTTTGTGGGTTGACCCAGGCTATGAAGAGGGTTGATTTTCTACCATCTGGAAGATCAATAGTGATATTGTTCTTGACTCGCCACAGTTTTAATAAAAATGGATTTTTTTCAAAAACAGTAGTGGGAGTATGGTAGAACTGGAAGTGATTCCAGAACCGCAAACGATTACTGAAGATTTGATAAGGAACCTGAAGATTCAATCTGATTTGACGTTCCATTGGCCACTCCGCAGATAAGGTGGGTAACTTCAGGCACCCGAGAGGTACTCCGGTAGCCTCAAGGACGGTGACAGGGAAGTTCTTGTCTACCCATACTTGCCATTGCTGTTGTTCCAGGCTGCGAGACCCGGCAGGAGGATGAGTATAGCGTCGTTCTGAACTAGCTTTAGAAGTGCACGTCTATATGACTCTGGCAGAGGGTTGTCGTAGTCAGTGGGAGCAGCGGAAGCATTGGTAGACATCAGGCTTATGTCTATTTATAGACTAAAGTAGATATAGCGGAGATAGATCATCTATTTCTGATGTGACAGTCATAGGTTTTGACGTCATCAGAATAGGGGATGGATCTGTTAAGAAGGTAGTAGGGTGTGATGTCCTGGTTTTGGATGACATACACAGAGTAGGAAAGGAAACTCCTATACTACGATCGGTTATACTTTGGTTGCCACACAGTGGTTTCTCCACACAGGACTTGGATATTATATCAGACATTCTGGTTACTAGATCTATGGTTTTAGATCTAGATTTGGGTGGTTTCCTAATCTGGGTACCTTGACAGCATTCTATGAGTATTTAGAATGGACGACTCCTGGCATGGTAGTGTACCTGCAAGTGATGGAGTCACCCTCTCTAAAGGTGTCTTACAGACTAAAGGGGAGAGGGATACGCATGATTGACAGATCACTTGCTTAGGCAATTGAGTCAATCATGAGATGTCAAGTACCACACCAGATGTTGTTCTTGCAGTAGATGCAATAAGTTGAAATTAATCCAATCCTGGAGAAACAATCGGAAGCAGTTTTAGGACATAAGTGCATGTTCTAGGGATGTGATAACGACAGCCTCTTTTAGGAGACAGTTATCATTCCAGGCTTCCAAGGTGACATGGACGACAGGGTGATCGTCAGAGTTATAGTTTTCCTTCTGACGAGGGGCAGTATTTTGGACAGGTGGTCCAAGGCAATACTGAGGGTGGCATGGCGCAGGATACTGATTAAGTTCAGTTGACGATACAGTCTAAGAAGTTTGGATTTGGAGTTCATTTATGAGCTAGGTCCCATCAGACATCCAGACATTCTAAGACAGGTATTGCTCATTTCGGGAGATGGCTTTCTCCGCGAACTTGAGATATAGAGAGACATAGAAAGAAACTTCTCTGCGGATCCACTCACTGAGGCTATTCCTCGAACGCAATAGTTTCGCAAACGGGTTTTGTGAGACTGACTAGTAGAGGAGTTGGGTGTTCGGTATCACACGGGCTGTGAGTATGCGACATCGCAATAATTAGCCTTGAGTGCAAGTGGGAGATTGTTGGAGATAGTGCCCTCAGAGTCAATTATTGGATCACAGGCACGTGATTGCAATGATTGAGGGAGGACCTATCCCGGTAGGACAGTCTTACTCGAGATGATAGTATGCTATCTGGTTTATCTTTATCATCGTGTACTGCTTTAGGTGACCTGACATGTCGCTATTACACGTTGATAGAGCCCCTAGGATTCTTGCTTGACTACCAGCAGTATGATGGCGATCATATACGTGGGAGCCGGTAGTCTATAAGCACATCCTTAAAAGGTCCCTAGTCGTAGGAGTTTCGAGACAGGGCATCGATACTCCATTAGTAGACTAGTGTATACAGTCGAGACCCCGACGAGGGGCGGTGGCCGGTCTCACAAGCCACTGGTGTCAGTTGGTTCACCTAAGATGTATACAGGTGCTCATTGGGTTATGAGTACACCGGACAGGACTCGCCGGGAACATGCTAGTTGGTCTTATACCTGATGTCAGATAGCAGTTCCCTGGTGACATGTGTACAGGTTAGTTCATCGACCTGAGGATCGTCATTTGTCTCGTGTGAGTTCCCACTGTGCTTTGATTACTACCCTACCACGGCTCAAAGGAGTCGTGCAAACAGGTTTTAGTTGGGTACAGTCCCGAGCCACATGGAGGTAGTAAGCGGATCTTCAGGGGTTCGTCTCTCCCGGTATTGGGGGTGAGGTCGCGCTGTGTCTAGGAGAGCCATTACGCAAAGCCCTCGGCCGAGGCAGGAGATTTACTGGTAGGTATTCCAGTAGTATCTCAGGGCGTTCTGGGCTACGCTCCGACACGACTTGTACCGTTTTTGGGGGTCTGACTTTTACCAACCCCCTAGGCCCGCCATGCGATGATTATAGACGAACGGACCGGACTGTACGGATATTGTCACTGACAGGCTCAGTAGGGTGTCAGGATGAGTTCACTCATCGACGCCCCTTTTAGTCAATAGC
This sequence comes from Agapanthus africanus, assembly GCA_030015575.1. Lineage (NCBI taxonomy): Eukaryota > Viridiplantae > Streptophyta > Magnoliopsida > Asparagales > Amaryllidaceae > Agapanthus > Agapanthus africanus. The sequence continues at coordinate 294,104,901 of JASDDO010000012.1, read as the reverse complement.
TGGTGGCCCGTCACGTATTGGCTTATACCTCTGACATGCTAGTGGTTAAATTCACAACCATAGTATTGACGAGTCTTTAGAGTCCACCACACTTACAGTTACTCAAGCTTTCGGGCGAAACGCTGTAGAGGCCGTATGGAGATATGGCAGGGTCCGATCAGATACGTGCGGTATTGCACGGATCAGGATCGGACAGTTTTGTACTAGTGGCCGTATAGTTATATGGCAGGGTTCGATCTGATACGTGCGGTATTGCACGGATCAGGATCGAACGGATATTACTAGCCGGCTTTGGCTTAAGCCGGTCCTAGTTTAGTACAGTGTAGATTTTGTCTCATTGCATTTGTATCCGGACGGAATACAGATGCAGGTGTGTATGCACAGTATCGGGGTTTTCCTGTAATTTATTACGGGACCAGTTTTCTGGAGTTGCCAGTTTGCATTCCGTTCCGGCCGGTTTTCCTTTGTTCTTTCCCGGCCGGACTTTTCTGATGGAGGGGGTAATTTGCAGTTTTGCAAATTACATTTGAGGAGGGGGTTTCTTGCATATGTATTAATTATGATAGCATCTTTTTTATTCCTTTCTTTTCTATCATCATTTCTTGTAAAAGGTGATTAGGATTGATTTGGTTTTGATGTGAGATTGTGATGATAATGTTTGGCTATGGTCACCACTTGCTTTTACTACCATTACCTTCCTTCTATGGTTGTGGTTTTGTATTCCCTCCTCCACCATTCTCATTTTAGAGATGATAGAACTCACTTGAGAGAAAAGAGAAGAAGAGGTTTTCATTCTTGATCTCATTTTCATGCTAGAAAAATGCAAGCACCATTTTTCTAATCTTGATTCCTCCATCATCTTCGAAGGCAACTACATAAACTCCAAAAGATAAAGTTTCTACACTACATTCTAAAGCATTTCTTGGGCATGTCGACTTGCCGGCTTCATGCTCGAGTTGCCTCGGTATTGAGGCGGGAGCCCGTAAAAGACGCAGGCGATGTGGTGCCCTTCCGGCGAGGAGGCGACGATGTGGAGACAAGACATTCCGCGGGAGATCGGGACGATGAAGAGAAGACCGGAGGACTCGGATCACTTGGTATACTTCACTTCCCATCTCTTGTTAGCTAGTATATGTTAATGGTTAACGATCCGGGTTTTATTGTCCGCGGTAGCGCCAGTTTCCAAGTAAGGAAAATTTTTGATTCCGCATTTTGGCCTCGGTAAGACGGCCGGGGCGCTGCCGTGGCGCAACAAAACCCATAATGCGGATTTTAGAAACCGATATCGGAGAATTTATGAAATCTGTGAAGGGTATATTGAATCTGCTATCACCCGAGACACCCTAAATTAAAATTGATTGGACAGTGACATGTGCAGGCACCCAGGAAGCTACCACCAAGACCCCAGCCCCTACTTCCATTTCCAGGCCGCAAATTCCTCCATTCTGGCCGCAAATTGCGGCCAGACCATGATGGAATTGGCTCGTTTTGGTTTTGGTGTTCCCTTATCTGTAGTTTAGGCCCCTGGTATACATAGAATTGTCTAATTGGACCTAGGGTGAAATATGGAACATATTTCCTAAGTTGCTGTTTTGGATTCGTGTTTCCGTATTCCGTATTTTTAAGTCTGAATTTGTGTCTTGTGTTTTACCTCGACTATTTGGCGTTTATACGACGATATAGAGGATTTATTGATGGTTTTGAAGGCGTGCCATAGGTTCTAACCTATAGGCCTCTTATCGTATCGTTTTGGGTTTCGTGTGCCGTTTTAGCTTTGATTTGGTTTTAATGCGCATATACGATATTTTGATGTGTAGGTACCCTATGAAGACTACGGGACGACAAGCAAACGTGTGGTGACATCGAAAGATGGAGACGCAAGGTGAGTAGATTATATCTACTGGGGGAAGTCGGGTGGATGGCGTATAGCACCCCCGCAGTCCGTAGTTGTTATTATATATGATAGTTAGGTGTATTATGGATAGTGTAGGGTTAGAAGTGACTAGTGTAGTTCATAGTCGCGAACCCTAGAATAGAATTACACCTACACGCACACCCTTGCATATTACTTATACTGGCACTGTGTTGATGATATTGGATGACTTTGGAGATGAGTCGATGATATTGGGCTTTATGCCGCGAGATCGGTGATGTGATATGATTCGTATTTGGGATACGAAATGTGTTTCTTGCGGGCTTGGGATGTGTGTTTACCCCCCCCCCTCCCCCGCATTCATACTTTGTAGATGGCATCAGTTGTACTAGACTTAGATCAGTACCCCAGCTTATGTGATACGATAATAGTGATACCTGAGATGTGGTGAGATAGTGTGATATTGACCCGTACCCAGCGATTGGGATGCCGTACGACGATTTACCGTATGAGCTTTACATTGACGATAGATCCGCACTCATGACTTGAGGATGTCATATGATATACTGTATCGTACGTGATACTATTGAGGCGGGATCACCGACTTATATATATTTATATATATCGACTCAGATGTTAGGCGGTTTCCTTACCTGTAGCTCAGCTTGTTAGTTCAGCTGTATAGTTTAGTGTAGTTGTTAGATTAGATTAGACTCCTACCTATTTCAAAACTAGCGGGTCGTGGGTATTTTAAAAGACAGGTCAAGGGATCTACGGACATTTCAAAAGGCGTATCTTTTCATAAAAACACCGTAGCCCCTATTTTCAAAACCCCATGATTCGTGATATTTCAAAAAGCACCATTTGTAGGACTTATATTAGATTAATGCAGATTAGTTATAGTTGCGTCTAGATTCAGCTCCCACTCTTTTTGTGGTTCGCTTTGCATCGCATTCTTATATTATGTTTCATACTCCATTATTGATATCATGCTGTTAGGACACCAGCACCATTACCGATGTTGCGTATGTACCACGTATTCTTACTTGCCGGCTCACACACATCTTCATCGGTAATTGCCATGTCACGTACACCTTAGAAAATACTATTGCTTGTCATAACCTATTAGCTAATAGTTTAGACATTGTAGTTATTACATGCTACTTCATGCATACTGTTATTCATTGTTATGCCGCATTCATGGATTCTCATGCATATATTCACTATTTTACGTGTTACTGAGGTTTTGGATTTGGATTTCCGTGAGATTTTCTGGATTTGGAGGAAAACCGCAAAAACACAAATAAACATTCTCTCTCTTTTAAAATAAAAAGTGCGGTTTTCCCATGATGTATGAGTCGTCCACCATGAGTTTGCTGATGGATTTGGAAACCCGATTCGAGGAGACGGATGAACCGTTTCGGGTACATGGTGGACCCGGTGCGGTACCCCCGGGCAAGATGAATGTGGTGATGACGTTGAGCCTGGCAGGGGAGCACTACCGACCGGTGATATTACCTGACGCGTCGGATATCCGGAGGATACCGTCGTGGTCTTGAGATTGATGGTAGGGGCCGGTCTGGACTGACGGCGACCTAGATTTTGTGATTGAGACATTGAGATTTCGAGATATTGAGGTACAGAGACTGTGATACAGAGATATCGAGATATTTGGATTACGTTTTGTGCCGATGTTAGGCACTGTTTTATGCTGATTTCATTATGATACCTCATTTTAAAAATACAAAGGAAATCTCACTAAATTATGAAAACAGTTTCTTCATTTACATGTATTCTGTTCTCATGCATTCATACCTCATTCATATGATATATTGCTACCTGAGGCACTGACACAGGCACATGAGATTGCACTCGGGTTAGATATTTACCCTAGCCTTGTTATAGGCTGCATGTTTTTATTGAGGATTTTGTACTGATCGTTTTGATCTAGGATTATGTCTTGCGTTCGGTTTCTGCTTGTAGTTGTTCTCTATTCACGAGTTGGCAACTCACCCCCCCCCCCGTTGTGCCACAGTTGTTGCAGGTTTGCCGTACAGGTTTCATTACGGCATTTCTGGCACATTGCTTCCTTGCGGGTGAATTGCATTTGGTAGGTGGTTTCTTTTGCATCAAGAACCACCATTGTACTTGTATTATTCCTTGTATCTAGATTTTTCCATCAACCAAAACTTGTATATTGTTTCAGACTCAGACTTTAGTGATGTTTTATTTGACCTTAGAGTCGCGCTTAGTAGTATTGCGGTTTTCATGCTTACTGTGTTTCTTTTGGGTTTGATCCTCGCCTTTCGGCGTTGTATATTATTGTTGCTTGCGTGGTTGTGACCGTCGATTGACGAAGAGCTAGCTCCCGCTTGGGGATGCCTTTTATCATTGTATATATGTTGTGCTTGTTGTACCCCGTTCGGGGCCAGTATTTACAAAAGAAACTCTGCCGAAATTTTTAGAAAAGGCTTTACCTTTTAAAAATGCACATTCGGCTTAGTTATTTAAAGACCTTGACTTCAAACATATTTTCCTTCACTTCTTTAAACCAGTTTTCTTTACTTACTCTTTAAATGGTTTTAGATTTCTGAGCTTTTGGCTTACTTGGATCAGATGGAGTCCTATAGACTTCATATGGTTCAAGGGCCAGTCACGTGCTCTTTCGGGTCGTGACATCGAATCATAAGAATATATACACTCAAGAAGGAATTTAAACCAATAAATCATAAGGTCACCTTGGTGGAGTACCGTGTAGTGAGGATTCCGCGGAACATACACACGCTACGCCACTCTGCTTCGGCTACCTACTCCATCATACCAAGGTCATCCTACACTCCGAAAGGTAAAACCTACGCTCTGATACCAACTTTGTCACGACCCGAGTTTTTTGACTCGTGACCGGCCCTTAACCACGCTACGTCTACAGGCGTAACGCGACTAAGTAAGCCGAACCCAGAAATCAAAACCATTCAAAAATAGTGAGTGTTAAAAACATTTAGTTAAAGCATTTAGAAAACCTTAAATAATTCAATAAGTTCCTTTAAGTTACTTAATCATTTAAATAATTTTGCAGCATTTCCTTTGTAAAAGTAGCCCAGAGACCGGGTACAAAACATGATATGAGTGAAAAATGAAATATAATGAAATGAAACATCCTCAAACGGGAGCAATCACGCCAACGACGGAAACCAACATCACAAGAGTAATATACGACGCCGTAGCGAAGAATAAGCAATAAGTAGTCATCACAAAATATAAACTGCATATAAAAACGGTCGGCTCCTACGAGCTCGACACCAGAATCCAAAATATACATCATCGTCCTCACACAATATCTAAGTCAAGTACATAAATGGTAGATGGAGAGTACTAGATACAAAAAGGGATACAATAGAAGTAATCAGATACCACAACCCACCTAAATGCAAAACAGCTCTCGCCGCAACTGTAGTGGTATCTGTAGCCAAAAGATGCAAAAGACAGCCTGCCGCAACCATGCTGAGGGCAACTTGCAAATACTGTGGCACAACGGGGGTGAGTTGCCAACTCGTGAATAGAGATAACATATAAAGGTAATCGCGAGCATGCACGTACTGCGCTACTCTAACAAATGCCAGCAGATGATATCAATGCGTGATAAGCAGTATGTGCAATAATCATGCAGATGCTCTGTCAGGTAAAATAACTACAGGATAAGACATGTGGTAATCAATGCTGAGCATGGGATAACAACATCTACACGGAATATCAACATGGGAAATAATCGGTGCCCACAACTGCACCCAAATCCCAAATAACTCAGGCGCCGGCACTCCCATCGGCCCTCAAATCCTGTAAATCTCTGAGAAATCACGAGTGCCCCAACATCGGCACCCAAAATATCATAAAATACTCGTGTCCAGCATCGACACGCAAATCCTCATATATCGAGCTCCGTCAGTCCGGATCAGCCCACGGGCTCCGTCTGCGGTATCGGCCCTCGGCCCCGGCAGTACGGATCATCCCGCATCCATCTCTCGACTCTGGTCGGTATCCTCCGGATAACCGCCAGGTCCAACCAATCACCGGTAGGTACTCGCCACCCTGCCAGGCTCATCGTCTACTCCATGAAAAACATTTCTCTCCCCGGGGAACCATACTGGGTCCACCACGAACCCGCAAACGGATCATCCATCTCCTCGAATCGGGTTTCAAGCACACGTCTCAGCACCGAGAAAACGCGTGGTGGACGCACCAAAATATCATATCACGAGGAACCGGGTTTTCAAATAGTGCATCTTTTCTTAAAAATCCCACGGTCCTTAAAACCAGAAATCACATGAAAATCCAACACCAAGAAGTAAATCCAATGCGATGTGCTACGTACATCAATCCATGATATAGGTATAAGGGAAAAACGCTTTTAAAATTAGTTTCCGTTTTTAAAGATATCATGCGGCTCCCCATTTCCATGAAGGTCATATCGAATCATATATGAAATAAACTACAGCAATATAATCATGGCAGTTCTACAGTGAGTGTGTCAGGGCAATTACTAACGGTATGTGTGTAGCATGCAGATTAGTGCTCGTGCAACATGAACCGTTAGTGATAGTGCGGTGTTCTATCAATTCTAAGCATACATACAGCAGGGAATGCAATATGCAATGACAGTCCATGAGGTAAATGCAACATATAATAATAAGGTCCTATCAGCCCTGACGCATAACGCCATGCGGGCGATATCCCCTTAGATGTTAAATCTACTCACCGAAGTCTCGCGCTAAGTGTAGCCGACGACTTGCTTGCCCTTCTTCGCAGCGTCCGTCTCACTCGCCTGCGAACCTAGAATCACATAACATATATCACACATAAGCTAAAATCCACAAAATGTGACATTACGGTCAAACTAGAAACCCGTGTCGCAAACCAATCGCGCGTGTGCGCGATGTGCTAAAACGTGTGATCACGCGCCTGAAACTACCCTGACGCGTCGCGATACGCAGAAACCCCAAACCCACACGCGTATCACGCGTGTCGCGGAGGTTTAAAATACGAGAAATAGGTATATAGTTCCAGATTTTTATACAGAACTTAGTTTACAAAAATATATATACCATAAAACTACACACATCAGAAGACACCCATAGGACCAAACCCCAACCCAAACCCTACCCATCTGGCCGCAAATTGCGGCCAGATCGAATATTTCGGCGGCCACTGTAAGGAGTTTGGGGGTCGGGTTCTACCTAGGGTATCAGCACTTAACAAATATACTGCAGTCTTCTCAAAATTTATCTGAACTCATCGGGTCGATAGCAGTTTCCAGAAACTCAAATTTTGCTTAAAAACGATGAATGGCATCAAATAGGGATCTGGTGGTATTTTAGTGCAATTGGGGGCTATGCTGGGTTAAAATGGCCTTAACAACACTCTATCAACCTACTGAAACCAATTCACACATCACTTGCTCAAGGTTCCCGCTAAACACCTCATATCGCACTAAATCATATCAATAACCACTAACCGAAGCAAAACTACACTAAAAAAGCAAACTAGGGAGTAAGTTTAGGAAATATACCCCACACTCGACCTTAGGGAGCTGGAGTAAGAAGAAAGAGTGAAGGGAAGGGGCTGCAGTCGAAGCTGTTGCTGCTGCTGCTCACTGCTGCTGCTGATTGCACTGTTGTTGCTGCTGATTTCTGCTGCTTGCTGCTGCTGTGTTGCTGGCTGCTGCTGTGCTGCTTGCTTCTGCTGCTGCTGTGTGAAGAGGTAAGTGTGTGTGTGTGTGAGAGTGAGGTTGAGAGAAAGGAAACAAAACAAATGAGAGGAAATCATAACCCAATGTCAACCCCTCCTCTCTCTCTCTTCATTAATTGCAAGCATGGCTTAAGCCATGATGCACTCTCTCTCTCTCTCTCTCTCACCAAGTCAACCCCCAAAGGAATTCAAATTAAAGCAACTATTAATTAACTAATTTAAACTTAATTAAAACCCAAAAGACTTAATCCCCATGATTAACCCACCATGGTTACTAATCATGGTAATAACTCATCTAAAAACCCTAGTTTACATGCACATGTGTGTGCAAGCCTAGGAATATTTTAGAAAAATATCTATTAAATTAGGAAAAATATTTAAAACCCAATTTGGTAAACTTCTTATTAAAAACCCATTATTTAAATATAAAAGTCACTAAACACATCCTAAGGTGTTACAGTTTTGATCCTTCTAGAGATGTTGGATTTGACGTTCTCCTGGGCACGGACTAGTTACTTACGTGCTATGCGTCTGTGGACTGCCGTGAGAAAACAGACATGGTTTGTTTTCCCGGCGAGTCAGTTCTTGTTGTGCAAGGGAGGGCAGTGGTGCCGCCTCTCACAGCTTGAATTCAGCCTTTTCGCTAGTCGGCTTTTGAGGAGAGGATGTCGAGAATTCTTGGCGTTCATTCGTGATACCGGAGCCACAGTGGGTTTGTTAAACCAGGTTTCTTTCGTGCGAGAGTTTTCCGACGTTTTTCCAGATGAGCCGGCGAAGCTTAGGGAGCTTAAGGATCAGCTGCAGAGTTGTTTGTTGGGGGCCTTGTGCTTTCGAGTGTTTCGCATTGGGGAGCTCTTATTCTGTTCATCAGGAGAAGGACGGCAGTTGAGCTTGTGTATCGATTGATCGTCAATTTAACCGGCTTACGGTGCGGATAGGTATCTTTTACCTCGTATTGACGATTTCTTCGATCAGCTCCCGAGTGCGAGACATTTTCTAAGTTTGTTTGGGATCAGATCATCATTGTTGCGGGTTCGGAGTGATGACATTTCGAAGACTGCCTTATGCGTGCTATAGGCTTTGTGTGTTTTGGTGGTGTCATTGGACTCACCAATGCCCTAGGAGCATTCGTAGAGGTGATGAACCAGAATTCTTCAGGCCGTTCCTCGACCGGTTATTGTTGTGTTATTGACGACACTCTGGTCTATTCAATGTGTCGTGAGGGATAGGAGTAGCACTTGAGAATTTCTTTTGCAGACATTGGGAGAGCCCCAGCTGTTTGCTAAATTCTCAGAGTGTTCCTTCAGGCTTGTTTCTGTTGACTCCTAGGTCTTGTAGTTACGGGAGACGGTTTTCGTACGGTTCCGAGGAAGATCGAGGCTATACAGCTTTGGCCCAGACTTGTGTACGGACGGAGGTCCGCAGATTTTTGGGCTTAGTACGTTTTTACCGCTGTTTCGTGCAGTATTACTAGTGTATCGCTGCACCGTTGACTGGAATGACCGGAAAGGAGGTTTCTTTTCTTTGGACTGAAGCATACGTGCGGAGTTTTTCAGCAGTTGAAGACCCGGTTAACAACTGCATCAGTTCTTTCTTTGTTTCTGGTTCGGGCGACTTTGTTGTTTAACTGTGATGTTTCGCGAATGGGGCTCGATTGTGTACTGATGTAGCACTATAGAGTTATCGCTTTTGCTTCCTTACAGTTGGAGGAAGTACTAGCAGAATATCCCACTCATGATCTGGAGATGGCCGCGGTGGTCTTGCGTTGGAAATTTGGAGACACTACTTGTTTGGAGAGTCGTGTCAGATTTTCACGGACCACCAGAGCTTAATGTACATCTTCCTGCAGCGGGTTTTGATTGTTGAGATAGTCTTCTACAGATTTACAGTTCTTGTGCGATCGTTGAGTACAGCTTAATTTCGCCTCTACTGAGGGGACAGCTTGCTCATGTCCGCGCCCGTCCACTTTTCCTTAATCGCTTTCGCAAGGCACTGCACGCCAATGCTCGTTCGTCAAAGATTCTTGAGCATACTTGGCTGGGTAATGATTCGGATCCTTGATTTGTGACAAGGGTGTGCTAAGTTTAGGGATGCGTTTGTGTACCTGATACTAATAGGTAAAGACGTGAAATCCTAGAGCGGGCACATCTGTCAACTCTCTGTACTCATTCAAGTTCCACCAGCATTTGACGTGACTTGTGAGATAGTTATGGGTGGGCAGGGATGTAAAGAGAAGTTTCGGGTTTCATTTCAAGGTGTATGTCTTGTTGTGTACTTAGGTTGAGCATCTGAGACCGGCTGGAGAGTTGCAACCTTTAACCATTCCGGAGTGGGAATAGGAGCAGGTCTCCATGAATATTCGTTGTGGCGTCTACCCAGGTTTAGTCAGGGTGTGACTCCATTCGGATGCTAGTTGTCCGGTTATACTCGGGTTGCTCAGTTGTTCTTTGTTAAGTTTGTGCGTTGCACAGAGTTCCTTCATGGGTCGTATCCAATGAAAGCACCATGTTCGCTTTCCGTCTTGGACAGGAGCTTCAGGAAGCCTTGGGTACTGGTAGAGCCTTAGCTCCGTATTTCCATCCGCAGGATGATGGTTTTGTGAAAGCGGACTATACCGACTCTAGAGGTTATGCTTGTGCGTGCGTACTTTGTTGTCGGCAGTTGGGGATCGTCACTCACCATTGTTAGGGTTCTCCTTCGATAGCTGTTATCAGGAGTCACTCCAATTGGCAACCTTTAGGTTTAGGGGTTAGGTCGTGTCGATCACCAGTCTATTTTTCTGACTCTGCGTGAGTAGGATTTTTGGACACCAGCTAGTCTAGAGACTTCGGAGATGATCCAGTTGGTTCAGGTCAGAATGAGGACAGCCCAGTGCAGACAGAGGTCTTATGTCGACCGTGGTGGTCACAGACTTAAGTTCGCAGTGGGAAATCATGTATTCCTATGGATTTTTCCGATGAATGACGTGTTGAGTTCTGTGAAGCTTATTCCAGGATTATAGGTCCTTTTGATATCCTTAAAGAGAGTTAGTTCCGTTGCCTACAATTTGGCACTTCCGCCCAGATTATTGAGTATTCACCCCGTATTCCTTGTGTCAATACTTTGCAATTACCCTCTTGACATTTCTCACGTGATTCGGCACCAGACCATTTAGCTTGAGGCGTGATCTTTCGCTCACCGGCAGCCAATTGTGTTAATGGCTCGACAGGTGGAGAAACTTCGGTCAAGGGTCTTTCCATCTGTGAAGGGTTTTCTTGGACGTAGCCGTATAGTGAGGTAATCACTTGGGAGGCTGCGAGCGAGATATTAGAGTTTTGTACTCTTCTCCTTGAAGGTACGCTTATTGAAAATTTTAAATTCGGAGACCGAATTTCTATAAGGGGGAGATTGTAACGTTTTAGAAATCGTTATGCGAATTTTTCCGTTTTAAGGCAAAATAGTCGGTATTTTCCGTTTTAACCCGATTTCGATCAAACTTCCGTAGAAACTTGCCGGCACCTATTTTAGCTAAAATAAAACTAGCGCGCGAACTTTGGGGGTATATGAGAGGTTTTGGTTCAGATAGAATTTTCCCAAATAAAATATTATTTTAAGCGGTAAATTATGCACGTAAATCAGGAAATTTCTTCTAAATGAGAATCATTGGAAATCATCACTACAATTATTTTGGAAGGTTCTCCTCAAAATATCTAGATTTTTAGTGCAAAAGGATTTAAATTTTAAAAGAAAATGAAAGGTGGAAAAATTGCATTAATTAGCATTTATTACCTAATTTCCTAGAACTTTCTTCACACAAAATTCACAAAACTACCCTCACACCCCTTGGGCGAACCCTCTCCCCATTTCTGCCCCATTTCTTTTCCTAGCTCATTTCTTCATCATTTTGTTCACTAAATGATTCAAAATTCCAAAAATAAATCCAAAAATTCCTAAATAAAAATTGAACCATCAATTCCTTTTACTAAACTTGCTTGGATCTTCAACAAAGTATGTTTTTCGGTGGCTAAGTTGATGAAATCTTGTGCTAAAGTTTGTTCTTGTTAAGGTATAATTTCTTACCTTAATCCTTAATTATTTGTTTAAATCTTAATCTAGCTATTTAAGTTAGCTAATTATATGTTTAGTATAGCTTTAAAACTCTTGATTAATTCGTTACTCATATTTTTAAGAAATTCAAGTTAAGGTTAAACCTTGATTTAAGTGTTTAATGTTAATTGAAGTGTTAATTTGTGATTAGAAAAGCTTAACCTAGTAGAAAATGATAATTATTGTTAATTACTACTTTGTTTAATTAATGATTTTGCTTATTTGGTTTTTGCTAAAACTTATTTACCTAGTGTTAAAAATAATGAAATGGTTTGAATAGCTTAGTTAAGCTATTATAAGATGTTTGAAATCGCTTGAAATGTGTTAGCTTGATTCTAGTGCGAAATATTGCGATAAGTTGTTTACTAGGTTTCGGGGCTTTCCGACGTGGTATCAATTGGTCGCTGCGAGATTATATCTATTATATTCCTTGCATTTAATTGTGTGGTGCTGCGCGATCGGGACGATCGGAGTCTAGACTTGGTGTTTCGTAGCTTAGCGACCCCAGTTAGGGTTTTTGACCGATGTCGTGCGCGTTAGATGCGCTAAGTGCGCAGTGTAATTTTCAGGGCGTTATCCTTGCGTTTCATTTTCTTTTCGTCGATATAGGATATTTAGCTTATGTGATATGTTTGTGAAATTTTAGGTTCGCAGGCGGGGACTTCGAACGCTACGACAAAGGGAAAACAGGTGGTAGGCTTCACTTAGCCAAGAGCGTTGGTGAGTAGATTTAACATCTATAGGGGAATCACCCACATGGCGTTATGCGTCTGGGCTAGAAATGACTTGACTTGTCGTATATTCTATTTCATATTTAGAATTGCGCATACACCCTACTGCTTAGTTAATTGTTGTGCTTGGACTAGTATCCTTAGGACACTGCACTATTATTGACGGCTTATGTTGCACGAGCACTGATTGTATGCCACACACACCGTCAATAATTGCCATGACACGCACAACCCACTTATAGATATGATATAGTTTGGTTAAGGACATTGAGACATTGATTCATATTTCTTTATGCATATGACTTATAGCATACCTGTATACCTATATGCTTACACATATACCTTGACATACTTACATGCTAGTTACCTGTATACCTATAGGGTATTGTACCATTAGTGATAGGTACATACACACATAATGACATAGCTACATGTATACTTTGCATACATACTTCACTTATACCCGGGGGGTATATTACATCATTTCTGATAGGTAGATATTTATATCTTGCTATACCTTTATGTTTACGCATATATCAGTTATAGTTACATGTTTACCTTTACTTGATGTTATTTAGAATTGGAGAAATTAGGAACCGCATGATATTTATATTAACTTGTTGCAGTTAATTAGCGGCTTTTCCTTTATATGCTTACATTTCAGTTTTATATTGCGTATATTTTATTCATGGAATTTCGCATTGAGATATGGATTTTCATGATGTTTTCTGGATTTGGGGACCGTGGTAGTTTCATGAAATTATGCATTATTTGAAAAACCCGGTTTCCCTTGATATGATGTTTCAGCATCCACCATGAGATTTATCGGTTCTGATATATATACCACATGCAAGGAGTCGGGGGCCATATAAGGGTACATGGTGGGGCCCGGTACGGTTCCCCTCGGCAAGATAATCGACGGTCCATGCCGATTGAGCCTGGAAGGCGGGCAAGTACCTATCGATGACATTACCAATGACTCGGCGGTTATCATGGGGATACCGACGGGAGTCATGTGCGTATAGATACGTCGAGAGGCGAGTGTCAGAGCCAGGCACTCAAGCTTTCGGTATAGCGTTTGATACGTACCTATAAGGGTGTCAGTCTTGGTGACAGCACCTGATAGATCACTATTTTTTGTCGATGCTTGACACTTGGTTTTCATGATATTTTTTCCTAAGTATATATAACAGTGGAATGGGACGTTGTTATATATGCATATACATATATATTAGTGGAATGGGACGCTAATATATATGCATACAAATAAATTCATATACTTCATCTTAATTATTCATGCAAATTATATATAGGATATAAGAGATTTACTTGATATTGGATTTGGGATATAGATGATTCATTTGATATTGGATACAGGATATTTATAAGATTGCTGATTTTGTACATTCTGGATATATGAGATTTATTCGATATTATACATTCAGGATTTGTGAGACTTATATGGTATGAGAGCCAATTTGGGGGCTGATTTGAGGAATTGGGATTTGGATTGTCTTGATGGATTTTGATCCTACCACGATATCAGGATTCCGTGGAAATGACATATTTCATTCCATACTCCACATTTATTGTTTATGCGCTGCTTCATGTATTAATAGTACCTGTTAGTGTACCTTTCATTATTGATGCATTTACATACTTCATTTTATATGCATTGTTTCATGTATTAGTAGTACCTGCTAGCGTACCTTTCATGACTGTTGCATATATACACATTCATATCATTATTGCATGATTATTGCATACCGATTTTTATATTATTGCTTCATGTATTAATTGTACCTGCTAGTGTACCTTTCATGATTATTGCATTCATATGACCTTTATTTGCTATTAGTTGCATATGTTAGATTCGCGTTGTACGTGCATACTTGCGATTACCTGCATATGTTATTTATTATTCACGAGTTGGCAACTCACCCCCGTTGTGCCATAGTGTTTTGCAGGTCTTTCCTCACAGTAATCAGAGGCAGGACTATTCATCTATATTATCATCTTTTGCTGCGGATACCGCATCAGCTCACAGTGTGTGGTTATTCGTTGTTGTATTGTATATTCGTTGTATCCTTGTACTCTCCATCTACTATTTTCATGTTTACTTAGAGACTTGGTGAGGACGATATTGTATATTATTTTGTGACTTGGTCGTCTTTTATTTCTTCGCTACGGCGTCGTATATCTGTTGTGGTGGTTGTTTTCCGCCTTTTGGCATGGATTTGCTCCCGTTGGGGATGCTTTACTTTATATTTATGGTGTACCCATTTTTGGGGTTGGTTTTTACAAAGGAGGTGCTGCCGAAATTTTCAAGAAAGTAAATTGGACTTAAAGAATTTATACTTGAAATTTTCAAAAGTTTAAACAATGTTCTTATCTTTTCTTGTCTTTTAATGGTTTAGATTTCTGGGTTTTGGCTTTCTTTTACTGCGTTACGCATGTAGACGTTACGTAGTTTTAGGGCCGTCACGTGCCAATTTCGGGTCGTGACAAAATCATACTCAATAGTATATGCAATAATGCCATGTGCGTCTGGTGCGCACAGAAATCGAAATCAATGAATGTGTCATACGTGTGCACAGAAACAAAATCTAAGTGCAACGGGTGTGCACGAAACACCTGTCAAGGGCAACGGGTGTGCCTGGCAACAATATCAGGTGCATCTGATATGCACGAAAAATCCCGATTTAGTGCATCTGGTGTGCACCAAAATCGCATCAAGCGTGCCATGTATGCGCAAGAATCCAAATCAAGTGCACAAGGTGCACGAAAACAAATATCGAACATCACAATCAAAATCGACGGTATACAACATACCTCAATCCAAATCCGGTATACCGTGGTATATAATCTCACAACCACGTGCATCAGCATGCACAAAATCGAATCAAAGTACTAAAAGTACATGAAAACTCCACCGAAGGCACAAGTCAAATCACATACATACCATAGGCATGAAACCAAAATCAAACATCTCGAACGACATCAAATCAAAATCAAGTGCAACAGTGGTGCACGAAAACTCAATCATGCAAATAAATCGCCCAAAATACCGAAATCCAAAATGACGGACACGTAATATTCGAATCACCAATTAGCTCCAATGTCGAAGGGTGTCGGTGCATCCAAGCTATCCGAGCAATAATTCTACCTGCCTTCTGTTCACGGTCTGGTGCCATCTGCCCTTAGGTTTTCATCACAACTTCTTCTGAAGATATATCCATATTCAACGCCTCTGCATGCGTATCACATCTCTGATATCAACGGAGTGGAACGTCATCTCGTCAAAATCTCGTACGAACCTCTTACTCCATTTTTCTTCAACATGGACCAATTCTGAATCATTTCTTCGTAGCTGTGTGGACTGCGCTACAAACGGTTGCACTCATATCTAGAGTCTCCTTTCCAAAGCAACATACTCAGCAGTTCAAATATCCTGTAGTAGGCATCTTGCCAATCACCTTCTCGGGAACTCGTTCAAATTATCGGAGTGATGCGCTTATGCTCGTTCTATCTCGATCGACTCACAACGTGCCTGTGTGAGGTCCTCTTCCAGCTAAAGATAGCAAATCCAGCGATCTCGCATCGGGGTATACAAACGAACCACATGTCCTAGTCATTCCTCCATGGGTGACTAGCGATCTTCTATCATATCTCTAAGTACAAACTCGTGCTGCAATAGCTTCAAACATCTGGGGCGATATCTTGTCAGTCGCAGCAACAACTAGCTCATCCGTCCGCACGATAGACAACGCCTCAATCATCAAGAATAATAGTGCATTGACGGTCATCACATTCTGGCTGGCCTCTAGCGGTGGCCCAATCCTCTGGTGCTGATCCGATCGATCGCGTCAATGACAAAACTGTTGGGTTCCTAGGCACTCTCAAGAGGTCTCACAAGGCATCAACCATGCCAATTTCTAAAAATACGGTGCCGAGAAACCCTAGACTAGATCGTTGGCTAGATGTTTAGGCGATAAAGCGAGCTAGTTAACACTTAACTACAAGAACGGAAATACAACCTTTGTAGATCCGGTGCTCCACCTCTATAGCTCCGTGATGATGTCTCCTCGCTGTCCAAAATGGATCCCGGGCTCTAGCGTCGGCTTCATCGGAGAATGGACGGGCTAGGTCATCGACGACGATGCCGAAGATGATCTACGTCGAGGCATCACTAGATCAAACTCTCACTTCACCAAGTCAAGAAACTTGTGAAGAAAACACACTCTACTACTTGGCAAGAGATAGAGGATGAAGAAATAGGAAGTGGGTAGACTTTAGAATTGGATTTCTCACTTGTTTTCATCAATCACCATTGATGAAGCAAGCTTCTTCATGGAAGAAGAAGATGAAGAAGAAGAAGAATATTATGATAAGTCTATTTTAAAATAAGAAATAAAATGATACTTATCATAATAGTAACCAAAGTTAGGTGTAGAGAATAAACCATGGTTAGGGTTAATGGTTAGGTTTAGGAAAAGAACAAGAATGGTCAAGCTTTCAACACTTCAAGAAGTTTCTACAAAACAACAAAAAAAGCCACCATGCTATTTATTTTCCATAATGAATAAATAAATAAATAAATGAATAAGAAATTTAAACAAAACCCTAACCATTTACTTAACCAAGGTTTAAACTAAACTTACACCTAAACAAGCATGTATCATCAAACATGATACAATCAAATGCACAAAAAGTATATCACATATACAACTTGTACAACCAAGTGAGAAAATCCTTTTAAAGTGAACCAATACTAGTTAATGTAAAGTAATATATCAAATATATAATTATGCATTAAATCATTAAATCAACACTTGATTCAATGATCCGGTCATGTCGCACACAACCGACTAGTATACAATGTATCGGCTTATCGAATCAACGCTTGAATCGATAACTAGGTTATATCGCATACAACCAATCGATACATTCATCGCGAGAATAGAATACGGTATCACATACACGCATTATTCTCGGTCCCGCACATATCTCATTTGCGCTCCAATTTCGTTTCGCTTGAGCCAGGAAACCTCTGTGTAGGACTCTAAAGACTCGTCAATACGCCGGCAGTAGATGATGATCATATCAAACACCCACAAGCCGCAAGCGGTCTGTTAAACGTAACGGCCACCCGGGTATTGAGCGATCAGAAGATCGACGAGCAAGCCCGCTCACACTCCAATGAATCCAACCAGTAACACTACCGTACAGTCCGGTCTGATCGTCTGATATGTCGCATATCTCGCCTAGGGGTGGTAAACGTCAGACCCCAATAGCTCGATAAGTCGTGTCGATATGAGGTCTATAACTGTTCGAGAAACTACTGGTAACACTTACCAGTAAATCTCAGCAACCCTGGCCAGGGATTTCCTGTTATAGCCAATCGAACACAGCGCAACATCAACTCCCTATACCGGGAGAGACGAATCCCCTCCTATCGCTCATTGCCTCCATGTGACTCGGGACTGTACCCAAAAACCACCGTTTTGCACGCCCTCTTGGACGTGGTAAGATGGAAATCAAAGCACAGTGGGAACCACATAAGACTCTATGACGATCTCGGGTCAACAGACTACTCTGTACCAGTGTCACCAGAGAACTGCCATCTGACGTAAGGTATAATACCATCTGGGAGTTCTCGGCGAGTTCGTCCAGTGTACCCAGTCTCTACTGAGCACCCGTATATCATCTCTGATGTCAAACACCAATGGATATGGGATCATCCATCGCCCATCTGTATGGGTCGAGAAGGTACACGCTAGTCTACTCTGGTATATCGATGCCCCGTCTCGATACACCCACGACTAGGGACTTTGAAGGATGTACTTATGGACTACCATGTCCCCACTAATATGATCTGCATCATAGTCCAGGTAGTCAAGTACACATCCTAAGGGCTTTACCAACATTTAACAGAGAGACAATCAATGTACACGTTAAGGTAAAGAGTAACCAGATAGCATACTATCATGTCGAGCAAGAAAGTCCTCCCTATATATGTCCCAGCATCCACTACAATATACATCCAATGTACAGTAATGGCCTCTAGGGCATACATAACTAACAATCTCCCACTTGCACTAGGGCCATCTGTAGCAGTGGTTTTAGTATCTCATACTCAACCATCACATAAAAGTCTCTCTCTGGGAATAGGCCTTTGTGAGTGGATCCGCCGTGTTGTCCTATGAGTCTACTCTCCTTCCCTAGATCCTCTGGAGATCAACCATCTCCACGATCAGGTGACACTGCCTTAGAATATGTCTGGATCACTGATGGGACCGGGGTTCCCGGGCCATAGCCACACTTCCATTGTCACACAATCGTAGGAACCTAGTTCATCTCATGAACCAATATACACCCAAACAGCCTCTTTGGTAGCATCTTAAGTAGCGATGTATCCTGCCTTTATCGTCTAGTATGTCATGGTATCTAGCTTGGAACTCTTCCAACATACCGTCCCTTTACTGAGGGTAAAGACAATGCCTGCGACTGACATTCAGTCGTCTTTATCATCCTGGAACACTTCCAGTGATTCTCCCCAGGATCGATTGATACCATCTCACTACAACTAGTGAGAATCCTAACATCCAATTAAATCTATCTCATAGATCTAAAACTCAGGATTTAGGAGGTATCACTTTGATCCTATATGGAGAATCATTGTGATAAGCGGAGATTGATCGAGCGTAGCATAGGAAGCTCCTTCCTTATCAAGAGTATGTCATCCACGTACTCTACGTGAATCGTCACCATACTCCCTACTACCTTTTTGTTTATACAAGGTTCATCTACCATTTTGATGATGTCAAACTCTATGACTAATCCATCAAAACAGATGTTCCAACTCCGCGATGCCTGCTTTATCCTATAAAGCATCTTGCACACGTTTCCGCTGCTCCCACTGTCTACGAAGCCCTCTGGCTGTGTACTTATAGACGCACTCTTCTAAAACATCATTTAGAAAAGCAGTCATGACACCCAACCGCCAGATATCGTAGTCATGGTATGTAGCCGTGGCAAGTAGTATCTGGATGGACTTAAGCATAGGTACTGGAAAAGGTTTCATCATTATCCACGCCTGGTCGATGACGAAAACCTTTAACAAGTCTAGCTTTGAAAGTCTCAACTTTTCCATCTACACCAAGTAATCTTCTCAAGATATACTTGCTCCTGATGGGAATTTAACCCTTCAGATATAGCAACCAAAGTCTATACTTTGTTGGTGTATAAGGATTCCATCTCAGATCACTAAGCATCCAGCCATTCTTACAGAGTCTTACTCCTGATGGCCAGCTCGAAACTAGTTGGGTCATCATCTCATGATGCAATCCTCGCTCCCACTGTCATAGAGAAACCGAAGTAACTCTCAGGTGGGTAAGGAACCCTACTAGATCGGCGGAGAGGCTGAGGTTCGTTGGAATCTACTGAATCCTTTGGTTGTACCAAATCATCTGCTGTCATTTGTATAGCTGGAACATTTCCAGTTCTACATAACAGTATTTGCCTCGAGTTTGTCCGGATTATGCTTTTAGACATAGGCCGGACAACCCCAAATCTTAAGATATGGGCCCTTCCCTTTCCATATCAAATATGAAGTGGTAGGCAACTGATTTGATTTGAACCTAATTCAATAGTTATGCAGCTTCTTAAGTGCATAACTCCCAAAAGGAAATAGGTAACTCAGTAGTACTCATCATAGAGCACACCTTATCATATAGGGTGTGATTGCTCCGCCCCGATATACCATCGTGATATGGTGTATACGGAGGAGTAATGCTGAGAGAGAATATCATTCTCCTTTAGAATAGTCCAGGAATTCCGTGCTCAAGTATTCTCCTCCTTGATCTCATCATAGGACATAATACTTATACCCTTATTTTGGTTCTCTACTTTTAATTTATATTCTGTGAATATCTTAAAAGGTTCGGACTTGTGTTTCAACAGGAACATAGGTCTGAATCTCGAAAGATCATCAGAGAATGTAATGAAGTAAAAAAGAACCAGTCCTGGCATGTGTAGACTGGGGACCTACATACATCAACATGTATCATCCTTAGAGTTCACTAACTCTTTCTCTGTTTCCAATAAACAGGGCTGTGGTCATCTTATCTTTGTGACATGACTGGCGAGTTTCACAAGATGTAAATTCAAACTAATTTAAATATGCATCTTTATGTAACTCCATCCAGTCGGGTCGCATTGATATGACCTAGTCTACAATACCTGAAGAAGGATTCGTTCATTTCTGAACTCTTCCTCTTGTATGTGTTCCATATACTAAGAACTGTAGTTTGATTTAGAACATCAATGCTTTTAGATAACGTGCCTGAAACGATCAACTTTTGATATAGGAAATGTTCAAAACATTATCCAACAATACAAAATTTTATCATTTCTTTACTAATAAAGACATTGATATGATTTTGTATATCAGGTTCGGTATCTAATAACATTCGTTCAGAATCAATGTATTGGCAATACAGGGTGACAGTGACCGACAGACTTGGCTGCAACACTTGCCCCATTTTCTGCCTCATGAAACTTATCACCCGATCTCAGTTTTTCTACCTTTTTGTAGCCCTATGTAACAGATTACATATCTGGGATCCTGATCCGGTATCATATACCCAGGATTCGGAGGATACTGAGAAACAGTTCTTTGGAATGAACACACCCGAAGATGATGCATCATATGCACTTTCTTCGTTTGGGCGGCACGGGAAATCTGGTATTCCCCAATTTCCTGCTCTGTCTTATAACAATTATAAGTTGGAGCGGGACCAACGTTCCCCAGCTCAGTATAACAAGCGGGTTCGGTCAATAATCCGTATTATTATCTTGATTAAGGCGTGATATGGTCGCTACCAGGAGAGAGAGAGAAGAAAACACTCAGCGTATGCTCTTGCAAGAATAGATTGGTTATTATTTTATCTAATCAGGATGGCTCCCACTGCTTTTTATCAAATCTTCCTTCAAACCCTAAAAGGAAAGACTAGCCGGGATTAATTACACACTACAAGTTCGCCAATCTTTCAGCCAGGCCAGTGTCGGTACTTTGAGGGAGGTCCCCCGTGCTTTCGCACGAACCTAATTAATGTAAACCTCGTTTTCCCAGAGGCGTAACCCCGTTGACACCTTTCTAGACACCTACTTGATCGGCTAATTATAATGTGTAAAACTCTCCCAGGAGTAACAATTACTCGCAGCGGGTATCGGGATCCAACTATCTCATAGAAGGTATGCAATCTCATTGCAAATTTCAACACTTGAAATTCCCGATAATATTTTGCCCCGAACGATCTATGACCTTGACAAGGTCAACAAACCATAGACCGCAAGTCAAGTTCAACCCGTCATTTCTTGATTGAATCAAACCCACCCGCACGACCCTTGACAAGGTCAACAAGGCCGCACGACAACCCTAACCCAATCTGCATCATATGCATAAGCAGATAAATACTGGTTAGCTACCGCACACTGTGCCTTGACAAGGTCAACAAACGCAGCACGAATACTAAACAGGACTTATCTGAAATGACGGAGGGCTACGACAAGTTTTTCTGAAAACCTATTGCGTAATGAACTTGATATCGTTGTAGGATCGAATGAATTTTGAAATGGAGTGTTTTTGAGGCTTTTCTAGTTTTGCTAAAGGAGTCACTCCCGGTGAAGGGATCGTCGGTCCTTTCCTCGTCGAATGAGGCGCGGGATATATCATATATATCACTGTGCAAAGCAAAAACTCTTAAAAGCAATCAAAAGATAAACCGAGTGTGTAGCATCTGCCAGTTATTGCTAAAGGAGTCACTCCCGGTGAAGGGATCTCGGTCCTTTCCTTATCGAATAAGGTGCTGGATATATCATATATACCGATGTGCAAAGCAAGAACTGTATCTACCTGTTTTATTTTGAAATTCGATTCTACAACATCTTAGGTTTCTTTTATTTCATTAATCTCATTAATGAAGTCCCATCATTTAATGTACCTAAACATCACAGATAAATACGACGTACACTTATGCCATCCGCATTCGCCTCGTTGTCCCCTCGTGCACCGTTAGGTTAGGTAACTAATGACAGAGCAGGGCAGGGCTAGCATGGGTGTAAAACATAAGTAACGTCTATATAATATATCATATATACTATATACTGTATCTATCACAGAACATCACATGATCACATCACAGATATCGCAGCAGAAGAAACATATGAAATATTGGATATACTAGGACGTCCGTGTTTTCAATACGAGCCAGTATAAAACACGGATTCCACGGTCGTGATGAATAGCCAAGCCCACACCCCTAGACCCCTACGAGAGCGGCAAGCAACCCTACCAATTCTAGAGTTAGGAGACCCGGCCTCGACTCCTCGAGTTGGTCTCCCACTGGACTCCAGAACCCGGTTACTTGTGCCCTCCTCCTTGGGTCTATCCTAGTGTGGAAAAGTAAATAATATACAAAAGGTGACAACTTCCGCTACCTGGAAGTGTCCCAATAAAAGAATATTACATACAGTTTTTACATGAATGAAAATGAAAAACACTCATCTCACATAAAAACCCCCGGCTATTCAAACACGACGATCCAATATAACATATCCAGCAACACATAACATCACATGTCATCAACGTAAGTAAATATGCGCATCCCAATTGTCGTTGACATATAGCAACGAAACCGGCAATATCACATATTACACTTACGGTCACATAAAAGAAAGTGTAAAACTACAACAGTTGGAATCCGCAATCTCTTTAGACATGCATGCCTAATCAAATGAATTACTTAGACATCGCATGCCTAACAATTATAAACCCCGCATTTTAGTCTCAAAATCGAAAACACTTTTCAATATCAAGTCGGGCAATTCAACAGGATTCCCGACATCCTGATCGAATGCTCGTCGCAAACTTCAGTAGACGGCCGCACCCCCGATACCGTCGACGAAGTGCACCAAGGCGGAACACCGCTGCCGCGAGCACCCGAACGGATGCTTTCGGCGACGGGGTTCTCCTTCAGTCACTTGGTCGGGGCTATGGGGTGTAGCTATCTATTAAGTTTACCCGGCGAGTATCCACGTACGCTACGTGATTGCGACGGATTTTTGATCACATCAAAATTCCGTGGTAACCGATCAAGTGAGACTAAACTGCTATGTTTATAACATTCATTCAGTTATCTCATAACTGCTTGTGAATTCCAATTGTTGTATCACATTCCGGATAAATAGAAAATGTCAAACTTTCCGATCGAACAATCGAACACCCAAGTTTTCCCGATACAGATCAACACATGAAACAAGTCTAAAAACATTCAGTTCGTGCCTCAGTACCAACGGTCCAGCCGTAGAAGGGTCAAGCCAACGCCTCACATGTGGCACGCCGTACTGCCCCAAACCCGAAGGTTCAAAGGGCAGTTCAAGACGGTCACATAATCGAGTTAAGGTTTGTTGTCTTCTAGAGGGTCCATCGCGTTACTTGCACTACTTAGAACGTCGTTAAACTACGGAAAAGTCCAACACTTGGAAATTTCCCGACAGGGGAAAAATTGGGTATTTATATCCGGTCGAACTTTTTAACATATTCTAAAATTTATCCGGAAAGCCACATAGACAAAATCTGATACCCCGATCGAAACACCGAATCCCCAAAACAACCCCAGAAAATTCAACTGTTGAATAAAATTTAAAAATTCCCATAAAATCCAGCATCAGAAAAGAGGAGTTACTGTGCAACAATTACAGTGAGATACGACCGTACGGCCGCGGATCCGCCGCATGAGCCAAGCTCATGCCGCGGAAATGCGGCTACTTAGATGAATTAGGATGTCGTTTTGCACCATAACTCTTAGATTTTCCTGCTGAATTTTTTAAGAATTTTTAATCTGGAAAAAACCCAGTTTTTAGAAAAAGTCCAGAGAGCATGGAAATTTTGGGGTTTCGGTTCGTTCGGACTTCAAACTCCGTCTAGACTTCGCCTAAGGCTCTAGCTAGGCTCTGATACCACTGTAGGGTTCCTAGGCACTCTCAAGAGGTCTCACAAAGCATCAACCATGCCAATTTTTAAAAATGCGGTGCCGAGAAACCCTAGACTAGATCGTTGGCTAGATGTTTAGGCGATAAAGCGAGCTAGTTAACACTTAACTACAAGAACGGAAATACAACCTTTGTAGATCCGGTGCTCCACCTCCATAGCTCCGTGATGATGTCTCCTCGCTGTCCAAAACGGATCCCGGGCTCTAGCGTCGGCTTCATCGGAGAATGGACGGGCTAGGTCATCGACGACGATGCCGAAGATGATCTACGTCGAGGCATCACTAGATCAAGCTCTCACTTCACCAAGTCAAGAAACTTGTGAAGAAAACACACTCTACTACTTGGCAAGAGATAGAGGATGAAGAAATAGGAAGTGGGTAGACTTTAGAATTGGATTTCTCACTTGTTTTCATCAATCACCATTGATGAAGCAAGCTTCTTCATGGAAGAAGAAGATGAAGAAGAAGAAGAATATTATGATAAGTCTATTTTAAAATAAGAAATAAAATGATACTTATCATAATAGTAACCAAAGTTAGGTGTAGAGAATAAACCATGGTTAGGGTTAATGGTTAGGTTTAGGAAAAGAACAAGAATGGTCAAGCTTTCAACACTTCAAGAAGTTTCTACAAAACAACAAAAAAAGCCACCATGCTATTTATTTTCCATAATGAATAAATAAATAAATAAATGAATAAGAAATTTAAACAAAACCCTAACCATTTACTTAACCAAGGTTTAAACTTAACTTACACCTAAACAAGCATGTATCATCAAACATGATACAATCAAATGCACAAAAAGTATATCACATATACAACTTGTACAACCAAGTGAGAAAATCCTTTTAAAGTGAACCAATACTAGTTAATGCAAAGTAATATATCAAATATATAATTATGCATTAAATC
This sequence comes from Agapanthus africanus, assembly GCA_030015575.1. Classification (NCBI taxonomy): domain Eukaryota; kingdom Viridiplantae; phylum Streptophyta; class Magnoliopsida; order Asparagales; family Amaryllidaceae; genus Agapanthus; species Agapanthus africanus. The sequence continues at coordinate 294,079,504 of JASDDO010000012.1, read as the reverse complement.
ATTAAATCAACACTTGATTCAATGATCCGGTCATGTCGCACACAACCGACTAGTATACAATTTATCGGCTTATCGAATCAACGCTTGAATCGATAACTAGGTTATATCGCATACAACCAATCGATACATTCATCGTGAGAATAGAATACGGTATCACATACACGCATTATTCTCGGTCCCGCACATATCTCATATGCGCTCCTATTTCGTTTCGCTTGAGCCAGGAAACCTCTGTGTAGGACTCTAAAGACTCGTCAATACGCCGGCAGTAGATGATGATCATATCAAACACCCACAAGCCGCAAGCGGTCTGCTAAACGTAACGGCCACCCGGGTATTGAGCGATCAGAAGATCGACGAGCAAGCCCGCTCACACTCCAGTGAATCCAACCAGTAACACTATCGTACAGTCCGGTCTGATCGTCTGATATGTCGCATATCTTGCCTAGGGGTGGTAAACGTCAGACCCCAATAGCTCGATAAGTCGTGTTGATATGAGGTCTATAACTGTTCGAGAAACTACTGGTAACACTTACCAGTAAATCTCAGCAACCCTGGCCAGAGATTTCCTGTTATAGCCAATCGAACACAGCGCAACATCAACTCCCTATACCGGGAGAGACGAATCCCTTCCTATCGCTCATTGCCTTCATGTGACTCGGGACTGTACCCAAAAACCACCATTTTGCACGCCCTCTTGGACGTGTTAAGATGGAAATCAAAGCACAGTGGGAACCACACAAGACTCTATGACGATCTCGGGTCAACAGACTACTCTGTACCAGTGTCACCAGAGAACTGCCATCTGACGTAAGGTATAATACCATCTGGGAGTTCTCGGCGAGTCCGTCCAGTGTACCCAGTCTCTACTGAGCACCCGTATATCATCTCTGATGTCAAACACCAATGGATATGGGATCATCCATCGCCCATCTGTATGGGTCGAGAAGGTACACGCTAGTCTACTCTGGTATATCGATGCCCCGTCTCGATACACCCACGACTAGGGACTTTGAAGGATGTACTTATGGACTACCATGTCCCCACTAGTATGATCTGCATCATAGTCCAGGTAGTCAAGTACACATCCTAAGGGCTTTACCAACATGTAACAGAGAGACAATCAATGTACACGTTAAGGTAAAGAGTAACCAGATAGCATACTATCATGTCGAGCAAGAAAGTCCTCCCTATATATGTCCCAGCATCCACTACAATATACATCCAATGTACAGTAATGGCCTCTAGGGCATACATATAACTAACAAAAACATAGTAAAACGACATATCGAAACGCTCATGTCACCGGAAAACATACTGGTCAGCCCTCGTCCATGACAAGCTCATGCAGACCGCAACTCTAGCCGCAGCTCTCTCTCTCTCTGCCCGTGTAACCGTGGTAATAAAAACCACAATCCGATATCGATGAGGATAGATCATAGGAATGAATAGAAATACAATGCATAAGAAATGTACATCCTAAGGCTTCTTAAGCGGAGTAGCGTATCGTAAGTATGCCGCGGAACATACACACGGTACGTCACTCTACTTAAGTCACCTAGTCCATCAACTAAGATCAACCTACGCGACGAAAGTTTGGGTCTAATACCCCTCGACCAAGTCTAAGTTCCGTAAGGTCAAGCCTAGGTTCCGAATATATATACGCCCTAGACTCCGCATAGTCAAACCTAGACTCGAACCAAGGTTAAACTTAGCGCTCTGATACCAACTTTGTCACGTCCCGGAATAGCACGTGACTGACACTTGAATCATGCGAATTCTATAGGACCCCGCCTAATTCAAGTAAGCCAAAAGCCCAGAAATCTAAACCATTTAAAAGAAGGAGTGAAGGAATACTCATTTAAAAGTTAACATATAAAATCACTTTGAAAGTCGTAGTAAACATTTTTAAAAGCATCAAGTTTTCCTAAAAATTTCGGCAGAGTTTCCTTTGTAAATACTAGCCCCAAACGGGTACAAACATGCATATACATAAGTAATGAATAAAGGCATCCCCAAGCGGGAGCTAGCTCTTCGCCAATTGGCGGAAACAACCACGCAAGCAATAAAATATACAACGCCGAATGGCGAGGATCAAAACTCAGAAAGAAAACCAACATCCTCAAGAAAACCAAAGAAGAACCCAAATAATACAAGCGCGCGACTCTAAGGTCGAAAGAATATACAACTGGTCTTCTAAGTCTATCAAATACACAAGTCTGGTTGATGGAGTTTACTAGATACAACTGAAATAAATACAAGTACAACGGTGGTCACGATACAAGTGAACCCACCTACCCAAACAATCAACCAGAATGAAGTGGTGTGCCAGAAAAGCCGCCAATGAAACCTGTACGGCAAAACCTGCATGAAACTGTGGAACAACGGGGGTGAGTTGCCAACTCGTGAGTAGAAAACACCAACGAGAAGAAATCGCATGTATGACTCTCTCCAAGGTCATACAATAATATCATCATAATATAAACTGAAACATCTAAATGGCAAAGGTAATCATCTAAACATAAATGTAATACCACGTGCTCATGTCAGTGCCTCAGGGATAATAATATATCGATGCATGACATGTACTAATGCACCATCCAACGTGTGTCCAGCAAAGACACACAAATCATGATAAAACCCGAGTGCCCAGCATCGACACTCAAAACATCATGAAACTCGTGTCCAGCATCGACACGTAAATCCTCATATCTCAGGCGCCGCATCCTCAAGTCGGCCCTTATATCTATCTCTCTAATAACTCCGAACGGTATCCTCTGGATATCCGTCGAGTTTCCATACAATTACCGGTCGGTAGTGCTCCCCTGCCGGGCTCAACGCCTTTCTATACGATCCTCTTGCCCCGGGGTACCGCACTGGGTCCACCATGCACCCGCAGACGGTCCCTCCCCTACCTCGAATCGGGTGTATGATACCGCTCAAGAACCGAGAAAACCCATGGTGGACACCACTCAAATCATATCATGGGAAAACCGCAAATTTCTATCTTTAGAAATGATAATGAGTTTATAAAATCCATGCGGTTTCTCCAAATCCAGAAATCTCATGGAAAATCCGAAATCCTAAAATCGGTAGTCAATAAATAGTGAATTACCGGCATAAAGCCCCATGACAACAAATATACACATGCAAAGGTATCTAAGTAAAGAATGCAATATCTAAATTAGCATAGTAATCATATATTGGAACTATCAGCTAGCAAGTTATATCAATGAAGTAATATTCTCTAATGTGTACGTGACATGGAAATTACCGATGATGATGTGTGTGAGCCGGCAAGCAAATGTATGTGGAGCATACGCATCATCGGTAATGGTGCTGATGTCGTGACAACATGGGTTCATAATAACTAAGGAAAATACAAGTATAAGCATGCAATGTGATGAGAATAACATGAATATACGGAAAATGATGTAGTAACAACAACACTGAAGAATATACATTTCTATATACGAGTTATACAGTTTTTGGTGTTTGAAATAGCATGAATCGTAGTTTTAGAAAAATAGGGGCTACGGGGTCTTTGAGAAAAGATATGTCTTTTGAAAAAAATTAGCAGTATCCCTCGGCCTGTCTTTAAAAATACTCGCGATTCGTCGGTTTTGAAAATAAGTATGACTCGAGCCCAGTCTAATATCTACCTGATCAGCTACAGGACTAAACTAAGAGACTAGTCGAAAAGGTAAGGAAATCCAACTAAAGTCCAAGTTGATATATCCAGTAGTCGGCGATCCCGCCTCAACAGCGTCACATATAGTAAAATACCTAGTACGACATCCTCGATGTCCATAGTGCGGATCAATCATCATATTTATATCTCGTACGGTGAAATCCATCGTACGGCATCCCAAAATCGAGGTACGGGTCAAATATCGCATGTACCTCATTATTCATATAGTATCATTATCGTAAATTCATGCATTAGGGGCCGTTATAAAATCTAGTACATTCCAATATCATCAAACATATATCCTCGTGTGTATGAAAACACAACGCCCAACGATCCGCTATAATATCATGTCGTATAATAATATCACGACTCAAACACATATCACAATCTCACGGCTTCATGCCCGATCATATCGGCCCATCTCCAAGTATCATATACTGGGCTCCTCATTTGTGTATACGTATATGTATACACACACACACACACACCCCCCAATGCATCTACATATATATATATATATATATATATATATATATATATATATATATACACACACACATATACACCCAAAACATATCACGTGTGTGCAGGTGTGTGTATGTCAACCTTTACTCTAGGGTTTCGCGACTTAGAAACTAACTAAAAGCACTTCCTTCCAATTACACTAAATACAACCCATAGTCTCCTAAAGCCTTTCTTTACTAAGTATACACGTCTCATAATAACACATATGTATATATGTCATAAACGCATCATACCCTACGAAATTGCGGGGGTGCTATATGCCATCCACTCAAATTTCCCCGTAGATATACATCTACTTACCTGGACGTCTCGACTAATCTGATCCGATTTTAGCTCTGTCATTTCCGCGCCACATCCGACGCCTATGCACCCGATCCTAGAAACATACACAAGGAAATAAGAGAATAAATATAAATAGCCGCGGCGCCACATCCGACGCCTATGCACCCGATCCTAGAAACATACACAAGGAAATAAGAGAATAAATATAAATAGCCGCGGACGCAAACAATACAAGTCAACCACGCGCATTAACTAAACGCGCACGCACTTTGTGCACAAAACGCGCTCACGACAACACCACAAACCACAACTAGGGTCACTATACGTAAAAATCCCAAAACCTAAAACCCAAACGTACCAATCGTGGTTTCACAACACCCTAAATACTATAAGGAATAGGTTGTAAATCACTGAAATCTCAAACTTAGTTCAAACGATTTAATCCAAAAACCTAGTAAGCGACCCATTACCTTTTTAGCACAAATCTAAATGTTTTAGCAATTCTAATGGCCACAATGATCACTTAATATCTTACTTAAGCCACACAAACCCTAACTAAATTTTTATCTCACCAATTTATATAAATCTTAAAAACCTAGTTTGCAAAATAGCTTAATTAGGACAATTTAAAAAATAATAATTTACAAATTAACAACTAGACTAGATTCTTGCAAGTCTTTAGATACTAATCTATACATTGCAACCTTAACCAAGTAATAAAAACCCTAACTTGATCCAAACCCTTCTCTTGAAATTTTCAACTTTCAATAAAAAAAACCATAATTAAACACTTAATCAACTAGATTAAAGCAACTAACCAACAATCAAACCATAGGGTTAGGATTATACCTCTAAAATTTGAGATCAAACTATCAACATGAGCTCCTAAAGTGATCTCTTGCTACAAGATTCAAGCAAGATTTGAACAAGAATAATGGGTGGAGATTAAATTATGAATTAATGAGGTTTTTTTGTGGATTTTTGAGTGAATTTTTGAGCATTTTTTTGGAGTGGAGATGGAGTGGGGAAAAATGAGAATTTTGGGGCTGGGAAGGCTCGGCCATGAGCTGAAGAAAAAGGAAAGAGAGAGAGAGAGAGAAAATGTGTGGGTGTGTGTAGAACATATTTAATTAATACATCTTTTCACTTATACCCTTAATTATTAAATTTCTTTTATTTGATGAGAAGGAGTGAGTTGAATGGAGAGAGGGGGCTGTCAAGGGGGGGCTCGGCCATGAGTGAAAAGGGAAGGGTCAAGGTGAATGGGTAGAAGTCAATGCACACCATACCTCATAACAATACACCATGCTTCGATTGTTAATTAATTATGTTCTTTCATTTTTTTTCTTTTCTAGTTTTAGTCTTAGAATTATCTAGAACCTTGAGGAAAATTTTAAAAGAAGGAATATGTTACAAACTAAATTCTAGGTTGTCATGGTTCACAAAACTTGTATTAACCCATTCTCATTTGTAATTATCACTAATTAAATGTATTAGTGAAAGCTTATAATAATATTTAAAATAATTAATTAAGGAAAATATTTTAGTAAACTAGCAAATTTATAAGTGACCAAATAAATATCAATACTAGCCATTACATAGCTAGAATAGGTATATTTAAGTCTATGTTGAAAAATAATTATAATTACTATTTACGGAAAACACGAGTTATTTTACCGATTATCGAAAATTTCACCTAAACGATTTTTCAGAACGTTATACTGCAAATGGATCTTAAGAAAGTTGATTGTTGTAGATGGACATGTTGAAACCTATAAGGCTAGACTTGTTACAAAAGGTTTTCGTCAAAGACCTGGTTTGGACTATGATGAAACCTTTTCTCCAGTGGCTATGCTCAAATCCATTCGGATCCTTCTTGCTATTGTTGCCTTCCACGATTATGAAATTTGGCAGATGGACGTGAAAACCGCTGTTCTAAATGGAAATTTGGAAGAGTGTGTTTATATGAATCAGCCGAAGGGTTTCATAGAGAGTGGAAGCAGCGGAAGAGTGTGCAAGTTGCTTAAATCCATTTATGGATTAAAGCAAGCATCGTGCAGTTCGAACATCTATTTTGATGAGACGGTCAATGAATTCGACTTTATCAAAAATCCAGACGAACCATGTACTTATAGTAAGATTGTAGTGAGAACTGTGGTATTTCTCGTCTTGTATGTGGATGACATTCTACTGATAGGAAATGACATTCTTATGTTACAATCTGTCAAAGGATTCTTGTCACAAAGGTTCTCCATGAATGACCTGGGTGATGCCTCCTACATTCTGGGGATCCAGATCTATCGTGATAGATCTAAATGGATGTTGGGACTTTCACAGTCAAGGTACATCGACACCATACTGAAAAGATTTAGTATGGAAGATTCAAAGTACGGTAATCTACCGGCTTGTCACGGAATCACCCACTCTAAAGAGAGGTCTTCCAAGACCGATTTGGTTTGGAACCATGTTTTGATTTTGTTGTTGGTTCCAAGCAAAGTTAGGGTAATTCCTCCAACCCTGATTATAAGTGGAAGAATACGGATCGTTTCTAGGTCTTTGTTGGAAAGCAGCATTGGTATGCTCTTGACCTTGAAACGGAGAATTTAAAGGACATTCTTCCGTAAGATGAGATGGATTAGAACAGCATCCACAGACAGTTTTGGAAAGTGGCATCTGATTTAGGGAGGCTGCTAAAAATTTATGTTCTATAGCTTCGAGTTTCTTTTGCATTGCTGCCATTTCAGCTCTAACTCCTATGGAAACATCAATTTGGTGAATGCCACCCCTAGACAATGACTGGTTTATACTCTCCCACTGTAAGTTTTCTCAGCGAAATCTTCTAAAAATCTCCAGGCTTCACCATCATCTTTAGTCATGAACGTGCCTTGACACATGGATTCAAGGGTCTGTTTTGTTGTAGGATTAATGCCCTTATAGATGATTCTGCACAGATCCCATCTAGGAATTCCGTGATGTGGACATTGAACTAACAAATCCTTGAAGTGTTCAAAACACTTCGAGAATGGTTCATTGGGAAGCTGGGTAAATTGGTTTATTTCGCTACGGACTCGAGCTGTTTTATGATTAGGGTAGAATTTCTTAAGGAAAGCTGTTACGAATTCTCCCCAATTCGAAATAGAATGTGCGGCTGTGTTATAAAGCCACTTCTCGGCTATATCGCATAAAGTAAATGGGAGAAGACGTAATCTCATAGCATCCACAGAAAGCTGTGAAGTACCCATCATAGCGGATACATTTTCAAATTTGGTAATAAAGACGTATGTGTCCTCAAACTCGAGACCGTGGTATTTGGGTAGAAGATTGATGTATTGAGGTTTGATTTCAAAGTTGTCCCCGTTGGCTGTTGGAATGGTGAGACAGGTCGAAAGAGGACCTCGCATAGGGTAGCATCTCTCTTGGAGAGGGATGCGGGGCGGATTCTACGCACCTGCGGACAGTGGCAGAGTGGTGTTAAAGAAGTTCGATGGAGAACCGTCCATCGAAGTGGGTGTGGTAGGGGGTGTAGAAAAAGTAGACGTAGAATTACCGACTTCGGAGTCGATAAGAGGAACGCGGACAAGACGGGAACTAGAATCCCGTGTCCAGCCGAGCATGCACTAAATGGTATAGCACAAGTGGCAGCATTATGATAATTAAGGAAAAGATGAGTTGGTGTTTGGTTTGAAAAATACGGATTTTTGAAAAATTCACACAAACAATGCACAAGCAACCCTAAATCTAGTGGTCACCTAGGTAAAGTCTCTAGACCGCTCCTATACTTCCAGAAGACAAGTCGCAAGATAGATCCTCTACCGCCTCTTTGCCCTTTAAGTGCCAGGTAAGTGGGAGGTTCTCCACTACGTAAGTAGTGGGCCTAATTAAGTAACCACATGCCTTAGACACACTTTCCTTAGACACCACAAAAGAAACGCGGATAAGCAATAGATTACCCACGACCTCCTTCTGTCCTTAGTGAGCGCGACGGTCCTTAAAGTCTTGTCTAGATTTTTTTACTTAATGAGGGTGATGCGGATGCAAGTATGTGATTTTTTTTTTGGGCTTAGGACGGGTAATGAAATCCCGACCTAATCTAAATTTTGGTCGTGCCCCTTAATTTCCGTATTAAAATATGCAAACAACCAAGATCAAACACGCAACAATTTTTCTTTTTGCGGTGCTGCGAATTTTTGCAAAGAAACCTGCAGAAAATTGGTTAATGGAACAGATCAGAGAGGAGATAAGAAAGACAGAGATGGGCCTAAGATGTTTGGTGCACTGAAACCGTAGTACAGAGAGTTCCCTGCACAAAAATTTCACCAACTGCTCCTGCTGACTCACTGAGCTCTCTGGGATGACCTGAAAATTTTTATCCTCGCTCTAGAGATTCCAAATTTCCTTGCATCAAATCACAACAAATCGTTAAGCGCTTGTTGCGAATTTTGATCTAAAAATTCGCATGGAATAATAAATTTTCCAACTCAAATTACAAAAACGAACAAATTAGCACACTATCCCCGGAAACGGCGCCATTTGATTGAATCGATTTCCGTGTCATGTTTTGAAAAGTGTAAAGATCACAACCAAAGAAATTTATAAACCGCAATCAATTGACGGTGTCTATTGTAGGTTCGTCGGTGAATGTGGATCGTCCACTGAGAAAGTGTGATTTGATCGGTCTTGTTTTAGTTGAGTTGAAAATTAAAAGATAAAAGAAAATGATTCAAGATTTATGAGATTTTAGTTTCAAGAACATAAAGAGATAGATCTAAAATCAAATGTTAATAAAGATCAAGAAAATTTCCAAACCAATTGAATTATCAAGATATGAAGAATAGCTTGTAGGATCCGATTGAGTTAATAGCTAATGATGAATCTAATAATTCCTAACCTTATCTATTGAATATTTGTAGCTAGATTGATGATGATGATTGAAGATTAGGGATCAATTGAAGAAACTAGAGTTTCTCCTTCACTATCCCTTGTCTTTTCAATCATAAGCATTTGGATCTAGCCTCTAGCAAAGAAAATCACCGATAGTTTGATCCCTAATTTGCAATGAAATAATCAAGAAGTCATCTCGCTCCAAATTAAGTCATCAACGATTCTTTTTGCTAAGGTTCACAAATCTCATAAGACTTAAGACTAGTATTAAGATTTGATCATCATTAGATCTATCAATTCTCTCGAATCCTCCACAAGCGGAGAATTTATTCACGCATCATCAGAAAACAATCAAGAATGAATAATATCATAATGCGAGAATGAATAGAAAGTAAGATTTATAATCTTCACCTTTATTAATCGATGATTAGTTATAATTCACTCGAGTCGAGGTTACAAGATTTGAGGAGAGAACTAAGTTATCAAAACTAGCTTCGCATCGTTCTTCTTGAGTCACGGATCGTCGTGGATCTCTAACTCGGATGAAGATTGGCGTTGCTTCAAAGGATCATTGAAGGCTTGCTTGAATCGGTACTCGATGGATCTTGATTTGGATCAAATTTTGTCACTCAATTTGTTTAGAATTGATTTGGATTTTTCTAGAATTCTTACCCTAAAAATGATGAACAACCTTTGTAATGAAGCCCTAGGTCCCTTTTTATAGTTTTCCCTTTAGCTTCCCCTAAAAGCTTGGTTGTTATGAAGCTTGTATGAGAAGCTTGGTAGGAATCAAACTTGCACAAGAAGCTTGGCTGTTAGAAGGGAAGCTTCTGGAGAAATCTACACAATTCGAAGTGTCTTGGAGAAGTTTGGCCATTGAAAGGAGGCCTCTGCAAAAAGTTCTTACCGCCGACGAGTCAACTCGGCCGCGGATCCGCGGCGGATAGGCCTGAATCGGCCGTGGATCCGCAGCCGTTTGGTGGAGTCAGAGCATGAAATTTCCAGTGTTGTTTCATGTTGGCTTTATGGCACTTTCCTGATGTCTGGAATATTTTTATACTTTCTTATTTACTGCCAGATCTCAAGTCTTGGACTTGATATATTTTATCAGCACTTTTAGCAGTTCCGGCTCTTTTACCTAAAGAATTTCCTGCACACAATCTCGAGACAAGGGTTGATATATACAGATCAATGCAAGTAGTAATAAACACTTAATTTCCCTTTAGAATGTCAATTATAAATATAACACAGGTTATTTGGTATTTCCATATGAATTCGTAATCTGTGTTATAATTACAATAAACACCTATATATGAATGATAAGAGTAGGGAAAATAACGTGTTGAGAATGCACTATTTTCGACTGATCAAATTCCCCCAAACTTAATTTTGGTCGTCTCGAGCAAACGTCTTTATTTAAAAAGAAGGAGAAAATAAAGAAAGAGAAAAACTAACTAGCACACTTTCGTAGGCAACACGATTGCACTGAGCACGTGCAACAAGCCTTTAAACCTCTAGGTGTCCATAGTAGGAGGAGTGTTGTCTCCTGAGGGTTTTCAGCGGATTGCACCCACAAATTCCCATAATAAAAGGAAGACTGTGAAATTTACATGTAAAGATAAGAATTATAAAAGAAAAACTTTGAAAATTAAAGTTTCCAACTAATACTAGCTTTTCAGTTGTCATGAGCCCTATCTTAATAGTCATGAAAAGATGTTAGAAATCACATCATCCCTTAATAAAACATCGCCTTTATTCTTCATTCCTACCTTTCTTCCAAACATTGATCATATACCCCTACGTGTGTATAAAGACATCCCTACACTCGGAGAATTCAATTCAAGCTATCATACTCTTGTCCATCTGCCTCAGTACTTTTTAATCGGTGAATATTTAGATGGATTTGCTCACACATTTTTCATGCGACCGTTAATACTTCTTGAGGTACTAACCGACCGATTACTCATGTGCTTGCTTAATAGGTGTATGTAGCATTTTCGTCTTGCAACACCTAAGGCTTAGCAGTAACTCCCAAACCAGTTGGTCTAAGGCACTAGGTGATGAAGCACCCTTGCTATATTTTTTTATGCTGCCTTGGTGATTACAAAACCGGTGTTCATTTTTTTTACCATTTTATCTTGTATTTTCCATTTATTAATTTCTTCATACTTTGGCTTTTAGACAAGAGCATTTCAAGGTATCCTCTACTATCCCGAGCTTCAAGACGTGTGTAAGTGCATATAGTAGGGTATCAACATTCAAATGTTTGGCTTCCAGAATAAGAACTATTTTTTAGACTTATTTTTATCCTCAGATTAGTGACATCTTTCATCTTACTAACCCTTGGGAGAACGGCTCATAACTACTTATTACTAGTTTCGTTTAAGAAAACTTCTAACTTTCTAGGTTTTCTTAAACTATTCTAATCTTTTGGATGTAATTTTTCACTATCTAATCTTTTATTATAAAATTAAATATTAAATATTTTTATTTTTTAAAATTTTAAAAAATTTATATGTTTTAAAAGTTTTGTGCTTATGCAAAGTATGATGCAAAATGATGCGCAAATAAGCACAAACCTCCCCCAGTAACTCGATAAGTCGTGTCGATATGAGGCTCATAACGGGTCGAGAAACTACTGATAACACTTACCAGTATATCTCTGAAGCAGCCTTGGCCAGGGACTTCCTGTTATAGCCAATCGAGCACAGCGCAACATCAACTCCCAATACCGAGAGAGACGAAACCCCACCTATCGCTCATTGCCTCCATGTGATTCGAGACTGTACCCAAAATCCACCGTTTTGCACGTTCTCTTGAACGTGGTAAGGTGGAAATCAAAGCACAGTGGGAATCATACAAGACTCTATGACGATCTCGGGTCTACAGACTAACCTGTACCAGTGTCACCAGAGAACTGCCATCTAATATGAGGTATAGTACCATCTGGGAGTTCTCGGCGAGTCCGTCCAGTGTACCCAGTCTCCATTGAGCACCCGTATACTGTCTCTGATGTCAAACACCAATGTATATGGGATCATCCATCGCCCATCTACATGGGTCGAGAAGCTATACACTAGTCTACTCTGGTATATCGATGCCCTGTCTCGATACAACTACGACTAGGAACATTTGAAGGATGTACTTAGCGACTACACTGTCCCCATTAGTATGATCTGCATCATAATCCTGGTAGTCAAGTACTCATCCTAAGGGCTTTATCAACATGTAACATAGAGACAATTAGAGTACATGTTAAGATAAAGAGCAACCAGATAGCATACTATCATGTCGAGCAAGAAAGTCCTCCCTATATGTGTCCATGCATCTACTACAATATACATCGTATGTACACTAATGGCCTTAAGGGCATACATATAACTAACAATCTCCCACTTAGACTAGGGCCATCTGTTGTAATATCCCATACCCAACAATCAGCAGTGGTTGAAGTATCACATACTCAACCATCCCATAAAAGTCTCTCCTGGGAAAAGGCCTTTGTGAGTGGATCCGCCGTGTCGTCCTCCGAGTCTACTGTTCTATCCTCGATCTCCCTGGAGATCAAACATCTCCATGATCAGGTGATACTGCCTTAGAATATGTCTGGATCACTGATGGGATGGGGGTTCCTAGGCATAAGCCACAACTCCATTGTCACACAATGGTAGGAACGAAGTTCATCTCATGAATTTATATACACCCAGACTTGCCTCTTTAGTAGCATCCTTGGTAGCAATGTATCCAGCCTTTATCTTCTAGTTTGCCACGGTATCTAGCTTAGAACTCTTCCAACATATCGTCCCTCCACTGAGGGTAAAGACAATGCCTGTGACTGACATTCAGTCGACCTTACCACCCTGGAAGCTATCTAGTGATTCTCCCCAGGATCGATTGATACCATCTCACTGCACCTAGTGAGAATCCTAACATCCAATTAGATCTATCTCATAGATCCAAAACCCAGGATTTAGGAGGTATCACCTTGATCCTATATGGAGAATCCTTGTGATAAGAGGAGATTGACCGAGTGTAGCAAAGGAAACTCCTTTCCTATCAAGAGTATATCATCCACGTACAATACGAGGATCACCACCATACTCCTTACTACCCTCTTGTATATACAAGGTTCATCTACCATTTTTATGAAGTCCAATGCTTTGACTACAACATCAAAACAGATGTTCCAACTCCGCGATGCCTGCTTTAATTCATAAAGCAACTTGCACACGTTTTCGTTGCTCCCACTGTCTACGAGGCCCTCTGGCTGTGTACTTATAGACGCTCTCTTCTAAATCACTATTTAGAAAAGCAGTCATGACACCCAACTGCCAGATATCGTAGTTATGGTATGTAGCAATGGCAAGTAGGATCCGGATGGACTTAAACATAGGCACTAGGAAAGGTTTCATCATTATCCACACCTGGTCGATGACGAGAACCTTTTGCAACAAGTCATAGCTTTGAAAGTCTCAACTTTCCATGCACACCAAGTAATCTTCTCAAGATATACTTGCTCCTGATTGGGATTTAACCCTTTAAATAAAGCAACCAAAGTCCATACTTTGTTAGTGTACATAGATTCCATCTCAGATCGCATAGCATCCAGCCATTCTCACAGAGTCACCACTCTTGATGGCCTGCTCGAAACTAGTTGGGTCATCATCTCATGATGCAATTCTAGCTCTCACTGTCATTGAGAAAACCGAAGTATTTCTCAAGTGGATGAGGAACCCTATCAGATCGGCGGAGAGGCTGAGGTTCATCGGGAACTATTGAATCCTCTGGTTCTACCAAATCATCAGCTGTAGTTTGTATAGCTGGAACTCCTTCCAGTTCTACCTCATGATCACTAATTTCTTCACAAGAAAATCCTTTTTTAAAAAGGTGGCATACCGAGAAATAAAACACCTTTTGTTCCTCGGTGTGGTAGAAGATATTCCCTTGCGAATGCTTGGGATATCCAACAAACTTCCACAAAACTGACATTGTCTCGAGCTTGTCCGAATTTTGCTTTTAGACATAGGCCGGACAACCCCAAATCTTAACATCCTTAATAGATGGGCTCTTCCCATACCATATCACATATGGAGTGGTAGGCACCTGATTTGATTGGAACCCTATTCAATAGGTACGCAGCTTCTCAAGTGCATAACTCCCAAAAGGAAATAGGTAACTCGGTAGTACTCATCATAGAGAACACCATATCATATAGGGTGCGATTGCTCCACCCCGATACACCGACGTGCTGTGGTGTATACGGAGGAGTAATGCTGAGAGAGAGAATCTCATTCTCCTTTAGAATAGTCCAGGAATTCTGTGCTCAAGTATTCTCCTCCTTGATCTCATCAAAGGACATAATACTTATACCCGTTTTTTTTGGTTCTCTACTTCTTACTTATATTCTGTGAATATCTCAAAAGGTTCAGACTTGTGTTTTAACAGGAACATATGTCCAAATCTTGAGAGATCATCAAAGAATGTAATGAAGTACAAAGAACTAGTCTTGGCATTTGTAGACAGGAGACCATCATACATCATCATGTATCAATCCCAAGAGTTCACTAACTCTTTCTCTGTTTCCAATAAACGGAGCTATGGTCATCTTATCTTTGTGACATGACTGACAAGTTTCACAAGATGTAAATTCAAACTGATTTAAATATGCATCTAAATGTAACTTAGCTAGTCGGGTCGCATTTGATATGACCTAGTCTACAATGCCTCAGGAAGGATTCGTTCATTTCTGAACTCTTCCTTTTGTGTGTGTTCTGTACGTTAAGAACTGTGGTTTGATTTAGAACGTGTATGCTTTTAGATAACGTTCCTGAACCGATCAACTCTTGATATAGGGAATATTCAAAACATTATCCAATAATACAAAATTATATCATTCTTTACTAAATAAAGATACTGATATGATGTTGTATATCAGGTTCGGTATCTAATAACATTCGTTCAGAATCAATGTATTTGGTAATACAGGGTGATAACTGCCAACAACTTGGCTGCAACACTTGCATCGTTTCTAACTCTTAAAACTTATCACCCTTTCTCAGTTCTCTACCTATCTTAGCCCATGTAACAGATTACATTTGTGGGATCCTAATCCGGTATCTCATACCCAGGACGTAAAGGATACTGAGAAACAGTTCTCGATAATGAACACACCCGAAGAAGATGTATCAACATACACTTTCCTCGTTTGGGCGGCACGGGAATTCTGGTAATCCTCTATTTCCTGCTCGGTCTTATAACAATTATAAGTTGGAGCGGGACCAACGTTCCCCAGCTCATTATAACAAGCGGGTTCGGTCAATACATCCATATTATTATCTTGATTAAGGCATGACATGGTCGCTACTTGGAGAGAGAGAGAAGAAAACATTCAGCGTATGCTCTTGCAAGATTAGATTGGTTATTAATTTATCTAATCAGGATGGCTACCACTGTTTTAGTCAAATCTTCCTTCAAACCCTAAAAGGAAAGACTAGCCGGGATTAATTACACCCTACAAGTTCGCCAATCTTTCAGCCAGGCCAGTGTCGGTACTTTGAGGGAGGTTCCCCGTGCTTTCATACGGACCTAGTAAAAATAAACCTCATTTTCCCAGAGGCATAACCCCGTTAACACCTTTCTAGACACCTACTTGATCGGCTAATCGTAATGTGTAAAACTCTCCCAGGAGTAACTCTTCCTCGCAGTGGGTATCGGGATCCAACTATCTCATAGGAGGTATACAATCTCATTGCAAATTTCAATACTTGAAATTCCCGATAATATTTTGCCCCTAGCAACCTATGACCTTGATGAAGGCCAACAAACCATAGGCGGCTAGTCAAGTTCCACCCGTACATTTCTTGATTGAATTAAACCCACCCGTACGAGCCTTGACGAAGGCCAACAAAGTCGCACGACTACCCTAACTCAATCGCATCATATGCTTAAGCAGATATGCGCTAGTTAGCTACCGCACACTACGCTTTGACGAAGGCCAACAAACGTAGTACGAATACTAAGTAGAACCTATCTGAAATGACGGAGGGCTACGACAGGTTTTTAAGAAAACCTTTTGAATAATGAACTTGATCTCATCGTAGAATCGAGTGATTTTGAAAATGGAGTGTTTTTTAGGCTTTTACTAGTTTTGCTAAAGAGGTTACTCCCGGTGAAGGGATCTCGGCTCTTTCCTTATCGAATAAGGTGCAGGATATTTCACAAATACCACTATGCAAAGCAAAAACTATAAAAGCAATCAAAAGACAAACCGATTTTGTAGCATCTGCTAGTTTCGCTAAAGAGGTCACTCCCGGTGAAGGGATCTCGGCTCTTTCCTTATCGAATTAGGTGCTGGATATTCTACAAGGAATACCGCTATGCAAAGCAAGAACTAGAGCTACCAGTTTTCGAGACAAGTTTCTACAACATATTTAGGTTTATTTTCTTTCATTAATCTCATTAATGAAGTCCCATCATTTTAAGTTGCCTAAACATCACAGATAAATACAACATACGCTTATGCCATCCGCACTCGCCTTGTCCCCTCGTGCACCGTTAGGTTAGGTAACTAACGACAGAGTGGGGTAGGGCTAGCGCGGGTGTAAAACATAAGCAACGTCTATATAATATATCACATATACTATATCCAGTATCTGTCTCAACATATATAGTCATCACATCACAGAATATCGCAGCAGAACAAAACATATGAAATATTGGATATACTAGGATTTCCGTATTTTAAATTAAGCCTGTATAAAACACGGATTCCACGGCCATGATGAATAGCCAATCCCACATCCCTAGACCCATACGAGAGCGGCAAGCAACCCTATCAATTCTAGAGTTAGGAGACCCGGTCTCGACTCCTCGAGATGGTCTCCCACTAGACCCTAGAACCCGGTTACTTGTGCTCCCCGCCTTGGGTCTATCCTAATGCGGAAAAGTAAATAATATACAATGGTGACATCATCCTCAACCCGGAAGTGCCCCAATAAAAGAATATTACATACAATGAATTTTACATGAATGAAAATGAAAAACTCCCATCTCATATAAAAACCCCCGGCTATTCAAAACGCGGCGATCCAATATAACATATCGCAGCAACACATAACATCACATGTCATCAACGTAAGTAAATATGTGTATCCCAATTGTCGTTGACATATAGAAACGAAACCGGCGATACACCACATATTACACTTACGGTCGCACAAAAGAAAGTGAAAAACTACAACAGTTGGAATCCGCAACCACCTTAGACATCTCATGCCTAACCAAATGAATTCCTTAGACATCACATGCCTAACAATTATAAACCCCGCATTTTAGTCTCGATATTCAAAACAACTTTTAATATCAAGTCGGACAATTCAACAAGATTCCCGACATCCTGATCGAATGCTCGTCAGAAACTTTAGTAGACGGCCGCACCCCCCGATGTCGTCGACGGAGTGCACTAAGGCGGACCACCGCTGCCGCGAGCACCTGAACGGATGCTTTTGGCGATGGGGTTCTCCTACAGTCACTTGGTCGGGTCTATGGGGCGTGGCTATCTAATAAGGTTACCCGGCGAGTATCCGCGTACGCTACGTGATTGCGACGGACTTTTGATCACATCAAAATCCCGTGGCAACCGATCAAATGAGACTAAACTACTAGATTTATAAAATTCAAACTAGTTATCTCATAACTACATTTGTGGATTCCGAATATTGTATTACATCACATGATATCCGGATGACGTTAAACTTTTCGATCGATTCATCAAAGTCCCACAATTTCCCAACAGCTCAACACTTGAGCACAGTTCAATAATACCCAGAATATGCCACAGTACCTATGCACCAGCCGTAGAAGGGCAGACCCAAGCCTCACTCATGTCTCCACGGAACTACGGCAAACCCTAGGGTATGACCGCGGTTCCGCGATCCAAAAAGTCGAGTTAGGTTTCATTCTTCTAGAGGGTTCATAGAATTACTTGCAAGTTTTTCCGAATACGTTAAACTTGGAAAAATGGGTTTTTAACATTCGATCGAACTTTTAAACTTCGCCTAGACAATATGTGAATAACCCGAAACATTGTTAAAACTACGAATATGAAATACTCCGAATTGTTTATAGTGTAAGATTACATCACATGCAAAATTAGCAAAAACAAACAACACCTGAAACATTAAATCCAAGTCACTGGAACACAAAAAAAATTTCAGGCAAATCTGGAAGAAAGTGGCCGGCCCCATACACTATGATCTCGGCCCAAAACCGAGCAGACCCCCTGAAATTTTTACTGTGTTCATGATATATCCCATATAACACTCTGTACTTGTTTAAAAAAAATTGACAACATTTTAAAAACGACAGCAAGCAAATTTTAGCGTTGCAAGTTTCGGAGTATTTCGGTTTCGTAATCTTAAGAAAATCCATATAAATTTCTAGCATGGCTCTGATACCACTGAAGGGTTGCCTAGCACGGCAGCAAGGTTTCGGGAGGCATCGCTCATGCCATATTCAAATTTTTGCCGTTCTAGCTAACCCTAACCCTAGAATCGTCTACTAGAAATCGACGGAATAGAAATGCAAACACTTTGCAACTAAAAGAGTGCAAGGAATACAACCTTTGTAGACCGGTCCTTCACTTCAATAGCTCCATGTAGGAGTCCCTTCGCTGCGATCATGAACTCCGGACTCTAAAGAGGCTCCACAAGAAGAATAGAACAAGTTTGCTTCGAAGTCTTCGAGGCCGAAGATGATCTATGTCGAGGAGACACTAACCCAAGCTATCTCTTCACTAATTGAGGAATTAGTGAAGCAAACACCCTCTACTAAATGGCAAGTAGTAGAGGATGATGAAGTAGGAACTGGGCTCACTTTAGATTTGATTTTCTCACATTTTTCTTCACATCTCCATTGAAGCTAGAAAGCTTTGAGGAAGAAGAAGAAGAAAACTCTTATGAAAATTAATCCAAATGAATTATTGCAACCATGGGTGAGTTAAGCTCTCATGCCTAACTCATGTAGAGAATAAACCAAGGGCTAAGGTTAAGGGTTGGGTTAACAAATATCCTAAGCTAGACAAAAGAGTGGACTTAGTCAAAGGTTCATACAAGCTTCTACAAGCTTTGAACATTAAACTAATTCTCTACTAATTTGTTTAACTTTGAATAAATTATAAACCATAACTTAACCCCAGCATGGTATAAGTCTCATACACCCATCTTGCATGTATCATCAAGTATGACACAATACATGTACACAAATATACATATCACATATATACAATGTGCACATCAAGTGAGAAAAGAAATCTTAAGTGAGCTAATACTAGTTAATGTAAATCAATATATCAAATATATAATTATACATTAGATTATCAAATCAACTCTTGATTTAATAATCCAGCTGTATCAATATATAACTGACTAATATCAAGTGTAACAACTTATCGAATCAACACTTGATCCGATAACCCGGCTATATCGCATATAACCGACCAATGTCACAAATTGCAAGAATAGAATATGGTATCTCATATCGTATCAATCTCGGTCCCTCACATATCACATATGTGCTCCTACTCCGTTTCGCTTGAGCTAGGAAACCCGTGTGTAGGACTCTAAAGACTCGTCAATACACCGGCAAAAGGTGATGATCATATCAAACACCCACAAGCTGCAAGCGGTATGCTAACGTAACGGCCACCCGGGTATTGAGTGTAGGGTTGCTAGGTATGCGCATAAGGGTCTACGAGGCATCAACCATGCCCGATTAAAATTTTAGCCGTGCCGAACAACCCAAAGCCGGATCTTTAAACTAGGGTTTAGGCGAAAACAAGCATGTTAAACACTTTAACACTAAGTGAGAGAGATTACAACCTTTGTAGATCCGGTCCTTCACTTCAATAGCTCCGTGTAGATTTCCCCTTCGCTGCGATCATGAACTCCGGACTCTAGAGAAGCTCCACAAGAAGAACGAACGTGCTTGCTTCGATGACTTCGAGGCCGAAGATGATCTACGTCGGGGAGACACTAACTCAAGCTATTCCTTCACTAGGTCATGAACTTTGTGAAGAGAACACACTCTACTACATGGAAAGTGGTAGAGGATGAAGAAGTAGGAGGTGGGTTCACTTTAGAATTGATTTTCTCACATATTTCCCCATAGCACCATTAGAGCTTGAAAGATTTTTCAAGGAGCTTGATGAAGAAGAAGAAGTGAATAATTCATCCAAATGAAAACTTATATTTGAATTATTGCACCATGGTTGAGTTAAGCCCTCATGCTTAACTCATGTAGAGAATTAACCAAAGTATGAGGTTAAGGGTTGGGTTAACTAATATCCTAAGGAATGACAAAAGAGTTGACTTTGTCAATGTTGCATACAAGCTTCTACAAGCTTGATAACATTGACTAAAGTCTCCTCTCTTTTGTTATTCTTAAGGAAATAAGTAAACCCTAATTTAATCTAAACTTGATATAAGTCTCATACACCCATCTTGTATGTATCATCAAGCATGATACAAACATGTACACTTGCATATATCACATATAAACAATGTGCACAATCTAGTGAGAAAATAAATCATAAGTGAGCTAATACTAGTTAATGTAATGTAATATATCAAATATATAATTATACATTAAATTATAAAATCAACTCTTGATTTAATAACCCGGCTATAACCGACTAATATCATGTGTAACAACTTATCGAATCAACACTTGATCCGATAACCCGGCTATATCGCATACAACCGATCAATGTCACGAATCGCGAGAATAGAATACGGTATCTCATATCGTATTAATCTCGGTCCCGCACATATCACATATGTGCTCCTACTCCATTTCTCTTGAGCCAGGAAACCCCTGTGTAGGACTCTAAAGACTCGTCAATACGCCGGCAGTAGGTGATGATCATATCAAACACCCACAAGCCGCAAGTGGTCTGCTAAACGTAACGGCCACCCGGGTATTGAGCGATCAGAAGATCAACAAGCAAGCCTGTACATTCTCCTGTGAATCCAATCAGTAACACTCCCGTACAGTCTGGTCTCGTCGTCTGATATGTCGCATATCAAGCCTAGGGGTGGTAAACGTCAGACCCCAGTAGCTTGATAAGTTGTGTCGATGTGAGGTCTATAACAGTTCGAGAAACTACTGATAACACTTACCAGTAAATCTCAGCAACCCTGGCCAGGGATTTCCGGTTATAACCAATCGAACACAGCACAACATCAACTCCCTATACCGGGAGAGACGAATCCCCTCCTATCGCTCATTGCCTCCATGTGATTCGGGACTGTACCCAAAAGCCACCTTTTTGCACGCCCTCTTGGACATGGTATGATGGAAATCAAAGCACGGTGGGAATCACACAAGACTCTATGACAATCTCGGGTCAACAGACTACTCTGTACGAGTGTCACCAGAGAACTGCCATCTGACGTGAGGTATAATACCATCTGGGAGTTCTCGGCGAGTCTGTCCAGTGTACCCAGTCTCTACTGAGCACCCGTACACCATCCTTGATGTCAAACTCCGATGGATATGGGAGCATCCATCGCCCATCATATGGGTCAAGATGCGTATACGCTAGTCTACTCTGGTGTATCGATGCCCTGTCTCGATACACCCTCGACTAGGAATAGTTATAGGATGTACTCGTCGACTACCGTGGCCCCACTAGTATGATCTCATCATAGTCCCAGTAGTCGAGTACATATCCTAAGGGCTTTATCAACATGTAACATAGAGGCAATCAGAGTACATGTTAAGATAAAGTACAACCAGATAGCATACTATCATGTCGAGCAAGAAAGTCCTCCCTATATATGTCCCAGCATCCATTACAATATACATCGTATGTACAGTAATGGCCTCTAGGGCATACATATAACTAACAATCTCCCACTTGCACTAGGGCCATCTGTTGTGGTATCATATACCCAACATTTAGGTGTGGTTGAAGTATCTCATACTCAACCATCCCATGAAAGTCTCTACTGGGAAAAAGGCCTTTGTGAGTGGATCCGCGCTGTTGCCCTCTGTGTCTACTCTCCAAACCTCGATCTCCCTGGAGATCAACCATCTCCATGATCAGGTGATACTGCCTATGAATTATATCTGGATTTCTGATAGGACGGGGGGTTCCTTGGCAAAACCTACAACTCCATTGTCACATAATGGTAGGAACGAAGTTCATCTCATGAACTTATATATATATCCAGACTGCATCTTTGGTATCATCCTTGGTAACGATGTATCTTACCTTTAATCGTCTAGTATGTTACGGCATCTAGCTTGGAACTCTTCCAACATACTGTCCCTCCACTGATGGTAAAGACAATGCCTGCGACTGACATTCAGTCGTCCTTATCACCCTGGAACCTTTCCAGTGATTCTCCCCAGGATCGATTGATACCATCTCACTACAACTAGTGAGAATCCTAACATCCAATTAGATCTATCTCATAGATCCAAAACCCAGGATTTAGGAGGTATCATTTTGATCCTATATGAAGAATCATTGTGATAAGCGGAGATTGACCGAGCGTAGCATAGGAAACTCCTTCCCTATCAAGAGTATGTCATCCACGTACTCTACGAGGATCACCACCATACTCTCTACAACCTTTTTGTATATACAAGGTTCATCTACCATTTTGATGAAGTCAAACTCTTTGAGTATCACATCAAAACAGACGTTCCAACTCCGCGATGCCTGCTTTATCGCATAAAACAACTTGCACACATTTCCGCTGCTCCCACTGTCTACGAAGCCCTCTGGCTGTGTACTTATAGACGCTCTTTTCTAAAACTGTCATTTAGAAAAGCAGTCATGACACTCAACCGCCAGATATCGTAGTCATGGTATGTAGCCGTGGCAAGTAGGATCTGGATGGACTTAAGCATAGCTTTGAAAGTCTCAACTTTTCCAGGTACACCAAGTAATCTTCTCAAGATATACTTGCTCCTGATGGGGATTTAACCCTTCAGATAAAGCAACCAAAGTCCATACTTTGTTGGTGTATAAGGATTCCATCTCAGATCGCTAAGCATCCAGCCATTCTTACAGAGTCCCACTCCTGATGGCCAGCTCGAAACTAGTTTGGTCATCATCTCATGATGCAATCCTCGCTCCCACTGTCATAGAGAAACCAAAGTATCTCTCAGATGGGTGAGGAACCCTACTAGATCGGCGGAGAGGCTGAGGTTCGTTGGTTACTATTGAATCCTTTGGTTCAACCAAATCATCTGCTGTAGTTTGTATAGCTGGAACTCTTTCCAGTTCTACCTCATGACCACTAATTTTTCCATAAGAAATTCCCTTTCACAAAGGTGACATGTTGAGAAACAAAACATTTTTGTTTCTCGGTTAGGTAAAAGATATTCCCTTGCGTATGCTTGGGATATCCAACAAACTTCCACAGATCTGACTTTGCCTCGAGCTTGTCCGGATTTTGCTTTTTAGACATAGGCCGGACAACCCCAAATCTTAACAAACTTAAGATATGGGCTCTTCCCTTTCCATATCACATATGAAGTGGTAGGCAACTGATTTGATTTGAACCCTATTCAATAGGTATGCAGCTTCTCAAGTGCATAACTCCCAAAAGGAAATAGGAAACTCAGTAGTACTCATCATAGAGAACACCATATCAAATAGGGTGTGATTGCTCCGCCTCGATACACCGACGTGCTGTGGTGTATATGGAGGAGTAATGCTGAAAGAGAATCTCATTCTCCTTTAGAATAGTCCAGGAATTCCGTGCTCAAGTATTCTCCTCCTTGATCTCATCAAAGGACATAATACTTATACCCGGTTTTTTTGGTTCTCTACTTCTTACTTATATTCTATGAATATCTCAAAAGGTTCAGACTTGTGTTTCAACAGGAACATATATCTAAATCTTGAGAGATCATCAAAGAATGTAATGAAGTAAAAAGAACTAGTCTTGGCATTTGTAGACAGGGGACCATCATACATCATCATGTATCAATCCAAAGAGTTCACTAACTCTTTCTCTGTTTCCAATAAACAGAGCTGTGGTCATCTTATCTCTGTGACATGACCGGCAAGTTTCACAAGATGTAAATTCAAACTAATTTAAATATGCATCTATATGTAACTTCAGCTAGTCGGGTCGCATTGATATGACCTAGTCTACAATGCCTCAAGAAGGATTCGTTCATTTCTGAACTCTTCCTCTCGTGTGTGTTTTGTATACTAAGAACTGTAGTTTTATTTAGAACGTCAATGCTTTTAGATAACGTGCCTGAACCGATCAACTCTTGATATAGGAAATGTTCAAAACATTATCCAACAATACAAAATTATATCCTTCTTTACTAATAAAAAGACTGATATGATGTTGTATATCAGGTTCGGTATCTAATAACATTTGTTCAGAATCAATGTATTCTGGTAATACAGGGTGATAGTGACCAACAGACTTGGCTGCAACACATGCACCGTTTTCTGTCTCATGAAACTTATCGCCCGTTCTCAGTTCTCTACCTTTCTGTAGCCCAAGTAACAGATTACATATGCGGGATCCTGATCCGGTATCTCATACCCAGGACGTAAAGGATACTGAGAAACAGTTCTATGTAATGAACACACCCGTAGATGATGCATCAACATGCACATTCTTCGTTTAGGCGGCACGGGAATTCTGGTAATCCCCAATTTCCTGCTCTGTCTTATAACAATTATAAGTTGGAGCGGGACCAACGTACCCCAGCTCGGTATAACAAGTGGGTTCGGTCAATATATCCGTATTATTATCTTGATTAAGGCGTGATATGGTCGCTATCTGGAGAGAGAGAGAAGAAAACACTCAGCGTATGCTTTTGCAAGAATAGATTGGTTATCTAATATATCTAATCAGGATGTCTCCCACTGTTTTAATCAAATCTTCCTTCAAACCCTAAAAGGAAAGACTAGCTGGGATTAATTACACGCTACAAGTTCGCCAATCTTTCAACCAGGCCAGTGTCGGTACTCTGAGGGAGGTCCCCCGTGCTTTCGCACAAACCTAATTAAAGTAAACCTCGTTTTCCCAGAGGCGTAACCCCGTTAACACCTTTCTAGAAACCTACTTGATCGGCTAATTGTAATGTGTAAAACTCTCCCAGGAGTAACTCTTACTCGCAGCGGGTATTGGGATCCAACTATCTCATAGAAGGTATGCAATCTCATTGCAAATTTCAACACTTGAAACTCCCAATAATATTTTACCCCTAGCAGCTATATGACCTTAACATAGTCAATAAATCATAAGTGCTGGTCAAGTTCAACCCGTCATTTCCTGATTGAATTAAACCCACCCGCACGACCCTTAACATAGTCAACAAAGTCGCAGACTACCCTAATCCAATCGCATCATATGCTTATGCAGATAAGCACTAATCAGCTACCGCACACTCCGCCTTAACATAGTCAACAAACGTAGCACGAATACTAACTAGTACTTATCTGAAATGACGGAGGGCTGCGACAGGTTTTTAAGAAAACCCTTTGCGTAATGAACTTGATATCGTTGTAGAATCGAGTGATTTTAAATGGAATGTTTTTTAGGCCTTTTCTAGTTTTGCTAAAGAGGTCACTCCCGGTGAAGGGATCGTCTGCGCTTTCCTCATCGAATAAGGTGCAGGATATTTCACAAATATCACTGTGCAAAGAAAAAACTATAGTAGCAATCAAAAGACAAACCGAGTTTGTAGCATCTGCCAGTTTCACTAAAGAGGTCACTCCCGGTGAAGGGATCTCGGCTCTTTCCTTATCGAATAAGGTGCTGGATGTTCTACAAGGAACACCGCTATGCAAAGCAAGAACTAGAGCTACCAGTTTATAAACAAGTTTCTACAACATCTTTAGGTTTCTTTAATTTTCATTAATCTCATTAATGAAGTCCCATTTTAATATGCTTCATAAGCATCACATTTGAAACGAAATCTGCAATATAACATATATCTCATATATATAATATAAACATTCGTCTCAGGCAGTAATATGATCTCATCACAGAACATTGCAGCAGAAGAAACATATATGAAATATTGGATATACTAGGACGTCCGTGTTTTCAATACGAGCCTGTATAAAACACGGATTCCACGGTCGCGATGAATAGCTAAACCCACATCCCGAGACCCCTACGAGAGCGGCAAGCAACACTACCAATTCTAGGGTTAGGAAACCCGGTCTCGACTCCTCGAGATGGTCTCCCACTGGACCCTAGAACCCGGTTACTTGTGCTCCCCGCCTTGGGTCTACCTAATGCGGAAAAGTAAATAATATACAATGGTGACATCATCCTCAGCCCGGAAGTGCCCCAATAAAAGAATATTACATACAAATGAATTTTACATGAATGAAAAAGAAAAACTCTCATCTCACATAAAACCCCCGGCTATTCAAAATGCGACGATCCAATATAACATATCACAGCAACACATAATATCTCATATCATCAACGTAAGCAAGTATGTGTATCCCGATTGTCGTTGATGTATAGCAACGAAGCCGGCGATACACCACATACTACGCTTACGGTCACAGAAAAGAAAGTGTAAAACTACAATAGTTGGAATCCGCAACCTCCTTAGACATCGCACGCCTAACCAAATGAATTTCTTAGACATCGCATGCCTAACAATTATAAACCCCGCATTTTAGTCTCATTATCGAAAACTCTTTTCAATATCAAGTCGGGCAATTCAACAAGATTCCCGACATCCTGATCGAATGCTCGTCGCAAACTTTAGTAGACGGTCGTACCCCCGGATGCCGTCGACGAAGTGCACTAAGGTGGAACACCGCTGCCGCGAGCACCCGAACGGATGCTTTTGGCGACGGGGTTCTCCTACAGTCACTTGGTCGGGGCTATGGGGCGTCGCTGTCTATTAAGTTTACCCGGCGAATATCCGCGTACGCTACGTGATTGCGACGGACTTTTGATCACATCAAAAATCCGTGGCAACCGATCATCTGAGACTGAACTGCTAGATTTATAACATTCAAATTAGTTATCTCATAACTACCTGTGGATTCCAAATATTGTATCACATTCCATATAAATAGACAATGTTAAACTTTCCGATCGAATAATCAAACACCCAAGATTTCCCCAATATATCTCAACACTTGAAATCAGTTTAAAAACATCCATCACATGCCACAGTACCAAATGGTCCAGCCGTAGAAGAGTCAAGCCAACGCCTCACATGTGGCACGCCGTACTGCCTCAAACCCTAAGGTTCGGAGGCAGTTCAAGAGGGTCACATAATCGAGTTAAGGTTTGCTGTCTTCTAGGGGGTCCACCGCGTTACTTGCATGACTTTTTGAATGTTTCAAACTCGAGAAAAAATCCAACGTTTGAAAATTTTCCGACAGGGGAAAAAGTGAGTTATTGATATCCGTTCGAACTTTTTAACAGTTTCTAAAAATTACCCGGACAAACTAAACAAAGTTAAATTATCCGATCGAATCAACGAGTCCCCAATACAACCCTAGAAAACTCAATACTTGAGTGGAATTAAAAAATTCCCAGAAAAAAATGACAAGAAAGGACCTAAGAATAAATATATGAAATATGAGGGACCAAATCAAAATTTTGGCCGCGGTTCCGCGGTCATTTGAGCGCATTAATGGTCCGTACTTCACAGTAATTCTTAGTTTTTCCTGCTTAATTTTCTGAGCATTTTTAATTCATAAAAAATCACATTTTCGAAAATTGTCCAGAGAGGGGTGAACATCGGGGTTTCCGGGTTCGATCGGACTTTAAACTTCGCTCGGACTTTGCCTAAAGCTCTAGCTTGCCTCTGATACCACTGTAGGGTTGCTAGGCACGCGCACAAGGGTCTACAAGGCATCAACCATGCCCGATTAAAATTTTAGCCGTGCCGAACAACCCAAAGCCGGATCTTTAAACTTGGGTTTAGGCGAAAACAAGCATGTTAAACACTTTAACACTAAGTGAGAGGGATTACAACCTTTGTAGATCCGGTCCTTCACTTCAATAGCTCCGTGTAGATGTCCCATTCGCTACAATCGTGAACTCCGGACTCTAGAGAAGCTCCATAAGAAGAATGAACGTGCTTGCTTCGATGACTTCGAGGCCGAAGATGATCTATGTCGGGGAGACACTAACTCAAGCTATTCCTTCACTAGGTCATGAACTTTGTGAAGAGAACACACTCTACTACATGGAAAGTGGTAGAGGATGAAGAAGTAGGAGGTGGGCTCACTTTAGAATTGATTTTCTCACATATTTCCTCATAACACCATTAGAGCTTGAAAGCTTTTTCAAGGAGCTTGATGAAGAAGAAGAAGTGAATAATTCATCCAAATGAAAACTTATATTTGAATTATTGCACCATGGTTGAGTTAAGCCCTCATGCTTAACTCATGTAGAGAATTAACCAAAGTATGAGGTTAAGGGTTGGGTTAACTAATATCCTAAGGAATGACAAAAGAGTTGACTTTGTCAATGTTGCATACAAGCTTCTACAAGCTTGATAACATTGACTAAAGTCTCCTCTCTTTTGTTATTCTTAAGGAAATAAGTAAACCCTAATTTAATCTAAACTTGATATAAGTCTCATACACCCATCTTGTATGTATCATCAAGCATGATACAAACATGTACACTTGCATATATCACATATAAACAATGTGCACAATCTAGTGAGAAAATAAATCATAAGTGAGCTAATACTAGTTAATGTAATGTAATATATCAAATATATAATTATACATTAAATTATAAAATCAACTCTTGATTTAATAATCCGGCTATAACCGACTAATATCATGTGTAACAACTTATCGAATCAACACTTGATCCGATAACCCGGCTATATCGCATACAACCGATCAATGTCACGAATCGCGAGAATAGAATACGGTATCTCATATCGTATTAATCTCGGTCCCGCACATATCACATATGTGCTCCTACTCCATTTCGCTTGAGCCAGGAAACCCCTGTGTAGGACTCTAAAGACTCGTCAATACGCCGGCAGTAGGTGATGATCATATCAAACACCCACAAGCCGCAAGTGGTCTGCTAAACGTAACGGCCACCCGGGTATTGAGCGATCAGAAGATCAACAAGCAAGCCTGTACATTCTCCTGTGAATCCAATCAGTAACACTCCCGTACAGTCTGGTCTCGTCGTCTGATATGTCGCATATCAGGCCTAGGGGTGGTAAACATCAGACCCCAGTAGCTTGATAAGTCATGTCGATGTGAGGTCTATAATAGTTCAAGAAACTACTGATAACACTTTCCAGTAAATCTCAGCAACCCTGGCCAGGGATTTCTGGTTATAGCCAATCAAACACAGCACAACATCAACTCCCTATACCGGGAGAGACGAATCCCCTCTTATCGCTCATTGCCTCCATGTGATTCGGGACTGTACCCAAAAGCCACCTTTTTGCACGCCCTCTTGGATGTGGTATGATGGAAATCAAAGCATTGTGGGAATCACACAAGACACTATGACGATCTCGGGTCAACAGACTACTCTGTACCAGTGTCACCGAAGAACTGCCATCTGACGTGAAGTATAATACCATCTGGGAGTTCTCGGCGAGTCCGTCCAGTGTACCCAGTCTCTACTGAGCACCCGTACACCATCCTTGATGTCAAACACCGATGGATATGGGATCATCCATCGCCCATCATATGGGTCAAGATGCGTATACGCTAGTCTACTCTGGTGTATCGATGCCCTATCTCGATACACCCTCGACTAGGAACAGTTATAAGATGTACTCGTCGACTACCGTGGCCCCACTAGTATGATCTCATCATAGTCCCAGTAGTCGAGTACATATCCTAAGGGCTTTATCAACATGTAACATAGAGACAATCAGAGTACATGTTAAGATAAAGTACAACCAGATAGCATACTATCATGTCGAGCAAGAAAGTCCTCCCTATATATGTCCCAGCATCCATTACAATATACATCGTATGTACAGTAATGGCCTCTAGGGCATACATATAACTAACATTGAGCGATTAGAAGATCAACAAGCAAGCCTGCTCATACTCCTGCGAATCCAATCAGTAACACTACCGTACAGTCCGGTCTCTTCGTCTGATATGTCGCATATCTCGTCTAGGGGTGGTAAACGTCAGACCACAGTAACTCGATAAGTCATGTCGATATGAGGCTCATAACGGGTCGAGAAACTACTGATAACACTTACCAGTATATCTCTAAAGCAGCCCTGGCCAGGGACTTCCTGTTATAGCCAATCGAGCACAGCGCAACATCAACTCCCAATACCGGGAGAGACGAAACCCCTCCTATCGCTCATTGCCTCCATGTGATTCGGGGCTGTACCCCAAAGCCACCATTTTGCACGTTCTCTTGAACGTGGTAAGGTGGAAATCAAACCACAGTGGGAATCATACAAGACTCTATGACGATCTCGGGTCTACAGACTAACATGTACCAGTGTCACTCGAGAACTGTCATCTGACGTGAGGTATAATACCTTTTAGGAGTTCTCGGCGAGTCCTTCCAGTGTACCCAGTCTCCACTGAGCACCCGTATACTGTCTCTGATGTCAAACACCAATGGATATGGGATCATCCATCGCCCATCTATATGGGTCGAGAAGCTATACGCTAGTCTACTCTGGTATATCGATGCCCTGTCTCGATACACCTACGACTAGGAACATTTGAAGGATGTACTTAGCGACTACACTGTCCCCACTAATATGATCTGCATCATAATCCTGGTAGTCAAGTACTCATCCTAAGGGCTTTATCAACATATAACATAGAGACAATCAGAGTACATGTTAAGATAAAGAGCAACCAGATAGCATACTATTATGTCGAGCAAGAAAGTCCTCCCTATATGTGTCCAAGAATCCACTATAATATACATCGTATATACAGTAATGGCCTCTAGGGCATACATATAACTCACAAGATCGAGGTGCGGAGAGTAGACACGGAGAACAACACTGCAGATCCACTCACAAAGGCCATCCCTCAGACGTAGTTCGAGAGGCTATTCGAGATGATAGGTCTGCGATATGCCAATACATGGCCTTAGTGCAAGTGGCAGATTGTTAGTGATATATTTCCCTTAGAGGCCATTATTGTATAGTACTGGTTTGTATATTACATTTTGGAAGCTTGGCATATACACAGATATAATAACAGTTTTGCTCAAAATGGTAGTATACTATTTAGTTTGATTCTACCTCAATATGTGCATGTGTTTCTTTTAGCATATCGCTTATACAAATTGGTAGAGCCCTTAGGATCTTTGCTTGACTAACAGCGTTGTGATGGCAATCACACCTAGTGGGGGCTGGGTAGTCTATAAGCACATCCCTATACAGGTCCCTGGTGTTCACCGCCGAAAGACGCGACTGGGACGTTGGGACGTCCGGCCTGAATTTCGAGGGCAGATGCTATTTGGTGCTATCCGTCCACCTCTCCGAAGATGCCAAGTTAATTTATGACACCATGTATCGAAGGTTTAAACGGATGCAGCCGATGTAGCAGACTTCATCAAATTCCCCCGTTGAGGGGTTTTTTATTGTGGGGACGCTCTTCCATGCAGGCGTAAGCCCCTGCAGTTAATTACGCTACCGCATCGCGGTAACCACTTTCTCCTTCTCCAGATGGTCACTCCGTGTCATGTGTGTTTGTTTTATTTTTGGTTTCCCGTGGATTGTATACGGAAACTAATTTATGTTGTCGCCCGTAGGGCGTGGATTAGTCCAAATCCGTATTTTCTTAGATTTGGGTTTGGGTTGGGTTTAAGGATCGTTAATCTCATTTGAAACTAAGATCAACTTAAACGTTTGTTAAGGATACGTTAGTCTAATTTTAGACTAAGATCTACTTAACGGGATCATTTAGATCCAACGAAAGAGCATTTGGGCTCTATTGTTTTAGTTTAGGGACTTTGCGGTCCATGGAGTTTAAGGACATCATAGTCCATGAGTTTAAGGACCCCATAGTCCATAAAGAGTAAGGACGTCATAGTCCGTAAGTTTAAGGACCCCACAGTCCATGGAATGTCTGGTTGTCGGGATCCGTCACCTTTCTGAAGACGTTGAAGGATTATAACGACAAATATCAGAGGAGTGAAGAGATGTACCCTTGAACCAATCTTGGTTGGGAGATCTGTAGTCCAATCTAGGACTAAGATCAAAGATTTATGAGCATATGGGCTCAATTAATTTGAACTAGGGTTCTGTGGCCACTTTGGGCTTAGCCCATTCAGTTAAAATGTTAAACATTTAACAATGCTGAGCATTGGTTTGGTTTCTGACAATTGTTTTGTCTTTTATTGAATGTTGAGCACTCATCATAGCTCTGGGGCTTTACTTATAGAACAGTTTATGTTCTTTTGGCGCACACGTGAGGAGAACGCGACGCGCTTGGCGCTGTGCGCCAGTCCAAAGAGCGCAGTGCACTTATTGTGAAGTAGCGCACACGTGGAGAGCACGTGGCCCGCTTGGCGCTGTGCGCCAATCCAAAGAGCGCAGTGCGCTTATTGTGAAGTAGCGCACACGTGGGGAGCACGTGGCGCGCTTGGCGCTGTGCGCCAGTTGATGAGCGCAGTGTGCTTATTGTTTAAGTAGCGCACACGTGGGGAGCACATGGCACGCTTGGCGGTGAGCGCTAGTTCAAAGAGTGCAGTATCGCACACATGAGGAGCACGTGGCACGCTTGGCATTGAGCGCCAGTCAATGAGCGCAGAGCGCTTCTGTTTAAGTTTGGAGCGCTAAGGCTCTACAGCGCTGTGCGCTAGATTTGGAGCGCTGAGGCGCTCTTCTTTAATTGGAGCGCTGAGGCGCTCTTTTTTAATTGGAGATGTTTCAATCTCTTTAAAAGGCTCTTTTTAGGAAGCTTTGCGCCCTGAGAATTAAATTCTCTCTATAAGAGACTTTGTCTCATGGATTTAATAACAAAGTTCTTATTTTTTTATAGGAGATGTTTCAATCGCTTATGTTTTTGGTGAAAGGCTCTGCCTTTATGGATCTATGATCCTAAGAGAAATGAATTATTCTCCCCCTTTTTATAATGAGATATTATGATCTCTGAAAGAAAATTTGTCTTATAGATCTATTATCTGAAGACGATTAAGTTCTTCCCCTTATTTTTTAGATGAGATACTTTGATCTCTTTTGTGAAAGATCTTGGTCTTATAGATCTATGATCTTAGAAAAAGAAGTAAATTCTTCTTTTTATATGAGATGATTTCATCTCTCTGTTCTTCTTCTTTTTTACCTTGAAGAAAATTTTCTTCTTCTGAGAGCTTGCTCTTTGTCTTTGAAATTTCTCAAAGTTTATGGGGGGTTCCTCTCTATGAGACTTGAAGTCTTGGGGCCTTTATATAGGGTAGGTTGATTTGTTGAATCGGTTGAAAAGATCTTTTCTCTAATTGATTTGGGGATATTTCCCCCGTTGGATCTTTGATCCAAGAGCTTCTGATTTACAGAAGGAAATCTTCTTGTTTTTAACAAGATTGGGAAATCTTTTCCCATACAGAATTTATTCTGTATTTTGGTGATTTTTAATCACCATTAGATCATTGATCCTACGGTGCTATGATTTTCAGAGCATAATCTTTCCTGTTTGGAAAGATTCTGAGGAATGTTTCCTTAACAGAATTTTATTCTGGTCAATTGATGATTTTTAATCATGTTCGTTGGATCTTTGATCCAAGGGCTGAGAACATTTTGTTCTATCGCTAGCGCTCACGTGCTTTGCACGTAGTGCGCTGCTTAGAGTGCAGCGCACTTAGCGCTAGGGCTAACGTGCTTTGCACGTGGTGCGCTGCTTAGAGTGCAGCGCTCTCAGTGCAAGCGCTCACATGCTTTGCACGTGGTGCGCTGCTTAGAGTGCAGCGCACTTGGCGCTGCTGTGAAGCGCTGCTTCATTTCAAATTTTGAAATTTGAATAGAGCTTTGCTCTGATTGGGGGAAATAAATGCCCCCCCCACCGTTGCGCTCACGTGGCCCACGCGTGTGTGCAGCGGTGGCAGCATCTGCGCCTTTAGATCAACTCAGAAGTTGAAACGGCTCTCAGTGCCTATAAATAGGACCCTTGGCCCTTGAGATGACCTCTGTTCATCTCCTTTCTTGTTTTCTGAGAATTAATTCTCTTTTAGAGCATATCTCTCTGTTTTAAGAACTCTTAAGAGTCAAAACTCTGTCCAATTTTTTGATAAGATTTGAACTTATAAATAGATATTTGCTCTTCTCATATCATAGATCTAAAAATATTTTTAGGTTTTTATCCATTAACAGAGCCACGCCCATCTTTAGATCATAGATCTTAAAAGTATAATCTTTTTTTAGGGTGATTTTAACCCATGAACTGAAATACTGTTCATCTTCCATGAAGAACTCTTAGAGTTTGTTCATAGATCTTGAAGATCTCGGAATTTTTAATTCATTAAAAGCTTTGCTTTTAGGGTTTCTTGATGGATTGTTTCATCTTCCTTACAGAGTATTGCTCTTTAGAAATTTTGGGGGGGAATTTTACTCCCCTCGTAATTAATTATGACAGATGTCTGTCTGTTGCAGAGCACTGCTCTCAATGGGAGATTTACTCCTTGGCCCGAGGGGCCCTCATTAAACGAGAATCCTCTTAGGATTTCCTCATTAATGACACAAATTTGAATTTGTTGGGTG
Organism: Agapanthus africanus; assembly: GCA_030015575.1. NCBI lineage: Eukaryota > Viridiplantae > Streptophyta > Magnoliopsida > Asparagales > Amaryllidaceae > Agapanthus > Agapanthus africanus. The sequence continues at coordinate 294,044,427 of JASDDO010000012.1, read as the reverse complement.
TTTCAATCAGCACTTGTTTTCTTTATGGCGATATCAAGAGCTGTTTAATCCCCGTGTCTTGATCAGTCTGTCCACCGAACTCTAACTGATTTTCATTTTCAGGTATTATGGTCGCTCATCTGTATTGTCTTAACGAAATCATTTCTTATGAGGACATTCGCGCACAAGGCCGTTGTCAAAACCAGGAGTTCACAAACGCCCAATGCGCTGAAATCATGAATCGTTTCAATGCACACAACGGTCGGCTACTTCCTCATCACTCCGCTCTCTTGAAGATTATAGTGAGAGCAATTTGGAGAGCACTTCCCGGATTCTATGAATCCATGACGCTTAATGCACTAGATGACGCTGAGGATAAGGTGCACTCAGTGTATCTGATGGGTCTGATCTCGAAGAAACGGCGAGATAACCTCATTGATATCTTGCATCAAGTTTTCCAACAGACGATGATAATTGCAGCTTATCATAGGGCGGAGGATATTGACGAGGATCTTGACGCTTGCGATCGTGAGAGGATGCACACGAGAATGGTCAGAAAGGACAGAAACATTTTAGACGGCCTCACTTTTGAATTTCTCAACCCCTGTCCTGGATTTGATGTCTTACCATTGTAAACATTTTCATGATGTTTTTGTTTACTGTTTTCATCAATGTAAGAACTTTTCTGCGGTATGAATAACAAATTTTTCCTTTCCATGCGTTTATTTTATCCTTTTCGCACATACATGAGTGGGTACGCTTCGGACGTTCAATTGGATGTAAATCAAATGTCCTCCTTATTGCCTTGCATAATAGGTGATTGACGTCTGTAGGTTACACCTTTTCATTTCGACTTGACGCAGAGCAGTTTACGCACTCTTGAGTAGCACCTCCATTTCTCTAGCATGTAATTTTGGTAAATGTGGTCTGTAAATAATGGGTAGCTTTCCATCTTGGACTCTTTGCAGGGTAGCGATGGCTTAGGAAACAGGTTCAGATCTGCCGCCTAAGACTTTTCAATTTTATGAGCCGTGAGGGTCTTATAAAGACTTTTCTCCCTACGAGTCGAGAGGATCTCGTAGGTGTATTTTCTCCTTAGGAATCGTGAGGATTCCTAAGTGTGCTTTTCTCTCGAGAGTCGTAAGGATCTCACAAGAGAATTTTCTTCCTTACAAGTCGAGAGGACTCGTAAGTGATTGATGAGTTGACATGCTCCCGAATCAAAGTATTGCTTTGACGGGGAGGTTGAAGGTTGACTTTGGCCGTTTTCCACGGAGTCAGGATTGACTTTAGCCGTGTTTCACGGGGTCAGGGGTTGACTTTAACCATATGGGGTCAGGGGTTGACTTTAGCAATATGGGGTCAGGATTGACTTTAGCCATACGGGGTCAAGGGTTGACTTTAGCCATATGGGTCAGGGTTGACTTTAGCCATACGGGGTCAGGAGTTGACTTTAGCCATATGGGGTCAGGATTGACTTTAGCCGTACGGGGTCAGGATTGACTCTCGGTTGTCTGTGCACCGCCGAGTCATGGAACTGAGAACTTTGCCGCAGTTCCGCTTTACTGATGTTGCGTCTGCTGCAATGAGACGAATGTCGAGGTGGTCTCGAGGTTGTCTGTGAACCGTCGATATTTAGAACTAGGGACGTTACCATGGCTCCGAGGTTGATTGTCGCGTCTGAATCCTGCTGGAATGAGGAGGAACGCTGTTGTGGGTCTCCAGGCTGTAGATGTGGCCGTCGAGACTTGGAACTAAGGACTTTGCCATAGCTCCAAGATTGATTGTCGCGCCCGAATCCTGCCGGAATGACGAGGAACGCTGTTGTGGGTCTCTCGAGATGCAGATGTTGTCGTCGAGACTTGGCTCTCTTTCTGATGGAGACTGGTAGGATGATATGGTTCCCTCTTTGTTTGCGCCCCTGGATTGTATACAGGGATCGATGTGATCTCTCCTGTAGGGCAAAAGTTTCATTTTATATTATTATTTTTTTTGTTTTCTTTCCGCGATGCTCTATCATTTCAGCTTTTTGTATCGCGAAAGTCGCGATTGCCCAATCATTTCGGCTATTTTTCGCGGTGCCCAATCATTTCGGCTATTTTTTTCTTTTTACTCGCTATTCTTTATTACGAGTTGCCCAACCATTTCGGCTATTTTGTATGCATATATTTTTACTTGCTGATTTTGTTGCAAGTTGCCCCATCATTTCGGCTATTTTTGTATGCATACGTGGCTCGCTGACTTTTCGCTGCGAGTTTGGGATTTGATACCGATTTAGGCATCAGCATCGCTACAACTGGGATATTGCCAGGAGTGAATCATCATTTGCCTCTGTCGATGTCGAACAAAGGTGGCTTAGCAAACAGGGTTAGGAGCCTGTTGACTAAGGCTTTTTGACTTTACGAGCCGTAGGGGTCTCATAAAGGTATTTCTCCCTACGAGTCGTGAGGATCTCGTAGGTGCATTTTCTCCTTAAGAATCGTGAAGAGTCTTAAGTGTATGGTCTCTTATAAGTCGTAAGGATCTTACAAGAGTGTTTTCTCCTTATAAGTCGAGAGGACTTACAAGGGTCGTTCACCATGTGAACATATCCCCGGTCACTGGTGGGACTTTGTTAGGGAAATGTTTATTCGCGCCCATGGATTGTATACAAGGGTCAATATTGAACCGCTTGTAGGGCAATCTGGGCATTTTGATGGCTTAAGAACAGGTTCAGATCCCTGTAGCTTAAGGCTTTTGAATCCTATGAGCCGTGGAGGTCTCATAAGAGGGTTCTCCTTACAAGTCATGAGGATCTCGTAAGTGTAATTTCTCCTTAGGAATCGTGGGGATCCCTAAGTGTGTCACTCCCTTGTGAGTCGTAAGGATCTCACGTAGGTGTTTTCTCCTTACAGGGTCGAGAGGACCTTGCAAGTGTCTTTTAACGAGATTGCGCCCTTTTGGGTTTTCAAAAACTCGCCGGTAGCCCTGCTGTTTTTACTCACGGAGCCCTTTCGTGTTTTCATTCGTGCCCATCTCGCTTATGGACTTACCATTTTTTTGTGTCAGCCTTGGGATGCTGCAGTTTGTAGTAGTTTATAGACGTCTCAGTCAGGTGTTAGTTTAGGGACATTTCGGTCCATTGTTAGTTTTAAGACATCTCGGTCCGTTGTTGCAACGGTTTCGTTGGCTACCACTTCTAGAGTTTGGGCCTGGGAAGATAGCGAGCGGACATAGGCGTCGTCATATATCATTACCCTGGACCATAACTCGTCAGGCGTAGTATTTCTTTAGGAACCGACCATTTATCGGCCTGAAGGGTCTTTCTCCATGCATATCCATGAGCAAGTAAGCCCCACCATGGTAGACTTTGTCTATGATGTACGGGCCCTTGTAATTTGGCTCGAACTTCCCCCGTTTGGCACGATTGGGATAATAGGTATTTTGACCACTAGCACGAGTTCTCCTTGGCAGAACATTCTCGGCCTAGTCAATCTCTCGTATGAGCGCATCATTTTTTCTTTGTAGGCTTCCGAGTTTTGCTGTGCCATGAGCCGGGTTTCGTCGAGCGCGTCGAGCTCCTCAAGTCGAAGATGAACATTGTCTTCGTCTGTTAGCTCATAATGAACCGCCACTCATAAGGAGGGCAGCTCTATCTCCAAGGGGAGTACCGCTTCAGTGCCGAATACCAATGCATACGGCGTTGTGTTTGTAAGTCCATGCTACCTCTCCCGGTACTTTCGGGCATGCGGAATTTGATAAAAAAATGATTTTTATAGAGGTGGTAACATGGACTTAAAACCCGGATCTTTGTTAAACATCTAACTAACAACCTAACTAGAAGTCGTTAACTACTCGGTTAGGGGTTTTATACCTTGCTTGTCTTGAACTCCTTCGTCTTCAAACTCCGATGGTGGTCCGGATCAGCTTCTTCCCGTCGTCTCCTTACGCCGAAGATAGATCCACCTGAAAGCTTCAACCTTTTGGCTCCTTCTTCGATCTTTGAAGAAACAAGTTCACTCGATTTGCAAAACCTTGTGAACTAGAGTGAGTAGAGAAGAGTTTGTATGGGATTTTATCTATGGTTCTTATTTCTCAACTCATGAGACAAGTGAACCATAGAGTCAAGAGAGGGAGCAAGAGGAAGAGGGTGAGAGCAAGAGTATGAGAGCTCAAGAACAAGAGAGAGAATGAGCATGAAAGAATGAGAGAAGACTTTTCTCATTTAGCTCTCATAATCCAAAACAATCATAACACATCATATCAATCAAGTATTATGTGATGGTTTAAGCAACCATAGCCATATCATTTCATGCACTCATTTTGCACAAAAGAGCGAGCAAGCAAGCAAAAGTCTTTGCCATGAAATGATAGCTATGGTTATCATGATGGTCAACTAGTCAAGCCTAGTCAACCGGTCAACAAGTCAACAAAAGTCAACAAGTCAACAACTCAACAACCATGTCACCATAATACTTAATTAATATAATTGTTAATCACATATCATATTCTCATTAGGGTTGAGCAAAAAGACAATAGTCAACGGTCAACGGTCAACAACCCTAATGAGAATCCACTGCCTCTGTCTCTCCGTCAACTGTGCATACACACCCGCATCCGTGTTCCGAGGAACACGAATACAAACTGGATAAATCCAATCCCAAAAGGTACACTAGGATCTGGCTTAAACCAAAGCCCGCTAGTGTAAACTGTCCGGACACTGTACGTGCACAAGTGCACGGATGTGACCGAACCCTGTCGCAAAACCATGCGACCTGTCGCAAAACCATACGACCTCTACTCTTTAGCCTAAAGGCGAATAGCTTTCTGTGTGGGACTGTAAAGACTCGACACTACGCTGGCAGTGGGTTTAACCACAAACTGCAAGCGGCACTAGCTGTGCGTAACGGTCCCCAGGTAGAAGCCGACAAGAAGACTGACGAGGTGAAACACATCTGAACTCCTACTGAGCCTGAATATGACATTCTCGGTACAGTCCGGTCTGTTCGTCTGATACATCGCATGGCGGGCCTAGGGGGCGGTAAATGTCAGTCCCCCAATAGCGGTACAAGTCATGTCGGAGTGAAGCCCAAAACACCCTGAGATAACACTGGAAGCCTACCAGTATATCTCGTTTGCCCTGGCCAGGGACTACTCGTGTAATGGCTCTCCTAAACACAGCGCAATGTCAACCCCCAATACCGGGAGAGACGAATCCTGTCTAACCGTCACTGCCTCCAAGTGCTTCGGGACTGCACCCAACTACCACCTGTTTGCACGACTCCTTTGAGCCGTGGTAGGGTAGTAATCAAAGTGCAGTGGGAACACACTCGAGGCGAAGTGACAGTGTCAAGTCAGCGGACTAAGCTGTACTCATGTCACCTGGGAACTGATAACTGACGATAGGCATAATACCAACTAGTCAGTTCCCGACGAGTCCTGTCCAGTGTACTCGTAACCCAACGAGCACCCACATACTATCTCAAGTACGACGTACCGACGGCTGTGGGACAGGCCGTCTCCCACACTGGGATGAGAAGCGCATGCGCTGGTCTACTCCGGAGTATCGATGCCCTGTCTCGATAGTCCTGCGACCAGGGACCTGCATAAGGATGTGCTTATGGATTACCCAGCCCCACTAGTGTGACTGCCATCACAACGCTGGTAATCAAGCAAAGATCCTAAGGGCTCCACTAATGTGTATAGGAGATATACTAAAATAAACACATGTACACATTGAAGTAGAAACAAACCAAGTAGCATACTACTATTTTGAGCAAGATTGTATATACAAGGTGAATATCCCAAGCTTCCATTAAGTAATATACAAACTAGTATGATACAGTAATGGCCTCTAGGGCATATACACTAACAATCTCCCACTTGCACTAAGGCCATGTACTGGCGTATCGAAGACCTATCATCTCGATCAGCCGCTCGAACTGAGTCTGGGGCAAGGCCTTGGTGAATGGATCTGCGGTGTTATCTTCTGAAGCGACTCTCCGAACCTCGATCTCCTGGCGATCCACGATCTCCCTGATCAAGTGATACCGCCTCAAGATGTGTCTGGATCTCTGATGGGACCTGGGTTCCTTCGCTAAAGCTATAGCCCCGTTGTTGTCGCAATACAGAGGTATTGGATCAACAATGGACGGAACCACCTGAAGTTCTTTCAAGAACTTCCTTATCCAGACAGCTTCTTTTGCGGCATCAGATGCAGCGATGTATTCCGCTTCCATCGTCGAGTCTGCAACGGTTTCCTGTTTGGAACTCTTCCAACACACCGCCCCTACATTGAGGGTAAAGACAAAACCCGACATGGACTTGGAATCATCCTTGTTACTCTGGAAGCTGGAGTCAGCAAAGGCCTCGATCTGGAGGTCTTTTCCGCCATACACCAAGAACATCTCCTTAGTCCTTCTCAGGTACTTGAGAATGTTCTTTACCGCTATCCAGTGTTTCTCCCCAGGGTTTGACTGATACCGGCTTACCACACTCGGTGCATAAGCTACATCCGGTCTGGTACACAACATCGCATACATTATAGAGCCTACCGCAGAAGCGTAGGGTATAATAGACATGCGATCCCTCTCCAAATCAATCTTGGGAGACATCTCTTTAGAGAGGGTGATCCTGTGACAAGCCGGTAGGTTACCGCGCTTGGAATCTTCCATACTGAATCTCTTCAGTATAGTGTCGATATACCTGGACTGTGAAAGTCCTAATATCCTCTTGGATCTATCACGATGGATCCGGATCCCCAGGATGTATGAGGCATCACCGAGGTCTTTCATGGAGAAGTTGTGCGACAAGAACCCCTTGACAGATTGTAGCATAGGAATGTCATTTCCTATTAAGAGAATGTCATCCACGTATAAAACGAGGAATACTACAGTTCTCACTACAAATCTACTATAGATGCATGGTTCATCTGGATTTTTGATAAAGCCAAATTCCTTGACCGTCTCATCAAAACAGATGTTCCAACTCTGCGATGCCTGCTTTAGTCCATAGATGGACTTAAGCAACTTGCACACCTTTCCGCTGCTCCCACTCTGAATGAAACCCCCTGGCTGGTCCATATAGACACACTCCTCTAAATTTCCATTTAGAAAAGCGGTCTTTACGTCCATTTGCCAGATCTCATAATCGTGGAAGGCAGCAATGGCAAGAAGAATCCGAATGGATTTCAGCATAGCCACTGGAGAAAAGGTTTCGTCATAGTCCAAGCCAGGTCTTTGACGGAAACCCTTTGCTACAAGTCTAGCTTTATAGGTCTCAACCTGTCCATCTACACCAATCTTCCTTTTGAAGATCCACTTGCATCCTACGGGTTTTACCCCGTCTGGAGCAATGTCCAACGTCCATACTTTGTTGGTGTACATGGACTCCATTTCGGTCCGCATTGCATCCAGCCATTTCACTGAGTCAACGCTCTGAACGGCCTGCTGGAAGCTCGTAGGCTCATCATAATCTATGATGCAATCCTCTCTATCCCCGTCTATGAGAAAACCGTAGTATCTCTCGGGCGGATGAGACTACCTACTACTCCTGCGGAGCGGCGTAGGAATGTCCTGTTCTTTTGAACCCTCTGGTTCCACTAAGCTTTCAGTAATAGTCTGTGGTTCTGGATTTTCTTCCAGTTCTATTGTGCTCCCACTTATCTGGGTTTCCAAAAACTCAGTTTCCAAGAAGCGGGCATTCTGAGAAACAAAAACCTTTTGTTCCTCAGCGGAATAGAAAAGATACCCCCTGGAGTTCCTTGGGTATCCCACAAACTTACACTGTACTGAACGTGCCTCGAGCTTGTCCGCATGCTGCTTTTTTACAAAAGCTGGACATCCCCATACCTTAAGATACTTAAGACAGGGTTTCTTCCCAGTCCACATCTGATATGGGGTGGTAGGCACAGTCTTGGTGGGAGCCTTGTTCAAGAGATACGCAGCTGATTCTAGTGCATATCCCCATAATGATCGCGGTAACTCAGCATTACTCATCATTGACCGTACCATATCCAATAGGGTCCGGTTCCGTCTCTCCGATACACCGTTATGTTGCGGAGTGTATGGAGGAGTAAGCTGAGAGAGAATTCCGTTCTCTTTTAAATAGTCCAGGAACTCGGCACTCAAGTATTCTCCACCTCGATCCGATCTTAGAATCTTAATACTTTTGCCGGTTTGTTTTTCTACTTCATTCTTAAATTCCTGGAACTTTCCAAAGGCTTCGGACTTATGTTTCATTAAGAAGACATAACCGTACCTTGAGAAGTCATCCGTAAAAGTAATGAAGTAAGAATAACTGCTTCGCGCATGCGTAGACATTGGACCGCACACGTCGCTGTGTACGAGTCCCAAGAGCTCGCTCGCTCTTACTCCGTGTCCAGTAAACGGAGTCTTTGTCATCTTTCCTTTGAGACAGGATTGACAAGTGGCATACGATTGATATTCGAACGGATTCAAATATCCTTCTGTATGTAACTTCGTCAACCTTCTCCCATTGATGTGACCCAGTCTACAATGCTATAAGAAAGTCTGATTTATTTCCGGAGACTTTCTTTTGTGTGTATTCTGGACGTTGAAAATCTGTGGTTGGTTTAATACATATATACCATTACTCAATGTACCTGACCCAATCAAAACTTGATTAAGGTGAATGTTTACAACATTACTTACAAACGCAAATTCATAACCTTCTTTAGAAACTAAAGATACAGAAATGATATTACAAGTTGCGTTGGGTACAAAAAAGCAATTACGCAAAACCAAAACATGTCCATCTGACATTCCCAGGTGATAGTCCCCCACGACTTTAGCATCCATGCTAGCTCCGTTCGCAACTCTGAGGGTCATGTCACCTGCCTTCAAAACCCTACGGTTTCTCAACGCCTGCAAAGAATTACAGATATGAGATCCTGATCCGGTATCCAATACCCAGGAAGTAGAGTTTATTGAAAGACAGTTTTCAATAACATACACACCTGAAGCTGAAGCTGCAACCTGCTTCAATTCCTGTGTTCTGGCCTTCCAGGCCCTGCAATCATTCTTCCAGTGTCCTTTCTTATGACAATAGAAGCATTCTTCCTTATCCACAAGCTTCCCCGCTTTCTTTGTTGCTTTAGCTTTTCCCTTCGTACCCACTTTACTAACACCACCTTTTGGTTTGGCGGGGGCTTTCTTCTTCTTTCCCTTGGCTTTCGCCTTGGACCTAGAAGAAGATGATCCTCCTACAAACAAAGTGGATGTTTCCCTACTTTTCTGTAGGATGCCCTCTGCGCTCCTCAGCATGTTGAGGAGCTCTGAAAGTTCAACCTCCTTTTCTTGTAGGTTGAAGTTCAGTATAAACTGGGCGTAAGTGGAAGGAAAGGACTGGAGAACTAAGTCCGTATAGAGCTCACTCTCCAATGTGGTCCCTAGGTCCGCGAGCTCCTCAATGTAGCCGATCATCTTTAGCACGTGTTCTGCTACTGATGATCCGACGGCCATCTTTGCCGAAAATAACTTTTTCGACGCTTCGTATCTTGCGATACGAGATTGCTCTCCATACAGTTCTTTTGTATGAAGAAATATGGATTCCAAGTCCATATTCTCGTGCCTCCTCTGATGTTCATTTTCCATAGAGGCAAGTACGAGGCACTTGGCCTTCGCGCTATCAATCTCCCAAGTCTTACGGATTTCCTTATCCGCGACGCTGGAAGTGGGACCAGGGACAGGGGGAGCTTTGGTGGTAAGAAGATACCCCAGCTTGTCGTAAGTGATTGCCATTTTGACATTCCTGAGCCAATCTTTGTAGTTTGGCCCTGTCAGTATGTTTTTATCTAGAAGTAACTTAAGTCCAGTCATGTCGATTGGTCGCTGCAATTAGGAGAGAGAAGAAGAAACACTCAGCATGATGCTCTTGCAAGTTTAGAGTGGTTTTAGTTTGTCTAAACAGGATGGCTCCCACTGTTTCTCGAATCCCTCCTCAAACCATAAAGGAAGAATTAGTCGGGATCAATCCCACCGCTCAATACTTGCTTAACCGTTTAGCCAGGCCAGTGTCGGTACTTCGAGGGAGGTTTTCCAACACTTTCGCGAAGTTCCTTAATTTAAGAACCTCTTTTCCCTGGGGGCGTAGCCCCGCTAACACCTTTCTAGGCACCTACTAGGTTTATAGCATTGATCGATTAGTGAGAAATTTCCCGAGGAGTAGCATATACTCACAGTAGGATCGGGATCCAAATATCATTGCGTGACGAAACTGAAGGAATCCTATCAGAATCATCATACTCCAAATGGTATGCAAATCTAGCAAGTTTCAGTACTTATGAAACTCCCGATGTGGATTTTTGCCCCATGCTCTTATGACCTTGACGAAGGTCAATAAATCATAAGTCACATGTCAATTTCTTCCCGTCATTATCCAGGTTAATTTGAATCCACCCGTATATACCCTTGACAAAGGTCAACAAGGTAATGTGAATGTCCCAAACCAACGCATCTATCTATGCTACATATGAACACCCAACAGCTACCAATCACTATGCCTTGACGAAGGTCAACAAACATAGCTTGAATACTATTGAATATTCATACGAAACGACGGAGGGCTATGAATGGTTTTAGCTAAACCGTGAACGTAGTGAACTTGATATAGTCGATAGAACGAGATAGCTTTTAAAAGGAGTGGCTCAAGCTCCGCATTTAAAAGTTGGTTTTGAAAAGAACCGAGTGGTTTTTCGAAAGTGTTCCAACGACTTTAACTTGGTTTATTATCTTGCATTAGTTCTTTTAATGCGTGATATTCTTGCATTAGTTCTTTTAATGCGTCCCATCATTTAATCCTACCATTGCAGAAAACAACCAAAATATGACGTACGCTTATGCCATTCGCATTCGCCACAGGGCCCCGTCATTACCCGTTAGGTTACTTAACTAACGACAGAGCGGGGGCTGGGCTAGCGCGGCTGTAAAACATAAGCAACGCCTAAATAATATCATATATAGATATATTCAATGATAGACATTTCAAATCACAGATGAACACATTGGATATACTAGGAACCTGCAATTCGTACGAGCCTGTAACGAAAAGCAGATTACACGGTCGCGGTGAATAGCCAAACCCCACCCAAGACCCCTACGGGTGCGGCAAACTACCCGCCAAGTACCCGAAGCGAAGCAACCTCCCTCATCCCCGTGAGTAGGCCACTCGGCACTTCGGCATACCCGGTAGTTTGTGCACCCCCTCCATGGGTCTATCCTGGGAGCAAAAACAGTAAAAAGAAATTATACAATGACGGCTACAACCCCGACCCGGTTGTGCGGCCATACAAATAATTATTACATCAATTTACAAATTTACATGAATTGAAAGAAAAGAAAACTCTCGTCTCACAACCCCCGTCTATTCACCCACGACAATCCAATGAATTCATATACACATTCCAGCAACATTACAGATCACAGATTTGTATAACCCCCACTAATCGACATATAGCGATTAGTAGACGTTCAATACAAATATCACATCACAGAAAAACCCGTCAGCTTAAGTCTTTTAGAAGTTCGATCAAAAATACGGATTTATAGGCCCCAAATACAAAATTTTCGTTCTGGAAAATCTGGGCAGAAAATACATATTCCAAAAATCCCAAAATACCCCTATGAGCAAACTGCAAAGAAGAAAACCCATGGCCGAGTCAACTCGGCCGCGGTTCCGCGGCGGGAGCAAGCTCCCGCCGCGGAACCGCGGCGCTTTGATCGAGTTAGGGTGTCAAATTTTTGCAGTTTCTTCAGAAAACCCTGAGTCGATTTTTGGTGTATTTCAAAAAAGTTTTCCAACACTTTTAAAATCGACAGAAAGTTTAAAAACGGGGTTCGTTTTGCGACTTTTTTCTTTGATCGATCTTCTAGCTACTTTGCTAACATGTTAGATAGAGTTTAACTAGGCTCTGATACCACTGTAAGCCCATGCTACCTCTCCCAGTACTTTTGGGCATGCGGAATTTGATAAAAAATGATTTTTATAGAGGTGGTAACATGGACTTAAAACCCGGATCTTTATTAAACATCTAACTAACAACCTAACTAGGAGTCGTTAACTACTCGGTTAGGGGGTTTATACCTTGCTTGTCTTGAACTCCTTCGTCTTCAAACTCCGATGGTGGTCCGGATCGGCTTCTTTCCGTCGTCTCCTTACGCCGAAGATAGATCCACCTGAAAGCTTCAACCTTTTGGCTCCTTCTTCGATCTTTGAAGAAACTAGTTCACTCGGTTTGCTAAACCTTGTGAACTAGAGTGAGTAGAGAAGAGTTTGTATGGGATTTTATCTATGGTTCTTGGTTCTCAACTCATGAGACAAGTGAACCATAGAGTCAAGAGAGGGAGCAAGAGGAAGAGGGTGAGAGCAAGAGTATGAGAGCTCAAGAACAAGAGAGAGAATGAGCATGAAAGAATGAGAGAAGACTTTTCTCATTTGGCTCTCATAATCCAAAACAATCATAACAGATCATATCAATCAAGTATTATGTGATGGTTTAAGCAACCATAGCCATATCATTTCATGCACTCATTTTGCACAAAAGAGCGAGCGAGCAAGTAAGCAAAAGTCTTTGCCATGAAATGATAGCTATGGTTATCATGATGGTCAACTAGTCAAGCCTAGTCAACCGGTCAACAAAGTCAACAAGTCAACAAAAGTCAACAAGTCAACAAAGTCAACAACTCAACAACCATGTCACCATAATACTTAATTAATATAATTGTTAATCACATATCATATTCTCATTAGGGTTGAGCAAAAAATCAATAGTCAACGGTCAACAACCCTAATGAGAATCCACTGCCTCTGTCTCTCCGTCAACTGTGCATACACACCCGCATCCTCGTTCCGAGGAACTCGAATACAAACTGGATAAATCCAATCCCAAAAGGTACACTAGGATCTGGCTTAAACCAAAGCCCGCTAGTGTAAACTGTCCGGACACTGTACGTGCACAAGTGCACGGATGTGACCGAACCCTGTCGCAAAACCATGCGACCTGTCGCAAAACCATGCAACCTCTACTCTTTAGCCTAAAGGCGAATAGCTTTTTGTGTGGGACTCTAAAGACTCGACACTACGTTGGCAGTGGGTTTAACCACAGACCGCAAGCGGCACTAGCTGTGTGTAACGGTCCCCAGGTAGAAGCCGACAAGAAGACTGACGAGGTGAAACCCATCTGAACTCCTACTGAGCCTGAATGTGACATTCTCGGTACAGTCCGGTCTGTTCGTCTGATACATCACATGGAGGGCCTAGGGGGCGGTAAACGTCAGTCCCCCAATAGCGGTACAAGTCGTGTCGGAGTGAAGCCCAAAACACCGTGAGATAACACTGGAAGCCTACCAGTATATCTCGTTTGCTCTGGCCAGGGACTACTCGTGTAATGGCTCTCCTAGACACAGCGCGATGTCAACCCCCAATACCGGGAGAGACGAATCCTGTCTAACCGTCACTGCCTCCAAGTGCTTCGGGACGGCACCCAACTACCACCTGTTTGCACGACTCCTTTGAGCCATGGTAGGGTAGTAATCAAAGTACAGTGGGAACACACTCGAGGCGAAGTGACAGTGTCAAGTCAGCGGACTAAGCTGTACTCATGTCACCTGGGAACTGATAACTGACGATAGGCATAATACCAACTAGTCAGTTCCCGACGAGTCCTATCCAGTGTACTCGTAACCCAACGAGCACCCGCATACTATCTCAAGTACGACGTACCGACGGCTGTGGGACAGACTGTCTCCCACACTGGGATGAGAAGCACATGCGCTGGTCTACTCCGGAGTATCGATGCCCTGTCTCGATAGTCCTGCGACCAGGGACCTGCATAAGGATGTGCTTATGGATTACCCAGCCCCACTAGTGTGACTGCCATCACAACGCTGGTAATCAAGCAAAGATCCTAAGGGCTCCACTAATGTGTATAGGCGATATACTAAAATAAACACATGTACACATTGAAGTAGAAACAAACCAAGTAGCATACTACTATTTTAAGCAAGATTGTATATACAAGGTGAATATCCCAAGCTTCCATTAAGTAATATACAAACTAGTATGATACAGTAATGGCCTCTAGGGCATATACACTAACAGTGTTTGTGGACGTTTTGAACGTAGTTCGATATGCCCAGAGAGCTTCATGCAGTCTCTCGTGCCAGTCCTTCTTATTTTTGGACACCGTCTTTTTCACGATCTTTGTCAAGGTCTTGTTGAAAGCCTCAGCCAGACCGTTAGCTCGGGGATTATAGACCGAAGAGTATCTCCAGTCTATATTATGCTGCTATGCGAAGCGGCTGATCTTATGGCTTCTGTAGGCCGGCCCGTTATCGGAGATAATCCGTCGCGGAGTGTCGAACCGATAGATGACGGGTGTCTTGAAGAAATGGAGGATATTCTCCGTCTTCACTTCTCTTAGTGGTACTGCTTCTGCCCACTTGGAGAAGTAATCGGTTTTTGCCAGTATGAACTGATGTCCTCTGGACGATGCTGGTTCAATGGGCCCGATTATGTCAGTTCCCCACATTTCAAACGGCCAGCTAGCCACCGTTGGATGTAGCGGGTTCGGATGCTGGTGGATAAAGTCCCGGTGAATCTGGCACGAGTGGCACTGCTTCGCGTATTCAAGACAGTCCTGAATCATCGTGGGCTAATAGTAGCCCGTCCTTTTGATCTTCAGCTTCATCTTCGGCCTGGCTTGGTGAGAACCGCAGAGTCCGTCGTAAGTTTCTTGGACGACTCTCTTTGCTTCTTCAGGTCCCAGACATCTTAGCCACAGGGAGTCGAACGATCTCTTATATAACGTATCATTGACGAAGGCGAAGGACAGAACTCATTTCACGAGCTGATGTCTTGAGGACACATCTTCAGGTGTTCGACGGGATTTGAAGTAGTCTATAAAGACTTCTCTCCAATCCTTAGCCTTTTCCTGGTCTTTTATTTGTAGGGTCGTCTGCTTGGTCGCTCCTTTTTCTTCGAATGACTCTGGAGATATTTCTGCCGGTGCAAGAACCCGACGACTTTGCACAGCGATCCTTACGTCATCGAAGTTCTCGTCGGCCAGTTCTTTAGTGAGCTTGGCTAATGCATCTGCCTTGCTATTTTCCGCGTGCGGTATGCTTTCCAGGGCGTAGGCAGGGATTTGAGTCAGCAATTGTTGTACTCTCTCGTCGTACTTTACCAACTCCGGTTTGCACGTCTGATAGTCGCCGTTTACTTGGCTAACGACTAGTTGGGAGTCTACGTATATGAGGAGGTTTTCAAATCCTATATCGACAGCGATCTCAAGACCTGCTATCAAAGCTTCATATTCAGCTTCATTGTTTGTCCTCGGCTCTGTTAGGGAAAAGGCAAAGCGCATTATCCCTCCTTGTGGAGTCACGAAGATAAAGCACGCCCCCGATTTGATTATAGAGGAGTTGTGCTTCCGTTTCTTTATAGAAGATGCTCCGTCGAAGTAGAGTTCCCATCGGGTATCACTCCCTCTTTTCTCCCCGTCAATCATGTCAAACGCATGCTCATCCGGCAACTCGCAATTTAGGGGTGAATCGACAGGTATAGGATGCTCAGCGAGGAAGTCGGCGATGGCCTGGCCTTTCACTGCCTTGAGCGGTCGATATTGTTAGTGTTTATGCCCTAGAAGGCCATTACTGTATCATACTAGCTTGTATATTACTTAATGGAAGCTTGGGATATTCACATGTATATAACAGTCTTGCTAAACATGGTAGTATGCTACTTGGTTTTTCTATCTTAATATGTGAGTGTACGTATTGATAGAGCTCTTAGGATCTTGCTTGTCTACCAGCGTTGTGATGGCAGTCACACTAGTGGGGGCTGGGTAGTCTACAAGCGCATCCTTATTCAGGTCCCTGGTCGTTGGATTATCGAGACAGAGCATCGATACTCCGGAGTAGACTGGTGTGTACGCTTCTCATCCCAGTTAGGGAGATGGTCTGTCCCACAGCCGTCAGTACGTCGTACTGGAGATAGTATACAGGTGCTCGTTAGGTTACGGGTACACCGGACAGGACTCACAGGGAACTGTTGGTTGGTTTGATACCAGTCGTCAGTGAACAGTTCCCAGGTGACATGAGTACAGCG
Organism: Agapanthus africanus; assembly: GCA_030015575.1. NCBI lineage: Eukaryota > Viridiplantae > Streptophyta > Magnoliopsida > Asparagales > Amaryllidaceae > Agapanthus > Agapanthus africanus. Next base: position 294,028,344 of record JASDDO010000012.1, on the reverse strand, counting down.
TAGTCCGCAGACTTGACACTGCTACTTCGCCTCGAGTGTGTCCCACTGTTCTTAGATTGCTACCCTACCACGGCTCAAAGGAGTCGTGCAAACAGGTAGCAGTTGGGTGCAGTCCCGAGCACTTGGAGGCAGTGGCGGTTAGACAGGATTCGTCCTTCCCGGTATTGGGAGTAGATATCGTGCTGTGTCAGAGAGCCATTACGCAAAGTCCCTGGCCAGGGCAAGCGAGATTTGCTGGTAGGTTCCAGTAGTTTCTCAGGGTGTAATGGGCTTCCCTCCGACACGACTTATACCGCTATTAGGGGACTGACGCTTGCCGCCCCCCTAGGCCCGATATGCGATAGTCTTGGACGAACGGACCGGACTGTATGGAGATTGTCACATCAGACTCAGTAGGAGTTCGGATGGGTTTTCTCATCGGCCTTCTTATCGACAACTACCTGGGGACCGTTACGTACAGCTAGTGCCGCTTGCGGTCTGTGGTTAAACCCACTGCCAGCGTAGTAGTCGAGTCTCTAGAGTCCCACACAGAGAGTTTCCTACTCCAGGCGAAACGATATAGAGGTCGCATGGTTTTGCGACAAAGGGTTCGGACGCATACGTGCGTTTACGCACGTACGACTTTCGGACAGTTTTTACCAGTCGGCTTTGGTTTAAGCCAGTTACTGGTATCCGGTTATTGGATTTTTACAGTCTAAAGTTTTTCCGTATTTTTGCGGATTGGAGGGGCGTTCTCGTAATTGTACGAGAAGCTTCTAGAAGATGTGACTAAGGAGGTTACTTTGGATAAGAAAGTGAGTCATGAGAGTGATTCATCATTATCATTATTGCACCATAAATGATAATGACACATGCTTAATGAATCACCATTAGATATTTGTGAAGCATGCTTATTCATCACTCATTTTCTTTTGTTGATAAATAAGAATGCTTCATAATATATTATGATACACTCTCTCTCATCTCATTATCTTATCTCACATTCTCTTTCCTCAAGCTCTCATCTTCAAGAGACTAATCCTTAATCCTCATGTGTTGAGATCAAAGGTTTAGTTAGACTTAAACATCCATTACCTTCACTCTATATCATCCTTTCTTCTTTGATTAGCAATCAAAGTAGATCAGTTACCTCAAGTTAGAGGTGTAGCTTGGTGTTTTGCTCTCGGGTGGATCGTCTACTACCTAGAGAAGGTCGAGGAAAACAAAGGAGGACACAAAGACGAAGGACCGGTTTCATTAGGTATAATCCCTAAACACAAGTGAAAAGAAACTCTTTGTGTACGGTTATTTATAGTTTAGCTTCGATTCAAGCGGTTAGTCGATGTTCGTTCTTTAAACTTGATCGATTTTGAAAATTCCGCCTCCCCACAAGTACTGGGGTGTACTACATCGACTTACAGATATGCTATCGAGAACTCCATCAAGTGGAGGGCCCATTTAGCGGGCCGTCCTGTTAGTATGGCTCTTGACATCAAATATTTGAGAGGATCCACTTTTGATATGAGATGGACCTCATGCGCCAAAGCATAGTGCCGGAGCATCATTATTGCAAAGATTAACGCTAGGCAGTGTTTTTCGATACGAGAGTAATTGTTTTCTGCCCCCAGAAGAACTTGACTCAAGTAGTAGAGGGATCTCTCCTTCCCTTGGTCGTTTTCTTGTGCCCACAGTGCGCCTAAGGAACTTTCAAGGGCAGTTGTGTACAGGATAAGAGGCTTTCCCTTCACTAGAGCAGTCAGTACCGGCGGATTCTGCAGGTATTGCTTGATTTCCTCTAGTGCGCTTTGGCATTTGCGATCCCAAATGAACGGGGTTCCCTTCTTCATTAAATGACTGTAGGGGCTGCACTTGCCGGAGAGATTGGCTATGAACCGTCGGATATATGCGAGCCTTCCTTGGAAAGACCTCAGTTGTTTCAGAGTCCTTGGTGGAGGCATTTCCATAATCGCCTTGATCTTTGACGTGTCTATTTGGATGCCTCGATGTCGTACGATGAATCCTAGGAATTTGCCCGAGGAAACCCCAAATGCGCATTTGAGAGGGTTCATCTTCAGGTTGTATTTCCGAAGACGTTGGAACACTATTTTTAGATGCTCCCAATGCTCCTCGTGCGATTTGCTTTTCACCACAAGGTCGTCGATATAGCATTCGAGGATTTCATGTATAAGGTCATCGAAAATCTTCGTCATGGCCCTCTGATAGGTAGCGTCGGCATTCTTCAGACCGAAAGGCATCACTTTGTAGTAGAATATGCCCAGAGGAGTCCGGAAAGCGGTATGCTTCTGGTCTTCGGGATGCATCTTTATTTGATTGTACCCAGACGACCCGTCCATGAAGGAAAAGACTTCGTGAGTGGATGTGTTATCTATCATCAGCTCGGTGACAGGTGCTGGGAAGTCATCTTTCGGACAAGCTTTGTTGAGGTCCTGAAAGTCCACGCAGATTCGCACTGTCCTATTTTTCTTCATCACTGGGACGATGTTGGCAATCCAGTCAGGGTACTGAACCTCTTGGATGAAGCCAGAGTCGATTAGCTTCTTGACCTCGGCGTTGATGCTCAGTTCAAGTTCGAGCCGCATCCTTCTCGGTGCTTGTTTGACTGGCTTGACGTCCATAGATACCGCCAATCTGTGCACGGCTATTTCTGGATCTAGTCCCGGCATCTCGGACTAGTTCCATGCGAAACAGTCTTTATACTGCATGAGCACGTCTTTGGGCATAGCCACCTTCTCTTCAGGCAATAGCTCACTAACGAACGTAGGCCTCGGGTCATTTACCGTCCCCAAGTCAATTTTTATGAGGTTATCTGCAGTAGCATGTATCCCATCTTCCAGCTCTTTTGGTTCCGGTGGAAACTCTGAGATCACTTCGTCATCCTCATTTTCAAAGCACCAGGAGGGGTCATCCATGTCCTCGCGTACTCCTTCTCCTGACTGCGTTATCACGTGACAGGTGCGAGATCGCTTCCAAGACCGATGTTGATCCGGTTCTACTCTCGTTGTATGTGTGGCTTTCGGTTCATACTTCTGTGGCGGGGTTACCCTCCAACTGCTGGATAAAGCGAACCTGCCTTGCTGATACTGGTCTTCTACCCAGTCTTTGAACGTGAAGCAGTCTTCGAGAGGATGTCCTATCGCTCGGTGATAGGAGCAATAATCCGGGTGAGAGACCTCGTCTGCTTGCTCGGGGTGTTTGGACTCCGGGAGTGTCATCATCTGATGTTTTATGACAAGATCGAATATCTTCCTTGTCTTGTCTTGGGGGAAAGAATATGCTCTGTTAGTTATATATATGCCCTAGAGGCCATTACTGTACATACGATGTATATTGTAGTGGATGCTTGGACATATATAGGGAGGACTTTCTTGCTCGACATGATAGTATGCTATCTGGTTACCTTTTATCTTAACATGTACTCTGATTGTCTCTATGTCACATGTTGATAAAGCCCTTAGGATGAGTACTTGACTACCATGTAAGTCCATGTCACACACCCCACGAACTTGCGAGGAGGCGGAATATATGAAAAACGATTATCAAAGCTTCATAACACGGACTTGAGCGCATGAATCGTGTCTAAACCGTTACTAGCAAACTACGAGAGGTTTAACTACTCGGATTTGAAGTTATACCTCATGTTACTTGTCCTTCGGGTCTTCATCGCTGTCCTCCACTCCTCGTAGGCTCCTTGGAACATCGGTACCTCAACGGCCTCCTCGAGTCAAAGACGATCCACCCGAGAGCTCCTACGCCAAGCTTGATCTCTAACTTGAGATAACTAGGTTGCTCAAAGTGCTAATCTAAGCTACCTAGGGGATATAGAGTGAGGTTATGGATGTATTAATCTATCTAATCCTTGATCTCAACACATGAGAGGGGAGGATTAGGGTTTCAAGAGAGAGCTTGGGGAGAGAGAAGGTGAGCATAAGTTATGAATGAAAAAGCTTCTCACTTCTAATATATTATGAAGCATAAGAAAATCAAAAATAATAAATCAAAATGCATTATCATAATGCTTCATTAAATATATGCAATGAATCATCAAGTGAGTCATTAAGCAATAAATGCTTCATTAACTCACTTGAATGATTCATCTAAGTGAGTCATACATTCATTAAATGTTAATGCCACCTTACCCTCCATGTCATCATCCATCTAGAAGCTTCTCGACAAATTATGAGAACGCCCCTCCTATCCGTGAAAACACGAAAAAACTTTAGACTGTATAAATCCAATAACCTGATACTAGAATCTGGCTTAAACCAAAGGCGACTAGAAAAAACTGTCCGAACGTCGTACGTGCGTAAACATACGTATGCGTCCGAACCCTTGTCGTAAAACCATACGACCTCTATATCGTTTCTCCTGGAGCAGGGAAACCCTCTGTATGGGACTCTAAAGACTCGACACTACGCTGGCAGTGTGTTTAACCACAGACCGCAAGCGGCACTAGCTGTACGTAACGGTCCCCAAGTAGATGTCGATAAGAAGGCCGATGAGGAAACCCATCTGAACTCCTACTGAGCCTAATGTGACAATCTTCCTACAGTCCGGTATGTTCGTATAAGACTATCGCATATCGAGCCTAGGGGGCGGCAAGCATCAGTCCCCTGATAGCGGTATAAGTCGTGTCGGAGCGTAGCCCATTACACCCTGAGAAACTACTGGAACCTACCGGTAAATCTCGCTTGCCCTGGCCAGGGACTTTGCGTAATGGCTCTCTGACACAGCGCGATATCAACTCCCAATACCGGGAGAGACGAATCCTTTCTAACCTCCACTGCCTCCAAGTGCTCGGGACTGCACCCAACTGCTACCTGTTTGCACGACTCCTTTGAGCCGTGGTAGGGTAGCAATCTAAGAACAGTGGGACACACTCGAGGCGAAGTAGCAGTGTCAAGTCTGCGGACTATGTTGTACTCATGTCACCTGGGAACTGTTAACTGACGATTGGTATAATACCAACCAACAGTCCCCCTGCGAGTCCTGTCCTGTGTACCCGTAACCTAACGAGCACCTGTATACTAGTACGACGTACTGATGGCTGTGGGACAGACCATCTCCTAACTGGGATGAGAAGCGTACACACTAGTCTACTCTGGAGTATCGATGCCCAGTCTCGATAATCCTACGACTAGGGACAAGTATAGGATGTTGCTTATAGACTACCCAGCCCCCACTAGTGTGACTGACATCACAACGCTGGTAATCAAGCAAAGATCCTATGGGCTCTACTAATATGTATAAGTGATATGTTACAAGAAACATATGCACATATTAAAGTAGACACAAACCAAGTAGCATACTACCATTTTTAGCAAGACTGTATATACAACTGTAAATATCCCAAGCTTCCGTTAAGTAATATACATACAAGTATGATATAATAATGGCCCCTAGGGCATATACACTAACAATCTCCCACTTGCACTAGGACCATGAGCTGGCATATCGTAAACCTATCATCTCGAATAGCATCTCGAACTGCGTCTGAGGAATGGCCTTTGTGAATGGATCAGCAATGTTATTCTCCATCTCTACTCTCTTTATCTCGATCTCCCGGCGATCTATAATCTCCCTGATCAGGTGATATTGCCTTAAGATGCGTCTGGATTTCTGATGGGACCTGGGTTCCTTCGCTAAAGCTATAGCGCCGTTGTTGTCACAATACAGAGGTATTGGATCAACACTGGTAGGAACCACCTGAAGTTCTGTGAGGAACTTCTTCATCCAGACAGCTTCTTTTGCGGCATCGCAAGCAGCTATGTACTCCGCTTCCATCATTGAGTCAGCAATGGTCTCCTGTTTGGAACTCTTCCAACAGACCGCCCCTCCATTGAGGGTAAAGACATAACCCGACATGGATTTGGATTCATCCTTGTCACTCTGGAAGCCGGAGTCGGCAAAGGCCTCCATTCCGAGGTTTTTTCCGCCATACACCAAGAATCTCTCCTTAGTCCTCCTTAGGTACTGGGTTTGCCTGATACCGGCTTACAACGCTCAATGTGTATGCTACATCTGGTCTGGTACATAACATCGCATACATTATAGAGCCTACCGCAGAAGCGTAGGGTATAATCGACATGCGATCCCTTTCCAAATCAGTCTTGGGAGACATCTCTTTGGAGAGGGTGATTCCGTGACAAGCCGGTAGGTTACCGCGCTTAGAATCATCCATACTGAATCTCTTCACTATGGTGTCTATGTACCTGGACTGCGAAAGTCCCAACATCCTTTTTGATCTATCACGATAGATCCGGATCCCTATAATATAGGTGGCATCACCCAGGTCTTTCATGGAGAATTTCTATGATAAGAATCTTTTGACTGACTGTAACATAGGAATATCATTTCCTATTAGGAGAATGTCATCCACGTACAAAACGAGGAATACTACAGCTCTCCCTACAATCTTACTGTATATGCATGGTTCATCTGGATTTTTGATAAAGTCAAATTCTTTGACAGCATCATCAAAACAGATGTTCCAACTCCGCAATGCTTGCTTTAGTCCATAAATGGACTTAAGCAGCTTGCATACTTTACCGCTGCTCCCACTCTGAATGAATCCCTCTGGCTGATCCATATAGACGCTCTCTTCCAAATTACCATTTAGAAAGGCCGTCTTTACGTCCATCTGCCAGATTTCATAATCGGGGAAGGCAGCAATAGCAAGAAGGACCCGAATGGATTTAAGCATAGCTACTGGAGAAAAGGTTTCGTCATAGTCCAAACCAGGTCTTTGACGGAAACCCTTTGCAACAAGTCTAGCCTTATAGGTTTCAACATGTCTATCTACACCAATCTTCTTTTTGAAGATCCATTTGCATCCTACAGGTTTTACCCCATCTGGAGCAATGTCCAAAGTCCATACTTTGTTAGTGTACATGGACTCCATTTCGGTCCGCATTGCATCCAGCCATTTTACTGAGTCACCGCTCTGAATGGCTTGCTGGAAGCTAGTAGGCTCATCATAGTCAATAGTGCAATCCTCTCTATCCCCGTCTATGAGAAAACCATAGTATCTCTCGGGCGGATTAGACTGCCTACTACTCCTGCGGAGTGGCGCTGGGATGTCTTGCTCTCCTGAACCTTCTGGTTCTTCCAAGCTTTCAGTAATAGCTTGTGGTTCTGGAATTTCTTCCAGTTCTACTACGCTTCCACTTATTCCTTTTTCTAAAAACTGATGTTCCAGAAAGTGGGCATGACGAGAAACAAAAACCTTTTGTTCCTCTGCGTAATGGAAATAATATCCTTTGGAATTCTTCGGATATCCCACAAACTTACACTGTACTGATCGTGCCTCGAGTTTGTCCACATGCTGCTTTTTTACAAAAGCTGGACATCCCCATGTCTTAAAATGTTTTATACAGGGTTTGGTCCCACTCCACATCTGATATGGTGTGGTAGGCACAGTCTTGGTGGGAACCTGGTTCAAAAGATATGCAGCTGATTCTAGTGCATATCCCCAGAATGATCGCAGTAACTCAGTGTTACTCATCATGGAACGAACCATATCTAATAGGGTTCAATTCCTCCTTTCTGATATACCGTTGTGTTGTGGTGTGTATGGAGGAGTAAGCTGAGAGAGAATTCCATTCTCTTTTAAGTAACCCAGGAATTCGGCACTTAAGTATTCACCACCTCGATCAGATCTCAGTGTCTTTATACTCTTGCTTGTTTGTTTTTCTACTTCATTCTTGTATTCTTGGAATTTCTCAAAGGCCTCGGATTTATTCTTCATTAAGAAGACATGTCCAAACCTAGAGAAATCATCCGTAAAAGTAATGAAGTAGGAATAACCACCTCGCGCATGTGTAGACATTGGACCGCACACGTTACTGTGTATGAGTCCCAAGAGCTCGCTTGCTCTTACTCTGTGTCCAGTGAACGGAGTCTTTGTCATCTTTCTTTTGAGACAAGATTCACAAGAGCATAAGATTGATATTCGAACGGATTCAAATATCCTTCTCTATGTAACTTAGTCAACCTTCTCTCATTGATGTGACCAAATCTACAATGCCATAAGAAAGCCTGATTTATTTCTGGAGACTTTCTTTTAAGTGTGTTCTGGACATTGAAAACCTGAGCTTGACTCAATACATATATACCGTTATCTAATGTACCGGACCTAATCAGAACTTGATTTAGGTGGATGTGAACTACATCACTTGCGAATGTAAAATCATATCCCTCTCTTGAAAGTGAGGACACTGATATGATATTACAAGTCATACTAGGTACATATAGACAGTTACGTAGAATCAATATCTGCCCACTTGTCAAACCTAGGCGATATTCTCCCACGGATTCAGCGTCCACGCTCATTCCGTTTGCAACTCTGAGAGACCAATCACCTACCTTTATAACTCTGCGGTTTCTCAAAGCATGTAATGAATTACAGATATGAGATCCTGCTCCGGTATCTAGTACCCAGGAAGTAGAGTTAATTGACAAACAGTTCTCAATTACAAACACATTTGAGGCTGAAGCCACAACATGCTTCGTATCCTGGCTACTGGCTTCTAAAGCCCTGCAATCTTTCTGCCAATGCCCAATCCTATAACAATAGGAACGTTCCTCTTTTACTACATTCAGTCCCGAAACTTTTGCCCTTCTATTTCCTTCTTCTTCCCTGGTTTCCTTCAGGGTAGAAGGTAGAGATTGTAGAATTAAGTCAATATCTGACCCGTTTCCCAACGTGGTCTCCAGGTCCTGGAGCTCATCAATATAGCTAGTCATTGTAAGGACGTTGTCCCCTACAGATGATCCGAAAGCCAACCTCGCTTGAATTAATTCGTTCGAGGTCTTATATCTTGCTATATGAGATTGCTCTCCATATAAATCATTGTTATGGAGAAAGATGGAAACCGAGTCCATCTTCTCGTGCTGCTTCTGGTATACACCATCAACTAAAGCCAACGCGAGGCGCTTGGTTTTCGTTTTATCTTTTTCCCTTGTCTGACGGATATCCATATCCGTGACAGTGGAAATTGTACCTGGGACGGCGGGATCTTGAGTAGTAATAGGGTGGTCCAGCTTGTTATAGGCAATGGACATCTGGACAGACCTTCGTCAGTTATATAAGTCAGATTCAGTCAATTTGTTATCTAGATGTAACCTAGTCATGGTCACAAGGTCGCTGCAATTAAGAGAGAGATAAGAAAACACTTTTAGCATGATGCTCTTGCAAGTTTAGAGTGGTTTTTAATTTATCTAAACAGGATGGCTCCCACTGTTTCTCGAATCCTTCCTCAAACCATAAAAGAAGAATTAGCCAGGACTATTCTCACCGTACAATACTTGCTTAACCGTTCAGCTAGGTCAGTGTCGATACTTCGAGGGAGGTTTTCCAACGCTTTCGCGAAGTTCCTTAATTAAAGAACCTCTTTTCTCTGGGGGCGTAGCCCCGCTGACACCTTTCTAGGCACCTACTTGGTTTATAGCATTGATCGTTAAGTAGCGAATCTCCTGATAAGTAGCATGTACTCACAGTAAGATCGGAATCCAAATATCATTGTATGATAATGTTGAAGGAATCCTACCAACATTCATCATACTCCAAATGGTATGCATCACTAGCAAATTTCAGTTTCTTTAGAAACTCCCGATGTGGATTTTTGCCCCATACTCTTATGACCTTGACTAAGGGCCAAAATGTCATAAGTCACATGTCAAGTTCTACCTGTCATTATCGAGGTTAATTTGAACCCGCTCGTATATACTCTTGACTAAGGGCCAAGAAAAGTAATACGACTGTCCCAAACCAACGCATCTATCTATGCAACATATGAATACCCCATCAGCTACCAAACACTATGTCTTGACTAAGGGCCAAAATACATAGCTTGAATACTACTGAATACCCAAATGAAATGACGGAGGGCTACGAATGGTTTTGGAAAAACCGTGAATGTAGTGAACTTGATATAATCGAAGGAACCTGATACTTTTTAAAAGGAGTGGTTAAAGCTCCGCAATTAAAAAATCTGATCTTTTTAAAATAACCGAGTGGTTTCTTTTAAATTTGTTCCAACGATTGAACTTTGGTTTATTTTCTTTGCATTATAATAATGCGTCCCATCATTTATCCTATCATTGCAAAAAACAACAAAAATACCATGTTCTCTTATGCCATCTGCATTTGCCACGAGGTCCCGTCATCACCCGTTAGGTTACTTAACTAACGACAGAGCGGGGGCTGGGCTAGCGCGGGTGTAAAACATAAGTGACGTCTAATAGCTATAATATATAGATATTGTACATTCGTCAGACGCAATAATAAGCATTCCAGATCACAGATGAACTTTATTGGATTTACTGGCAATCCGCGTTTGCTTTGAGCCTGCAACAAAAGACGGATTACACAGTTGTGATGAATAGCCATTACCCCAATCCTAGACCCCTACGGGTACGGCAAACTACCCGCCAAGTACCCGAAGTGAAGCGGTCTCCCTCAACAACGTGAGTAGGCCACTAAACACTTCAACGTACCCGGTAGTTTGTGTACCCCGCCTTGGGTCTATCCTAGGAGCATAAACAGTAAAAAGAAATAATATAACGGTGGCTACAACCGCAACCTGGATGTGCCCCGCAAAAGAATATTACATCATATTACAATTGCATCGAATGAATTAAAATATAGCTAGTCATCGTATTACAATATAGCTAGTCATCGTAATATGATGTAATTGTAATATGTTGTAATATTATTTTGCGGGGCACATCCAGGTTGCGGTTGTAGCCACCGTTGTATTATTTCATTTTACTGTTTTTGCTCCTAGGATAGACCCAAGGTGGGGTGCACAAACTACCGGATACTTTGAAGTGTTTAGTGGCCTACTCACTTTGTTGAGGGAGACCGCTTTACTTCGGGCATTTGACGGGTAGTTTGCCGTACCCGTAGGGGTATAGGGTGGGGTAATGGCTATTCATCACAACTGTGTAATCCGTCTTTTGTTGCAGGTTCTAAACAAACACGGATTGCTTTCAAATCCAATAAAGTTCATATGAGATCTGGAATGCCTATTATTGCGTCTGACGAATGTACAATATCTATATATGATAGCTATTTAGACGTCACTTATGTTTTACACCCGCGCTGGCCCAGCCCCCGCTCTGTCATTAGTTAAGTAACCTAACGGGTGATGATGGGACCCCGTGGCGAATACGGATGGCATAAGAGGACGTTGTATTTTCGTTGTTTTCTGCAATGATAGGTTAATGATGGGATGCATTATTTATAATGCAAAGAAAATAAACCAAAAGTTGAATCGTTGGAACAATTTAAAAGAAACCACTCGGTTATTTTAAAAGAGCAGAATTTTTAATTGCGGAGCTTTAACTACTCCTTTTAAAAAGCTATCAGGTTCCTTCGATTATATCAAGTTCACTACGTTCACGGTTTCGCCAAAACCAGTCGTAGCCCTCCGTCATTTCTTATGAATGGTCAGTAGTATTCAAGCTATGTTTGTTTGGCCCTCAGTCAAGACATAGTGATTGGTAGCTGCTGGGGTATTCATTTGTTGCATAGATAGATGAGTTGGTTTGGGACAGTCGTATTACTTTGTTTGGCCCTTAGTCAAGAGTATATACAGATGGGTTCAAATCAACAGGATAATGATGGGCAGAACATGACATGTGACTTATGATTTGTTGGCCCTTAGTCAAGGTCATAAGAACATGGGGCAAAAATCTATATCGGGAATTTCTAAAGAAACTGAAATTTGCAAAGAGATGCATACCATTTGGAGTTTGATGAATGTTGGTAGGATTCCTTCAACATTATCATACGATGATATTTGGATCCCGATCCTACTGTGAGTATATGCTACTTATCAGGAGATTCGTCACTTAACGATCAATGCTATAAACCAAGTGCCGAGAAAGGTGTCAGCGGGGCTACACCCCCAGAGAAAAGAGGTTATTTAATTAAGGAACTTCGCGAAAGCGTTGGAAAACCTCCCTCGAAGTATCAACACTAGCCTGGCTGAACGGTTAAGCAAGTATTGTACAGTAAGAATAGTCCTGGCTAATTCTTCTTTTATGGTTTGAGGAAGGATTCGAGAAACAGTGGGAGCCATCCAGTTAGATAAATTAAAAACCAATCTAAACTTGCAAGAGCATCATGCTAAAGTGTTTTCTTCTCTCTCTCATTGCAGCGACCTTGTGACCATGACTAGGTTACATCTAGATAACAAGTTGACTGAATCTAACTTATATGACTGGCAAAGGTCTGTCCAGATGACCATTTCCTATGACAAGCTGGACCACCCTATTACTACTCAAGATCCCGCCGTCCCAGGTCCAGTTTCCACCGTCACGGATATGGATATCCGTCAGACAAAGGAAAAGGATAAAGCGAAAGCCAAGTGCCTCGTGTTGGCTTCAGTTGATGGTATATACCAGAAGCAGCACGAGAAGATGGACTCTGTTTCCATCTTTCTCCATAACAAAGATTTATATGGAGAGCAATCTCATATTGCAAGATATGAGGCCTCGAACGAATTAATTCAAGCGAGGTCGGCTGACGGGTCATCTGTAAGGGACGACGTCCTTACGATGACTAGCTATATTGATGAGCTCAAGGACCCGGAGACCACGTTGGGAAACAGGTCATATGCTGACGTATTTCCACAGTCCCTACCCTCTACTTATACCCTGAAAGAAACCAGGGAGACACAAGCTCTGCTTAATGGAGGACCTTCTGGTGTTAACAGTGATATTTCTGGATGTTTAGTTTTCTGCTCAAGTCTCAGGTGCACAGAGAAGTATTGGGGTAGAATCTATAGTGTTTTGCTCGATCGAAATTTTACGATGTTTGCTAATTTGATTATATCTGTGTTTGTATAATGTGTTCGTAAACCTCCCCTAACTGCTAGTATGTCGGTTGGCAGGGGGTTGCACATTTCTGTAATGGTTTTTACTGTTTGTGGATGTGAACTGTATTGGACTGTTGTGATGATTAGCCGGGGTTTGTGATGGGTTATTATTTTAATTCATTCGATGTAATTGTAATATGTTGTAATATTATTTTGCGGGGCACATCCAGGTTGCGGTTGTAGCCACCGTTGTATTATTTCATTTTACTGTTTTTGCTCCTAGGATATACCTAAGGTGGGGTGCACAAACTACCGGGTACTTTGAAATGTTTAGTGGCCTACTCACTTTGTTGAGGGAGACCGCTTTACTTCGGGCATTTGACGGGTAGTTTGCCGTACCCGTAGGGGTATAGGGTGGGGTAATGGCTATTCATCACAACTGTGTAATCCGTCTTTTGTTGCAGGTTCTAACCAAACACGGATTGCTTGCAAATCCAAAAAAGTTCATATCAGAGCTGGAATGCCTATTATTGCGTCTGACGAATGTACAATATCTATATATGATAGCTATTTAGACGTCACTTATGTTTTACACCCGCGCTGGCCCAGCCCCCGCTCTGTCGTTAGTTAAGTAACCTAACGGGTGATGATGGGACCCCGTGGCGAATGCGGATGGCATAAGAGGACGTTGTATTTTCGTTGTTTTCTGCAATGATAGGTTAATGATGGGATGCATTATTTATAATGCAAAGAAAATAAACCAAAAGTTGAATCGTTGGAACAATTTAAAAGAAACCACTCGGTTATTTTAAAAGAGCAGAATTTTTAATTGCGGAGCTTTAACTACTCCTTTTAAAAAGCTATCAGGTTCCTTCGATTATATCAAGTTCACTACGTTCACGGTTTCGCCAAAACCAGTCGTAGCCCTCCGTCATTTCTTATGAATGGTCAGTAGTATTCAAGCTATGTTTGTTTGGCCCTCAGTCAAGACATAGTGATTGGTAGCTGCTGGGGTATTCATTTATTGCATAGATAGATGAGTTGGTTTGGGACAGTCGTATTACTTTGTTTGGCCCTTAGTCAAGAGTATATACAGATGGGTTCAAATCAACAGGATAATGATGGGCAGAACTTGACATGTGACTTATGATTTGTTGGCCCTTAGTCAAGGTCATAAGAACATGGGGCAAAAATCTATATCGGGAATTTCTAAAGAAACTGAAATTTGCAAAGAGATGCATATCATTTGGAGTTTGATGAATGTTGGTAGGATTCCTTCAACATTATCATACGATGATATTTGGATCCCGATCCTACTGTGAGTATATGCTACTTATCAGGAGATTCGTCACTTAACGATCAATGCTATAAACCAAGTGCCGAGAAAGGTGTCAGCGGGGCTACACCCCCAGAGAAAAGAGGTTATTTAATTAAGGAACTTCGCGAAAGCGTTGGAAAACCTCCTTCGAAGTACCAACACTAGCCTGGCTGAACGGTTAAGCAAGTATTGTACAGTGAGAATAGTCCTGGCTAATTCTTCTTTTATGGTTTGAGGAAGGATTCGAGAAACAGTGGGAGCCATCCAGTTAGATAAATTAAAAACCAATCTAAACTTGCAAGAGCATCATGCTAAAGTGTTTTCTTCTCTCTCTCTCATTGCAGCGACCTTGTGACCATGACTATGTTACATCTAGATAACAAGTTGACTGAATCTAACTTATATGACTGGCAAAGGTCTGTCCAGATGACCATTTCCTATGACAAGCTGGACCACCCTATTACTACTCAAGATCCCGCCGTCCCAGGTCCAGTTTCTACCGTCACGTATATGGATATCCGTCAGAAAAAGGAAAAGGATAAAGCGAAAGCCAAGTGCCTCGTGTTGGCTTCAGCTGATGGTATATACCAGAAGCAGCACTAGAAGATGGACTCTGTTTCCATCTTTCTCCATAACAAAGATTTATATGGAGAGCAATCTCATATTGCAAGATATGAGGCCTCGAACGAATTAATTCAAGCGAGGTCGGCTGACGGGTCATCTGTAAGGGACGACGTCCTTACGGTGACTAGCTATATTGATGAGCTCAAGGACCCGGAGACCGCGTTGGGAAACAGGTCATATGCTGACGTATTTCCACAGTCCCTACCCTCTACTTATACCCTGAAAGAAACCAGGGAGACACAAGCTCTTCTTAATGGAGGACCTTCTTCTTCTACATCCTGGTTGAAAGCAAAGGGTGAAAAGAAGAAGACCTCTACAAAGCCGATATACGGTGTCAGCAAAGTAGGAGGAAAGGGAAGAGAAAAAGTTTCGGGACTTGGTGTAGGTAAGGAAGGATAATCCTATTGTTATGGGAACGGACATTGGCAGAAGGATTGCAGGGCTTTGGAAGCCACTAGCCAGGATACGAAGCATATTGTGGCTTCAGCCTCAAGTGTGTTTGTAATTGAGAACTGTTTGTCAATTAACTCTACTTCCTGGGTACTAGATACTGGAGCAGGATCTCATATCTGTAATTCGTTACATGCTTTGAGAAACCGTAAAGTTATAAGGATAGGTGATTTGTCTCTCAGAGTTGCAAACGGAATGAGCGTGGACGCTGAATCCGTGGGAGAATATCGCCTAGGTTTGACAAGTGGGCAGATATTGATTCTACTTAACTGTCTGTATGTACCTAGTTTGACTTGTAATATCATATCAGTGTCCTCACTTTCAAGAGAGGGATATGACTTTACATTCGTAAGCGATATAGTTCACATCCACCTAAATCAAGTTCTGATTGGGTCCGGTACATTAGATGACGGTATATACGTATTGAATCAAGCTCAGGTTTTCAATGTCCAGAACACACATAAAAGAAAGTCTCCAGAAATAAATCAGGCTTTCTTATGGCATTGTAGAATAGGTCACATCAATGAAACACGATTAACAAAGTTACATAGAGAAGGATATTTGAATCCGTTCGAATATCAATCTTTTGCCACTTGTGAATCTTGTCTCATGGGAAAGATGACAAAGACTCCGTTTACTGGACACGGAGTAAGAGCGAGCGAGCTTTTAGGACACATACATAGTGACGTGTGCGGTCCAATGTCTACATATGCGCGAGGTGGTTATTCTTACTTCATTACTTTTACGGATGATTTCTCTAGGTATGGATATATCTTCTTAATGAAGCATAAATCCGAGGCCTTTGAGAAATTCCAAGAATACAAGAATGAAGTGGAAAAACAGACAGGTAAAAGTATAAAGACACTGAGATCTGATCGAGGTGGTGAATACTTAAGTGCCGAATTCCTGGGTTACTTAAAAGAGAATGTAATTCTCTCTCAGCTTACTCCTCCATACACACCACAACACAATGGTGTATCATAAAGGAAGAATCGAACCCTATTCGATATGGTTCGTTCCATGATGAGTAAGGCTGAGTTACCACGATCTTTCTGGGGTTATGCACTAGAATCAGCTGCATATCTTTTGAACCAGGTTCCAACCAAGACTGTGCCTACCACACCATATCAGATGTGGAGTGGGAAGAAACCCTGTCTAAAACATTTTAGGACATGGGGGTGTCTAGCTTTTGTAAAAAAGCAGCATCCGGACAAGCTCGAGGCACGCTCAGTACAGTGTAAGCTTGTGGGATATCCAAAGAACTCCAAGGGATATTATTTCTATTACGCAGAGGAACAAAAGGTTTTTGTTTCTCGTCATGCCCACTTCTTAGAAACTGAATTTTTAGAAAATCAGAAGAGTGGGAGCGCAGTAGAACTGGAAGAAATTCCAGAACCACAAGCTGTTACTGAAAGTTTGGTAGAACAAGAAGTTTCAGAAGAAAGGGACATACCAGCGCCTATCCGTAGAAGTAGTAGGCAGTCTCATCCGCCTGAGAGATACTATGGTTTTCTCATAGACGGGGATAGAGAAGATTGCGTCATTGATAATGACGACCCTACTAGCTTCCAGCAAGCCATTCAGAGCGGCGACTCGGTAAAATGGCCGGATGCAATGCGGACCGAAATGGAGTCCATGTACACTAACAAAGTATGGACTTTGGACACTGCTCCAGATGGGGTGAAACCCGTAGGATGCAAGTGGATCTTCAGAAAGAATATTGGTGTAGATGGACAGGTTGAAACCTATAAGGCTAGACTTGTTGCAAAGGGTTTCCGTCAAAGACCTGGTTTGGACTATGACGAAACCTTTTCTCCAGTGGCTATGCTGAAATCCATTCGGGTCCTTCTTGCTATTGCTGCCTTCCATGATTATGAGATCTGGCAGATGGACGTAAAGACGGCCTTTCTAAATGGTAATTTAGAAGAGAACGTCTATATGGATCAGCCAGAGGGATTCATTCAGAGTGGGAGCAGCGGTAAAGTATGCAAGCTGCTTAAGTCCATTTATGGACTAAAGTAGGTATCGCGGAGTTGGAACATCTGTTTTGATGATACTGTCAAAGAATTCGACTTTATCAAAAATCCAGATGAACCATGCATATACAGTAAGATTGTAGGGAGAGTTGTTGTATTCTTCGTCTTGTACGTGGATGATATTCTCCTAATAGGAAATGATATTCCTATGCTACAGTCAGTCAAAAGATTCTTGTCATAGAAATTCTCCATGAAGGACCTGGGTGATGCAACCTACATTCTGGGGATCCAGATCTATTGTGATAGATCAAAGAGGATGTTGGGACTTTCACAGTCCAGGTACATTGACACCATATTGAAAAGATTCAGTATGGAAGATTCTAAGCGCGGTAACCTACCGGCTTGTCACGGAATCACCCTCTCCAAAGAGATGTCTCCCAAGACTGATTTGGAAAGGGAACGCATGTCGATTATACCCTACGCTTCTGCGGTAGGCTCTATAATGTATGCGATGTTATGTACCAGACCAGATGTAGCATACGCGTTGAGTGTTGTAAGCCGGTATCAGGCAAACCCAGGGGAGAATCACTGGATAGCAGTAAAGAACATTCTCAAGTACCTGAGGAGGACTAAGGAGATGTTCTTGGTTTACGGCGGAAAAGACCTCAGGATGGAGGCCTATGCTGATTCCGGCTTCCAGAGTGACAAGGATGACTCTAAGTCCATGTCGGGTTATGTCTTTACCCTCAATGGAGGGGCGGTCTGTTGGAAGAGTTTTAAGCAGGACACCGTTGCTGACTCAACGATGGAAGCAGAGTACATAGCTGCTTGCGATGCTGCAAAAGAAGCTGTCTGGATGAAGAAGTTCCTCACAGAACTTCAGGTGGTTCCTACCAGTGTTAGTCCAATACCTCTGTATTGCGACAACAACGGCGCTATAGCTTTAGCGAAGGAACCCAGGTCCCATCAGAAGTCCAGACACATCTTAAGGCGGTATCACCTGATCAGGGAGATCGTTGATCTCCGGGAGATCGAGGTAAAGAGAGTAAATACAGAAGATAACATTGCTGATCCATTCACTAAGGCCCTACCTCAGATTCAGTTCGAGAGGCTACTCGAGATCATCAGTCTTCGTTACGCCAGTACATGGCCCTAGTGCAAGTGGGAGATTGTTAGTGTTTATGCCCTATAAGGCCATTACTGTATCATACTAGTTTGTATATTACTTAATGGAACCTTGGGATATTCACATGTATATAACAGTCTTGCTAAGCATGGTAGTATGCTACTTGGTTTTTCTATCTTAATATGTGAGTATACGTATTGATAGAGCTCTTAGGATCTTGCTTGACTACCAGCGTTGTGATGGCAGTCACACAAGTGGGGGCTGGGTAGTCTACAAGCACATCCTTATTCAGGTCCCTAGTCGTAGGATTATCGAGACAGGGCATCGATACTCCGGAGTAGACTAGTGTGTACGCTTCTCATCCCAGTTGGGGAGATGGTCTGTCCTACAGCCGTCAGTACGTCGTACTGGAGATAGTATGCAGGTGCTCGTTAGGTTATGAGTACACCGGACAGGACTCACAGGGAACTGTTGGTTGGTTTTATACCAGTCGTCGGTAAACAGTTCCCAGGTGACATGAGTACAGCACAGTCCGCAGACTTGACACTGCTACTTCGCCTCGAGTGTGTCCCACTGTTCTTAGATTGCTACCCTACCACGGCTCAAAGGAGTCGTGCAAACAGGTAGCAGTTGGGTGCAGTCCCGAGCACTTAGAGGCAGTGGCGGTTAGACAGGATTCGTCTCTCCCGATATTGGGGGTTGATATCGCGCTGTGTCAGAGAGCCATTACGCAAAGTCCCTGGCCAGGGCAAGCGAGATTTGCTGGTAGGTTCCAGTAGTTTCTCAGGGTGTAATGGGCTTCGCTCCGACACGACTTATACCGCTATTAGGGGACTGACGCTTGCCACCCCCCTAGGCCCGATATGCGATAGTCTTAGACGAACGGACCGGACTGTACGGAGATTGTCACATCAGACTCAGTAGGAGTTCGGATGGGTTTCCTCATCGGCCTTCTTATCGACATCTACCTGGGGACCGTTACGTACAGCTAGTGCCGCTTGCGGTCTGTAGTTAAACCCACTGCCAGCGTAGTAGTCGAGTCTCTAGAGTCCCATACAGAGAGTTTCCCTACTCCAGGCGAAACAATATAGAGGTCGTATGGTTTTACGATAAGGGTTCGGACGCATACGTGTGTTTACGCACGTACGACTTTCGGACAGTTTTTACTAGTCGGCTTTGGTTTAAGCCAGTTACTAGTATCCGGTTATTGGATTTATACAGTCTAAAGTTTTTCCGTGTTTTCACGGATAGAAGGGGCGTTCTCGTAATTGCGCGAGAAGCTTCTAGAAGATAGTGACTAAGGGGGTTAAGGTGGCATATACATTAAATGAGATTAGTGAGTCATATGGATGATTCATCCATGTCATTAATGCATCATAAATGCTTCATGACTCATGGAGATGAATCACCATTAGATATTTATCAAGCATGGTTGTAAATCATTTTCTTTTCTTTTCTTGAAAAAAAATAATGCTTGATATATATTATGATAACTCATTTTCTCATTTAATTATTATTCTCACCTTCTCTCTCCTCAAGCTTCCTCTCTTCAAACCCTAATCCTCCCCTCTCATGTGTTGAGTACAAGGATTAGTTAGACTACTTAATCCATAACCCTCACTCTATATCATCTAGGTACTTTGATTAGCACTTAAAGAAACCTAGTTGCCTCAAGTTTAGAGGCAAAGCTTGGAGTAAAGCTCTCGTGGTGGATCGTCTACTACTTGGAGAAGGCCGAGGAGGAGGTGGAGTTCGTAAAGACGAAGGACACGGTTCTTTAGGTATAATCACTTCACATAGTAGTTTAGAACTTCTATGATAGTTATTAGTTATCGTTTAGCTTCGATTCATGCGGTTAGTCGATGTTTAAGCAAAGAACAAGATCGTTTTTCATATTTCCGCCTCCCCGCAAGTCGTGGGGTGTTGTACATCGACTTACAGTTCCTCACCCACCTGAGAGATACTTCGGTTTTCTCTATGACAGTGGGAGCGAGGATTGCATCATAAGATGATGACCCAACTAGTTTCGAGCTGGCCATCAGGAGTGGGGACTCTATGAGAATGGCTGGATGCTTAGCGATCTAAGATGGATTCCTTATACACCAACAAAGTATGGACTTTGGTTTCTTTATCTGAAAGGTTAAATCCCCATCAGGAGCAAGTATATCTTGAGAAGATTACTTGGTGTACATGGAAAAGTTGAGACTTTCAAAGCTATGCTTAAAGTCCATCCAGATCCTACTTGCCACGGCTATATACCATGACTACGATATGTGGCGGTTGGGTGTCATGACTGCTTTTCTAAATGATGATTTAGTAGAGAGCATCTATAAGTACACAGCCAGAGGGCTTCGTAGACAGTGGGAGCAGCGAAAACGTGAGCAAGATGTTTTATGTGATAAATCAAGCATCGCGGAGTTGGAACGTCTGTTTTGATGAGGTAGTCAAAGAGTTTGACTTCATCAAAACGGTAGATGAACCTTGTATATACAAAAAGGTAGTAGAGAGTATGGTGGTGATTCTTGTAGAGTACGTGGATGACATACTCTTGATAGGGAAGGAGTTTCCTATGCTACGCTCGGTCAATCTCCTCTTATCACAATGATTCTCCATATAGGATCAAGGTGATACCTCCTAAATCCTGGGTTATGGATCTATGGGATAGATCTAATTGGATGTTAAGAATCTCACTAGTTGTAGTGAGATAGTATCAAACGATCCAAGGGAGAATCACTGGAAAGGTTCCAGGGTGATAAGGACGACTGAATGTCAGTCGCGGGCTTTGTCTTTACCCTCAGTGGAGGGACGGTATGTTGGAAGAGTTCTAAGCTAGATACCGTGACTTACTAGATGATTAAAGGCAAGATACATCGTTACCAAGGATGCTAGTCTGGATATATTTAAGTTCATGAGATGAACTTCGTTCCTGCCATTGTGTGACAATGGAGTTGTGGCTTATGCCAAGGAACCCCTGTCCCATTTGTGATCCAGATATATTCTTAGGCAATATCACCTGATCATAGAGATGGTTGATCTCCAGGTACATCAAGGTTAGGAGAGTAGACACGGAGGACAACAGCGCGGATCCACTCACAAAGGCCTATTTCCCAGTAGAGACTTTTATGGGATGGTTGAGTATGAGATACTTCAACCACAGCTGATTGTTGGGTATGCGATACCACAACAAATGGCCCTAGTGCAATTGGGAGATTGTTAGTTATATTATGCCCTAGAGGCCATTACTGTACATACGATGTATATTGTAGTGGATGCTTGGACATATATTGGGAGGACTTTCTTGCTCGACATGATAGTATGCTATCTGGTTACCCTTTATCTTAACATGTACTCTGATTGTCTCTATATCACATGTTGATAAAGCCCTTAGGATGAGTACTTGACTACCAGGACTATGATGCGGATCATACTAGTGGGGACAGTGTGTAAGTCCATGCTACCCTTCCCCGGTTCTTATGGGGTTGCGGAAGTGGTGAAAAACGATTTTCAAGAGGGTGGTAACATGGACTACCAATACGGATCTTTGTTAAACGACTAACTAACAACCTAACAAGAGTTTACCTACTCGGTTAGGGGGCTATACCTTACTTGAACTCCTTCATCTTTGACTCCTCCCGGTGTACGGATCGGCCTCACCTCGTCGTCTCCTTGCGCCGAAGATGGATCCACCCGAAAGCTTCTACCTTTAGCTTCTTCTTCGAACTTTGAAGAAACTAGATCACTTGGCTTGCTAGGCCTTGTGAACTAGAATGAGTAGAGGAATGTTTTGGTGTCTTTTTATCTCTAAAGCAATGAGTCTCAACACATGAGAATGATTTGCCTTGAGCTAGAGAGAGCAAGAGGAAGAGGGAGAGCTTGAGAATGAGAGAGCTCAAGAGAGAGAAAGCAAATGAAAGAAATGAGCCATTCTTTTCTCATTCTCACCTCTCATAATCCAAAAGCCATCATAACAAAAATAATAATCAAGTATTGTTTGATGGTTTAAGTCAAAATGGCTATATCATTTCATGCACTCATTTTGCATAAATAAATAAGCAAGCAAAAGTCTTTGCCATGGAATGATAGCCATTGTCATGATGATGGTCAACTAGTCCAACCTAGTCAACCGGTCAACAAAGTCAACCCCTCAACAACCATGTCACTATAATACTTAATTAATATTAATGTTAATAATATTTCTTATTCTCATTAGGGTTAAGCAAAAGTCAATGGTCAACGGTCAACAGTCAATAACCCCAATGAGAATCCTCTGCCTCTGTCTCTCTGTCAACTGTGCATACACACCCGCATCCGCGTTCCGAGGAACACGAATACAAACGAGAAAAAAGCAATCCCAAAACGTACACTAGGATCTGGCTTAAACCAAAGCCTGCTAGTGTTAACTGTCCGGACACTGTACGTGCACAAGTGCACGGATGTGACCGAACCCTGTCGCAAAACCATGCGACCCCTACTCTTTTGCCTAAAAGCGAATAGCTTTCTGTGTGGGACTCTAAAGACTCGACACTATGCTGGCAGTGGGTTTAACCACAGACCGCAAGCGGTACTAGCTGTGCGTAATGGTCCCCAGGTAGATGCCGACAAGAAGACGGACGAGGTGAAACCCATCTGAACTCCTACTGAGTCTGAATATGACAATCTCTCTGTACAGTCCGGTCTGTTCGTCTGATACATCGCATGGCGGGCCTAGGGGGCGGTAAACGTCAGTCCCCTAATAGCGGTACAAGTCGTGTCGGAGTGAAGCCCAGAACACTCTGAGATAACACTGGAAACCTACCAGTATATCTCGCTTGCCCTGGCCAGGGACTACTCGTGTAATGGTTCTCCTAGACACAGCGCGATGTCAACCCCCAATACCGGGAGAGACGAATCCTGTCTAACCGTCACTGCCTCCAAGTGCTTCGGGACTACACCCAACTACCACCTGTTTGCACGACTCCTTTGAGCCGTGGTAGGGTAGTAATCTAAGTGCAGTGGGAACACACTCGAGGCGAAGTGACAGTGTCAAGTCAGCGGACTAAGCTGTACTCATGTCACCTGGGAACTGATAACTGACGATAGGTATAGTACCAACCAACAGTTCCCGACGAGTCCTGTCCAGTGTACTCATAACCCAACGAGCACCCGCATACTATCTCCAGTACGACGTACTGATGGCTGTGGGACAGACCATCTCCCACACTGGGATGAGAAGCGCATATGCTAGTCTACTCCGGAGTATCGATGCCCTGTCTCGATAGTCCTGCGACTAGGGACCTGC
This sequence comes from Agapanthus africanus, assembly GCA_030015575.1. NCBI lineage: Eukaryota > Viridiplantae > Streptophyta > Magnoliopsida > Asparagales > Amaryllidaceae > Agapanthus > Agapanthus africanus. The sequence goes on along the minus strand of JASDDO010000012.1, from coordinate 294,004,751 downwards.
ATAAGGATGTGCTTATAGATTACCCAGCCCCTACTAGTGTGACTGCCATCACAACGCTGGTAATCAAGCAAAGATCCTAAGGGCTCCACTAATGTGTATAGGTGATATACTAAAATAAACACATGTACACATTGAAATAGAAACAAACCAAGTAGCATACTACTATATTGAGCAAGATTGTCTATACAAGGTGAATATCCCAAGCTTCCATTAAGTAATATACAAACTAGTATGATACAGTAATGGCCTCTAGGGCATATACACTAACAATCTCCCACTTGCACTAAGGCCATGTACTGGCATATCGAAGACCTATCATCTCGATCAGCCGCTCGAACTGAGTCTGGGGTAAGGCCTTTGTGAGTAGATCAGCAGTGTTATCTTCCGTAGAAACTTTCCGAACCTCGATCTCCTGGCGACCCACGATCTCCCTGATCAGGTGATACCGCCTCAAGATGTGTCTGGACTTCTGATGGGACCTTGGTTCCTTCGCTAAAGCTATAGCCCCGTTGTTGTCGCAATACAGAGGTATTAGATCAACAATGGATGGAACCACCTGAAGTTCAGTTAAGAACTTCCTGACCCAGACAGCTTCTTTTGCGGCATCTGCAGCAGCGATATATTCCGCTTCCATCGTCGAGTCAGCAACGATTTCCTGTTTGGAACTCTTCCAACACACCGCCCCTCCATTGAGGGTAAAGACATAACCCGACATGGACTTGGAATCATCCTTGTCACTCTGGAAGCTGGAGTCAGCAAAGGCCTCGATCTGGAGGTCTTTTCCGCCATACACCAAGAACATCTCCTTAGTCCTTCTCAGGTACTTGAGAATGTTCTTTACTGCTATCCAGTGTTTCTCCCCAGGGTTTGACTGATACCGGCTTACCACACTCAGTGCATAAGCTACATCTGGTCTGGTACACAACATCGCATACATTATAGAGCCTACCGCAGAAGCGTAGGGTATAATAGACATGCGATCCCTTTCCAAATCAGTCTTGGGAGGCATCTCTTTGGAGAAAGTGATCCCGTGACAAGCCGGTAGATTACCGCGCTTGGAATCTTCCATACTGAATCTTTTCAGTATGGTGTCGATGTACCTGGACTGTGAAAGTCCCAGTATCCTCTTGGATCTGTCACGATAGATCCGGATCCCCAGAATGTACGAGGCATCACCCAGGTCTTTCATGGAGAACCTGTGTGACAAGAACCCCTTGACAGATTGTAGCATAGGAATGTCATTTCCTATTAAGAGAATGTCATCCACGTATAAAACGAGGAATACTACAGTTCTCGCTACAAATCTACTATAGATGTATGGTTCATCTGGATTTTTGATAAAGCCAAATTCCTTGACCGTCTCATCAAAACAGATGTTCCAACTCCGCGATGCCTGCTTCAGTCCATAGATGGACTTAAGCAACTTGCACACCTTTCCGCTGCTCCCACTCTGAATGAAACCCTCTGGCTGGTCCATATAAACACACTCCTCTAAATTTCCATTTAGAAAAGCGGTCTTTACGTCCATCTGCCAAATCTCATAATCGTGGAAGGCAGCAATGGCAAGAAGGATCCGAATGGATTTCAGCATAGCTACTGGAGAAAAGGTCTCGTCATAGTCCAAACCAGGTCTTTGACGAAAACCCTTTGCAACCAGTCTAGCTTTATAGGTCTCAACCTGTCCATCTACACCAATCTTCCTTTTGAAGATCCACTTGCATCCTACGGGTTTTACCCCATCTAGAGCAACGTCCAACGTCCATACTTTGTTGGTGTACATGGACTCCATTTCGGTCCGCATTGCATCCAGCCATTTTACCGAGTCAACGCTCTGAATAGCCTGCTGGAAGCTAGTTGGCTCATCATAATCTATGATGCAATCCTCTCTATCCCCGTCTATGAGAAAACCGTAGTATCTCTCGGGCGGATGAGACTGCCTACTACTCCTGCGGAGCGGCGTAGGAATGTCATTTTCTTTTGAACCCTCTGGTTCTACTAAGCTTTCAGTAATAGTCTGTGGTTCTGGAATTTCTTCCAGTTCTATTTCGCTCCCACTTGTTTCTTTTTCTAAGAACTGGTGTTCCAGAAAATGGGCATTACGAGAAACAATGATCTTTTGTTCCTAGCAGAGATACCCCTTGGAGTTCTTTGGGTATCCCACAAACTTGCACAGTACTGAGCGTGCCTCGAGTTTGTCTGCATGCTGCTTTTTGACAAAAGCCGGACATCCCCAGATCTTCAGATATTGAAGATAGGGTTTCTTCCCACTCCATATCTCATATGGTGTGGTAGGCACAGTCTTAGTAGGAACTCGGTTCAAAAAGGTATGCAGCTGATTCTAGTGCATATCCCCAGAATGATCGCGGTAACTCAGTGTTACTCATCATGGAACGTACCATATCCAATAGGGTCCGGTTCCGTCTCTCCGATACACCGTTATGTTGCGGAGTGTATGGAGGAGTAAGCTGAGAGAGAATTCCATTCTCTTTTAAATAGTCCAGGAACTCGGCACTCAAGTATTCACCACCTCGATCCGATCTTAGTGTCTTGATACTTTTGCCGGTTTGTTTTTCTACTTCATTCTTATATTCCTGGAATTTTCCAAAGGCTTCGGATTTATGTTTCATTAAGAAGACATAACCGTACCTTGAAAAGTCATCCGTAAAAGTAATGAAGTAAGAATAACCGCTTCGTGCATGTGTAGACATTAGACCGCACACGTCGCTGTGTACGAGTCCCAAGAGCTCGCTCGCTCTTACTCCGTGTCCAGTGAACGGAGTCTTTGTCATCATTCCTTTGAGACAGGATTGACAAGTGGCATATGATTGATATTCGAATGGATTCAAATATCCTTCTGTATGTAACTTCGTCAACCTTCTCTCATTGATGTGACCCAGTCTACAATGCCATAAGAAAGTCTGATTTATTTCCAGAGACTTTCTTTTGTGTGTATTCTGGACATTGAAAATCTGTGGTTGGTTTAATACATATATACCATTGCTTAATGTACCTGACCCAATCAGAACTTGATTAAGGTGAATGTTTACAACATTACTTACAAACGCAAATTCATAACCTTCTTTAGAAGTCAAAGATACAGAAATGATATTACAAGTTGCGTTGGGTATGTTAGTTATATGTATGTCCTAGAGGCCATTACTGTACATTGGATGTATATTGTAGTGGATGCTGGGACATATATAGGTAGGACTTTCTTGCTCGACATGATAGTACGCTATCTGGTTGCTCTTTATCTTAACATGTATACTTTCTGTCTCTCTGATTACATGTTGATAAAGCCCTTAGGATGTGTACTCGACTTCCAGGACTATGATGAAGATCATACTAGTGGGGTCTGGGTAGTCAATGGGTACATCCTTCATTGTTCCTAGTCGTGGGAATATCGAGACGGGACATCGATATTCCAGAGTAGACTAGCGTATATCTTCTCGACCCATGTGATGGGCGATGGATGATCCCATATCCATTGGTGTTTGACATCGGAGATGGTATGCGGGTGCTCAGTGGAGACTGGGTACACTGAACGGACTCGCCGAGAACTCCCAGATGGTATTATACCTCACGTCAGATGGCAGTTCTCTGGTGACACTGGTGCAGCTTAGTCTGTTGACCCGAGATCGTCATAAAGTCTTGTGTGTCTCCCACTGTGCTTTGATTTCCACCCTACCACGGCTCTACTGAGTCGTGCAAACAGGTGGTTTTTGGGTACAGTCCCGATTCACATGGAGGCAATGAGCGATAAGAGGGGATTCGTCTCTCCCGGTATTGGGGGTTGATGTTGCGCAATGCACGGCTGGCCATAACAGGAAATCCCTGGCCAGGGTTGCAGTGATATACTGGTAAGAGTTATCAGTAGTTTCACGATTGTTATGGACCTAACGTCGGCATGACTTATCAAGCTACTAGGGTCTGACGTTTACCACCCCTAGGCGAGATATGCGACATATCAGACGAACAGACCGAACTGTACGGTAAGTGTTACTGGTTGGATTCACAGGAGTGTGAGCGGGCTTGCTCGTCGATCTTCTGATCGCTCAATACCCGGGTGGCCGTTACGTTTAGCAGACCGCTTGCGGCTTGTGGGTGCTTGATATGATCATCATCTGCTGCCGGCGTATTGACGAGTCTTTAGAGTCCTACACAGAGGTTTCCTGGCTCAAGCGAAACGAAATAGGAGCGCATATGAGATATGTGCGGGACCGAGAATAATGCGTGTATGTGATACCGTATTCTATTCTCGCGATGAATGTATCGAATGGTTGTATGCGATATAACATAGTTATCGAATCAAGGATTGATTCGATAAGCCGATACATTGGATATTAGTCGGTTATATGTGATATGACCGGATCGTTAAATCAAGTGTTGATTTAATGATTTAATGCATAATTATATATTTGATATATTGCTTTGCATTAACTAGCATTGGTTCACTTAAAAAGGATTTTCTCACTTGATTTGCACATTGTATATGTGATATATTTTTGTGCACTTGTTTGTGTTAGTTATATGTATGCCCTAGAGGCCATTACTGTACATTGGATGTATATTGTAGTGGATGCTGGGACATATATAGATAGGACTTTCTTGCTCGACATGATAGTACGCTATCTGGTTGCTCTTTATCTTAACGTGTATACTTTCTGTCTCTCTGATTACATGTTGATAAAGCCCTTAGGATGTGTACTCGACTTCCAGGACTATGATGCAGATCATACTAGTGGGGCCTGGTAGTCAGTGAGTACATCCTTCATTGTTCCTAGTCGTGGGAATATCGAGACGGGGCATCGATATTCCAGAGTAGACTAGCGCATATCTTCTCGACCCATGCGATGGGCGATGGATGATCCCATATCCATTGGTGTTTGATATCGAAGATGGTATGCGGGTGCTCAGTGGAGACTGGGTACACTGAACGGACTCGCCGAGAACTCCCAGATGGTATTATACCTCACGTCAGATGGCAGTTCTCTGGTGACACTGGTACAGCTTAGTCTGTTTGACCCGAGATCGTCATAGAGTCTTGTGTGTCTCCCACTGTGCTTTGATTTCCACCCTACCACGGATCTACTGAGTTGTGCAAACAGGTGGTTATTAGGTACAGTCCCGATTCACATGGAGGCAATGAGCGATAGGAGGGGATTCGTCTCTCCCGGTATTGGGGGTTGATGTTGCGCTATGCTCGACTGGCCATAACAGGAAATCCCTGGCCAGGGTTGCAGTGATATACTGGTAAGAGTTATCAGTAGTTTCACACATGTCATGGACTTCACGTCGGCATGACTTATCGAGCTATTAGGGTCTGACGTTTACCACCCCTAGGCGAGATATGCGACATATCAGACGAACAGACCGGACTATACGGTAAGTGTTACTGGTTGGATTCACAGGAGTGTGAGCGGGCTTGCTCGTCGATCTTATGATCGCTCAATACCCGGGTGGCCGTTACGTTTAGCAGACCGCTTGCGGCTTGTGGGTGTTTGATATGATCATCATCTGCTGCCGGCGTATTGACGAGTCTTTAGAGTCCTACACAGAGGTTTCCTGGCTCAAGAGAAACGAAATAGGAGCACATATGGGATATGTGCGGGACCGAGAATAATGCGTGTATGTGATACCGTATTTCATTCTCGCGATGTATGTGTCGAATAGTTGTATGCGATATAACCTAGTTATCGAATCAAGGATTGATTCGATAAGCCGATACGTTGGATACTGGCCGGTTATATGCGACATGACCGGATCATTGAATCAAGTGTTGATTTAATGATTTAATGTATAATTATATATTTGATATATTACTTTGCATTAACTAGTATTAGTTCACTTTATATGGATTTACTCACTTGTATTGCACATTGTATATGTGATATATTTTTTTGTGCACATGATTGTATCATGTTTGATGATACATTCTTGCTTGGTTTTGTGTAAAGTATTAAACCATGGTTAGTTAGTGGTTAGGGTATCATTTCATTTGCTTATTCATTTATCTATTTATTTATTTTATTTATTTCATTTGAAAAGAAAAAGAGAAAAGAATGGTTGCTATTTTTGTTTTTATTTGAAGCTTCTTGAAGCTTTGAACAAGTCCACCATTCTTGTCTCTTCTCTAACCCTAACCACTCATCTAACCTTAGTTAAATCTCTACACTAAACCATGGTTGAAGTCATGATAAGTATTGATTTATTTATCAAACAATTTAACACTTATCATATCTTCTTCTTCTTCTTCATCTTCTTCAACATGAAGAAAAAGCTTGCCTCTTCAATGGCAACTAGCCAAAACAAGTGAGAAATCCAAATCTAAAGTCTACCCACTTCCTATTTCTTCATCCTCTACTACTTGCCATGTAGTAGAGTGTGTTGTCTTCATAAGTTTCTTGACTTGGCGAAGGCGGAGCTCGAGTTTGTGATGCCTCGACGTAGATCATCTTCGGCATCGAACCGATGATCAAGCCCGCCCATTTCTTCGATGAAGCCGATGCTAGAGTTCGGGATTCGATTTGGACAGCGGAGGGAGATCATCGTGGAGCTTAGGAAGTGGTGGACCGGATCTACAAAGGTTGTAGCCCCTTTCCTTTAGTTATATTTCCGTTTACATGCTTGCTTCGCCTATATATCTAGTTAACGATCCATATTAGGGTTTGTAGGCACAAGGAATTTTTTGATTTGTGCATGTTTGATCACTTGTGAGACTCCATTAGAGTGCCTAGGAACCCTACAGTTTGTATCATGTTTGATGATACATACTCACTTAGGTTTGTGTAAAGAATTAAACCATGGTTAAGTTAGTGGTTAGGGTTTACTTTTATCTTATTCATTTATTTATTTTTTCATTTTGGAAAGATAAATAAATCATGGTGGCTTTCTTTGTTTGTTTGTTGAAGCTTCATGAAGCTTTGAACAAGTCCACCATTCTTGTCTCATGCTTAACCCTAACCATTCAACCTAACCTTAGTCAATTCTCTACACCTAACTAAGGTTAAGATTATGATAAGTATCATATTGTTTTCTATTTTAAATAATACTTATTATATTCTTTCTTCTTCTTCTTCATCTTCAACAATGAAGAAAGCTTGCCTCCATCAATGGCAACTTGTGAAAATGAGTGAGAAATCCAATTCCAAAGTGAACCCACTTCCTATTTCTTCATCCTCTACCTCTTGCCAAGTAGTATAGGGTGTTTTCTTCACAAGTTTCATGGCTTGGTGAAGTTGGAGCTTGATCTTGTGTTGCCTCGACGTAGATCATCTTCGGCATCGAAGCCGACGACCTAGCCCGCCCATTTCTCCGATGAAGCCGATGCTAGAGTCCGGGATCTGATATGGACAGCGAGGGGACTTCATCACGGAGCCATGGAGGTAGAGGACCAGATCTACAAAGGTTTTAGCCCCTTCCCTTTAGCTATAAATTCGTTTATTTGCATTGCATCGTCTATACATCTAGTTAACGATCCGTATTAGGGTTTATAGGCACATGAAAATTTTGAATTAGCCATGTTTGATCCCTTGTAAGACCTCATTAGTGTGCCTAGGAACCCTACAGTGGTATCAGAGCCTAGCTAGAGCCTTAGGCGATGCGTAGACGGAGTTAGAAGTCCGATCGAACCGAAACCCTAATTCAAAGTTGCTCTCTGTACATTTTTTGAAAACGGGGATATTTGAGAATTAAAAATATGCAGAAAAACCAGCAGGAGATTCTAAGAATTACTGAGAAGCCCGTACTCCTGAGTCCATCAAAGCGCGGCGGAACCGCGGCATTAGCATGCCTAATGCGGCGGTTCCACGGCCATCTAGTCTCCTCTGTTATTCAAATTTACACCGTAATTCCTATTTTGCAGTGTTGGTTTTCCTGGGAATTTTTAATCTGAACTCAAGAGTTGAGTTTTCTGGGTTGTATTGGGGACTCGGTGTTTCGATCGGATTATCTAATTTTGTCTGTGTGTTTTTCCGGGGAATTTTAGAATATGTTAAAAAGTTCGAGCGGATATAAATACCCACTTTTTCCCCTGCCGGGAAATTTCCAATTGTTGGATTTTTCCTTAGTTTAACGACGTTCTAAGTAGTGCAAGTAACGCGATGGTCCCTCTAGAAGACAACAAACCTTAACTCGATTATGTGACCGTCTAGAACTGCCCTTTGAACCTTAGGGTTTGGGGCAGTACCACATGCCACATGTGAGGCGTTGGCTTGACCCTTCTACGGCTGGACCGTTGGTACTGAGGCATGAACTGAATGTTTTTAGACTTATTTCATGTGTTGAGCTGTATCGGGAAACTTGGGTGTTCGATTGTTCGATCGGAAAGTTTAACATTTTCTATTTATCCGGAATGTGATACAATACTTGGAATTCACAAATAGTTATGAGATAACTGAATGAATGTTATAAACATAGCAGTTTAGTCTCACTTGATCGGTTGCCACGGAATTTTGATGAGATCAAAAGTCCGTCGCAATCACGTAGCATACGCGAATACTCGCCGGGTAAACTTAATAGACAGCCTCACCCCATAGCCTCGACTAAGTGACTGTAGGAGAACCCCGTCGCCGAAAGCATCCGTTTGGGTGCTCGCGGTAGCGGTGTTCCGCCTTGGTGCACTTCGTCGACGGTATCAGGGGTGCGGCCGCCTACTAAAGTTTGCGACGAGCATTCGATCAGTTTTTCGGGAATATTGTTGAATTGCCCGACTTGATATTGAAAAGTGTTTTCGATAATGAGACTAAAATGCGGGGTTTATAATTGTTAGGCATGCGATGTCTAAGGAATTCATTTGTTTAGGCATGCGATGTCTAAAGAGTTTGCGGATTCCAACTGTTGTAGTTTTACACTTTCTTTTCTGTGACCGTAAGTGTAATATGTGATATCGCCGGTTTCGTTGCTATATGTCAACGACAATTGGGATGGGCATATTTACTTACGTTGATGACATGTGATGTTATGTATTGCTGGATATGTTATATTGGATTGTCGTGTTCGAATAGCCGGGGGGGTTTTATATGAGATGAGTGTTTTTCTTTTTCATTCATGTAAAAACTTGTATGTAATATTCTTTTATTGGGGCACTTCCAGGTTGTGGAAGATGTCACCCATTGTATATTATTTACTTTTCCGCATTAGGATAGACCCAAGGAGGGGAGCACAAGTAACCGGGTTCTAGGGTCCAGTGGGAGACCATCTCGAGGAGTCGAGTTCGGGTCTCCTAACCCTAGAATTGGTAGGGTTGCTTGCCGCTCTCGTAGGGGTCTAGGGGTGTGGGATTGGCTATTCATCACGACCGTGGAATCCGTGTTTTATACTGGCTCGTATCAAAAACACGGACGTCCTAGTATATCCAATATTTCATATGTTTCTTCTGCTGCGATATCTGTGATATGATCATGTGATGTTCTGTGATAGATATAATATATAGTATATATGATATATTATATAGGCGTTGCTTATGTTTTACACCCGCGTTAGCCCTGCCTCGTTCTGGCGTTAGTTACCTAATCTAACGGTGCAGACGGGACATCGAGGCGAATGCGGATGGCATAAGCGTACGTTATATTTATCTGTGATGTTTAGGTGGACTTAAATGATGGGATATTCATTAATGAGATTAATGAAAGAAAATAAACCTAATTGATGTTGTGGAATCGAATTTCAAAAATAAAACAGGTAGCTACAGTTCTTTCTTTGCATCGCGGTGTTCATTGTAGAACATCCTGCACCTTATTCGATGAGGAAAGGACCGAGATCCCTTCACCGGGAGTGACTCCTTTAGCAATAACTGGCAGATTCTACACACTCGGTTTGTCTTTTGATTGCTTCTATAGTTTCTGCTTTGCACAGTGATATATATGATATATCCCGCACCTCATTCGACGAGGAAAGGGCCGACGATCCCTTCACCGGGAGTGACCCCTTTAGCAAAACTAGAAAAGCCTCAAAAACATTCCATTTAAAAACCATTTGATTCCGCAACGAGATCAAGTTCAAAGCGTTAAAGGTTTTCTTAAAAACCAGCCGCAACCTTCCGTCATTTTAGGAAGTAGAGTACTTAGTATTCGTGTTGTGTTTATTGACCATAGTCAAGGCACAATGTACGGTAGCTAAGTGATGTCTTCCAACACCGCATATGATGCGATTAGTTAGGACAGTCGCGTGACTTTGTTGACCTTAGTTAAGGGTCATGTGGGTGGGTCTAATTAATCACGAAATGACGGGTAGAACTTGACTAGTGCTTATGATTTGTTGACCATAGTTAAGGTCATAAGCGCTGGGGGTAAAAAAAAAATCTTTATCGGGAGTTTCAAGTGTTGAAATTTGCAATGAGATTGCATACATTCTATGTGATAGTTGGATCCCGATACCCACTGCGAGTAATTGTTACTCCTGGGAGAGTTTTGCACTTTACAATTAGCCGATCAAGTAGGTGTCTAGAAAGGTGTCAATGGGATTACGCCTCTGGGAAAATGAGGTTTACTGTAATTAGGTCCGTACGAAAACACGGGGAACCTCCCTCAAAGTACCGACACTGGCCTGGCTGAAAGATTGGCGAACTTGTAGAGTGTAATTAATCCTGGCTAGTCTTTCCTTTTAAGGTTTGAAGGAAGATTTGATAAAAACAGTGGGAGCCATCCTGATTAGATAAAATATATAACCAATCTAATCTTGCAAGAGCGCACGCAGAGTGTTTTCTTCTCTCTCTCTCCAGGTAGCGACCATATCACGCCTTAATCAAGATAATAATATGGATGTATTGACCGAACCCGCTTGTTATACTGAGCTGGGGAACGTTGGTCCCGCTCCAACTTATAATTGTTATAAGACTGAGCAGGAAATAGGGGAATACCGGAATTCCTATGCCGCCCAAATGAAGAAAGTGCATATGATGCATCTCCTTCGGGTATGTTCATTACAAAGAACCGTTTCTCAGTATCCTCTGCATCCTGGGTATTTGATACCGGATCAGGATCCCTGATATGTAATCTGTTACATAGGGCTACAAAAAGGTAGAAAAACTGAGAACGGGTGATAAGTTTCATGAGACAGAAAATGGGGCAAGTGTTGCAGCCAAGTCTGTTGGTCACTGTCACCCTGTATTACCAGTACATTGATTCTGAACAAATGCTATTAGATACCAAACCTGATATACAAAATCATATCAGTCTCTTTATTAGTAAAGAAGGATATAATTTTGTATTGTTGGATATTGTTTTGAATATTTCCTATATCAAAAGTTGATCGGTTCAGGCACGTTATCTAAAAGCATTGATGTTCTAAATCAAACTACAGTTCCTAGTATACAGAACACACACAAGAGGAAGAGTTCAGAAATGAACGAATCCTTCTTGAGGCATTGTAGACTAGGTCATATCAATGCGACCCGACTAGCTGAAGTTACATTTAGATGCATATTTAAATCAGTTTGAATTTACATCTTGTGAAACTTGCCAGTCATGTCACAAAGATTAGATGACCATAGCTCTGTTTATTGGAAACAGAGAAAGAGTTAGTAAACCCTTAGGATTGATACATGATGATGTATGTAAGGTCCCATGTTTACACATGCCAAGACCGGTTCTTTGTATTTCATTACATTCTCTGATAATCTCTCAAGATTCAGACATATGTTTCTGTTGAAACACAAGTCCGAACCTTTTAAGATATTCACAGAATATAAGTTAGAAATAGAGAACCAAAAACCGGGTATAAGTAGTATGTCCTATGATAAGATCAGGGAGGAGAATACTTGTGCATAGAATTCCTGGATTATTCTAAAGGAGAATGAGATTCTCTCTCAGTATTACTCCTCTGAATACACCACAGCACAAACGGTGTATCAAGGCGGAGCAATAGCACCCTATATGATATGGTGTGCTCTATGATGAGTATCACTGAGTTACCTGTTTCTTTTTAAGGGAGTTATGCGCTTGAGAAGCTGCATACCTATTGAATTAGGTTCGAATCAGATCACTGCCTACCATTCCATATGAGATATGGTATGGGAAGAGCCTATCTCTTAAGTAAGTTAAGATTTAGGATTGTCCGGCCTATGTCTAAAGAAAAATCCGGACAAGATCGAGGCAAGGTCAGTTCTGTAGAACTGGAAAGGTTCCAGCTATACAAAACTGCAATTGATGATTTGACAGAACCAAAGGATTCTATAGTCCCCGACGAACCTCAGCCTCTCCGCCGATCTGGTAGGGTTCCTCACCTGCCTGAGAGATACCTCGGTTTCTCGATGACAGTGGGAGCGAGGAATGCATCATGAGATGATGACCCAACTAGTTTCGAGCAGGCCATCGAGAGTAGGGACTCTGTAAGAATGGCTAGATGCTTAGCGATCTGATATGGAATCCATGTACACCAGCAAAGTATGGACTTTGGCTACTATATCTGAAGGGTTAAATCCCCATCAGGAGCAAGTATATCTTGAGAAGATTACTTGGTGTAGATGGAAAAGTTGAGACTTTCAAAGCTAGACTTGTTGAAGGTTTTTTCGTCATCGACCAGGCATGGATAATGATGAAACCTTTTGTAACACCTTAGGATAAGGGTTAGTGGATAATTATAATTAAATAATGATTTTTAATAAAAAGTTTACCAAATTGTGTTTTAAATATTTTTCCTAATTTAATAAACATTTTTCTAAAATTTTCCTAGGCTTGCATACACATGTGCATGTAAACTAGGGTTTTTAAATCAAGTAAATACAATAATTATTAACCATGGTGGGTTAATTGTAGGGTTATTTCTTTTGGGGTTTAGGTAAGTCTAATTAATTAGTTAAAAAGGTTGCTTTATTTTGAATTAGTTCTTTGTGGTTGACTTGTGAGTGAGAGAGAGGGAGTGTGTGCATCATGGCAAGCCATGCTTGCAATTAATGATGAGAGAGAGAGAGGGTTGACAATTGGAAGCAATTATTTCCTCTCATTTCTTTTCTTTGTTTCTCTCATAACCCTCACACTCACACACACACACACTCTTACCTGAACCAGAAGCAGCAGCAGCAACATGGAGGCAGCAGCAGCAGCATGAGAAGTAGCAGCAGCAGCAAGAAGTAGCAGCATCAGCAGAGGGAAACAGCAACAGCAGCAAGCATCAACTTCGACTGCAGCCTCTTCTCTTCTCTTCTTCACCTTCCTCCAGCTCCCTAGGGTTAAGTATGAGGTATATTTCCTATCTTGCTTCCCTAGTTTGCCTAGTTAGTGTAGTTTTGCATCGGTTAAAGGATTTTTGTGTGTTTTAGTGCGATATGGGGTGTTTAGTGTGAACTTTGTGCTAATGAGGTGTAGATTAGTTCCAGTAGGATGCTTGAGGTTTGTTGTGACCATGTAAACCTAGTCCAACCCCTATTACACTAAAATACCACCAGATTTCATATGTGATGCAAAATGTCGTTTTTGTGCAAAGTGAACTTTTCTGGATCTGCTATTGACCCGATGAGACCTGAATGAAATTGAGGATACTGTAGCATGGTGGAGGGGATCTGAGACACCAGGTGAAACCCGACCCCCTAATTCCCTACTACGGCCGCCAAAACCGCCATTCTGGCCGCAATTTGCGGCCAGACAGGTGGTGTTTTGGGTGTTTTTGGGTTCTGTAGGTGTATTCCAGTGTGTAGGGTCTTTTGGTATATATATTTTTGTAAGATCAATTCTGTAGGAAAATCTGGGACCAAATACCTGTTTTGCCGTTTTTCTAAACCTTCGCGACACGCGCGATACGTGAGTAGGTTTGGGTTCTGCGTATCGCGGCGCGTCGGAGTAGTTTCGTGGCGTGTGAGTACACGTTTTAGCGTATCGCGCACACGCGCGATTGGTTTGCGACACAGGTTTCTCGTTGGATTATAATGTCGTGTTTTGGGACTTAAGCTTATGTGTGATATGTGTATGTGATTCTAGGTTCGCAGGCCAGTGAGACGGACGCTGCGAAGAAGGGCAAGCAAGTGGTTGGATACACTTAGCGCGAGACACGGTGAGTAGATTTCATATCTACGGGGATATCGCCCGCATGGCGTTATGCGTCAGGGCTGATAGGACTTATTTACTATATGTTGCATGCACCCCATAGACTATCATCGCATATTGCATTCTCTGCTGTGTTGATATATATATTGCTTAGAACTGATAGAACACCGCACTATTACTAACGGTTTATGTTGCACGGGCACTATTACATGCTACACACACACCGTTAGTAACTGCCATGCCACACTCACTATAGAGCTGCCATGATTATATTGCTATAGTTCGCCTCATATGTGATTTGATATGACCTTCATGTATATTGGGAGCCGCATGACATCTTTTAAAACCGGAAATGAAACTACTTTAAAAAGCGGTCTTCCCCTTATACCCATATCATGGATTGATGTATATTGTACCTCGCATTGGATTTTACTATTGGTATTGGATTTTCATGTGAGTTCTGTTTTGAGGACCGTGGAATTATTTAAGGAAAGATATGCTATTTTGAAAAACCCGGTACCTCGTGATATGATATTTTGGTGTGTCCACCACGCGTTTTCTCGGTGCTGAGACGTGTGCTTGAAACCCGATTCGAGGAGTGGATGTTCCGTTTGCGAGTTCGTGGTGGGCCCGGTATGGTTCCCCTCGGCGAGATGATCGATAGGATTTGCCGATTGAGCCTGGAGGCGGGCGAGTACCTACCGGTGATTGGTTGGACCTGGCAGTTGTCCGGAGGATACTGACCAGAGTCGAGTGATGGATGCGGGATGACCGTGCTGCCGGGGCCGAGGGCCGATACCGCAGACGGACCCCGTGGGGCCGGTCCAGATTGACGGCGCCCGATATTTGAGGATTTACGTGTCGATGCTGGACACGGGTATTTTATGATGTTTTGGGTGCCGATGTTGGGCACTCGTGATTCCTCCGAGATATACAGGATTTGAGGGCCGATGGGTGTGCCGGCGTCTGAGTATATATGGGATTTGGGTGCAGTTTGAGGCACCGATCATTGCTTTCCATGTTGACATAGTCCATGTAGATATTATTTATCCCATACTCAGTATTGATTACTATACATCTCATCCTGTGGCATTTACCTGTTAGAGTACATGCATTACTACTGTATCCACTGTTGACCTGCATTGATATCATCTGCTGGCATTAGTAGAGCCACGCTATATGTGCATGCTTGCGATCACCTTTATATGTTATCTCTATTCACGAGTTGGCAACTCACCCCCGTTGTGCCACAGTGTTTGCAGGTTGCCCTTGGGAGTAGTCACGGCTGGCTGTTACCTCATCTTTTGGCACAGATACCCCTTTTGAGCAGAGATAGCCCTTTTGCTGTTTAGGTGGGTTTTGTACGGTATCTGTTATCTTTCAGTTGTATATTGATGTATCTAGTACTCTCCATCTACCTTATGTATTGACTTAGAGACAGTTGTGAGGACGATATGTATGATTTTATATTCGGGTGTCGAGCTCGCATGTGAGCCGACGTTACTTTATGCAGTTTTATCTTTTATGATATTGACCTTGTTTTACTGTGTATTCTTCGCTACGGCGTCGTATATCATATTGTGATGCTTTATTCATGTCACTTGTTATTTCCGCTACACCTTACTTTTACCCGACTTTCGGGGCTAATGTTTTAAAAAGGAAATGTTACCAAAATTATAAAACTCATAACTTTTGAACTTAAAAAGGATTTCTACTAAAGAAATGGAAGTTTTTCAGACATTTACTATTGCCTTTACAAAATGTTTTAAATCACTCTATATTTATTGGTTTTGATTTCTGGGTTCGGCTTACTTAGCCGCGTTGCGCCTGTAGACGTTGCGTGGTTAAGTGCCGGTCACGAGTCGAATTCTCGGGTCGTGACACCTTTTCCAAGTGACTATGTTTAAGTCCATCCGGATCCTACTTAACATTGCTACATACCATGACTACGATATCTGGTGGTTGGGTGCCCTGACTGCTTTTCTAAATACTGATTTAGAAGAGAACGTCTATAAGAACACAGCCAGAGGGCTTCGTAAACAGTGGGAACAGAGGAAACGTGTGCAAGTTGCTTTACAGGATAAAGCAGGCGTCGCGGAGTTGGAACATTTGTTTTGATGTGGTAGTCAAAGAGTTTGACTTCATAAAAATGGTAGATGAACCTTGTAGGTACAAAAGGGTAGTATGGAGTATGGTAATGATCCTCGTAGAGCACGTGGATGACATACTCTTGATAGGAAAGGAGTTTCCTATGCTACGATCGGTCGATCTCCTCTTATCACATAGATTCTCCATATAGGATCAAAGTGATACCTCCTGAATCCTAGGTTTTGGATCTATGAGATAGATCTAAATGGATGTTAGGATTCTCACTAGTTATAGTAAGATGGTATCAGTTGATCCTGGGGAGAATCACTGGAAAGGTTCCAGGGTGATAAGGACGACTGAATGTCAGTCACAGGCATTGTCTTTACCCTCAGTAAAGGGACGGTATGTTGGAAGAGTTCCAAGCTAAATACCGTGGCAAACTAGACGATAAAGGCTGGTAACATCGCTATTAAAGATACTACCAAAGAGGCAGTTTGGGTGTATATTGGTTCATAAGATGAACTAGGTTCCCACCATTGTGTGACAATGGAAGTGTGGCTTTGGCCAAGGAACCATGATCCCATCAGTGACCCAGACATATTCTGAGGCAGCATCACCTGATCATGGAGATAGTTGATCTCCAGGGTGATCGAGGTAAGGAGAGAAGAATCAGAGGACAACACAGCGGATCCACTCATGAAGGCCTTTTCCCAAAGAGAGACTTTTACGGGATGGTTGAGTATGTGATACTGCAACCACTGCTACAGATGGCCCTAGTGCAAGTGGGAGATTGTTAGTTATATGTATGCCCTAGAGGCCATTATTGTACATTGGATGTATATTGTAGTGGATGCTGGGACATATATAGGTAGGACTTTCTTGCTCGACATGATAGTACGCTATCTGGTTGCTCTTTATCTTAACATGTATACTTTCTGTCTCTCTGATTACATGTTGATAAAGCCCTTAGGATGTGTACTCGACTTCCAGGACTATGATGAAGATCATACTAGTGGGGCCTGGGTAGTCAATGAGTACATCCTTCATTGTTCCTAATCGTGGGAATATCGAGACGGGGCATTGATATTCCAGAGTAGACTAGCGTATATCTTCTCGACCCATGTGATGGGCGATGGATGATCCCATATCCATTGGTGTTTGACATCGGAGATGGTATGCGGGTGCTCAGTGGAGACTGGGTACACTGAACGGACTCACCGAGAACTCCCAGATGGTATTATACCTCACGTCAGATGGCAGTTCTCTGGTGACACTGGTGCAGCTTAGTCTGTTGACCCGAGATTGTCATAGAGTCTTGTGTGTCTCCCACTGTGCTTTGATTTCCACCCTACCACGGCTCTACTGAGTCGTGCAAACAGGTGGTTTTTGGGTACAGTCCCGATTCACATGGAGGCAATGAGCGATAGGAGGGGATTCGTCTCTCCCGGTATTAGGGGTTGATGTTGCGCAATGCACGACTGGCCATAACAGGAAATCCCTGGCCAGGGTTGCAGTGATATACTGGTAAGAGTTATCAGTAGTTTCACGATTGTTATGGACCTAACGTCGGCATGACTTATCAAGCTACTGGGGTCTGACGTTTACCACCCCTAGGCGAGATATGCGACATATCAGACGAACAGACCGGACTGTACGGTAAGTGTTACTAGTTGGATTCACAAGAGTGTGAGCGGGCTTGCTCGTCGATCTTCTGATCGCACAATACCCGGGTGGCCGTTACGTTTAGCAGACCGCTTGCGGCTTGTGGGTGCTTGATATGATCATCATCTGCTGCCGGCGTATTGACGAGTCTTTAGAGTCCTACACAGAGGTTTCCTGGCTCAAGCGAAACGAAATAGGAGCGCATATGATGTTACGACCCGAAAGAGCACGTGACTGGCCCTTGAAACCTATGAAGCCTATAGGACTCCATCTGATCCAAGTAAGCCAAAAGCCCAGAAATCTAAAACCATTTTTTTAGAATAAGTAAAGAAAACTGGTTTAAAGAAATGAGAAAACATGTTTGAAATCAAGGTTTTTAAATAACTAAGCCGAATGTGCGTTTTAAAAACAGTAAGTCTTTTCTAAAAATTTCGGCAGAGTTTCTTTTGTAAAACTGGCCCCGAATGGGGTGCAACAAGAATATCAATATATATGCAATGATAAAGGCATCCCCAAGCGGGAGCTAGCTCTTCGTCAATAGACGGTCACAACCACACATGCAACAATAATATACAACGCCAAGTGGCGAGGATCAAATCCAAAAGAAAGCTCAAAAGCAACAAGAAACCGCAATACTACTAAGCGCGACTCTAAGGTCGAAATATACAACAATAAAGTCTAGGTCTGAAACAAAATACAAGTTTTGGTTGATGGACAATTTCTAGATACAATAAAATAAATACATGCAATGGTGATTCTTGATACGAAAGAATCCACCTACCAAAGCAAATCACCCGCAAGAATAAAGTGTGCCAGAAATACCGCACTGGAACCTGTACGGCAGAACCTGCAAGAACTGTGGCACAACGGGGGTGAGTTGCCAACTCGTGAATAGAAACATCTACAAGCAGAAACCGAAGCAAGACATAATCCTAGGTCAATACGATCAGTACATAACATCCTCAATATAAAACATGCAGCCTATAGCAAGGCTAGGGTAAATATCTAACCCGAGTGCATTCTCATGTGTCTGTGTCAGTGCCTCAGATAACAATATAGCATATGAATGAGATATGAATGCGTGAAAACAGAATACATTCACATGAAACAACTGTTTTCATACTTTAGTGAGATTTCCTTTGTATTTTAAAAATAAGGTACCCCAATGAAATCAGCATAAAACTGTGCCTAGCATCGGCACAAACGAAATCCCAATATCCTGATATCTCAAAGTCTCAACCACAATATCTAGGGCGCCGTCGGTCCAGACCGGCCCCTACCATCCATCTCAAGACCACGACGGTATCCTCCGGATATCCGACGCGTCGGGTAAAGTCACCGGTAGGTAGTGCTCCCCTGCCAGGCTCACATCGTCATCACCACGCGCTTCTTGCCTCGGGGTACCTTACCGGGTCCACCATGTACCCGAAACGGTTCATCCGTCTCCTCGAATCGGGTTTCCAAATCCATCAGCAAACTCATGGTGGACGACTCATACATCATGGGAAAACCGCACTTTTTATTTTAAAAGAGAGAATATGTTTATTTGTGTTTTTGCGGTTTTCCTCCAAATCCAGAAATCTCATAGAAATCTAAATCCAAACTTCAATAGCATGCAAAATAGTGAATATATGCATGAAAATCCATGAATGCGGCATAACAATGAATAACAGTATGCAGGAAGTAGCAGGTAATAACTACAATGTCTAAACTACTAGCTAAAAGGCTATGTCAAGCAATAATATATTTTCTAAGGTGTACGTGACATGGCAATTACCGATGAAGATGTGTGTGAGCCGGCAAGTAAGTGTACGTGGTACATACGCATCATCGGTAATGGTGCTGGTGTCCTATCAGCATGATATTAATAATGGAGTATGAAGCATAAAATAAGAATGCGATGCAAACCGAACCACAAAAAGGGAGTGGGAGCTGAAACTAGACGTAACCAAAACTTATCTGCATTAATCTAATATAAGTCCTACGAATGGTGCCTTTTGAAATAACACGAATCATGGGGTTTTGAAAATAGGGCTACGGTGTTTTTATGAAAAGATACGTCGTTTTTGAAATATCCGTAGATTCCCTTGAGCTGTCTTTAAAAATACCCACGATTCGTCAGTTTTTGAAATAGGTAAAAAGTCTAATCTACTCTAACAACTACCCTAACTATACGGCTGAACTACAGGTAAGAAAACCGCCTAACATCTGAGTCGATATATATATATAGATATATAGTCGGTGATCCCGCCTCAATGTCATATCGTAAGGTATCCTCGAGTTATGAGTGCGGATCTATCATCAATATTGGCTCGTACGGTAAATCATCGTACGGCATCCCCAATAGCTGGGTAGGGTTCAACATCTCACTGTCTCATCACATAATAGGTATCACTATCATCAGATCAAATAGTCTGGGGTACTACTCTATGTCTAGTACAACCGATACCATCAATGAAGTATGCATGCGGGGGTAAACGCATATCCCAGGCCCGCAAGAATCACATTTCGTATCCCAAATACGAATCATATCAAATCACCGATCTCGCGGAACAAGCCCACATCATCGACTCATCTCCAAAGTCATCCCATAACATCAAGTACAGTGCAAGTATAAGAAACACACATATGTATGCGTGTGGGTGCAAATCTATCCTGTGGTTCGCAACTAGGAACTACGCTAGGTATTTCTAGCCCTAAATAACCATAACACACTATAACTATCCCACACATAACTATACTACATACTACTAATTACGGACTGCGGGGGTGCTATACGCCATCCACCCGACTTCCCCCTGTAGATATAATCTACTCACTTGTATCCTGCGTGTCGGTGTCGATGTCACCGTCATCCTCCGCATCGCCTCGGATCGTCGCGGTGTACCTACACATATCACACGTATCGCATCGCATCAAAACCAAATCAAAACTTGAAACGACACACACTAAATCCAAAACGATACGCTAAAACCAACACGATACGCTAAAAGGCTTATAGGTTAGAACCTACGGTTAGCCTTCGCAAAACAACCCGAAATCACTCGATGCAGTCGTACAAACGTCACACGATCGAGATAACGTACAAACACCAAAATGTGGAAATCAAAATACACAAAACCAAATCACATTTCAAAGCTGCAACACAAGAAAATGCTCCCAGATTTCATCTCAGCTCAAATCAACAACTCTAGGGTGCTATGCAGGGTGTATATGAGGTATAGAATCAACATGGGCACCTAACTCTACAGTGTGGCCGGCCACAACCCCCTCAAAACCGGCCTCGCCGGCCCCCCTAAGTCCAATGGTGCTCGTTTGGTCAAGGTGGCCTCCTATGGTCTCAATTGGGTCCCTGGTGTTGCTGATTTTCCCTGAAAAAGTCCCCGTGTGTTCCAGATCTCTCTGCAAGCTCCAGGTTCCCAAAAACCGACATGAAAGTCCCGAAATTCCGTATTTTTGGTTTCAGGTTGTTTTAGGGCAGGGAATTGGTCAATTAGGGTCTAAGGTCACTCTCTAAACTCAATTGCAAGGTCAAAACTCAACATTACCCTCATCTCCTCTAATTTTGTCCAAATATCCACAATTCACCCGATATCGACATCAAACTTTAAAAGAGGCTAAATCACTTGAAATACTACAATATTTGTGAAAGAATTACCTCAAAAGAGACTCGAGAATCTTCCCACAGCACCAAAACAGCAACTTTCCTAGTCCATCTTGTAGATCTCGGGCTCGTGCACACTTTTAATGAAACGGACCTAGGGTTTTGGGGTTGTTTTTGAGATGTTTTTAGGCTTTGAAGAGGGGAGGGAGATGAGGAAGGGGCAGCAGCATGAGGAGGAGGAAGAAGAGGGAGAGAAATGAGGAATGAAGGGGTATGGCTAAGGGTATAAGTCAAAGTCCACCTCTCTCTCTCACCTACCCTCATTTTCTTTTCTTTTCTCTTTTCTTTTCCTTTTAATCCTTAAACCAAACCTTCTCACCTCAATAGTGAACACAAAAAGAATTCCATGGCTAGAAAAATGCACAAGTGTAGAAAATGTGATATGTGCAAGTTTTGCACAAAACTGCCGAAAAACCCGATTAGCGATTTTAATCGCGATTAGCACTAAATTAGTGTCAAAATGATCACAACAACTTAAAAATGTCATAATTCACTAATTTACCCTATTTTAGAATTTTCCATAATTTTCCGTAATTTTTCTCCATTTATTTGCATTTAAATATAGATTTAATATTAAAATAATCAATAAAATAATATTAAATTATAAAAATTCCCAAAATTAATATTTTATATTTTTGAAAATGTTACATATGAGATATGTGCGGGACCGAGAATAATGCGTGTATGTGATACCGTATTCTATTCTCGCGATGAATGTATCGAATGGTTGTATGCGATATAACATAGTTATCGAATCAAGGATTAATTCGATAAGCCGATACATTGGATATTAGTCGGTTATATGTGATATGACCGGATCGTTAAATCAAGTGTTGATTTAATGATTTAATTCATAATTATATATTTGATATATTGCTTTGCATTAACTAGTATTTGTTCACTTAAAAAGGATTTTCTCACTTGATTTGCACATTGTATATGTGATATATTTTTGTGCACTTGTTTGTATCATGTTTGATGATACATACTCACTTAGGTTTGTGTAAAGAATTAAACCATGGTTAAGTTAGTGATTAGGGTTTACTTTTATCTTATTCATTTATTTATTTTTTCATTTTGGAAAGATAAATAAATCATGGTGGCTTTCTTTGTTTGTTTGTTGAAGCTTCATGAAGCTTTGAACAAGTCCACCATTCTTGTCTCATGCTTAACCCTAACCATTCAACCTAACCTTAGTCAATTCTCTACACCTAACTAAGGTTAAGATTATGATAAGTATCATATTGTTTTCTATTTTAAATAATACTTATTATATTCTTTCTTCTTCTTCTTCATCTTCAACAATGAAGAAAGCTTGCCTCCATCAATGGCAACTTGTGAAAATGAGTGAGAAATCCAATTCCAAAGTGAACCCACTTCCTATTTCTTCATCCTCTACCTCTTGCCAAGTAGTATAGGGTGTTTTCTTCACAAGTTTCATGGCTTGGTGAAGTTGGAGCTTGATCTTGTGTTGCCTCGACGTAGATCATCTTCGGCATCGAAGCCGACGACCTAGCCCGCCCATTTCTCCGATGAAGCCGATGCTAGAGTCCGGGATCCGATATGGACAGCGAGGGGACTTCATCACGGAGCCATGGAGGTGGAGGACCGGATCTACAAAGGTTGTAGCCCCTTCCCTTTAGCTATAAATTCGTTTATTTGCATTGCATCGTCTATACATCTAGTTAACGATCCGTATTAGGGTTTATAAGCACATGAAAATTTTGAATTAGCCATGTTTGATCCCTTGTGAGACCTCATTAGTGTGCCTAGGAACCCTACAGGGTACAAAATAGCAATTACGCAAAACCAAAACGTGTCCATCTGACAACCCCAGGTGATAGTCCCCCACGGCCTTAGCGTCCATGCTAGCTCCGTTTGCAACTTTGAGGGTCATGTCACCTGCCTTCAAAACCCTGCGGTTTCTCAACGCCTGCAAAGAATTACAGATATGAGATCCTGATCCGGTATCCAATATCCAAGAAGTAGAGTTTTTTGATAGACAGTTTTCAATAACATACACACCTGAAGCTGAAGCCGCAACTTGCTTCAGATCCTGTGTTCTGGCTTTCCAAGCCGTGCAATCTTTCTTCCAGTGACCACTCTTATGACAGAAAAAGCACTCTTCCTTCCCTATAAGCTTCCCCGCTATCTTTGTTGCTTTTTCTTTTCCCTTCGTATCCACTTTACTAACACCGCCCCTTGGTTTGGCGGAGGCTTTCTTCTTCTTTCCCTTGGCTTTCGCTTTGGACCTAGAAGATGAAGATCCTCCTATAAACAAAGTGGATGTTTCCTTACCCTTCTGTAGGGTGCCCTCTGCACTCCTCAGCATGTTGAGGAGCTCTGAAAGTTCAACTTCTTTTTCTTGTAAGTTGAAGTTCAGGATAAACTGGGCATAAGTGGAAGGAAGGGACTGGAGAATCAAGTCCGTATAGAGCTCGTTCTCTAACGTGGTCCCAAGGTCCGCGAGCTCCTCAATGAAGCCAATCATCTTAAGCACGTGTTGCGCTACCGATGATCCGATGGCCAACCTTGCCGAAAATAACTTCTTCGACACTTCGTATCTTGCGATACGAGATTGCTCTCCATACAGTTCTTTTGTATGGAGAAATATGGATTCAAGGTCCATATTCTCGTGCCTCCTCTGATGTTCGTTGTCCATAGAGGCAAGCACGAGGCACCTGGCCTTCGCGCAATCGATCTCCCAAGTCTTACGGATTTTCTTATCCGCGACGCTGGAGGTGGGACCTGGGACAGGGGGAGCTTTGGTGGTAAGGAGATACCCCAACTTGTCATAAGTGATTGCCATTTTGACATTCCTGAGCCAATCTTTGTAGTTTGGCCCTGTCAGTATGTTTTTATCTAGTAATAACTTAAGTCCGGTCATGATGTTTGGTCGCTGCAATTAGGAGAGAGAGAAGAAACACTTTAGCATGATGCTCTTGCAAGTTTAGAGTGGTTTTTAATTTGTCTAAACAGGATGGCTCCCACTGTCTCTCGAATCCCTCCTCAAACCAAAAAGGAAGAATTAGTCAGGATCAATCTCACCGTACAATACTTGGTTAACCGTTCGGCTAGGCTGGTGTCGGTACTTCGAGGGAGGTTTTCCAACGCTTTCGCGAAGTTCCTTAATTTAAGAACCTCTTTTCCCAGGGGGCGTAGCCCCGCTAACACCTTTCTAAACACCTACTTGGTTTATAGCATTGATCGTTAAGTGAGAAATTTCCCGAGGAGTAGCTTATACTCACGGTAGGATCGGGATCCAAATATCATCGCGTGACAAAACTGAAGGAATCCTACCAGAATCATCACACTCCAAATGGTATGCAGTGCTAGCAAGTTTCAGTTCTTTTGAAACTCCCGATGTGGATTTTTGCCCCATGCTCTTATGAGCTTGGCGTGAAGTCAAAATGTCATAAGTCACATGTCAAGTTCTTCCCATTATTATCCAGGTTAATTTGAACCCACCCGTACGTACCCTTGACGTAGGCTAAAATGGCAGTACGACTGTCTCAAACCAACGCATTCTATCTATGCAACAGATAAATATCCGGCGGCTACCAATCACTATGCCTTGGCGTGAGGTCAAAATACATAGCTTGAATACTACCGAATATTTAACTGAAATGATGGAGGGCTACGGATGGTTTTGGTAAAACCTTGAACGTAGTGAACTTGATATGATCGATGGAACGAGATAGCTTTTAAAAGGAATGGCTTAAGCTCCGCGTTTAAAAGTTCTTTTGAAAAGAAACCGAGTGGTTTTTGAAAGTGTTCCAACGACTTTTACTTGGTTTATTTTTTCTTGCATTAGTTCTTTTAATGCGTATTTTTCTTGCATTAGTTCTTTTAATGCGTCCCATCATTTAATCCTACCATTGCAGAAAACAACCAAAATATGACGTACGCTTATGCCATTCGCATTCGCCACGGGGCCCCGTCATTACCCGTTAGGTTACTTAACTAACGACAGAGCGGGGGCTGGGCTAGCGCGGCTGCAAAACATAAGCAACGCCTAAATAATATCATATATAGATATATTGCAATGATAGCCATTTCAGATCACAGATGAACACATTGGATATAGTAGGAATCCGCAATTCGTACGAGCCTGTAACGAAAAGCGGATTACACGGTCGCGATGAATAGCCAATACCCCACCCTAGACCCCTACGGGTGCGGCAAACTACCCGCCAAATATCCGAAGTGGAGCAACCTCCCTCAACGACGTGAGTAGGCCACTCAGCACTTCGAGATACCCGGTAGCTTATGCACCCCACCTTGGGTCTATCCTAGGAGCAAAAATAGTAAAAAGAAATTATACAATGACGGCTACAACCCCGACCCGGTTGTGCGGCCAAAAATAATATTACATCAATTTACATATTACATGAATTGAAAGATAAAAGGAAAAACTCTCATCTTACAACCCCCGGCTATTCATCCGCGACAATCCAAAGAATTCATATACACATACCATCAATCATTACAGATCACAGATATGTATAACCCCCACTAATCGACGTATAGCGATTAACGGACATTCAATACATATAACACATCACAGATATTTACCCGTTAGCGTTAGTCTTTAGAAGTTCGATAAAAATACAGATTTTCAAGCCCCAAAAACTAATTTTTCTTTCTGGAAAATCTGGGCAGAAAAGTCATATCCCAAAAATCCCAAAACAACCCCAGAAGCACTCTGCGAGAAACTTTTTCCCCGACCGAGTCAACTCGGCCGCGTTTCCGCGGCGCTTTGACCGATTCAGTGGACGAAATTTCTTGGGTGCTTAACAAAAAGCCTGAGCCGATTTTTAAGATAAGATTTATCAATTTTTGGACAGAATAAAAATTCGGCAGAAACTACATTTTCCGAGTTCGTTTCGCGACTTTTTCTTTGATCGAACTTCTACTTACTTAGATAACATGTTAGATAGTGTTTAACTAGGCTCTGATACCACTGTAAGTCCATGCTACCCTTCCCCGGTTCTTACGGGGTTGCGGAAGTGGTGAAAAACGATTTTCAAGAGGGTGGTAACATGGACTACCAATACGGATCTTTGTTAAACGACTAACTAACAACCTAACAAGAGTTTACCTACTTGGTTAGGGGGCTATACCTTACTTGAACTCCTTCATCTTCGACTCCTCCCGGTGTACGGATCGGCCTCACCTTGTCATCTCCTTGCACCGAAGATGGATCCACCCGAAACTTCTACCTTTGGCTTCTTCTTCGAACTTTGAAGAAACTAGATCACTTGGCTTGCTAGGCCTTGTGAACTAGAATGAGTAGAGCAATGTTTTGGTGTCTTTTTATCTCTAAAGCAATGAGTCTCAACACATGAGAATGGTTTGCCTTGAGCTAGAGAGAGCAAGAGGAAGAGGGAGAGCTTGAGAATGAGAGAGCTCAAGAGAGAGAAAGCAAATGAAAGAAATGAGCCATTCTTTTCTCATTCTCACCTCTCATAATCCAAAAGCCATCATAACAAAAATAATAATCAAGTATTGTGTGATGGTTTAAGTCAAAATGGCTATATCATTTCATGCACTCATTTTGCATAAATAAACAAGCAAGCAAAAGTCTTTGCCATGGAATGATAGCCAATGTCATGATGATGGTCAACTAGTCCAACCTAGTCAACAAAGTCAACAAGTCAACAAAGTCAACCCCTCAACAACCATGTCACTATAATACTTAATTAATATTAATGTTAATAATATTTCTTATTCTCATTAGGGTTAAGCAAAAGTCAATGGTCAACAGTCAACAGTCAATAACCCCAATGAGAATCCTCTGCCTCTGTCTCTCTGTCAACTGTGCATACACACCCGCATCCGCGTTCCGAGGAACACGAATACAAACGAGATAAAAGCAATCCCAAAACGTACACTAGGATCTGGCTTAAACCAAAGCCCGCTAGTGTTAACTGTTCGGACACTGTACGTGCACAAGTGTACGGATGTGACCAAACCCTGTCGCAAAACCATGCGACCTGTCGCAAAACCATGCGACCCCTACTCTTTTGCCTAAAGGCGAATAGCTTTCTGTGTGGGACTCTAAAGACTCGACACTACGCTGGCAGTGGGTTTAACCACAGACCGCAAGCGGTACTAGCTGTGCGTAATGGTCCCCAGGTAGATGCCGACAAGAAGACGGACGAGGTGAAACCCATCTGAACTCCTACTGAGTCTGAATGTGACAATCTCTCTGTACAGTCCGGTCTGTTCGTCTGATACATCGCATGGCGGGCCTAGGGGGCGGTAAACGTCAGTCCCCTAATAGCGGTACAAGTCGTGTCGGAGTGAAGCCCAGAACACCCTGAGATAACACTGGAAACCTACCAGTATATCTCGCTTGACCTGGCCAGGGACTACTCGTGTAATGGCTCTCCTAGATACAGCGCGATGTCAACCCCCAATACCGGGAGAGACGAATCCTGTCTAACCGTCACTGCCTCCAAGTGCTTCGGGACTGCACCCAACTACCACCTGTTTGCACGACTCCTTTGAGTCGTGGTAGGGTAGTAATCTAAGTGCAGTGGGAACACACTCGAAGCGAAGTGACAGTGTCAAGTCAGCGGACTAAGCTGTACTCATGTCACCTGGGAACTGATAACTGACGATAGGTATAGTACCAACCAACAGTTCCCGACGAGTCCTGTCCAGTGTACTCGTAACCCAACGAGCACCCGCATACTATCTCCAGTACGACGTACTGATGGCTGTGGGACAGACCATCTCCCACACTGGGATGAGAAGCGCATACGCTAGTCTACTCCGGAGTATCGATGCCATGTCTCGATAGTCCTGCGACTAGGGACCTGCATAAGGATGTGCTTATAGATTACCCAGCCCCCACTAGTGTGACTGCCATCACAACGCTGGTAATCAAGCAAAGATCCTAAGGGCTCCACTAATGTGTATAGGTGATATACTAAAATAAACACATGTACACATTGAAGTAGAAACAAATCAAGTAGCATACTACTATATTGAGCAAGATTGTCTATACAAGGTGAATATCCCAAGCTTCCATTAAGTAATATACAAACTAGTATGATACAGTAATGGCCTCTAGGGCATATACACTAACACAGTGTAGTCGCCAAGTACATCCTTCAAATGTTCCTAGTCGTGGGAGTACCGAGACAGGGCATCGATACTCCAGAGTAGACTAGCGTATGCGCTTCTTGACCCATATGATGGGCGATGGATGATCCCATATCTATTGGTGTTTGACATCGGAGAAGGTATACGGGTGCTCAGTGGAGACTGGGTACACTATACGGACTCACCGAGAACTCCCAGATGGTATTATACCTCACATCAGATGGCAGTTCTCTGGTGACACTGGTACAGGTTAGTCTGTAGACCCGAGATCGTCATAGAGTCTTGTGTGATTCCCACTGTGCTTTGATTTCCATTATACCACGTCCAAGAGGGCGTGCAAAAAGGTGGCTTTTGGGTACAGTCCCGAATCACATGGAGGCAATGAGCGATAGGAGGGGTTTCGTCTCTCCCGGTATAGGGAGTTGATGTTGCGCTGTGTTCGATTGGCTATAACTGGAAATCCCTGGCCAGGGTTGCTGAGATTTACTAGTAAGTGTTATCAGTAGTTTCTCGAACTGTTATGGGCCTCATATCGACATGACTTATCAAGCTACTGGGGTCTGACGTTTACCACCCCTAGGCGAGATATGCGACATATCAGACGAAGAGACCGGACTGTACGGGAGTGTTACTGTAACACTTTGAATTTCCGTTTGATGTCTTTCGTGATAAGTAGTGGTCGTACGTGTTATTATATATGTGTTCCTAGGATTATTATTCATATTTAGTAGTGTTAGCATATTGGGAATTTTCTTGTGCTAGTGCACACATGCACACTTAGCCATTTTTTAGACTTAGGGTTTTGGTGACTTGTTAACCATTCTTTTGTGCATGGTTCTTTTTAGTTTTCCCCACCATTTATTCATATCTTAACCCCTTTTCACAAATTCAAATCCAATTAAACAATTAAGAGCATGGTGTTAGGTAAAGATGTTGACTTTTGACCCCATCTCCTTGCTCTTCTCTCTCTCTTCTACTCATTTCAGATTTCCTGCAGAATTCCAGCAGAGAAACCCCCTTTTTCCTCCATATTTTCTTCTCTTTTCATTCCCCCTTGATCCATACACAAACCCTATACATATTAACTCATTTTCATCACAAAACCTTAGGAAAAGTGAGCTTTTCGAGGTGTTTAAAGCAAATCTGCATACTTGAGGGAAAAAGCTGGAACTTTTGGTCTCCCTAGGGTCTTTAGAAGGTATAAACTCATGTCTTAACCTCTTTTTCCATAACTTGTAGTATTCTTTAGTAAAAATCTCTTTTTGTGCATTTTTTTAGTGATATTAAAGGATATTTGTGGAGTATATGTTAGATTAGGGTTTTGTTAGTTGTGTTAGCTCTATTAGGTGTTATTAGAATTATCTTAGGCCAAGTTTTGTTTCAGTTTGCACAAAAATACCCTAAAGTTCCATTTTAGTGCAAAGTGTTGATTTTAACTAGAAATAAGGCCCTGTAGGATCTGCTGTTAACCGAGACTTTTCAGTGTAAATCTAGATGTTTCTGTAGCGTATATGGGGAGTATAGAGTACACACACCAAATCTGGGAACCTAATTCCCTACCCGGGCCGCCAAAATATTCATTCTGGCCGCAATTTGCGGCCAGATAGGGGAGTCTTGGGTTGGGGTTTGGGGTGTAGGTGTCTGCTGCTATGTGTGTTGTTTTGGCATGTATAGTTTTACAATATCTTTCCTGTATCAAAATCTAGAGTAGAATACCCTATTTCCCGTATTTTCAATCTTTCGCGACACGCGTGATACGTGTGTGTGGGTCTGGGGTTTCTGCGTAGCGCGACGCGTCGGAGTGGTTTCAGGCGCGTAACCACACGTTTTAGCGTATCGCGCACACGCGCGCTTGGTTCGCGACACGAGTTACTAGTTCGGCTTTAATGTCGCGTTTGTATGACTTCAAGCTTACGTGTGAGATATTGTGTAATTCTAGGTTCGCAGACGAGTACGGCGGATGCCGCGCGGAAGGGGAAACAAGTTGTTGGCTATACCTAGCGACGGACTACGTGAGTAGATTTCACATCTACGGGGATATCGCCCGCATGGCGTTCTACATCAGGTCTGATAGGACCTTATAGTTTTCTTTGTATACATTGACTATTCATGGCTACTATTTAGTGCATGCTGCATTCCCTGATATTTGGATATAAACTAGAATTGATAGAACACCGCACCATTACTAATGGTCCATGTTGCACGAGCACTATCCTGCATGTTACACACACACCGTTAGTAATTGCCATGACACTCACACTGTAGTATATCACATCGGATCATTGCATTGTAGCTCATCTATATGTGACATGGCTTGATATTCATACTTGATGCCTATATCACATCGGATCATTGCATTGTAGCTCATCTATATGTGACATGACTAGATATTCATACTTGATGCCTATATCACATCGGATCATTGCATTGTAGCTCATCTATATGTGACATGACTAGATATTCATACTTGATGCCTATATCACATCGGATCATTGCATTGTAGCTCATCTATATGTGACATGACTAGATATTCATACTTGATGCCTATATCACATCGGATCATTGCATTGTAGCTCATCTATATGTGACATGACTAGATATTCATACTTGATGCCTATATCACATCGGATCATTGCATTGTAGCTCATCTATATGTGACATGACTTGATATTCATACTTGATGCCTATATCACATCGGATCATTGCATTATAGCTCATCTATATGTGACATGACTTGATATTCATACTTGATGCCTATATCACATCGGATCATTGCATTGTAGCTCATCTATATGTGACATGACTTGATATTCATACTTGATGCCTATATCACATCGGATCATTGCATTGTAGCTCATCTATATGTGACATGACTAGATATTCATACTTGATGCCTATATCACATCGGATCATTGCATTGTAGCTCATCTATATGTGACATGACTTGATATTCATACTTGATGCCTATATCACATCGGATCATTGCATTGTAGCTCATCTATATGTGACATGACTTGATATTCATACTTGATGCCTATATCACATCGGATCATTGCATTGTAGCTCATCTATATGTGACATGACTAGATATTCATACTTGATGTCTATATCACATCGGATCATTGCATTGTAGCTCATCTATATGTGACATGACTAGATATTCATACTTGATGCTTATATCACATCGGATCATCATATTGTAGCTCATCTATATGTGACTTGACATGCTATTCATACTTGATACCTATATCACATCGGATCATCATATTGTAGCTCGTCTATATGTGACTTGACATGATATTTATATTTGACGCACATATCATATCGGATCATTACTTGCATTCTGGTTTGGATTACATGTGATTTCTGGATTTGGGAACCGTGGCTATTGCAAATATGTAATCATTTAAAAACCCGGTTCCCTTGATATGATATTTCGGTGCGTCCACCATGTGTTTTCTCGGTGCTAGAGTGATACATGTGAACCCGAATCGAGGAGCTGGTTGAGGCCGATTACGGGTACATGGTGGACCCGGTATGGTACCCCGGGGCGAGAACGGTTTCGCTGTGTAGTAGGCGATGAGCCTGGCAGAGGGACTACTACCTACCGGTGATTGGTTGGACCTGACAGTTATCCGGAGGGTACTGATCAGAGTCCATAGATGGATGCGGGGTGATCCGTACTGCTAGGGCCGAGGGCCGAAACCGCAGACGGAGCCCGTGGGCTGACCCGTAATGACGGGGCCCGATGGATGAGGATTTGCGTGTCGATGCTGGACACGAGTATTTATGATATTTGGGTGCCGATGTTGGGCACTCGGGATTCTCAGAGATGTACAGGATTTGAGGGCCGATGAGAGTGCCGGCGCATGAGCTATTTTTGGGAGATCTGGGTGCATTGAGACACCGATTATATATTCCCCGTTGACATTCCGTGTAACTATTATATCGCCCCTGCTCAGCATTACATTTGTACCTCATCCTGTAGATGTATTACCTGATAGAGCATTTGTACCTCATCCTGTAGATGTATTACCTGATAGAGCATTTGTACCTCATCCTGTAGATGCATTACCTGATAGACCATTTGTACCTCATCCGGTAGTACAGTACCTGATAGAGCACTTACATGATTATTGCACATACTGCTTATCACATATTAATATCATCTGTTGGCATATGATAGAGTAGCGCAGTACGTGCATGCTCGCTATTACCTTTATATGTTATCTCTATTCACGAGTTGGCAACTCACCCCCGTTGTGCCACAGTGTTTGCAGGTTGCCCTTCGGAGTAGTCGCGGCAGGCTGCTTTGCATCTTTTGACACAGATACCCCCATAGTTGGTGTACTAGCTCTTTTGCTGATAGGTAGGTTTTGTGCGGTATCTGTTTATCTTTCAGTATGTACATTGTTGTATCTAGTATTCTCCATCTACCATGTATGTATTTGACTTAGAGACAGTGTGAGGACGATGATGTATTATATTTGTTTTCTGGTGTCGAGCTCGTTGTGAGCCGGCTGTACTTACAATTTATTCTATCTGTGATGTTCCCACTTATGGATCTTGATCTTCGCTACGGCGTCGTATATTACTATCTTGGTGATTGTTTACTTGGATTTCTTGTCATGTCAGTAAATGCTTTCCTTTTAAAACTTATAACACTCTATACTTTCACTGGTTTGATTTCTAGGTTTCGGTTCACTTAGTCGCGTTACGCCTGTAGACGTTACGTGGTTAAGTGCCGGTCACGGGCCAAACTTCGGGTCGTGACAGTTACTGATTGGATTCGCGGGAGAAAGTACAGGCTTGCTTGTTGATCTTTTGATCGCTCAATACCTGGGTGGCTGTTACATTTAGCTGACCGCTTGCAGCTTGTGGGTGTTTGATATGATCATCACCTACTGCCGGCGTATTGACGATTCTATAGAGTCCTACACAGAGGTTTCCTGGCTCAGGCAAAACGGAGTAGGAGCACATATGTGATATGTGCGGGACCGAGATCAATACGTGTATGTGATACCGTATTAGATTCTCGCGATATGAGATATCTGCCGGGTATATGTGATATAGCCGGGTTATCGGATAAAGTGTTGATTCGATGAACTGATACAGATTATATTAGACGGTTATTTATGAAATAGCCGAATTATCGGATCAAGTGTTGATTCGAAAATTTAATATATAATTATATATTTGATATATTAAATTATATTAACTAATATAAGCTCACTAAAAGATTCTTTTTCTCACTCGGGTAATACATTGATATATATGTGATATATGTTAATTGTATTATTTTATTTTGTTACAAAATATATTATATATGTGATATATAATATTGTAACAAGCTAAGGTTATAAATGCAACATGATTAGTGGAGATTAAACATGGTTAGGGTTTGATTTGGGTTAATTCTTTCTAGTAGTTTCTAGAAGCTTTGCTTTTGTTTTAAGCAAAGATATTTGTTATAATATTTTGTTGATATTTCCTTAACCCAACCCAAAACCCTTGACCATGGTAAACTCTCTACAATGGTTAAGTCTTCTCACTTGAACCATGGTTGCATTTCTAACCACACACTACTTTCATTATTCATCACAAAAAAATAGATCATCTTCTTCCTTCTTCTTCTTTGCATGAAAAGCTTTCTAGCTTTTTATGAGGTGATGAAAATGAGTGAGATTAAGAAAACAAATGAGAGCTAAATTCCTACTTCATCATCCTAATCTATTCTTGCCAATTAGATTAGGGTGTTCACTTCATTTAGTGAGTGAGAGCTTGTCTTATAGAATCATCTTAGTTATCGAAGATCGGAAGCAAGCTTGCATCTTTCTCTTCGTGGAGCCTCTCTAGAGTCCGGGAACTTGATGATCGCAGCGAAGGGACCACAACACGGAGCTTTAGAAGTGAAGGACCGGACTACAAACGTTGTAATCCCAAACTCTTAGAAGTAAAGTTGTTTACTTGCTTATGTTTTCGCCTAATCTCTAGTTTAAGATCTTGGTTAGGGTTGTTCGGCACGTCTAAATTTTAAATCGGGCATGGTTGATGCCTTGTAGACCCTTGTGACAGTGCCTAGTAACCCTACATGCTCAACCCATCTTCTTTATAAGAGACGGACCCCGGCTGTTCGATTCTCGATCGCGTGGCTTCTTGGACCCGCTTGGCCTCTGTTGGACATTTTTTTCATTCTTTAGTTTGTTTTTGCCTCTACGTCGGATCTTCCGTATGACGGGCTGGCGACGAAGAGCATCGTCATTCTCCGCAGCCTGCTGAAGGAGGCGTTGCGTCCTGGCTTTCTCGTAAATGGCCATTTCACGGTTGTGGTCATCCCGGAGATTTTGACCCGCTTCCCTTATTAACTTGTCCATCTGTTCTTCGAACGATGGACTTGGCATTTTCACGGCAGGACCTGGCTTTGGTTCAGGGTTAGCGTCTTCTAATAGAGCATCTCCTTCTTCATCAAAGTCATGTATAACGTAGCAGCCATGGAATCGCTCCCGTTTCTTGGACTGGACATATCCAAGCCCGGTCGTTTCCATTCTCCCGTTGGGCAATTTTTGCTGAGTTCCGGGGACGTTCCAGATCTTGTTGTAGAACTGGGCCTATTGCACGGTCTGCTTCAAGGGTACGCCTTGGCGCCTCAATAACCTTTTTAATCCTTCTGTATAGTATCTGGGCAGACGGATGGGCCGGAGCCTGTCAAACGTAGAATCGACACCATGCCAAATTTCTTTCTCCACTTTGGTTTCCGTGGATTGATAAAAGAGGATCGCCTTTTCATCTCTTCGCCTGGGAGGGACGTAGAATGTCTGCAGTTCTTGCACACTGTAGGTATCAAGTGCATCGAGCTCTTTGTAATGCTCTGGCGGAACCATGGTGATCTGCAAACTCCGATCATCGCCAGCGAAGGCTTGTATTGATGGCCGAACAAAAAATATTGCATTGACCTCATCTTCCGAGTCGCTGCCGAAGACCAGAATAGGGGTGGATGGTCCCGGCTTGTTGCATTGGGGCGGCCCTGAATAAACTATTTCTTCGTCCTCCTCAGTGTCACTCCCCAAGACCGGAATAGTGGTGATAGCTTTGTTCTTCGGTTTATGACATCTTTCCATGTCTTCAAAGTCTGGTAAGAAGTATTTTGCATATTTGTACTTTCGGACTTCATTCACGGAGAATGGGCTCAATTCCCCTGTCACGGTATACTCGAGACCATCCTTGAAATACTTCATACACTGATGTTTTGTAGAAGGGATGATGTTGTACTCGTGTAACCAGGACCTGCCAAGCAAAGCATTGTAACATGTCTTGGCGTCAATGACGTGAAATTTGATATCAGTGACGAGAAGCCCAAAGCGTAACGTCAGTATCACATATCCGAGCGTCCGTGATGACTGGGAGTCGAACCCGGAGATAGTGATTTTATCCCGAGTGAGGTGTTGAATGCTCATGCAGATTTCTTTTAGCACCCTCACATTTAGGAGATTGACAGAGGACCCATTGTCAACCAGGATTTTTCCTATCTTGATATCATGACAGTATCCGGAGACATAAAGGGGATGGTTATGCTCGCACGTCCCTAGGAGGAGATCTTCATCGCCGAAGGTGATATCGGCCGTGTGCACTTCTTCCAGCTCGTCCTTCATCTTTTCTTCGGCGAGGAAAGCATGGAACTGCTCGGGCTCTTGTAGTGCCTTGATCAAAGAATCTCTCGCCTCCTTAAAGAGCAGAAGGGCATCGAGAATGCTTAGTTGCGATGGTATCTTCCTCAGGTGCGCCAGAACGTTGTAATCCACCTTGTTTTTCTTGGGCGGGTCCTTGGCTGCAAGCTCTTCGACGACTCGATCATCGAGGGAGATATCCTCAGGGACCTTTTCTTTCCCCTTATCCTTTTTGTTCGATCCCTTGTTTGCGGGTCCGAGATTCTTTTCAGGTAGTGTGCGATTGCGCAGCTGAATGTTCTCGCAGCTCTTCGTTTCATCCTCCTTTCCTGAGGTGGATTCTTTGAAGAGAGAGCTGAAAGCCATTTCTTCTTCCGAATTGCTCCCGAAAGTGAGAACATGCGATCCCCTGCTATCAACCATGTGACAGTTGTCGGCAGCTCTTCCACGTTCGTCTGTCGCATTTTTCCGCTGTCGACGAGCTTCACGCTTCATCCTCTTGAAGTGTTACCTGTGAGCGACATACCCTTACCGCCAATTTTTAAAGGCGTTGCATTCTTCAGTATGGTGTGCAATCCTCTGATGATATAAGCAGAAGTTAGGATATATGTCCTCTTCGTTAAGGTGTATCCTATAAGGAGTGTTTCTTTCAGAGGGTGGCAGCTTCATCCCCATCGATATGGCTTTGGCAAACCTTTTCCTTGTCTTGAACCTGCTTTTATTTGCGGCGGATGTGCTTTGATCTGGTGGGAGTGTTTTAACCCTTTCGTCCGGTCGCCAGCGTTTGGCTTTTTCAAATATGGCCATTTCGCGCTCTCGATCAGCTTTTCTTTTCAGAAGAGCTTCGTTCAGGAATACGTCAATCATCTCGTCTGACGGTCTTAGGCGTTCTGGTTCGGGATCTGCCCCCAGTTTCTCTGCATCAGGAGCTTTTTCACCATTTATTGACGAGTGAGAGATCGTGTGACAGCTCGCCACATAATTCTCAAGTTCATCTGACGAGTCTTCTTCCGTCCTCAAGGATGTGGTTGAGAAACTCTTGAAGTGTGACCGGGATTCGCACCTTCTGGTTATATTCTTCCAGCGCGTCAATATGTTTCTGCAGGTCCGTGCGCTTGTTATCAAGCTTCACGGGCTTTCTGGTCTTCTTCTTCTTCTTTGAAGACTTTGACGGCTGGGTATGAGCGTTTTGATTATCGCTACCCATTCTTAGAGTCAGACGCGGTTTCAGCATTCCCTCGAGGACCTCGAGTTCTAGCGGATTTTTCCACCTGATCGTCGGGCATGTTTGGAGATCTTTCAGCATTCTCTTCATTTTGGCTGAAAGAGCGACCTCCCATAGAGTTTCTTCTATAAAAGAGCATGATGCCCCCGGCGTGTCCCCCCTTTTAAGAGCGTGCGGCTGAGGCGGGCTTACTTTCCAGTTCTCGGACAGCGCGAATTTGCCCTGTTGGTATTGGTCCTCAATCCAGCCTTTGAAGACGAGCAATCTTCGATTGGATGGCCTACCACTTGGTGATAGGGGAAATAATTAGGATTATTGGCCTCACTGGGTTGCAATGGGCGTTTCGGATCCGGCAAGGTGATGAGCCTGTTGCGCACCGCCAGCTCGAACAGTCTCCTCGTTTTATCCTGGGGAAAAGAATAAGGGCGCTTCGGTTTATCATTGAGGAATCGTCGTCTTTCTCTTGGCGATCAGTTGGCTTCGGACCACTGGGCTGCTGCTGAGCAATGGGACGAAGGTCGCTTTCCCTTTCCCTTTTTCATTTCGAGATTCCAGCTTCGAAGAAGATGATCTATGACCCATCTGATCCATTTGGGCCAGCTTGTCAATCAAGGCCTGGAAAGTAGTTGGATTGAGGAACATCACGAACTGGGATATGATCGCCTACGGATCAAGAGTACCCATGAACATGCTTACCGCGGGCGCTTCTTCGATGCGCTGCTCGCACTTCAACCATAGATTCCGCCACCGTATCGCGTATTGCACCCATGTTTCGCTTGGCTTTACTCTGGCGTTAATTAATGCGGTGATTAGGGTGCGTTCGCTGGCGCTTGCGAAATGCTGGGTGAACAGCAATTTCATCTCTATAAAAGTTTTGACGGAGTCGTTGGGAAGCTCTGAGTACCATTCGAACGCCGTCTCTGCCAAGCTGTCGACGAATTGGCAAAGCAGTAGCTTATCATCCCCTCCAGTGTTGCCGCAGAGAGCTCTGAACTGTGCGACATGTTGATGGGGATTGCATGTCCCCTTGTACACATGGAATTTAGGAATCGTGTATCCTGGAGGGTACTTTATTTGATCGTACCAACCCGGATAAGGCCGTCCAATTCTCACGACTTGGCCAGCCGCTTCATTCGCTTGATGAGCTCGTATTTGTTGAGCTATATAATCATCGAGCGTGGCTTTGGAGATGGTCTCCTCCTTGGCTGCTGACAGAGCCGACAGAGGGTTTAATGTCTCTCCTCTATCATCTTCAACTATTACTGGAGGATCTTCGGCTGGAGGGTTCGGTTGGATCATCATGCCCACCATATCCTGGAATAGAAGGGCCATTTGTTTTATATTGGCCGCTTGTTCCGTGGCCTCTTTTTCCTTTTTCTCAAGCATTCTCCGAAGGAATTCGGCATCAATTTCCTGCTCATGACGCTGTTCTGATAACGTCTCTGGGCTTGCTTTTGGTCCCGTGAGTGCGGCCATGGCTGTTAGCATCTCTTGGAGCTTTTGTTGTTGTTGCTCCGGAGCCTTAGTCACTGATCGCATAAGCGGTCGATGACCTGTGGAGATACGGCTATCCTCTTTTCCGGATTCCATATAGACGGCATGCACCACCATGCCCCCAGACTTAGGGCGTTTAGGCTAAGTGCCCTTGACATTTGTCGCAGACACGGGGATTTACTCCGGCCTTCTCTTTTTGTGGGCTGGTGAAGTTGAGGGGGCCATGTTCATATCAGAATTTTGCATTATTATATCGCCCATTCTTAATCATATTATAAATAAATAGGTGCTTTTGATCCATGTCTGCTAAATAGTTGCAGGTTACAGATTCTCAGAACAATACAGTGAAATTCAAGAAAATACGTTACAAAAGTGAGACTACGACCAACAATAGATGAATCCATATGATGCCGCCTATCAGTTCAAGGAACAAAAGAAGATCAGTAAACAGTTCCATGCACAAGACAGTTCAAGGGCAGCACTGGATTAAAGACTTCAACGCGAAGCTCACGGCAAAAAGTCCACAACATTCTGCACT
Source organism: Agapanthus africanus (assembly GCA_030015575.1). NCBI lineage: Eukaryota > Viridiplantae > Streptophyta > Magnoliopsida > Asparagales > Amaryllidaceae > Agapanthus > Agapanthus africanus. The sequence goes on along the minus strand of JASDDO010000012.1, from coordinate 293,965,324 downwards.
GTAGAAATCTGGAAGAAAATAGAAGATATTCTGTGGAACCAAGTGAAGAAGACAGAAGTAAAAAAGCAACATGAAGCAACCCTAGGAATTTGGGACCATAAGCCCACCAAATGGCCGTGGATCCGCGGCCAAACAGGCTATTCTGCCACGGTTCCGCGGCCGTGCAATGCACGTGTCGGTGGATAAGTCGGTGCTTCGGTCTTTGGGGTTGTTTTGTAATTTCAAGTGTGGATCAGATGTAAACCCTATGGTTTTTCCTATATATAAATAGGAAAGCCTACAGCCTAATTAGGTGTGCCTCTTTTGGGTGCCTCTTTTGAGATGCCTCTTTTGAGTTTCTAGTTTTAAAATTTTAATTCCTTTGTAATCGTTCAAGAGTGCATCAATAAAGAAAGGTATTTTTATTTTTACCTCGCATTTCTTTTCTGAATTTAATTCTTGCAATTTTTTATCTGTTCTTTTAATATTTGCAATTTAGTTTTCTAATATAAAAATTTATAAAAAAAATGAATTCCATTGTTAATACCCTAATGGCTGAGTAATTCCTCACTTGTCAGGGTTAGAAAAGGGAAGGTTTGAGAGAAGGAAATCTCTCTCCCTCCTTTTCTTGCCCCCATAATTTTTAATTAGGACTTTATTTGAATCAAACACACACCGCTCACTACGGCACCCTATCCCACGAGATAGCGGTGATTCCCTAGTTAAGACCGGTTGTGGTTGATTTACATAGAGGTTAGGGCTAAGAGTTAAGAAAGGACGGACAATGACCAAAAGGAAGAAACTAAGTTTCTTCCTAGTCGTGCTAATCCATTTTGTTGACTATTACCCTAACACCTAAAATCCTAACTAGGGCATTAAAAGCAGTGAGAAGAATCCATATTTTGAACTGACCTAACCCTAGCACTAGCAAGCCTTTTTATCAACTTATTCTCATTCTTAGATCTAAAACAAAACCCGATTTGATCGGATTAACTCGTTAGAACATAAAGAAAAGGAATCCATCTCCCTGTGGACCGACCCATACTCATTCGGCTAGCTACCAAGCGACACCATCTTGATTGCGGTATTCTTTAATTTTGATTTCAAAACGCGCACACGAAAACATCAACAATCAAATGGAACCGTTGCCGGGGAGACGGTAGTCTCTTTCTTTGTGTAATTTCGGGTTAAAAAAATTTTAAAAATTGAAAAATTTTAAAGCAAAAAATAATAATAATAAAAATAAAAATAAAAATAAAAATCATCTTGTTATTTTTGAAGGGTTTTTGTGCGAATTGTGCAGGAAATGAAGACGGACTGATTCAGATCTGGAGCAAGCACAGTGAACAAAGAAACACTGAACAGACAGAGGAGAATCATAACAACAAACAGAAAATTTTTGGAGATCCAAACTAACAGAACCACCGCGGAACTGCGGTGGATATATGCAGTTGACCGCGGAACCGCGGTCAACCAGTGACGTCAGCATCCCAAAATTCTCTGTAAGTATTTTTTGTCTTCTCTCGTACCCCCTAAGCTCCACTGAAAATTTTTCCTGTAGGGTTCTTTGAGAAAAATTCTTTCTCCTATCTAATAAATTGTTTTTGTGCAGGATTCTTTGCGCTGCCAAATAAAAAAAATTTGTAGGTGTTTTAGATTTTGTGTGATAATTGCTTTGCATATTTAAAACGGACTTTTAAGGGGCTATAACACCAATCCAGATTGGGTGGGGATTTCATTACCCTTCGTAAGACCCCAAAAATCACTAAAAGCATATGCATCACCCTTGAGTTAATTAAAAAATATCTAGACTCGGCCAACTAAGGACTGTCGTGCTCATTAGGACAGAGGAAGGTTGTGGGCATTCAGTCGTTTATCTAAACCTGACTTTGTGGTGCCTAGGCTAGACAAGTGAGAAAGGTGATTTTAAAGGCCCGTCTCACGGTGATTCGTGAGCGAAACCCTCCTTTCTTCATTTGTGCTTACCTGGCCACAATTGGTGGTGAAGAGGCGATTTGAGAGATATCTCACAACTTGTCACTTTGGAACAGTTAGGAGCAGTCTAGTTGACTTAGGAGACCCTAGCTCTAGGTTTGATTGTGCGTGTTTAAACTGTGGTGTTTTAAAATTGTGTCGTAGTTCCGTACAATTTTTTGCAAAAACTCTTTCAACACTTACAAAAAATTTCAAAACTCCAAAAACAAACAATTTTTTTCAAAAAAAATATTTTAAAAAAATTAATTAAAAATTTAAATAAAAAAATAAAAAAAATTCACATTCTTTTCCTTTCTTTCCTCACATCATGGGTACCCCACCTCGCAAAACTCTTGCCGAACTTTGGTACCCTCAACCAGACATTACTTCCGACGTTCATTGTTTTTGTCGAATTTCAGACGACCCCACCATGCCCAAAATTTCTTGGAAAGATCGAATAGACGCGTCTAGGGCATCCAGTTGGATTCCGCAATCCACCTTGTATCAACCATTTCAACCTTCACCACTTTCTTACATTGATACTCCTTTTTCGAGTCCTGGTGTAACCCCGAAACCCATGTCTATTGCTGAACATATTGCACAATCTCGTAACCGATCTTTCACTCCTTTCACCACTGCGAATTCTTTGGATCAACAATTCCATTCACCTTCTTATCCAAATGTTGATCCTACTCCTGTCCAACCATTCAATTCCTACCAGTCCTACCCGACTTACGCACCTTCCCTAGACATTGCTTCTATACAGCCATTTGGGAGTTTCCTGTATCCAAACAACTTTGAATCTTTTACTGAAACCCCTTCAAAACCCATGTCTAGTCTGGAACAGTCGTTGGAAGATTTTATGGTAACGTCAAGACAAAATATGATGGATTTGAATGCGTCCATGGCCGCTCTTATACAACCTAGTGACCCGGTAGCTAGTTTCCAACTAGCTCCAAATTTTCCAATGTATGATGAGGCGGTTGGACAGATTAAGAATTTGAGTGGTGAGAATGAGCTGTACATCCTTCCAAATCAAACCTACCCATCCCCAATTGAATCCCTCAACTCCGATTTTGAATGTCTATCAAGTGTTCCAAATGATTCACCAGTTGAAGATAAAACGTTTAATGAGTTGTGCGACTTTGCAGTGTCTGATTTACCTGATTGTGAAGGGTCCCTTTCGAGTGAAATCATCACCAATCCTTTTTACCTCTACACCTCCACTCTAGAACCTGAATTGATAAATATCCATGCTTTTGATGAGGTGTCTGAGAAATTTAATTTTCACTTGATCGAGGATATTGACGCTGGGAATATTTTGGATGATGAACCCACAGATTTGGATGAGTTTCTCTCTCCAATTCATCATCCCGAGTCATTAACTGTTTTCCCGAACTTCATATGCGTATGGATTTTGATGATAATTGCATGGATGAGATAACTTTTAAGGGGAATTTTGAGGATAGTATTGAGGATGAACCAGTTTTGCCTGATGAGTCGGATTTTCCAATTCATCATGTCCCTTTCATTGAATGCGCACACCCTCCTGAATCTTTAACTGATACCTTTCCTCAATCACTTCCCTCTATCCTTGTTCCGACTTTGCAAGAAACCGTTACACTTTCATTTTCAATGTCTGGTTTACCAAGTTCAACGTACCCATGTTTTCTCACGAATCTTGAGGGATTTGACCTCATTTCTCAGTGGGTTGATAGATTAGCACAATCGCTTTTTACACATCGGTCATTACAAATTGTGCTGATTTATACACTCCATTTCCACCCTCAAGTTCGTATTCCACTTTTTTTCCCACTTTCTCAGGTTCTTCTTCTAATCTTCCGTTAATGATACCGATTGTTAATGAATCACAATCCGATATTTTGAGTTCGATAATTCTAGAAAAACAACTTGATTTAAACTCTTTTGAAAATAAGGTAAAAGAGCCTTACGACTATTCTACCTTCATAATTTTTGAAAAATCAAGTGTGTTGAATTCTGACGCGGCAATTATTAACATTGAAACGTTCAATCGGACCATCGATGGAAGTTTCGAAGATATTTTCGCCGACGAACTCGCATTCCTAAACGACACGGATTTTGTGATTAATCAACCTCCACCTGAAGAAGTCGAACCACCACCATTTCTTTTTCCCTTCCGCCATTCTTCTCTTCCACCGAGACTGCATACTGCTTCTATCTCCACACGGTCTCGTGTGTTTCTCATTTCTTTTCTCTACACACTATTCTTTCCCCAACCACACCATTATAACGATAAAAAATTTGAATGGTTGGTGCTAACCTTTGGCCTGTGTAAGGCCTTGTATAGCTTGATACTATGCTTTTCTCCCCCCTAACTTTAAACTTTAACGCTTAAACAGTGGAACATTGTTTCACTTAAGTTTTGGGGGACCTTTTTGTATATATATTTTGTTTTCTTTTTCTGTTAACAATAATAATAATAAAATAATAATAATAATAATAAACAGGGGAGTGCCGACAATTTTGACCCTCTTGGTGTAGCCTGACAGTGAGGACACTGTCAAGTTTAAATTTGGGGGTGTGCTCGGTAAGCTTTCTTCCTTCGCATTCATGTGTATATTTTTGCATTTGCATACTTATTTTAAAATCCATAAAAATCAAAAAAAAAAATCAAAAATTATAAAAATTGAAAAGTTCAATTTTGGCCATATTTGACTTAAGTTCAACATGACGGTTGAATAGTTAGGAAAAACTCGATCCTAAACTTAGTAAATTAAAACCCTAAAAATAACCTTTCTTAAAGTTTAACTATAGAAATATATGTCATTGCAGTTTATTTAAAAATAGGCAAATTTTGAGTTCAGTTCTTGGGCTAAGTCAAAATAAGGGAAAACTATTGAAATTTTTATTTGAAGTGTAAGTCTGAAAAATAAATCCTGAAACTTTAGTCTAAATCCTAAAAATATATACCCTACTACATGCACTAACACACATCTTGAAACTTGGAATTGTAGAGGATACCTTGAAATGCTCTTGTTTAAAATCCTTAGTATGAATGGAAATAAAATAAAGCATAAAAGGTGAATTAAGAGATATAAAAAAAATGAACACTGGTTTTGTAATTACTTGAGGCTGTAGAAATAAAAAATATATAGCGATGGTGCTTTATCACCTAGTGCCTTAGACCAACTGGTTTGGGAGTCACTGCTAAAGCTTTAGGTATTACAAGACGAGGAATTACGACTTAATGCGCGAACACATTTTGTAATCGGTCGTTAGTATCTCAAGAAGTATTAACGATCGCATGAAGGGTGTGTGAGCAAATTTCATCTAAAATTCACCAACTAAAAGTATTTTGGAAGATGGACAAGAGTATGATAGCTTGAATTGAATTTCCAAGTATAAGGGTGATACATACACACACGTAGGGGTATATGATTAGGGTCTGGATGAGAGATAGGAATGAAAGATAGGCCTTATATTTTCAATAAAAATGATAAAAATTCCTAAGTTAAGATGGAACCTTAGAAGGAAAATTCAAAAGATGCCGAAAGCTTAATAAATTTGCAAAACATATACGATCTTAAGTTAAATGATAAGTGAGTATGAAAAATATGGGTTGATAATTTCTAAGTTAAAGATAATAGAATTTCTTACTAGAATACCTAATTGAAGAATGAAAGTAAATAGGCCAAATTGATCGGATTTTGTGGGTAGTATCCGCTGAAAACCCTCAGGAGACAACACTCATCCTACTAGGGACACCTAGAGGTTTAACGGCTTGTTGCACGAGCTCTGTGCAATCGCGATTCCCTGCGAAAGTGAGGTTAGGATTTTTCGAGAATAAAAATAGTTTTGCTCGGGACGAGCAAAAGATAAGTTTAGGGATATTTGTTCGTATCAGAATTTTGAATTATTATATCGCCCATTCTTAATCATATTACAAATAAATAGGTGCTTTTGATCCATGTCTGCTAAATAGTTGCAGGTTACAGGTTCTCAGAACAATACAGTGAAATTCAAGAAAATACGTTACAAAAGTGAGACTACGACCAACAATAGATGAATCCATATGATGCCGCCTACCAGTTCAAGGAACAAAAGAAGATCATTAAACAGTTCCATGCACAAGACAGTTCAAGGGCAGCACTGGATTAAAGACTTCAACGCGAAGCTCACGGCAAAACGTCCACAACATTCTACACTGTAGAAATCTGGAAGAAAATAGAAGATATTTTGTAGAACCAAGTGAAGAAGACAGAAGTAAAAAGCAACATGAAGCAACCCTAGGAATTTGGGCCCATAAGCCTACCAAATGGCCACGGATCCGCGACCAAACAGGCTATTCTGCCGCAGTTCCGCAGCCGTGCTATGCACGTGTCGGTGGATAAGTCGGTGCTTTGACTCGGTCTTTGTGGTTGTTTTGTAATTTCAAGTATGGATCGGATGTAAACCCTAGGGTTTTTCATATCTATAAATATGAAAGCCTACAGCCTAATTAGGTGTGCCTCTTTTGGGTGCCTCTTTTGAGATGCCTCTTTTTATTTTCTAGTTTTAAAATTTTAATTCCTTTGTAATCGTTCAAGAGTGCATCAATAAAGAAAGGTATTTTTATTTTACCTCGCATTCCTTTTCTGAATTTAATTCTTGCAATTTTTTTATTTGTTCTTTTAATATTTGCAATTTAGTTTTCTAATATAAAAATTTATTAAAAAAATGAATTCCATTGTTAATACCCTAATGAGTGAGTAATTTCTCACTTGTTAGGGTTGGGAGAGGGAAGGTTTGAGAGAAAGAAATCTCTCTCCCTCCTTTTCTTGCCCCCGTAATTTTTAATTAGGACTCTATTTGAATCAAACACACACTGCTCACTACGACACCTTATCCCACGAGATAGCGGTGATTCCCTAGTTGAGTTAAGACCGGTTGTGGTTGATTTACATAGAGGTTAGGGCTAAGAGTTAAGAAAGGATGGACAAGGACCAAAAGGAAGAAACTTAGTTTCTTCCTAGTCGTGCTAATCCCCTTTGTTGACTATTACCTTAATACCTAAAATCCTAACTAGGGCATTAAAAGCAGTGAGAAGAATCCATATTTTGAACTGACCTAACCCTAGCCCTAGCAAGCCTTTTTATCAACTTATTCTCATTCTTAGATCTAAAACAAAACCCTATTTGATCAGATTAACTCGTTAAAACATAAAGAAAAGGAATCCATCTCCCTGTGGACCAACTCGTACTCATTCGGCTAGCTACCAAGCAACACCGTCTTGATTGCGGTATTCTTTAATTTTGATTTCAAAACGCGCATGCGAAAACATCAACAATCAGGCCGTTGCAGCGGGTACCCAGGTAGACGACACCTTCTGCAGTACGACAGAGTGGTCCTTCTCTTGCCGAACCTTCATCTTCTTCGGTCAGCAGGAGTAATCTTGATCAATCACCGAGTCTTGGACTTGACGCCAGACCTTGTAAATTTTAGAGGACAGCCGCTGAGGGGGCTGTTCAAGGTTCTCCCGTGTGGCATTCTCCACAGGTGAAGGAGATCTTTTGAGTACGGCCTTCGGAGAGTTCTTGCGCACCCTCCTTAGTGGTTCAAAGTTGTTCCCAGTTGGAACAGCAGCGTCGACTTCCACCATTGGAGCTGGTGGAGTCAATCCAGAAGGGGGATTGCCCCTGGCTTTCCTCACTCGGCGCCAGTGGCGACGTTGAGCGTGTCGAGCAGACGGTATCACCATTGCTGTTGGATGAGCTTCATCAGGACCCCCGCTCTGATGAGGGGTTGTTGTCGTCATTAGCCTGTCGAAGACCGACATCCGTTGAGAGGGGATGGCCAATCTTGAAAAGGCAGACTTTCGTGCAGGGGAAGCGGCCTTGGTTACTTCACCTGGAGTGGGAGTTGGAACGGCTAGCCTTGTGAAGACCAACCCCTTAGCAGGAGAAGCCGCTTTGACGACTTTAGGAGCAGGAATGGCTATCCGCTTAGGGATAACACCTTCTGGTATTGCGGGCTTCTTCATAGGCCCGTTGGAGCTTTGGCCCAGTCTATTGAAAACCGAGGCATTGGATTTGGACGACCCGTTGAGAGGGGTTGCAGTAGTTGCAAGCCGATCAAAGACCGACTTCTTCGGAGCTTCTTGCGATGGTACAGGAGCGCTGAAACTCATTGGCGGGAGCATGGTCCCGAAAAACAGTCCGGTGGTGGCCTGAGTCACCTATTCCACTAGCATGGCGAAAATGGAGGCCGCTTGGGGCCCGTAAGTCACTCCTATGGACAGGACGGAGTGAGAGTTGCAGTTGTAGTTAATGCAGTTTGAAGCCATCGATCTTCTGTTTTTTCTGCACAGAACAAGATACCAAATCTTAGTACTTCACATCCAAAGGCAACCATGTCAAACTGCGATTTGTTCGCGAAACACGACACACGAAGTGTGGAGTGGAAAGAGGAAAAGGTCCCACCGGGCATGCCAGAATCTGTTCACTGCCGAAAGACGCGACTGGGACGTTGGGACGTCCGGCCTGAATTTCGAGGGAAGATGCTATTTGGTACTATCCGTCCACCTCTCCGAAGATGCCAAGTTGATTTATGACACCATGTATCGAAGGTTTAAACAGATGCGGCCGATGTAGCAGACTTCGTCAGATTCCTCCTCGTTGAGGGGTTTTTGATTGTGGGGATGCTCTTCCCTACAGGCGCAAGCCCCTGCAGTTAATTACGCTACCGCATCGCGGTAACCACTTTCTCCTTCTCCAGATGGTCACTTCATGTCGTGTGTGTTTGTTTTGTTTTTGGTTGCCCGTGGATTGTATACGGAGACTAATTTATGTTATCGCCCGTAGGGCATGGATTAGTCCAAATCCGTATTTTCTTAGATTTGGGTTTGGGTTGGGTTTAAGGATCGTTAATCTTATTTGAAACTACGATCAACTTAAACGTTTATCTAAGGATACGTCAGTCTAATTTTAGACTAAGATCTACTTAACGGGATCATTTAGATCCAACAAGAGAGCATTTGGGCTCTATTGTTTTAGTTTAGGGACTTTGCGGTCTATGGAGTTTAAGGACATCATAGTCCATGAGTTTAAGGACCCCACAGTCCATAAAGTTTAAGGACATCATAGTCCGTGAGTTTAAGGACCCCACAGTCCATGGAATGTCTGGTTGTCGGGACCCGTCACCTCTCTGAAGATGTTGAAAGATTACAACGACAAATATCAGAGGAGTGAAGAGATGTACCCTTGAACCAATCTTGGTTGGGAGATCTGTAGTCCAATCTGGGACTAAGATCAAAGACTTATGAGCATATGGGCTCAATTAATCTGAATTAGGGTTCTGTGGCCACTTTGGGCTCGGCCCATTCAGTTAAAATGTTTAACATTTAACAATGCTAAGCATTGGTTTGGTTTCTGACAATTGTTTTGTCTTTTATTGAATGTTGAGCACTCATCATAGATCTGGGGCTTTATTTATAGAACAGTTTATGTTCTTTTAGCGCACACGTAAGAAGCACGTGGGGCGCTTGGCGCTGTGCGCCAGTCCAAAGAGCGCAGTGCGCTTATTGTGAAGTAGCGCACACGTGGGGAGCACGTGGCGCGCTTGGCGCTGTGCACCAGTCCAAAGAGCGCAGTGCGCTTATTGTGAAGTAGCGCACACGTGGGGAGCACGTGGCGCGCTTGGCGCTGTGCGCCAGTTGATGAGCGCAGTGCACTTATTGTTTAAGTAGCGCACACGTGGGGAGCACGTGGCGCGTTTGGCGGTGAGCGCCAGTTCAAAGAGTGCAGTAGCGCACACGTGAGGAGCACGTGGCGCGCTTGGCATTGAGCGCCAGTCAATGAGCGCAGAGCGCTTCTGTTTAAGTTTGGAGCGCTAAGGCTCTGCAGCGCTTTGCGCTAGATTTGGAGCGCTGAGGCGCTCTTCTTTAATTGGAGCGCTAAGGCTCTTTTTAGGCAGCTTTGCGTCCTGAGAATTAAATTCTCTCTATAAGAGACTTTGTCTCATGGATTTAAGAACAAAGTTCTTATTTTTTTATAGGAGATGTTTCAATCTCTTATGTTTTTAGTGAAAGGCTCTGTCTTTATGGATCTATGATCCTAAGAGAATTGAATTATTCTCCCCCCTTTTATAATGAGATATTATGATCTCTGAAAGACAAATTGTCTTATAGATCTATGATCTGAAGACGATTAAGTTCTTCCCCTTATTTTTTATGATGAGATACTTTGATCTCTTTTGTGAAAGACCTTGGTCTTATAGATCTATGATCTTAGAAAAGAAGTAAATTCTTCTTTTTATATGAGATAATTTCATTTATCTGCTCTTGTTCTTCTTTTTTACCTTGAAGAAAATTTTCTTCTTCTGAGAGCTTGCTCTTTGTCTTTGAAATTTCTCAAAGTTTATGGGGGGTTCCTCTCTATGAGACTTGAAGTCTTGGGGCCTTTATATAGGGTAGGCTGATTTGTTGAATCGGTTGAAGAGATCTTTTCTCTAATTGATTTGGGGATGTTTCCCCAGTTGGATCTTTGATCCAAGGGTTTCTGATTTACAGAAAGCAATCTTCTTGCATACAGAATTTATTCTGTATTTTGGTGATTTTTAATCACCATTGGATCATTGATCCTACGGTGCTCTGATTTTGAGAACATAATCTTTCCTGTTTGGAATGATCCTGAGGAATGTTTCCTTAACAGAATTTTATTCTGGTCAATTGATGATTTTTAATCATGTTCGTTGGATCTTTGATCCAAGGGCTGAGAACATTTTGTTCTATCACTAGCGCTCACGTACTTTGCACGTGGTGCGCTGCTTAGAGTGCAGCGCTCACGTGCTTTGCACGTGGTGCGCTGCTTAGAGTGCAGCGCACTTGGCGCTGCTGTGAAGCGCTGCTTCATTTCAAATTTTGAAATTTGAACAGAGCTTTGATCTGATTGGGGGAAACACCTGGTCGTAGGATTATCGAGACAGGGCATCGATACTCCAGAGTGGACTAGTGTATACGCTTTTCATCCCAGCTGGGGAGATGGTTTGTCCTACAGCCATTAGTATGTCGTACTGGAGATAGTATACAGGTGCTCATTGGGTTATGAGTTACACTGGACGGACTTGTTGGGAATTGCTGGTTGGTATTATATCTATCGTCAGGTAGCAGTTCCCATATAACATGTGTACAGGTTAGTCCGTTGACTTGACGTCACTATTCGTCTCGAGTGTGTTCCCACTATACTTAGATCACTACCCTACCACGGCTCAAATGAGTCATGCAAACAGGTAGTAGTTGGGTGCAGTCCCGAAGCACTGGGAGGCAGTAGTGGTTAGATAGGATTCAGCTCTTCCAGTATTGGGGGTTGATATCGCGTTGTGTTCAGAAAGCCATTACACAAAGACCCTAGTCAGGGCAAGCGAGATTTACTGGTATGTACTCCAATAGTTTCTCATGGTGTATTGGGCTCTACCCCGGCACGACTTATTGCGCTGTTAGGGGTCTGACATTTACTACCACCCTAGGCCCGATATGCGATACTCTTAAACGAACAGACCGGACTGTACGGAGATTGTCACAGATAGGCTCAGTAGGAGTTCGGATGAGTTTGCTCATCGGCCTTCTTATCGACAGATACCTGGGTAGCCATTACATATAGTTAGTACTGCTGACGTGCTTGTGGTTAAACCTACTGCCGGCGTACTGTCGAGTCTTTAGAGTCCTACACAGAGGGTTTCCCTGCTTCGGGCGAAACGATGTAGAGGCCGTATGGTTTTTACGGTAGGATTTCGATCATATACGTGTACTAGATACACGGATGTTGTTCGGACGGATAATACTAGTGGGCTTTGGTTTAAGCCAAATCCTAGTATTATTTTATTGGATTTTTTTCTTCTCTTAGTATTCGTATTTCTCGGAATACGAATACGGGTATGTATATACGGTGAGGGGTATTCTTATAATTTCATAAGAGTGCTTCTATAAGAAGACACCTCATTTGTGCTTTAATCCATTTACTTAAATAGATAAAGAGGTGGAGGTATGAGGTGTTATTAAGTACATGATTGAAGCATAGCTACTTGGGTGACTCATTGTTTTGATGAATATTGAAGCATGATTGATTCATTATTGATTTATTATATGCTTCATTATCATCAACACTTAGCCATTCATCATATCATTATCTCTACAACAGTCTCTCTCCTCTAAGGCTCTCTTCTTCTTCCTCAAACCCTAATAGCTCTCATGAGTTGAGAAACCTAGGGTTATTAAGACAAATTAATCCATAATCATTCTCTACATCTTCTAGGCTACTTAGCTTAGCAAACTAGGTACCCTAGTTACCTTGGTTTAAAGGTTGGAGCTTGAAGTACATACTCTCGGATGGATCGTCTTTGACACGAGGAGGTCGACGATCAAGCGTGATCCGTACACTTGAGGAGCTCAAGAAGAGGACAAGAAGACCCGAATGACTTGAAACTAGGAGGTATAAACACTCTTCATAGTAGTTAAACCTCAAAGTAGTTTGCTAGTTAAGGTTTCCGTAAAGATCTTGAAGTTAAAGTCGGTGTTTCGAAGCTTGAAAAATCGTTTTTTTGTAAATTCCGCCTCCCCACGGACCTGCGGGGTCCGCGACATCAGCTTACGGTATAGTATCATCTAGAAGTTCTCAGCGAGTTCGTCCAGTGTACTCACCCCCAGTGAGCACCTGAATACGATCTTAGGCGCAAAAGACTAATGGCTGTGGGACCAACCATCGCCCCTTATTGGGGTCTAGAAACGTATACACTAGTCTACTTCGGAATATCGATGCCCAGTCTCGATACTCCCACGACTAGGGACACTTTAAGGATGTGCTTATCGACTACCCCGCTCGTACAAGTATGATCGCCATCACAACGCAGGTAGTCAAGCAATGATCCTATGGGCTTTATCAACATATATAAATGATATGTAATAACAAGCAAAACATATGCACATGTTAAGATAAAGACAAACCAAATAGCATACTATCATATCGAGCAAGATTATCCTGTACATACATATGTCCAAGCATCCACATGTATACATATACATTAATGGCCTCTAAGGCATACATATCCAACACGTGACCCGCTGGCGCCCAGCGCCCACGCGCAGAGCACGTGACCCGCTGGCGCCCGGCGGTCACGTGTTGTCTCATGCGTCTTTAGGACGCTCCACACCCTTCTTTTTCTCACACGCTCCACACTCAAAATACATCGCTCGTTAGAAAAAAAATTCTAACGAGGTACTGCCCAGCACCCCGTAAGGGGGCTGCTAGCCTCCTTGACCACCAGCCCGCTATCCGGGCAGCGGGACCTCCATAAACTCTGCGAGGTCCCCGATACGTCCAAAAAACAACATATGCATACCGCACATTGAGTTCGCATGACTAGTTTTACCTATCAATCGGAGGTTCCCTCACTCCAAACGTGAGGGGTAATTAACGGCGGCTTAGTCTACGGCTGCTGGAGATTCGGATCCCCACAATCAATAAACCCTGGCCTACCTTAGGCAGGGGGAATCTGTAATACGCCTGACAAGCAATGCGTATTCCTATCTCAATAGGGTGAAGAAAAACACTCTACACTTGGATCGGTTTCCTCAAGTGAATCATCTTCGGTAAGGGTGGTCGCCATTCAAATTTGTTTTCGACGGTTTACGAAGAGCTTGGAGGGGTCTTCCATGATTGGGTGGACACACGTCAAAGGTTTTATTCTCTAAACCTTGTATGTTAGTTTAGTTGTATGGTTTGATTCCTAGGGGATATATGTTTTGTGCTTACTAAATAATCATTGTTTTCGCTTCTGTCTTGGCCGCGGCTTCCGCAGCGTGAGCACAACACACTAACAGATACATGTAATCAATCTGTATACTAGCATGGTCAAGAATATCATAACATATCAATGATATATCGAGATCATGTCATAATGTATGTCAGGTAACAAGTCTCGTATATATAATGTGATCTAACTTATCAGATAACAATATCAGGTTTAAATATCAGGTTGAGACGGCTCGGGTAAGTCTGAGACGGCTCAAAAGTCGTCCAGAATAAGCAATTCTTCTCTGGTTGTATGAGACGGCTCATGTTCATTTTGAGTCGGCTCGAAGTCCTTAAAAAGGCGGCTTAAAGTAATGTTGAGACGGCTCACAAGTCTTTCCTAACAATCGTTTTCTCTCTGGTCCCAAGAGACGACTCATGACAATCTTGAGTTGGCTCGACCCTATATTGAGATAACTCAATATATTTTCAGACAGCTCGAACTGTAAGTCCATGCACACCCTACGTGTCGCGGGGAGGCGGAATACTTTAAAAACGTTTTTCTCGCACCAAAAGAAATTTGTTTTAGCTTTGCATCATGAACTTGTTCCACTTTTGGATCTTGTTTAAACCTTAGCTAACAAAAACCTAGACTAAGAGAGAGAGCTAACTACTAAGTAAAAGAGTTATACCCTCGTTCCTAGTCCTTCGGGTCTTCAAATTGCTCCTTGCTCCTTGGTTCAACCTTCTTGTTGATCTCCTTTCTTGTGCTTCTTCTAGGTCCTTGAAGAGTTCGCTTGCCGGTCTCTTTTGTGTCTAAGATGGATCCACCCGAGGGCCTATGGTCAAGCTCCAACCTCCATGAGATAACTTAGTGATCTTGCTTGCTAGGGAAGATGACTAAGTAGATGTAAGAGAATGTGTATTGGACTATTTGATCTCAAAGCTCATTGTTTTGCAACACATGCAAGTGTATGAGCTTGAGGAAGAAGGAGAGAAGAAAACTTAGGAGAGAGAAACCTTTTGTGATAATGATAATGAAAAATGAGAAGAGGGATTGGCTAAGTCTTGAGCCAATAATTCAACCATGGTATTATTAAATCATATAATTCACAACCATGCTTGAATAGTGGCTCCAAATGAAATAAACAAATAATTAGCCATGCCTTTAACCCATTCCTATAATATCTCCTAATTTCCACCTCATTAATTCTTTAATGAAAAAGAATAAAACAATAATGAGGTGTCTCCTTCTAAAGGTCAATCTTGTGAATTTACAAGAATACCCTTTTCCGTATTTTCATACACGTATCCTGTAGGGTTACTAGGCACTCTAACAAGGGTTAAGAAGGCATCAACCATGCCCGATTAAAATTTTAGCCGTGCCGAACAACCCTAGACAAGATCTTTGCTAGATTATTAGGGTTTCACATGCAACTAAATAACATTTTCGACTAAGTGAATACGAAATACAACCTTTGTAGATCGGTCCTTCACTTCTAAAGCTCCTTGTCGTAGTCCGTTCGCTGCGATCATTGTTCGCCCGGGCTCTTGCATGGCTTCACGAGGCGAAAGAAGCGTCCTTGCTTGATGTCTTCGAGGCCGAAGATGATTTACGTCGAGGGAATACCAACTCAAGCTACTACTTCACTAACTAGAGAATTAGTGAAGCAAACACCCTAAACTAAAGTGCTAGTCTAGTAGAGGATGGAGAAATAGGAAGTGGGTTCACTTTAGAATTTATTTTCTCACAATGTTTCTCACTTTGGATCAAACCCTAGAGAGCTTTTTAGCTCAAGGAAGAAGATGAAGAAAATAAAGAGAGCAAGATAATGATCAAGTGAGTGAGCTAACCATGGGTGAGTGAGTATCATATACTAACTCATGTAGAGACATAACCATGGCAAATTCTAATGGTTGGGTTAACTAAATATCTTAAGTAAAACAAATTGAGTTGAATTTGTCAAAGCACTAAAAGCTTCTACAAGCTTCATGCACTTAACAAATATCAACCAATTTAGATTTACTTTAAATATAAAAAAACCCTCCACTAAAATTAGAATGGTTTATGTCTTATACACCCATGTCAAGTGTATCAACAACCATGATACAAAAAGAAAACACATTTTAATATATATCACATATATATTAAAGTTGTGCACATGTGAGAAAAATCCTTAAGTGAACAAATGTTAGTTAATGTAAATTAGTATATCAAATATACAATTATACACTAAATTATTAAATCAACACTTGACTTAATAATCCGGTTATATCTCATATAACCGACTAACATCCAATGTATCGACTTATCGAATCAACACTTGATTCGATAACCCGGCTATATCTCATATAACCGACCGATACAAAAAGTCGCGAGAATAGAATACGGTATCACATACCCGCATTATTCTCGGTCCCGCACATATCACATATGCACTCCTATTTCGTTTTGCCTGAGCCAGTAAAACCTCTATGTAGGACTCTAAAGACTCGTCAATACGCCGGCAGTAGGTGATGATCACATCAAGCACCCACAAGCCGTCAGCGGTACTAGCTGGACGTAACGGCTACCCGGGTATTGAGTGATCAGAAGATCAGCAAGCAAGCCCGCTCCAACTCCTGTAAAAGCCTAACGGTAACACTTGCCGTACAGTCTGATCTCCTCGTCTGATATGTCGCATATCAAGTCTAGGGGTGGTAAACGTCAGACCCCAATAACCGATAAGTCGTGCCGATGTGAGGCTCATAACGGGTCGAGAAACTACTGGTAACTCTTACCAGTAAATCTCTAAATCAGCCCTGGCCAGGGACTTCCCTGTTATGGCCAATCGAGCACAGCGCAACATCAACCCCCAATACCGGGAGAGACGAAACCCCTCCTATCGCTCATTGTCTCCATGTGACTCAGGACTGTACCCAAAAACCACCGTTTTGAATGCCCTCTTGGACGTGGTAAGGTGGAAATCAAAGCACAGTGGGAATCACACAAGACTCTATGATGATCTCGGGTCTACAGACTAACCTGCACAAGTGTCACCAGAGAACTGCCATCTGACGTGAGGTATAATACCATCTGGGAGTTCTCGGCGAGTCCGTCCAGTGTACCCAGTCTCCACTGAGCACCCGTATACCATCTCTGATGTCAAACACCAGTGGATATAGGATCATCCATCGCCCATCTCATGGGTCGAGAAGCGTATACGCTAGTCTACTCTGGTATATCGATGCCCTGTCTCGATACACCCACGACTAAGAACATTAAAGGATGTACTTATGGACTACCATGGCCCCACTAGTATGATCTGCATTATAGTCCTGGTAGTCAAGTACACATCCTAAGGGCTTTACCAACATGTAACTATAAGACAGCATCAAGAGACAAGTATACATGTTAAGATAAAGAGCAACCAGATAGCATACTATCATATCAAGCAAGAAATTCCTCTCTATATATGTCCAAGCATCCAATATAATATACATCATCCGTACAATACTGGCCTCTAGGGCATACATACAACTAACAATCTCCCACTTGCACTAGGGCCAGCTGCTGTAGTATCGCATACCAAGCATCCCGAAGAGTCTCTCAAACTGTATCTGGGGAATGGCCTTCGTGAGTAGATCCGTTGTGTTGTTCTTCGTGTCAACCCTCCTTAACTCGATCTCCCGGCGATCTACTATCTCCCGGATCAGGTGATACCGCCTCAGAATATGCCTGGATCACTGATGGGACCTGGGTTCCTTGGCCAAAGCCACCGCTCCATTGTTATCACAATACCAAGGTATTGGATGCTCAATGGATGGAACCACTCCAAGTTCAGTAATGAACTTCTTGATCCAGACAGCCTCTTTGGCAGCATCGTTGGCAGCGATGTATTCAGCCTCCATCGTCGAGTCTGCCACGGTTTCCTGCTTCGAACTCTTCCAGCTAACCGCCCCTCCGTAAAGGGTAAAGACAAATCCCGAGTGCGACTTAGAGTCGTCCTTATCACTCTGGAAGCTCGAATCGGTAAAGGACTCCACTTGGAGTTCTCCGTTACCATATACCAAGAGCATCCCTTTAGTCCTTCGTAAGTACTTGAGAATGCTCTTCACAGCTGTCCAGTGACTCTCTCCAGGATCAGCTTGATACCTACTCACTACACTTAGTGAGTGTGCTACATCGGGTCTGGTACATAGCATCGCGTACATGATAGAGACTACAGCCGAAGCATAGGGTATCCCTTGCATGCGAGCTCTCTCCAAATCAGTCTTGGGAGACATCTCTTTGGAGAGAGTGAGTCCAGAGATCGTGGGTAAGTTCCCACGCTTGGATTCTTCCATACTAAACCTCTTTAGTATGGTGTCAATGTACCTGGATTGGGACAATCCCAATATCCTTTTAGATCTATCTCTATAGATCATAATTCCCAGTATGCAGGAGGCATCACCTAGATCTTTCATTGAGAATCTTTGTGATAAGAAGAGCTTGACCGATTGCAGCATAGGAATGTCATTTCCTATCAAGAGTATGTCGTCCACGTACAATACGAGGAAGACAACCTTACTCTCTGCCACCTTCTTGTAGATACAAGGTTCATCTACGTTTTTTACGAAATCAAACTCTTTGATAACGACGTCAAAGCAGATGTTCCAACTCCGCGATGCTTGCTTTAATCCATAAATGGATTTAAGCAGCTTGCACACCTTCCTGCTGCTCCCACTAGCTACGAAGCCCTCTGGCTGAGTCATGTACACGCTCTCTTCTAATCACCGTTTAGAAAGGCGGTCTTAACATCCATTTGCCAGATTTTATAGTCATGATATGCAGCGATGGCAAGCATGATCCGGATGGATTTAAGCATAGCCACTGGAGAAAAGGTTTCGTCATAGTCCACACCTGGTCTTTGACGAAAACCCTTTGCAACAAGTCTAGCTTTGAAAGTCTCCACTTTCCCATCTACACCAAGTTTTTTCTTGAAGATCCACTTGCTCCCAATGGGTTTTACCCCTTCAGGAGCATCTTCCAAAGTCCATACTTTGTTGGTGTACATGGATTCCATCTCGGACCGCATTGCATCCAGCCATTTCACTGAGTCCCCACTCGTGATGGCCTGCTCGAAACTAGTTGGGTCATCATCCTCCATGATCCAATCCTCGCGCCCACCATCCATGAGAAAACCATAGTATCTCTCAGGTGGGTGAGGAACCCTACTAGATCGGCGGAGTGGCCGGGGTTCATCGGGAACTACCGAATCCTCTGGTTCCACTAAATCTTCAGTTTGAGTTTTTGTAGCCGGAATTTCTTCCAGTTCTACCTCGTTGCCACTAATTTCTTTTGTAAGAAATTCCTTTTCTAAAAAGGTGGCATGTCGAGAAACTAACACCTTATGTTCCTCGCTATGGTAAAAAAGATATCCATGTGTATGTTTGGGATATCCCACAAACTTGCATAGAACTGACCGTGTCTCGAGTTTGTCCGGATTTTGCCTTTTGACATAGGTCGGACAACGCCATATCTTAACTCGTTTAAGACATGGTCTCTTCCCACTCCATATCTCATATGGTGTGGTAGGTACAGATTTAGATGGAACTTGATTCAATGGGTATGTTGCTGTCTCCAGCGCATACCCCCAGAAGGAAATAGGTAACTCAGTTGTGCTCATCATAGAGCGCACCATATCTAATAGGGTGCGATTCCTCCGTTTTGATACACCGTTGTGCTGTGGTGTATATGGAGGAGTTAACTAAGAGAGAATCCCATTCTCTTTTAGGAAGTCCAGGAATTCATTGCTCAAGTATTCACCTCCTCGATCAGATCGAAGGATTTTAATACTTTTCCCGGTTTGGTTCTCGACTTCTTGTTTATATTCTCTAAATTTCTCAAAAGCTTCTGATTTGTGTTTCATCAGGAACACATACCCGAATCTAGAGAGATCGTCGGTGAATGTAATGAAGTACGAAGAACCATCCCTGGCATGTGTAGACATGGGACCGCATACATCACTATGTATCAGTCCCAAGAGTTCGATAACTCTTTCTCCGTATCCCGTAAACGGAGTTTTGGTCATTTTTCCTTTGAGACATGACTGGCAAGTATCATAAGATGAAAATTCAAAAGGATTCAAATATCCATCATTATGCAACTTAGCTAGCCGTGTCGCATTAATGTGACCTAGTCTACAATGCCACAAGAAGGATTCGTTCAGTTCTGAACTCTTCCTCTTGTGTGTGTTTGTTATGCTTAGAACTGTTGATTGATTTAGAACATAAACGCCATTGCACATCGTGCCTGATCCAACCAACTTTTGGTTTAAAAAAATGTTCATAACATTATCCTGTAATACAAAATTATATCCCTCTTTACTCAACAAAGAAACCGATATAATGTTACATATCAGGTTCGGCATGTAATAGCATTCGTTCAGAATCAATGTATTACCAGTTGGCAATACAAGGTGATATTCCCCAACGGTTTTAGCTGCAACAATTGCACCATTTCCAACCCTTATGTCTTTATCACCTTCTCCAAGTTCTCTATCTTTCCTAAGCCCATGTAACTTATTACATATATGGGATCCTGACCCGGTATCTAATACCCAGGACGTAGAGCAAATGGAGAAACAGTTCTCTGTAACGAACACACCCGAAGAAAATGCATCAACATGAACTTTCTTCATTCGGGTGGCATGGGAATCCTGGTATTCCCCTATATTCTATTCAGTCCTATAACTCTTATAAGAAAGAACGGAACCAACGTTCCCCAGCACAGTATAACATGCGGGTTCGGTCAATACATCCATATTATTATCTTGATTAAGGCATGATATGGTCGCTACCTGGAGAGAGAGAGAAGAAAAACACTTTAGCGTATGCTCTTGCAAGATCGGATTGGTTATTATTTTATCTAATCAGGACGGCTCCCACTATTTTTATCAAATCTTCCTTCAAACCCTAAAAGGAAAAACTAGCCGGGATTAATTACACCCTACAATTTAGCCAATCTTTCAGCCAGGCCAGTGTCGGTACTTTGAGGGAGGTTCTCCGTGCTTTCGCACGGACCTAATTAAAGTAAACCTCGTTTTCCCATAGGCGTAACCCCGTTGACACCTTTCTAGACACCTACTTGATCGGCTAATTGTCCTGTGTAAAACTCTCCCAGGAGTAACAATTACTCGCAGTGGGTATCGGGATCCAACTATCTCATAGAAGGTATGCAATCTCATTGCAAATTTCAACACTTGAAATTCCCGATAATATTTTGCCCCTAACCCCTGTGACCTTGACAAAGGCCAACAAATCATAGGATGCTAGTCAAGTTCAACCCGTCATTTCTTAATTGAATCAAACCCACCCGCACGACCCTTGACAAAGGCCAAAAAGGTCGTACGACTACCCCAAAACAATCTGCATCATATGCATAAGAAGATAAGCACCATTCATCTACCGCACACTACGCCTTGACAAAGGCCAACAAACGCAGCACGAATACTAAACAATTCCTATCTGAAATGACGGAGGGCTACGTCAGGTTTTTCTGAAAACCTATTGCGTAATGAACTTGATATCGTTGTAGAATCTAGTGAATTTTGAAAAGGAGTGTTTTTTAGGCTTTCACTAGTTTTGCTAAAGAGGTCATTCCCGGTGAAGGGATCTCGGCTCTTTCCTCATCGAATAAGGTGCAGGACATATCATATATATCACTATGCAAAGCAAAACTCTAAAAGCAATCAAAAAACAAACCGAGTGTTGTAGCATCTGCCAGTTTTGCTAAAGAGGTCACTCCCGGTGAAGAGATCTCGGCTCTTTCCTCATCGAATAAGGTGCAGGATATATCATATATATCGCTATGCAAAGCAAAAACTGTAGCTACCCTTTTTGAAAATTTGATTCTACATCTTTTAGGTTTCTTTTCTTTCATTAATCATATTAATGAAGTCCCATCATTTAAGTCACCTAAACATCACAGATAAATACGGCATACACTTATGCCATCCGCATCCGCCTCGATATCCCCTCGTGCACCGTTAGGTTAGGTAACTAATGGCAGAGCGGGGAAGGGCTAGCGCAGGTGTAAAACATAAGTAACGTCTATATAATATATCATATATACTATATACAGTATCTATCACAACATATCAAATGATCACATCACAGATATCGCAGCAGAAGAAACATATGAAACATTGGATATACTAGGACGTCCGTGTTTTATTTTGAGCCTCTATAAAACACGGATTCCACGGTCGTGATGAATAGCCAAACCCACACCCCTACACCCCTACGAGAGCGGTAAGCAACCCTACCAATTCTAGAGTTAGGAGACCCGGACTCGACTCCTCGAGTTGGTCTCCCACTGGACTCTAGAACCCGGTAACTTGTGCTCTCCTCCTTGGATCTATCCTAGTGCGGAAAAGTAAATAATATACAAATGGTGACATCAACCTCATACCGGACGTGCCCCAATAAAAGAATATTACATACATTTAATTTTACATGAATGAAAATAAAAACCCTCATCTCACATAAAAACCCCGGCTATTCAGAACACGACGATCCAATATAACATATCCAGCAACACATAACATCACATGTCATCAACGTAAGTAAATATGCGCATCCCAATTGTCGTTGACATATAGCAACGAAACCGGCGATATCACATATTACACTTACGGTCGCAGAAAAGAAAGTGTAAAACTACAACATTTGGAATCTACAATCTCTTTAGACATCGTAAATCCGAAATATCACATACTTCGCATTTCATGCCAAACTCTATGAATTCCATATATTGTATCACATTCCAGATAAATAGACAGTATTAAACTTTCCGATCGAATAATCAAATACCTAGGATTTCCTAAATAGCTCAACACTTGAGCGGAGTTCAAAAATTCTAGAATACGTCACAGTACCAACGGTCCAGCCGTAGAAGGGTCAAGCCAACGCCTCACATGTGGCACGGCGTACTGCCCCAAACCCTAAGGTTTAGAGGCGGTTCAGACGGTCACATAATCGAGTTAAGGTTTGTGTTCTTTTAGAGGGTGCATCGCGTTACTTGCACGTTTTTCCGAAAGATTCAAACTCAAGAAAAATTCAACACTTGAAAGTTTTTCATGTCGGGAAAAAGCGAGTTAATGATATCCGTTCGAACATTTTAATACTTTCTAAATTATCCAGAAAAAACACGAAATTAAATTTTCCGATCGAATCAACGAATACAAAATAATCCCCAGAACACTCAACACTTGAGTCAGATTAAAAATACCCAGAAGAATGTACAAGTACCTACGGATATTACGGCACAAAACACCAACCCTAATTCTACTATTCCGCCACGGAACCGCCGCGCAAGCAAGGTATTGCTGCGGTTCCGCAGCGCTTTGGTGGAATTAGGATGTCGTGTTTTACAGTAACTCTTAGAATTCCCTGCTGATTTTTTTGAGTATTTTTAATGCAGAAAAAATCACATTTTTACAAAATTTCCAGAGAGGGGTCTATCTCGACATTTCGGGGTTCGATCGGAGTTTTAACTTCGTATACACGTCGCCTAATGCTCTAGCTAGGCTCTGATACCACTGTAGGGTTACTAGGCACTCTAACAGGATTAAGAAGGCATCAACCATGCCCGATTAAAATTTTAGCCGTGCCGAACAACCCTAGACAAGATCTTTGCTAGAGTATTAGGGTTTCACATGCAAGTAAATAACATTTTCGACTAAGTGAATACGAAATACAACCTTTGTAGATCGGTCCTTCACTTCTAAAGTTCCTTGTCGTAGTCCCTTCGCTGCGATCATTGTTCGCCCGGGCTCTTGCATGGCTTCACGAGGCGAAAGAAGCGTCCTTGCTTAAAGTCTTCGAGGCCGAAGATGATCTACGTCGAGGGAATACCAACTCAAACTACTACTTCACTAACTAGAGAATTAGTGAAGCAAACACCCTAAACTAAAGTGCTAGTCTAGTAGAGGATGGAGAAATAGGAAGTGGGTTCACTTTAGAATTTATTTTCTCACAATGTTTCTCACTTTGGATCAAACCCTAGAGAGCTTTTTAGCTCAAGGAAGAAGATGAAGAAAATAAAGAGAGAAAGATAATGATCAAGTGAGTGAGCTAACCATGGATGAGTGAGTATCATATACTAACTCATGTAGAGACATAACCATGGCTAATTCTAATGGTTGGGTTAACTAAATATCTTAAGTAAAACAAATTGAGTTGAATTTGTCAAAGCACTAAAAGCTTCTACAAGCTTCATGCACTTAACAAATATTAACCAATTTAGATTTACTTTAAATATAAAAACCCCTCCACTAAAATTAGAATGGTGTATGTCTTATACACCCATGTCAAGTGTATCAACAACCATGATACAAAAAGAAAACACATTTTAATATATATCACATATATATTAAAGTTGTGCACATGTGAGAAAAATCCTTAAGTGAACAAATGTTAGTTAATGTAAATTAGTATATCAAATATACAATTATACACTAAATTATTAAATCAACACTTGACTTAATAATCCGGTTATATCTCATATAACCGACTAACATCCAATGTATCGACTTATCGAATCAACACTTGATTCGATAACCCGGCTATATCTCATATAACCGACCGATACAAAAAGTCGTGAGAATAGAATACAGTATCGTATACCCGCATTATTCTCGATCCCGCACATATCACATATGCGCTCCTATTTCGTTTTGCCTGAGCCAGTAAAACTTCTATGTAGGACTCTAAAGACTCGTCAATATGCCGGCAGTAGGTGATGATCACATCAAGCACCTACAAGCCGTCAGCGGTACTAGATGGACGTAACGGCTACCCGTGTATTGAGCGATCAGAAGATCAGCAAGCAAGCCCGCTCCAACTCCTGTAAAAGCCTAACGGTAACACTTGCCGTACAGTCTGATCTCCTCGTCTGATATATCGCATATCAAGTCTAGGGGTGGTAAACGTCAGACCCCAATAACCGATAAGTCGTGCCGATGTGAAGCTCATAACGGGTCGAGAAACTACTGGTAACTCTTACCAGTAAATCTCTAAATCAGCCCTGGCCAGGGACTTCCCTGTTATGGCCAATCGAGCACAGCGCAACATCAACCCCCAATACCGGGAGAGACGAAACCCCTCCTATCGCTCATTGCCTCCATGTGACTCAGGACTGTACCCAAAAACCACCGTTTTGCACGCCCTCTTGGACGTGGTAAGGTGGAAATCAAAGCACAGTGGGAATCACACAAGACTCTATGACGATCTCGGGTCTACAGACTAACCTGCACAAGTGTCACCAGAGAACTGCCATCTGACGTGAGGTATAATACCATCTGGGAGTTCTCGGCGAGTCCGTCCAGTGTACCCAGTCTCCACTGAGCACCCGTATACCATCTCTGATGTCAAACACCAGTGGATATAGGATCATACATCGCCCATCTCATGGGTCGAGAAGCGTATACGCTAGTCTACTCTGGTATATCGATGCCCTTTCTCGATACACCCACGACTAAGAACATTAAAGGATGTACTTATGGACTACCATGGCCCCACTAGTATGATCTGCATTATAGTCCTGGTAGTCAAGTACACATCCTAAGGGCTTTACCAACATGTAACTATAAAACAGCATCAAGAGACAAGTATACATGTTAAGATAAAGAGCAACCAGATAGCATACTATCATATCAAGCAAGAAATTCCTCTCTATATATGTCCAAGCATCCAATATAATATACATCATCCGTACAATACTGGCCTCTAGGGCATACATACAACTAACATATCCGTATTCCAAAAAATACGGATACACTGAGATCAGTATAATTCAATACTAGTATCTGACTTAAACCAAAACCCACTAGTATTATCCGTCCGATCGTCATTCGAGTAGCCAGTACACGAATGTGATCGAAGCCCTGTCGTAAGACCATACGACGTCTACATCGTCTCGCCTGATCCAGGGAAACCCTCTGTGTGGGACTTTAAAGACTCGACAGTACGCTGGCAGTGGGTTTAACCACAAGTCCGTCAGTGGCACTAGCTGTACGTAACGGCAACCCATGTACGTATCGAAAAGGAGGCCGACGAGCGAACTCGTCCGTAACCCCTACTGAGCTTGTCTATGACAATATCCGTGCAGTCCGGTCTGTTCGTCTGAGAGTACCGCATGTATGGTCTAAGGAGGTTGTGAACGTCAGACCCCTAACAACCGTACAAGTCGTGCCGGTATGGCTCAAGACCATCCGAGAATCTACTAGTCAGTCCACCAGTAATTCTTAATCAGCCCTGGCCAGGGACTTATGGTAATGACCAACTGATCACAGTGCGATATCGACTCCCTATACCGGGAGAGACGAATCCCTAACAGTCGCTCACTGCCTCCATGTGGTTCGGGACTGTACCCAACTAAAACCTATTTGCACGACTCCTTTGAGCTGTGGTAGGGTAGTAATCAAAGCACAGTGGGAACTGACACGAGACAAATGACGACCTTAAGTCACCTGAGAACTGCTATCTGACGCTAGGTATAATACCATCTAGTCAGTTCTCGGCGAGTCCTATCCGGTGTACTCACACCCAGTGAGCATCTGTATACAATCTTAGGTGCACATCACCAATGGCTGCAGGACCAATCCATCGCCCCTCGTCAGGGTCTAGATATGTATACACTAGTCTACTCTAGAGCATCGATTCCAAGTCTCGATACTCCTGCGACTAGAGACATTTAAGGATGTGCCTATTGACCATCCAGCTCCCACAAGTATGACTGCCATCACAGCGCTGGTAGTCAGGCACACACCCTACGGGCTTTATCAACATGTATACAAAGTAAAATATATCACATGTTAAGATAAAGACAAACCAAATAGCGTACTATCATATCAAGCAAGATTGTCATGTACATACATATCCCTAGCATCCTAAACAATGAAGGCCTCTAGGGCATATATATCCAACAATCTCCCACTTGCACTAAGGCCTGTAAGTGGCGCAATGAGTACCCACTTTCTGCACTAGATCCAGTTGCTGGCGTACCGCATGTCCAACATCTCGAACAGCCTCTCGAACTGGACTTGAGGGATGGCCTTGGTGAATAGATCTGCTGTGTTTTCTTTTGTGTCCACTCTCCGCACCTCGATCTCCCGGCGATCCACGATCTCCCGGCGATCCACGATCTCCCTGATCAGGTGATACCGCCTCAAGATATGCCTGGATTTCTGATGGGACCTTGGTTCCTTCGCTAAAGCTACAGCCCCATTGTTATCACAATACAAAGGTATTGGATTGGCAATGGACGGAACCACCTGAAGTTCAGAGATGAACTTCTTCATCCAGACAGCCTCTTTTGCGGCATCGTTAGCAGCTATATACTCAGCCTCCATAGTTGAGTCTGCGACGGTATCCTGTTTGGAACTCCTCCAACATCCCGCTTCTCCATTGAGGGTAAACACAAAACCCGAAACGGATTTAGAGTCATCTTTGTCACTTTGGAAGCTGGAGTCGGTAAAAGCCTCGATCTGGAGGTCCCCATTACCGCAAACCAAGAACATCTCCTTAGTCCTTCTCAGGTACTTGAGAATGTTCTTTACCGCTATCCAATGCCTCTCACCTGGGTCAGACTGATACCTGCTTACCACACTAAGTGCGTAATCTACATCTGGTCTGGTACATAACATCGCATACATTATGGATCCTACTGCCGAAGCATAGGGTATAATGCCCATACGAGCCCTCTCTTCATCAGTCTTTAGAGACATCTCTTTGGAGAGGGTGATCCCGTAACAAGCGGGTAAATTACCGCGCTTGGAATCTTCCATACTACTCTTTAGTATAGTGTCAATATACCCGGACTGTGAAAGTCCCAACATCCTTTTGGATCGATCACGATAGATCTTAATGCCCAGAATGTAGGATGCATCTCCCAAGTCTTTCATGGAGAATTTCTGTGACAAGAAGAGCTTTACTGATTGTAGCATAGGGACATCATTCCCTATCCGTAGTATGCCGTCGACGTACAAAACGAGGAAGACTACTGCTCCTTCTACAATCTTCCTATAAATGCATGGTTCATCTACATTTTTGATAAAGTCAAATTCTTTGACCGTCTCATCAAAGTAGATGTTCCAACTCCGCGATGCTTGCTTTAATCTATAAATGGATTTAAGCAACTTGCACACCTTTCCGTTGCTCCCACTGTCTAAGAAACCTTCTGGTTGATCCATGTAAACACTTTCTTCTAAATGTCCATTTAGAAAAGCTGTTTTTACGTCCATCTGCCAGATTTCATAGTCATGGAAGGCAGCAATGGCAAGCAGGATCCGAATGGATTTAAGCATAGCTACTGGTGAAAAGATTTCATCATAGTCCAATCCTGATCTTTGACGAAAACCTTTTGCTACGAGTCTAGCTTTGTAGGTTTCCACTTTTCCAAATGCACCAATCTTCTTTTTGAAGATCCATTTGCATCCAACTGGTTTCACCCCAGAATGAGCAACATCTAAAGTCCATACTTTATTAGTGTACATGGATTCCATTTCGGATCTCATAGCATCCAGCCACTTCACCGAGTCTTTACTCGTGATAGCCTGCTGAAAATTAGTAGGCTCATCATCATCGATGATGCAATCCTCTCGATCCCCATCTACAAGAAAACCATAGTATCTTTCAGGAGGACGAGAAAGCTTACTAGATCTGTGGAGCGGCGTTGGTTCGTCGGGCTCTATTGAAACCTGAGGTTCTACTAAGTCATCGGCAGTAGTTTGAGGTTCTGGAATTTCTTCCAGCTCTACCGCGCTCCCACTAATTTCTTTTGCAAGAAATTCGCTCTCTAAGAAGACAATGTGGCGAGCGACAAACACTTTTTGTTCTTCAGTGTGGTAGACAATATATCCCCTTGAATGCTTGGGGTATCTCACAAACTTGCACAAAACCGATCGTGCCTCGAGCCTGTCCGGATTATGTTTCTTAACAAATGCCGGACACCCCCATATCTTGATATACTTGAGACATGGTCTCTTCCCGCTCCACATTTCATATGGAGTGGTAGGCACAGACTTAGTCGGAACTCTATTCAATAGGTATGCAGCTGATTCTAGCGCAAAACCCCAGAAAGAAAGTGGCAACTCAGCACTACTCATCATTGAACGCACCATGTCCAGTAGCGTGCGATTCCTCCTTTCTGATACACCATTATGCTGAGGTGTATATGGTGGAGTAAGCTGAGAGAGAATTCCATTCTCTTTTAAGCATTCAAGGAAACTGGTACTTAAGTATTCTCCACCTCGATCAGATCGAAATGTCTTGATGCTTTTACCAGTCTGTTTCTCCACTTCATTTTTATACTCTTTAAACTTCTCAAAGGCCTTGGATTTATGCTTCATCAAAAACACATGTCCATACCTCGAGAAATCATCAATAAAAGTGATGAAGTAGGAGTGACCGCTTCGTGCATGTGTAGACATCGGACCACATACATCGCTGTGTACAAGTCCTAAGAGTTCCGTGGCTCTTTCTCCGTGTCCGGTGAACGGAGATTTGGTCATCTTTCCTTTGATACATGATTGACAAGTTGCATATGATGAATATTCAAACGGATCTAAATATCCATTTTTATGTAACTTAGTCAACCTTGTTTCGTTTATATGACCAAGTCTACAATGCCATAGGAAGGCTTGGTTTGAATCTGGAGCCTTCCTTTTAAGCATGTTTTGAGTATTGAAAACTTGAGGTTGATTAAGTATGTATATGCCATTTTGCAGTGTGCCAAACCCAGTCATTTCTTGATTCAGGAGAATGTTCATGACATTTCTTTCAAGTGCAAAATTATATCCTTCATTAGATAACAAAGATACCGATATAATATTACACAGCATACTGGGAATACAAAAACAGCTGTACAACACCAAAATGTGCCCACTAGTCAACCCCAGGTGATAATCCCCCATTGCAACAGCATCTACGTGCATTCCATTGCCCATCTGGAGGGTCATATCACCTGTCTTCAGTGCTCTACGATTTCTCAGAGCCTGCAAAGAATTACATATGTGAGAACCAGAACCGGTATCAAGTATCCATGATGTAGAGTTTACTGAAAGAGAATTTTCGATTACAAACACACCTGAAGCAGAAGCAGCAGCTTGCTTCGTGTCCTTAGCTTTGAAAGCCATGAAATCCTTCTTCCAGTTCCCTTCCTTGTGACAATAGTAGCATTCGTTCTTATCCTCCTTCACCCTTCCTGCCTTGTTCGTTCCCTGCACCTTCTTGACCCCGCCTTTCGGTTTGGTGGCTTTCATCTTCTTCTTCCCTTTAGCTTTCGCTTTGGATTTAGAAGATGATGATTGGCCAACATACAGGACAGGGGTCTTCTCCTTTTTCAAGGAGGTCTCTGCTACCCTCAACATGTTGAGGAGCTTTGGAAGATCAGCTTCCATTTCGTGCATGTTGAAGTTCAGCACAAACTGAGAGAAGGTATGGGGAAGGGACTGCAAAATCAAGTCGATGTACAACTCATTCTCTAGCACGCATCCCAGGTTTGCGAGTTCCTCAATGAGGCTGATCATTTTCAGGACGTGCTCTCCCACAGGTGATCCTGGAGCTAACCTCATCTGGAATAGTTTCCTTGAAGTATCGTACCTCGCGATACCGGAGTGCTCTCCATACAGTTCCTTGCAATGGAGAAAGATGGATATAATATCTATACCCTCGTGCTGTTTCTGGAGTTCATTGTTCATGGATGCCAGCACGATACACTTAGCTCTTTCGCAGTCTAGATCCCAAGTTTTGCGAACCTCCTTGTCCGCAACTGAGGAATCTGGTCCTGGGATAGGGGGAGGAACAGCGATGGTAATATATGCAACTTTGTCATAAGTCAGTGCAATGTTGACGTTCCTTAGCCAATCTTTATAGTTTGGCCCGGTCAGTGTATTCTTTTCAAGTAATAGTTTTAGTCCTGTCATGGTAGCTGCCAAAGAGAGAGAAAAGAAACACTCAGCATATGCTCTTGCAAGTTTAGATTAGTTTATTAGTTTATCTAAACAGGATGGCTCCCACTGTTTCCTCAAATCCTTCTTCAAACCCTAAAAGAAGAATTAGTCAGGATTAATCGCACGTCACAATACTTGCTTAACCTTTCAGTCAGGCCAGTGTTGGTACTTCGAGGGAGGTTTTCCAACGCTTTCGCGAAGTTCCTTAATTATATAACCTCTTTTCCCTGAAGGCGTAGCCCCACTAACACATTTCTAGACACCTACTTGGTTTATAGTATTGATTGTTAAGTGAGAAAATCTCCCGAGAGTAATCCTACTCATCAGTGGGATCGGGATCCAACTATCATCGCATGATGCCCTAGATGGAAGCCACTCTAGTCACCACACTCCTGAAGGTATGCTAAATCTGCAAGTTTCCTTTATGTTTGAAACTCCCGATGTGATTTTTACCCCAAGCTCTTATGAACTTGACGTAGGCCAACAAATCATAAGATGCAAGTCAAGTTCTACCCGTCGTTGTCCTGATTAATTTAGATCCATCCGTACTCGCCCTTGACGTAGGCCAACAAGGCTGTACGACAGTCCTAAACTAATGCATCTATCTGTTAGTGTTTATGCCCTAGAAGGCCATTACTGTATCATACTAGTTTGTATATTACTTAATGGAAGCTTGGGATATTCACAGTTGTATTGACAGTCTTGCTAAAAATGGTAGTATGCTACTTGATTTATGTCTACTTTAATATGTGCATATATTTCTTGTAACGTATCGCTTATACATATTAGTAGAGCCCTTAGGATCTTTGCTTGATTACCAGCGTTGTGATGGCAGTCACACTAGTGGGGGCTGGGTAGTCTATAAGCAACATCCTATACAGGTCCCTAGTCGTAGGATTATCGAGACAGGGCATCGATACTCCGGAGTAGACTAGTGTGTACGCTTCTCATCCCAGTTGGGGAGATGGTCTGTCCCACAGCCATCAGTACGTCGTACTGGAGATAGTATACAGGTGCTCGTTAGGTTACGGGTACACCGGACAAGACTCATGGGGAACTGTTGGTTGGGATTATACCCGTCGTCAATTAACGGTTCCCAGGTGACATGAGTATAGCATAGTCCGCAGACTTGACACTGCTACTTCGCCTCGAGTGTGTCCCACTGTTCTTAGATTTCTACCCTACCACGGCTCAAACGAGTCGTGCAAACAGATAGCAGTTGGGTACAGTCCCGAGCACTTGGAGGCAGTGGTGGTTAGACAGGATTCGTCTCTCCCAGTATTGGGAGTTGATATCGCGCTGTGTCAGAGAGCCATTACGCAAAGTCCCTAGCCAGGGAAAGCGAGATTTACTGGTAGGTTTTCTAATAGTTTCTTAAGGTGTAATGGGCTACGCTCCGACACGACTTATACCGCTTTTGGGGGACTGACGCTTGCCGCCCCCTAGGCCCGATATGCGATAGTCCTAGACGAACAGACCATATTGTACGGAGATTGTCACAGCAGGCTCAGTAGGAGTTCGGATGGGTTTACTCATCGGCCTTCTTATCGACATCTACCTGGGGACCGTTACGTACAGCTAGTGCCGCTTGCGGTCAGTGGTTAAACCCACTGCCAGCGTAGTGTCGAGTCTTTAGACACACAGAGAGTTTCCCTGCTTCGGGCGAAACGATATAGAAGTCGTATGGTTTTACGACAGGGTTCGGACGCATACATGTTTCTACGCACGTACGATGTTCGGACAGTTTTTACTAGTCGGCTTTGGTTTAAGCCAGATTCTAGTATCGGATTATTGGATTTATACAGTCTAAAGTTTTTCCATGTTTTTACGGATAGGAGGGGCGTTCTCATAATTTGTCGGGAAGCTTCTTGAAGCATGGTGACTTGGGGGTTAAGGTGGCATTTGCATTTATTGGATAAGTGAGTCATGGTGTGATTCATACATGGAGTTAATGAATCATTTATTATTTATATGACTCATGTGATGAATCACTTAGTGTATTAATGAAACATGATGATATATCATTATTTGTTATTCATTTAATTATATGATATGTTTCATATATACACAAATGATTCATTCATCCAAAAGGATTCTCATTCTCACCTTCTCTCTCCTCAAGCTCTCTCTCTCTCTTCAAACCCTAACCCTAACCTTTCATGTGTTGATATCAAGGGTTAGCTAGACTAATACATCCATAATCCAACTCTATATCACCTAGATTGCTTAGATTAGAACTTTGAGTAACCTAGTTACCTCAAGTTAGAAGTTAAGCTTGGAGTAGGAGCTCTCGGGCGGATCGTATTTGACTCGAGGAGGCCGTTGAGGTGCCGACGTTCCAAAGAGCCTACGAGGAGTGGAGGACAGTGATGAAGACCTGAAGGACAAGTAACGTGAGGTATAACTTCAAAACAGAGTAGTTAAACCTTTCGTAGTTTGCTAGTAACGGTTTAGACACGATTCATGCGCTCAAGTCCGTGTTACGAAGCATTGGTAATCGTTTTTCATATATTCCGCCTCCCCGCAAGTTCGTGGGGTGCGTGACATGGACATACAGTGGTATCAGAGCCAACTAAACCATTACTAGCTTGTTAGCAACTAATTAGAACTTCGATCGACGGAAAACACGAAAACAACACCCCGAACACCCTAACAGTTTTTGTTGATTTTAAAAGTGTCACAAAAATTATTTGATATGCCTTAAAATTCACAGCAGGGTATTATAAGAATACTGGGAAAATACGAGCCCCTAACTCGGCAAGACGGCCGCGGATCCGCGGCAAGATGGTGCTTTTGGCCGCGGATCCGCCGCCGAGTCAACACCGAGTTGACTCGGATTTGCTCTGTTATTCATATATTTTGGTGTTTTGTTTTCCAGTATATTCTGTTTCTGCCCAGGTTACTTCTGTGCTGGCTTGCATTTGGGGTAGACACGGAAAAAGGTTGTCGATCAATATTATAAGTTATTTGCTAATCGGGTTTTTATCTGTAATGATTAATGTGTTCGTAAACCTCCCTTAACTGCTAGTATGTCGGTTGGCAGGGGGTTGCATATTTCTGTAATGTTTACTGTTTGTGTATATGAACTTGATTGGATCGTTGTGATGATGAGCCGGGGTTTGAGATGGGTTTTATATTCATTCAGTCAATGTAAATTGTAATATGATGTAATATTTTTTTGCGGGGCACATCCAGGTTGCGGTTGTAGCCACGTTGTATTATTTCATTTACTATTTTTTGCTCCTAGGATAGACCCAAGGTGGGGTACACAAACTACCGGGTACGTTGAAGTGTTTAGTGGCCTACTCACGTTGTTGAGGGAGACCGCTTCACTTTGGGTACTTGGCGGGTAGTTTGCCGTACCCGTAGGGGTCTAGGGTGGGGTAATGGCTATTCATCACAACTGTGTAATC
Source organism: Agapanthus africanus (assembly GCA_030015575.1). NCBI lineage: Eukaryota > Viridiplantae > Streptophyta > Magnoliopsida > Asparagales > Amaryllidaceae > Agapanthus > Agapanthus africanus. The sequence continues at coordinate 293,931,238 of JASDDO010000012.1, read as the reverse complement.
CGTCTTTTGTTGCAGGCTCAAAGCAAACGCGGATTGCTTGTATATTCAATAATGTTCATCTGTAATCTGGAATGCCTATTATTGCGTCTGACGAATGTACAATATATATATATATATATGATAACTATTTAGACGTCACTTATGTTTTACACCCGCGCTAGCCCAGCCCCCGCTCTGTCGTTAGTTAAGTAACCTAACAGGCGATGACGGGACCCAGTGGCGAATGCGGATGGCATAAGAGGACGTTGTATTTTTGTTGTTTTCTGCAATGATGGGTTAAATGATGGGACGCATTATATTAATGCAAAGAAAATAAACCAAAGTTGAATCGGTGGAACAAATTTAAAAGAAACCACTCGGTTATTTTAAAAGAGCAGAATTTTTAATTGCGGAGCTTTAACCACTCCTTTTAAAAAGCTATCAGGTTCCTTCGATTATATCAAGTTCACTACGTTCACGGTTTCGCCAAAACCAGTCGTAGCCCTCCGTCATTTCTTATGGATGGTCAGTAGTATTCAAGCTATGTTTGTTGGCCTTCGTCAAGGCATAGTGTTTGGTAGCTGCTGGGGTATTCATTTGTTGCATAGATAGATGAGTTGGTTTGGGACAGTCATATTACCTTGTTGGCCTTCGTCAAGGGTATGTACGGGTGGGTTCAAATTAACAAGATAATGATGGGCAGAACTTGACATGCGACTTATGATTTGTTGGCCTTCGTCAAGATCATAAGAACATGGGGCAAAAATCCACATCGGGAGTTTCTAAAGAAACTGAAACTTGCTGGTGTTGCATACCATTTGGAGTTTAATGAATGTTGGTAGGATTCCTTCAACATTATTATACGATGGTATTTGGATCCCGATCCTTCTGTGAGTATATGCTACTTATCAGGAGATTCGTCACTTAACGATCAATGCTATAAACCAAGTAGGTGTCGAGAAAGGTGTCAGCGGGGCTACGCCCCCAGAGAAAAGAGGTTATTTAATTAAGGAACTTCGCGAAAGCGTTGGAAAACCTCCCTCGAAGTACCGACACTAGCCTGACTGAACGGTTAAGCAAGTATTGTACAGTGAGAATAGTCCTGGCTAATTCTTCTTTTATGGTTTGAGGAAGGATTCGAGAAACAGTGGGAGCCATCCAGTTTAGATAAATTAAAAACCAATCTAAACTTGCAAGAGCATCATGCTAAAGTGGTTTCTTCTCTCTCTCTCTCATTGCAGCGACCTTGTGACCATGACTAGGTTACATCTAGATAACAAGTTAACTGAATCTAACTTATATGACTGGCAAAAGTCTGTCCAGATGTCCATTGCCTATGACAAGCTGGACCACCCTATTACTACTCAAGATCTCGCCGTCCCAGGTCCAGTTTCCACCATCGCGGATATGGATATCCGTCAGACAAGGGAAAAGGATAAAGCGAAAGCTAAGTGCCTCGTGTTGGCTTCAGTTGATGGTGTATACCAGAAGCAGCACGAGAAGATAGACTTAGTTTTCATCTTTCTCCATAACAAAGATTTATATGGAGAGCAATCTCATATCGCAAGATATGAGACCTCGAACGAATTAATTCAAGCGAGGTTGGCTGTCGGGTCGTCTGTAGGGGACGACGTCCTTACAATGACTAGCTATATTGATGAGCTCAAGGACCTGGAGACCACGTTGGGAAACAGGTCATACGCTGACTTATTTCCACAGTCCCTACCCTCTACTTACACCGTGAAAGAAACCAGGGAGATACAAGCTCTGCTTAATAGGGGACTTTCTTCTTCTACATCCAGGGCGAAAGCAAAGGGTGAAAAGAAGAAGACCTCTACAAAGCCGATATACGGTGTCAATAAAGTAGAAAGAAAGGGTAGAGAAAAAGTTTCGGGACTTGGTGTAGCTAAGGAGGGTTGTTCCTATTGTTATGGGAACGGGCATTGGCAGAAGGATTGCAGGGCTTTAGAAGCCAGTAGCCAGGATATGAAGCATGTTGTGGCTTCAGCCTCAAGTGTGTTTGTAATTGAGAACTGTTTGTCAATTAACTCTACTTCCTGGGTACTAGATACCGGAGCAGGATCTCATATCTGTAATTCATTACATGCTTTGAGAAACCGTAGAGTTATAAGGGTAGGTGATTTGTCTCTCAGAGTTGCAAACGGAATGAGCATGAACGCTGAATCCGTGGGAGAATATTGCCTAGGTTTGATAAGTGGGCAGATATTGATTCTACGTAACTGTTTGTATGTACCTAGTTTGACTTGTAATATCATATCAGTGTCCTTACTTTCAAAAGAGGGATATGATTTTACATTCGTAAGCGATGTAGTTCACATCCACCTAAATCAAGTTCTGATTGGGTCCGGTACATTAGATGACGGTATATATGTATTGAGTCAAGCTCAGGTTTTCAATGTCCAGAACACACTTAAAAGAAAGTCTCCAGAAATAAATCAGGCTTTCTTATGGCATTGTAGACTAGGTCACATCAATGAAACACGATTAACGAAGTTACATAGAGAAGGATATTTGAATCCGTTCGAATATCAATCTTATGCCACTTGTGAATCTTGTATCATGGGAAAGATGACAAAGACTCCGTTTACTGGACACGGAGTAAGAGCGAGCGAGCTCTTAGGACTCGTACACGGTGACGTGTGCGGTCCAATCTCTACACATGCGCGAGGTGGTTATTCCTACTTCATTACTTTTACGGATGATTTCTCTAGGTATGGACATATCTTCTTGATGAAGCATAAATCCGAGGCCTTTGAGAAATTCCAGGAATACAAGAATGAAGTGGAAAACCAAACAGGCAAAAGTATCAAGACACTAAGATCTGATCGAGGTGGAGAATACTTAAGTGCCGAGTTCCTGGGTTACTTAAAAAAGAATGGAATTCTCTCTCAGCTTACTCCTCCATACACACCACAACACAACGGTGTATCGAAAAGAAGGAATCGAACCCTATTGGATATGGTTCGTTCCATGATGAGTAAGGCTGAGTTGTCGCGATCTTTCTGGGGTTATGCACTAGAATCAGCTGCATATCTTTTGAACAAAGTTCCAACCAAGACTTTGCCTACCACACCATATCAAAAGTGGAGTGGGAAGAAACCCTATCTTCAGTACCTGAAGACATAGGGATGTCCAGCTTTTGTAAAAAAGCAGCATCCGGACAAGCTCGAGGCACGCTCAGTACAGTGTAAGTTTGTGGGATATCCAAAGAACTCCAAGGGATATTGTTTCTATTACGCAGAGGAACAAAAGGTTTTTGTTTCTCGTCATGCCCACTTCATAGAAGCTGAATTTTTAGAAAATCAGAAGAGTGGGAGCGCAGTAGAACTGGAAGAAATTCCAGAACCACAAGTTGTTACTGAAAGTATGGTAGAACCAGAGGTTTCAGAAGAAAGGGACATACCAGCGTATATCCGCAGAAGTAGTAGGCAGTCTCATCCGCCCGAGAGATACTACGGTTTTCTCATAGACGGGGATCGAGAAGATTGCGTCATTGATAATGACGACCCTACTAGATTCCAGCAAGCCATTCAGAGTGGCGACTCGGTAAAATGGCTGGATGTAATGCGGACCGAAATGGAGTCCGTGTACACTAACAAAGTATGGACTTTGGACATTGCTCCAGATGGGGTAAAACCCGTAGGATGCAAGTGGGTCTTCAGAAAGAAGATTGGTGTAGATGGACAGGTTGAAACCTATAAGGCTAGACTTGTTGCAAAGGGTTTCCGTCAAAGACCTGGTTTGGACTATGACGAAACCTTTTCTCCAGTGGCTATGCTCAAATCTATTCGGATCCTTCTTGCTATTGCTGCCTTCCACGATTATGAAATCTGGCAGATGGACGTAAAGACGGCCTTTCTAAATGGTAATTTGGAAGAGTACGTCTATATGGATCAGCCAGAGGGATTCATTCAGAGTGGGAGTAGCGGTAAAGTATGCAAGCTGCTTAAGTCCATTTATGGACTAAAGCAGGCATCGCGGAGTTGGAACATCTGTTTTGATGATACTGTCAAAGAATTCGACTTTATCAAAAATCCAGATGAACCATGCATATACAGTAAGATTGTAGGGAGAGTTGTTGTATTCCTCGTCTTGTACGTGGATGACATTCTGTCACGACCCGAAAGTACGGAACATGACCGGCACTTAAACTATGAACGTCTCGAGGCGTACGTAATCTATGTAAACCAAAAACCCAGAAATCCAAACCAAGAAAAGTAGTAGAGTGAAGGAAAACCAATTTAAACAAGTAGTTTTAATAGCATAAGCCGAATTATGCGGTTTTTAAGAACATCAAAATTTACTGAAAATTTCGGCAGAGTCTCCTTTGAAAATACTGGCTCCCAAACGGGAGACAACATGAATAGTATACGAAATCACTAAAAATGCATCCCCAAGCGGGAGCTAGCTCTTCGTCAATCGACGGTCACAACCACACAAGCAATATAATATACAACGCCAACGGCGTGGATCAAAACTCAAAAGGAAACTCAAAACCACCAGAAATATAACGAGCGACTCTAAGGTCGAAAGAATAAACAACACTGGTCTTTATCTCAAAAATACATGTTTGGTTGATGGAATTTACTAGATACAACGGAATAATATCATACAAGGTAATATGATGGGTACGATACAAGAAAAACCCACCTACTAGCAAGTCACCCGAATGAAACTGAGCCCGCAAAGCCGTAATTAAACCTGTACGGCAAAACCTGCAAGAAACTGGGGCACAACGGGGGTGAGTTGCCAACTCGTGAATAGAAAAACATCTACGCACAGAAATCGCATAAATAACGCAACCTAGGTCAATGATCATAATATATCCTCAAAAAATATACATAACAAGCAGCCTATAACAATGGCTAGGGTAATATCTAACCGAGTGAAATCTCATGTGCCCGTGTCAGTGCATCAGGTAGCAATATATCATATGAATGAGGTATGAATGCATGAAAACAGAATACATGTAAATGAAGAACTGTTTTCATAAATTAGTGAGATTTCCTTCGTATTTTTAAACTGAGGTATCATAATGAAATCAGTATCAACAGTGTCTAGCATCGACACAAAACATAAATCTCACTGTCTCGAAATATCAATGTCTCAATCTCAATATCTAGGGCGCCGTCAGTCCAGACCGGCCCCTACCATCCATCTCAAGACCACGACGGTATCCTCCGGATATCCGACGCGTCGGGTAATATCACCGGTAGGTAATCTGTCCCCTGCCAGGCTCAACGTCAACACCACATTCATCTTGCCCCGGGGTACCATACCGGGTCCACCATGTACCCGAAACGGTTCCTCCACTCCTCGAATCGGGTCTCAAAATCCATCAGCAAACTCATGGTGGACGATTCATACATCATAGGAAAACCGCACTTTTTATTTTAAAAGAGAGAAAAGGTTTATTTATGTTTTTGCGGTTTTCCTCCATATCCAGAAAATCTCATGGAAATCCGAATCCAAAACCTCAATAACACGTAAAATAGTGAATATATGCATGAGAATCCATGAATGCGGCATAATGATGAATAACAGTATGCATGAAGTGACAAGTAATAACTACAATATCTAAGCTGGTATATAAGGTAAGTACACTAATATTATGTCAAACTACTAGCTATCTAGCTAAGTTAAGCAATAATATTTTCTAAGGTGTACGTGACATGGCAATTACCGATGAAGATGTGTGTGAGCCGGCAATTAAGTGTACGTGGTACATACGCATCATCGGTAATGGTGCTGGTGTCCTAAAAGCATGATATCACTAATGGAGTATGAAACATAAAAATAAGCATGCGATCCGAAGCGGACCACAAAAAGAGCGGGAGCTGAAAACTAGACGCAACTATAACTAATCTGCATTAATCTAATATAAGTCCTACAAATGGTGCCATTTGAAATAACACGAACCGCGGGGGGTTTTGAAAATAGGGCTACGGTGGTTTTTAAGAAAGGATACGTCTTTTGAAATATCCGTAGATCCCTTGACCTGTCTTGTAAAATACCCACGATCCGCTAGTTTTGAAATAGGTAGGAGTCTAATCTAATCTAACAACTACACTAAACTATACAGCTGAACTAACAAGCTGAACTACAGGTAAGGAAACCGCCTATCATCTGAGTCGATACATATACCTACCTGTATATGTATAGTCGGTGATCCCGCCTCAATAATATCATATCCGATACCATATCTATAATCGGACATCCCAAGTCAAGAGTGCGGATCAATCATCAAAATATAGCTCGTACGTAAATCCGTCGTACGGCATCCCAAATCTGGGTACGGGTCAATATCACATTCATCATACTATTCACCTGGTATCCTCTTTATCAATTATCATGGTCGGGGTACTGATCTACGTCTAGTACCATACTGATACCGCCTACATATGCATGGACGTGTGTGAAACACTACGTCAAGGACCCGCTACAACGTCATGTCGTATCTCAAATACGAACCCTGCTATATCGCCGATCTCACGGCCTCAAATCAAATCTCATCGACTCGGCTCAATCCCAAGTATCATCCTCAAATCCGTATGTGAACACATAGTCCCATACCCATGTGAACCCATAACTATAAGGAATCCCATGAGCACATATCAATAGGAATGCATGCAAGTATGTATGTGTGTATGTGTAGTGCAACACTACCCTAGGGTTTGCAACACTAAAGTAATCCAACACACCAATATCCATCCTAAGCATCGTTATTAATCCCAAATAACATATAATAAATGTTGGTGTGTATACGCATCCGTATATACCACCACGGACTGCGGGGGTGCTATACGCCATCCACCCGACTTCTCCCCGTAGATATAAATCTACTCACCTGGTCCTCGCTCGCCGGTGCCGACGTCGCCACGCGCTTGCTTGTCGTCTCGAAGTCCGCATGGGGTACCTACATATCATAACGCACCGTGTCGCATTAAAACTAAATTCGAAATCGAAACGGCATACGAAAATCAAATCGGCACGCGTATCACGCATAGGTCCAAACCTATCGCCTACGCATGCAAGAATAGTCAAACCAACCCTCGATGTCGATGTACAAACGTCAAACCATCGAGAAAAATCCAATCACACTAATTTGCACATTCACGAACACTAATTTTAATATAAACTAGGTTAAAACTCACAAAAACCTCAATTTTACTTAAAAAGTCATTTTTCCGAAAATCTAGCAAGCACAATTCGCCGTTTTTGTACAAAACAGGATGTTTAAATGAATGCAGCGGCCAATATACTTATTAAATATCTTAAATAAGTCATAGAAACAATTTCCGGAACTTAATCTCATTAAATTCCAAAAACCCTAATATTCTAGTTTACAAAAATACCCTTTTTAACAATTTCAAAGCAAAAATGCACAAACTACAATCTAGCTTAGATTTGCATGATCTAAAACATTAAACCACACTTAATAAAGTTAATGAAGTCATGAAAAACCTAAACACATTTTTAATCCCAAGTATTTAACTAATTTCAAAAATCTAGTAGGCAAATTAGCACATTAACACAATTTTTTTAAACTAACCATTAGCACTAGCTACTAATCTTGTATTAACATGACAAAAAGCCTAAATATAACACACAACCATACACCAATTTTACAAAACCCTAACTTGCATTCAAATTCATAACTTGAATTCCAAAACTTGCAATTAAACTCACATATCCAAATTAACACTTAATTAAATTAGCTTAAGAAATTAGTAACAAATTAAGCAACAAAAATGTTTAGAATTATACCCAAAACATATGAAGATCCACAAGCACACATAGCCCTCCAAAATGCTCCCTTGCCACCAAAATCCATGCTATACGGGCTAAGCTAAAATGGGTAGGAGTCGGATTTGGGTTTTGGGATTTTTTTTGATGGATTTTGGGCAATTTTTGATGAAGTTTTGAAGATAAAAGAGAAGGGAAATAGGGGGGCTGTTGCTGCTGTAGGAGGGAGGGGGCTGCTGGAATGGGAGTGGGAGAGGAGAGAGAGGGAGGTAGAGAAAGTGGGGGAAGAAGTCAAAGTCAATTCAAGGTCAAAGGTCCACCTCATTTCTCCATTTTCTTTTCTTTTCTTTCATTTCTTTCCTTTGAAATTCAAGTGGGGAAAATAAATGGGGGCTGCTGAATTCAGCCATGGGGAGGAGTAAGTGGGTGTGTGTGGGTGTGGGTACGGGTGTGGGGTGATGAAAAATGATAAATACAATACCCCAAACATCCATTTACGCTAAAAAAAAGCCTTTTTTCCTCAATAATTTCTAAACCGTTTTGGCAAATGATTTCGTTCCAAAAACTACATGATAAAATTTTATTTAATGTTTTATGATGCACAAAATTTGTTTCAACTCATTCCAATTTGTAATTTTCCCTAATTAAATGTATTAGTGACGGCTTAAAATAATAATAAAATAATATTTTTTTCAGAAAATTTGAAATTTCACCAGCGGCTCAATAAACACCAAATAATAGCAATTACATAGCTAGAATATGTATATTTAATTTTTATAATAAGATATTTGTATTTTGACTTTTTACAGAAACCCCCCTTATTTTACCGATTTTTTCGAAATTTCACCGAAACGATTTTCAAAACGTTACACATTCTCCTAATAGGAAATGATATTCCTATGCTATAGTCAGTCAAAAGATTCTTGTCATAGAAGTTCTCCATGAAAGACCTGGGTGATGCCACCTACATTCTGGGGATCCAGATTTATCGTGATAGATCAAAGTGGATGTTGGGACTTTCGCAGTCCAGGTACATAGACACCATATTGAAAAGATTCAGTATGGATGATTCTAAGCGCGGTAACCTACCGGCTTGTCACGGAATCACTCTCTCCAAAGAGATGTCTCCCAAGACTGATTTGGAAAGAGATCGCATGTCGATTATACCCTACGCTTCTGCGGTAGGCTCTATAATGTATGCGATGTTATGTACCAGACCAGATGTAGCATACGCATTGAGCGTTGTAAGCCGGTATCAGGCAAACCCAGGGGAGAAGCACTGGATAGCAGTAAAGAACATTCTCAAGTACCTGGGGATGACTAAGGAGATGTTCTTGGTGTATGGCTGAAAAGACCTCCAGATCGAGGCCTTTGCCGACTCCAGCTTCCAAAGTGACAAGGACGACTCCAAGTCCATGTCGGGCTATGTCTTTACCCTCAATGGATGGACGGTCTGTTGGAAGAGTTCCAAGCAGGAGACCGTTGCTGACTCAACGATGGAAGCGGAGTACATAGCTGCTTGCGATGCCGCAAAAGAAGCTGTTTGGATGAAGAAGTTCCTCACAGAACTTCAGGTGGTTCCTACCAGTGTTGGTCCAATACCTCTGTATTGCGACAACAACGGCACTATAGCTTTAGCGAAGGAACTCAGGTCCCATCAGAAGTCCAGACACATCTTAAGGCGGTATCACCTGATCAGGGAGATCGTAGATCGCCGGGAGATCGAGGTAAAGATAGTAGATACAGAAAATAACACTGCTGATCCATTCACAAAGGCCATTCCTTAGACGCAGTTCGAGAGGCTATTCGAGATGATAGGTCTGCGATATGCCAGTACATGGCCCTAGTGCAAGTGGGAGATTGTTAGTGTTTATGCCCTAGAAGGCCATTACTGTATCATACTAGTTTGTATATTACTTAATGGAAGCTTGGGATATTCACAGTTGCATTGACAGTCTTGCTAAAAATGGTAGTATGCTACTTGGTTTATGTCTACTTTAATATAGGCATATGTTTCTTGTAACGTATCGCTTATACATATTAGTAGAGCCCTTAGGATATTTTCTTGATTACCAGCGTTGTGATGGCAGTCACACTAGTGGGGGCTGGGTAGTCTATAAGCAACATCCTATACAGGTCCCTAGTCGTAGGATTATCGAGACAGGACATCAATACTCCGGAGTAGACTAGTGTGTACGCTTCTTATCCCAGTTGGGGAGATGGTCTGTCCCACAGCCATCAGTACGTCGTGCTGGAGATAGTATACAGGTGCTCGTTAGGTTACGGGTACACCGGACAGGACTCGCGGGGAACTGTTGGTTGGGATTATACCCGTCGTCAGTTAACAGTTCCCAGGTGACATGAGTACAGCATAGTCCGCAGACTTGACATTGCTACTTCGCCTCGAGTGTGTCCCACTGTTCTTAGATTGCTACCCTACCACGGCTCAAAGGAGTCGTGCAAACAGGTAGCAGTTGGGTGCAGTCTCGAGCACTTGGAGGCAGTGGTGGTTAGACAGGATTCGTCTCTCCCGGTATTGGGAGTTGATATCACGCTGTGTCAGAGAGCCATTACGCAAAGTCCCTGGCCAGGGCAAGCGAGATTTACTGGTAGGTTTTCCAGTAGTTTATCAAGGTGTAATGGGCTACGCTCCGACACGACTTATACCGCTTTTGGGGGACTGACGCTTGCCGCCCCCTAGGCCCGATATGCGATAATCCTAGACGAACAGACCGGACTGTACGGAGATTGTCACAGCAGGCTCAGTAGGAGTTCGGATGAGTTTACTCATCGGCCTTCTTATCGACATCTACCTGGGGACCGTTACATACAGCTAGTGCCGCTTGCGGTCTGTGGTTAAACCCACTGCCAGCGTAGTGTCGAGTCTTTAGAGTCCCACACAGAGAGTTTCCCTGCTTCGGGCGAAACGATATAGAGGTCGTATGGTTTTACGACAGGGTTCGGACGCATACGTGTTTTTACGCACGTACGATGTTCGGACAGTTTTTACTAGTCGGCTTTGGTTTAAGCCAGATTCTAGTATCGGATTATTGGATTTATACAGTCTAAAGTTTTTCCGTGTTTTTATGGATAGGAGGGGCGTTCTCATAATTTGTCGGGAAGCTTCTTGAAACATGGTGACTTGGGGGTTAAGGTGGCATTTGCATTAATTAGATAAGTGAGTCATGGTGTGATTCATACATGGAGTTAATGAATCATTTATGATTTATATGACTCATGTGATGAATCACTTAGTGTATTAATGAAACATGATGATATATCATTATTTGTTATTCATTTAATTATATGATATGTTTCATATATACACAAATGATTCATTCATCCAAAAGGATTCCCATTCTCACCTTCTCTCTCCTCAAGCTCTCTCTCTTCAAACCCTAACCCTAACCTCTCATGTGTTAAGATCAAGGGTTAGCTAGACTAATACATCCATAATCCAACTCTATATCACCTAGGTTGCTTAGATTAGCACTTTGAGTAACCTAGTTACCTCAAGTTAGATGTTAAGCTTGGAGTAGGAGCTCTCGGGTGGATCGTCTTTGACTCGAGGAGGCCGTTGAGGTGCCGACGTTCCAAAGAGCCTACAAGGAGTGGAGGACAGTGATGAAGACCCGAAGGACAAGTAACGTGAGGTATAACTTCAAAACAGAGTAGTTAAACCTTTCGTAGTTTGCTAGTAACGGTTTAGACACGATTCATGCGCTCAAGTCCGTGTTACGAAGCTTTGATAATCATTTTTCATATATTCCGCCTCACCGCAAGTTCATGGGGTGCGTGACATGGACTTACACTATCTGTGCAACAAATAAGGAACACATTGCTGCAAACACTATGCCTTGACGTAGGCCAACAAACATAGCATGAATACGATGTGCTGTTTATTTGAAACGACGGAGGGTTACGGCTGGTTTTTGGCGAAATCGTTAATGTAATGAAATTGATATGATCGAAGGAACCATGATAGCTTTTTAAAAGGAGTGGTTTAAGCTCCGCATTTAAAATTTGCTTTTTGAAGAAAACCGAGTGATTTTGAAATTGTTCTAACGATTTAGTTTAGGTTTATTTTCTTTGCATTAATGAATTAATGTTGTCCCATCATTTAATCCTACCATTGCAGAAAACAACGAAAATACAACGTACGCTTATGCCATCCGCATTCGCCACTGGGCCCCATCATCACCCGTTAGGTTACTTAACTAATGACAGAGCGGGGGCTGGACTAGCGCGGGTGTAAAACATAAGCAACGCCTAATAAATATCATATATAGATATATCCATTCGTCGCACGCAATAATTGGCATTCCAGATCACTAATGAACATATTGGATATACTAGGAATCCGTACTTCGTTTAAGCTCATAACGAAGGACGGGTTCCACGATCGTGATGAATTGCCAAAACCCACCCTAGACCCCTACGGGTGCTGCAAATTACCCGCCAAGTACCGAAGTGAAGCAGTCTCCCTCAACAACGTGAGTAGGCCACTAAGCACTTCAAAGTACCCGGTAGTTTGTGCACCCCACCTTAGGTCTATCCTAGGAGCAAAAACAGTAAAAGAAAATAATACAACGGTGGCTACAACCTCAACCCGGATGTGCCCCGCAAAAATAATATTACATCAATTTTATAAATTACATTGAATGAAAGAAAAGAAAACACTCGTCTCACACCCCCCGGCTATTCATCATCGACGATCCAATAAGATTCATATACACAAACCAATCATCACAGATATGTGCAACCCCAACTAATCGTCTATAGCGATTAGCAGACGTTTCAAAACACATATAACATTACAGAAGAACCGATTAGCTAAAGCAATTAGAATTTCGATCAATTAAGAAAATTTGAATCTACCACAAGTTCCACACAGTACACAAAATATCTAGGCAGAAGCAAAATATCCCAAAAATCAAAAATCTAGAAAATCAGAAAAAATTTGGACCGAATCGGAGTCGACTCGGCCGCGGATCGGCGGCAGAATGCTGGGTTCTGCCGCGGTTCCGCGGTGGTCTGACCGATTCATGAGCCTAAATTTCTTCTGTGTTCTTAAAAAACCCTGCATGTATTTTTAAGCCTTCTGAAAAAAAATTACGACTAGATTTTAAAATCGACAGAAACATGCATTTTCGGATGTGATTTCGGGATTTTTCCGGCGATCAAATTTTTAACACATTGCTAACAAGTTAGTTAAGGTTTAACTAGACTCTGATACCAGTGTAAGTCCATGATGCACACCCCACGTGTCGCGGGGAGGCGGAATACTTTAAAAACGTTTTTCTCGCACCAAAAGAAACTTGTTTTAGCTTTGCATCATGAACTTGTTCCACTTTTGGATCTTGTTTAAACCTTAGCTAACAAAAACCTAGACTAAGAGAGAGAGCTAACTACTAAGTAAAAGAGTTATACCCTCGTTCCTAGTCCTTCGGGTCTTCAAGTTGCTCCTTGATCCTTGGTTCAACCTTCTTGTTGATTTCCTTTCTTGTGCTTCTTCTAGGTCCTTGAAGAGTTCGCTTGCCGGTCTCCTTTGTGTCAAAGATGGATCCACCCGAGGGCCTATGGTCAAGCTCCAACCTCCATGAGATAACTTAGTGATCTTGCTTGCTAGGAAAGATGACTAAGTAGATGTAGATGTAAGACTACGGTAGCGCCCCGGCCGTCTTTCCGATGCCAAAATGCGGAAACGAAAATTTTTCTTAACTTGAAAACCGGCGCTATCGTATGCTTAAAACCCGGATCGAACCATTAACCTACAACTAGCTATTTAGAGAAGGGATAGAAAGCTATACCGAGCGATCCGTGTCCTTCGGTCTTCGGCCAACATCCCGATCTCCTCGCGGAATCTCCGGTCTCCATCTCCTCGTTGGAAAGGGCACCACATCAAGAAGTCTTTTTACGGGCTCCCGCTTCGTCTGAAGCAACTCGGGCGCGAAGTGTGCTAGCCGACGCGTCCAAGGTGTTGTAGAGAATGTTTGTGATCTCTTTGCTTCTTGCATCCATGGCTTGGATGGAGGTTGAAGGTGTTGCCATTAATGGAGAATGTAAGCTAGAGGAAGAAGAAGAAGAAGAGAAGGCTTTCTCTCCTTTTCTTTTCTTGTGATGCTATCATCAAAATGAGAGTGAGAGAGTGTAATAATATGAGAGCTCACTACCTATACACGGCAGCCCCTCTCTCTCTCCTTCTCATTTCATGACTCAAATCAATCCATTAATGTGACACATTTGCTAAAAAAGAGACCATGACTCATAGTATATGTCTATGTCACATTAATGCATCTAATGATGATTTCTAGCTCATTAATTCTATTATCCAAACATTAATCCAAATGTTTGGTCCAACTAAAAGATCCAGCAATATCTAAAGTAAACTCGTGATAGGTCACAAGGATACCCCTCACCTGTATATACATACCCGCACCCGCATTCCGACTGAATGCGAATGCGATGAGACTAAAGTAATCCAACAAATCTAATACTAGGATCCGGCTTAAACCAAAGCCCACTAGTATGATCCGTCCGATCAAGATCCGTGCAATACCGCACGTATAAGATCGAACCCTGCCATATATCATTCGGCCTCTACAACGTTTCGCCCGAAACTTGAGAAACTGTCTGTGGGGGACTCTAAAGACTCGTCAATACTTTGGCTGTGGATTTAACCACTAGCACGTCAGAGGTATTAGCCGTACGTAACGGGCTACCAAGTATTGACTAAAAGGGAGGTCGATGAGCGAACTCATCCTGACACCCTACTGAGCCTGTCAGTGACAATATCCGTACAGTCTGGTCCGTTCGTCTATGAGCATCGCATGGCGGGCCTAGGGGGTTGGTAAAAGTCAGACCCCCAAAAGCGGAACAAGTCGTGTCAGAGTGTAGCCCAGAACACCCTGAGATACTACTGGAATACCTACCAGTAAATCTCTTGCCTCGGCCGAGAGCTTTGTGTAATGGCTCTCCTAGACACAGCGCGATCTCACCCCCAATACCGGGAGAGACGAAACCCCTGCCGATCCGCTCACTGCCTCCATATGGCTCGGGACTGTACCCAACTAAAACCTGTTTGTACGAGCCCTTTGAGCCGTGGTAGGGTAGTAATCAAAGCACAGTGGGAACTCACACGAGACAAATGACGATCTCAGGTTGATGAACTAACCTGTACACATGTCACCAGGAAACTGCTATCTGACGCCTGGTATAATCCCAACTAGCATGTTCCCAGCGAGTCCTGTCCGGTGTACTCATAACCCAATGAGCACCTGTATACATCTTAGGTGAACCAACTGACACCAGTGGATTGTGAGACCGGCCACCGCCCCTCGTCGGGGTCTCGACTGTTTAGACTAGTCTACTCTGGAGTATCGATGCCCTGTCTCGAAAACTCCCACGACTAGGGACCTTTTAAGGATGTGCTTATAGACCCCAGCTCCCACGTATATGATCGTCATCATACTGCTGGCCATCAAGCAAGAATCCTAAGGGCTCTATCAACGCGCAATAGTGACTTATAAGGTCACCTAAAGCAGTACACGATGATAAAGATAAACCAGATAGCATACCATCATCTTGAGTAAGACTGTCCTACCGGTATAGGTCCTCCCTCAATCATTGCAATCACGTGCCTGTGATCCAATAATTGACTCTGAGGGCACTATATCCAACAATCTCCCACTTGCACTCAAGGCTAATTATTGCGATGTCGCATACTCACAGCCCGTGTGATACCGAACACCCAACTCCTCTACTAGTCAGTCTCACAAAACCCGTTTGCGAAACTATTGCGTTCAAGGAATAGCCTCAGTGAGTGGTTCCGCTCTGATGTTTCTTTCTATGTCTCTCTTTATCTCAAGTTCGTGGAGAAAGCCATCTCCCGAAATGAGCAATACTTGTCTTAGAATATGTCTGGATATCTGATGGGACCTAGCTCATAAATGAACTCCAAATCATAGCTTCTTAGACTGTATCGTCAACTGAAACCAATCAGTATCCAGCGCCATGCCTCCCTCAGTATCCGCTTGGACCTCCTGTCCAAACTACTGCCCCTCGTCAGAGGAAAAACTATCACTCTGACAGCCACTCTGACATCCAGGTCACCTTGGAAGCCTAGAATGATAACTATCTCCCGAAGGAGGATGCCGTTATCATATCTCTAGAACATCCACTTATGTTCTAAAACTGCTTCCGAATGTTTCTCCAGGATTGGATAAATATCAACTTATTGCATCTACTGCAAAAACAACATCTGGTGTGGTACTTGACATCTCATGATTGACTCAATTGCCTAAGCAAGTGATCTGCCAATCATGCACATCTCTCTCCCCTTTAGTCTGTAAGACACCTTTAGAGAGGGTGACTCCATCACCTGCAGGTACACTACCATGCCTGGAGTCGTCCATTCTAAATACCTTTAGAATGCTGTCTAAATGCCCAGATTGGGAAACTACTCAAATCTAGATCTAAAACCATAGACCTAGTAACCAGAATGTCTGATATAATATCCAAGTCCTATGTGGAGAAACCACTGTGTGACAACCAAAGTATAACCGATTGTAGTATAGGAACATCACTTCCTACTCTGTGTATGTCATCCAAATACCAGGACATCACACCCTACTACCTTCTTAACAAATCCATCCCCTATTCTGATGAAGTCAAACCTATGACTGTCATATCAGAAATAGATGATCTATCTCCGCTATATCTGCTTTAGTCCATAAAATAGACATAAGCAACTTGTCCACTTTTCTTCCACTGCTCCCACTGACAGTGACAACCCTCTGGCAGAGTCATATACACGTACGCTTCTAAAGCTAGTTCAGAACAACGCTATACTCATCCTCCTGCCGATTCTCATAGTCTGGAACAACAGCAATGGCACGTCTGGGTAAACAAGAACCTCCCTGTCACCGTCTTTGAGCATACCGAAGTACCTCTCGAGTGCCTGAGGTTACCCACCATATCTGCGGAGTGGCTAATAGAATGTCAAATCAGATTGAATCTTTAGGTTCTTATCAAATTTTCAGTAATCGTTTGCGGTTCTGGAATCACTTCCAGTTCTACCATACTCCCACTACTATTTTCTGAAAAAATCTATTTTTATTAAAACTGTGGCGAGTCAAGAACAATATCACTATTGATCTTCCAGATGGTAGAAAATCAACCCTCGTCATAGCCCGGGCCAACCCACAAACAGCCATTACAGAAACGTGCCTTGAGTTATCCAGAGTCTGGTTTTAAGCATAAGCCGGACAACTCCCCGTACCTTAACATCGTTAAGATATGAACCGTTCTATATCCAATATAGAAACAGAGGCACTGATTTAATTGAATCAGATTCAAATCATGCAGCTGTCTTCAGTGCATGTCGACTAAATGGAGAGAGGCCGATCAGTATTACTCAGCTTAGGAGTGCTTCCAATTATGAGTAACCTGAAAGAGAAGCAAGTTCTCTTAATCATTACTATCAACTGAATACCATACACAAGTATCCACATCTTTGATCACCTTGAAGAATCCTGATACTTGCAACACTTGGTTCTCTACTTTATTCTTATACCTATAACTTCTCAAAAACTTAGACCTTGCATTTCTCCGAAACATATGTCTAAGAACTAGAGAAGTCACAAGTAAACAAAATATAGTACGAGTACCAACCCCTCTATCCTAATGGACACTGGACAATATACAATACTTTGTATAAGTCCCCTGAGTCTAATAACTCATTTCTTGTGTGTCGTAGATTGAAAATTGTACTATGATTATGAAGAATTACACCGTTGTTTAATGCTCCTTACCTAACCATCCATTGATATAGGTAAATGTCATAGACATAATTTCAAAAAGGTATATCTCACTCTATAAAAATAGACGTACGGATATATCAATTTGAAATTGGTGCATAACAACGGATATTCAAAACCAAATATTTGCCGTCCGGCAAACAACCTAGGTGATTTCCTCAAATATCACCAATTACAACGAATCCCGATATAATGAGGATGATCACCCAATTCCCAATAACTTACTCCCACTCATCATCTGTAAAACCATACAGATGTGAGAATCATACCTGGTAAATACATACCCTGGAGCAAGTGTCTAATTGGGAAATCAGTTTTCTATTAACAGTACACAGTGAAACTGAAACATGAATATGTTTCGAAGGGGTATCCGAGTATTCCTAGTAATGCCTCTTCCATTATCCAGATTCACAACTGTAACCGTACATTTCTCTGCCATCTCTCCAAATCCCTTTATGTGTCTTTAGTCGTTACCTTCTGTACACCCCTTTAGGCTAAATGGTTTTCTTCCTTCCCTACCGCTCGGCACCAGCCTATGGTTTGGAAGAAGACTATCCAATAAGCATAATGGGTGTACTGTCCTAATCCTAGGAGCACTCGCAACCCGAGAGAAGGTAAAGATAAAAGACAATTGAATAAAACCTTATTCCTATTTCTCCTGAACCAGAATCCATCCCCGAACTGGAACAAGTTCCTTCGAGTTCGTACATAACCATACGATGGAGTATCCAAATAACTGTGGATCTTCGTAGTGATACGGAGTGTTCTGGAGAAATACAAAGGTGATGTAGAATTGGCGAAGAAATACTTGGTTTGGTCATGAATAGCAGTCGCAGTTTACTTTGCCCTCTTACTAATCCCTTTATTTGTCTTTACTTAATACCTTATGTACACCTTCGTTAGGCTAATTGGTTTTCTTCATTCCCTACCGTTCGGCACCTGCCTATGGTTTGGAAGAAGACTATCCAATAAGCGTAATAGGTATATTGTTCTAATCCAAGGAACACTCGCAACCTGAGAGAAGGTAAAAGGAAAAGACAACTGAATAGTCCTATTCGTTTTCTCCAGAACCGGAAACCATCCTCGAATAAATTTCTTCGAGTTCATATATAACCATACGATGATTTTATCCAATGGAAGTGGATGTTCGTAATAATACGGGGTGTCCTGGAGAAAAGGGTAAATGTAGGAGTGGCAATGAGGTATGCAACTCTGACAATCTAAAAGCCAGTGTTTTAAGAAGGTTCGGTTAATCTTGGTCACTGAGTCATAGTATAGGGTCGGGCCATGGTCGCTGCCAAAGAGAGAGAGAAAAGAAACACTCAGCGTGCACTTTAACCTAGATCAGAATGGTTATCACTTTATCTAATCAGGAAACCTCCCATGGTAACGTTAAATTCTCCTCCAAACCTGAAAGAAGAATTAGTCGGGATCACCCGAGGAGTAAACCAACTCATCAGTGGGAATCGGGATCCAACTATCATCGCATGATCACGTGATGGAATCCACTCACGTTATCACACTCCAGAAGGTATGTGCATGCCTGGCAAGTTTCAGTTTCTTTAGAAACTCCCGATGTGTGTTTTTACCCCTAGGACCCAAGTGACCTTGACACGGTCAACAAATCAAAGAGTCCTAGTCAAGTTCAACCCGTCATTATGCTGGATTGCATTAAACCCACCCGTACGAGCCCTTGACACAGTCAACAAGGCCGCACGACTGTCCTAACCAATCCCATTAATATGCCACAAACGAACACTACCTAGCTACCGTACACTGCGCCTTGACACAGTCAATAAACGCAACACGAATACTAAGTAATACTTGTAAGAAATGACGGAGGGCTACGTCTAGTTTTTGGCGAAAAACTTTTAACGTAATGAACTTGATATCGTTAAAGGAACTGCATAGCTTTTTATAAAAATATAGTGACGAAAACCTTTGCTAAAAAGGTCACTCCCGGTGAAGGGATCTCGGCTCTTTCCCCGTAGAATGAGGTGCAGGATATTCCAACTGAATACCACGATGCAAAGCAAAAATCAATCGGCTATAGTGAAGTTATTACCCTGACGCAAACTTCTGTCCAAGGGGTCACTCCCGGTGAAGGGATCTCGGCCCTTGCCTCATCGACTGAGGTGCTGGATATTCATAACCGAATACCATTGTGCAAAACAAAAAAGAACGTCCTTGCAATAACAACTTTTTGAAAATTGTTCCAACAACATCAGAATAGGTTTGTTTAGCTTGCATTGATCCGAATCAATGCAGTTCCATCAATTGATCACACCAATAAAGAACAAAAATACGATGTACGTATATGCCATCCGCATTCGCCACTGGGTCCCGTCATCACCCGTTAGGTTACTTAACTAACGACAGAGCGGGGACTGGACTAGCGCGGGTGCAAAACATATACAACATCTACTAATATATATATATCAATATATAATATTCGCTCAAGGCGTGATAAAATGCAACATCACAGAAATGTAATAAGCATCACAGAACAATACAGATATCTGGGATCCGCGGGTTTCATAGAGCCGCTACTGAAACCCGACGTTCCCCTGGTCATGTGGATAGCCTGTGCAATGAAATCCTAGACCCCTACGGGCGCGGCAAGTTACCCGCCAAAACCTGAAGTGAGGCAGCCCCCTTCAACAACGTGAATGGACCACCCAGCACTTCACGGAATCCGGTAACTTGAGCACCCCTCCTTGGGTCAACCTGTACCCCCTACGAGTGCGGAGAATAGCCCGCCAATTCTAGAGTAAGTCCCCCTCCGTCTCAACGCCATGAGATGCGGGCCCGTTGCCCTCTAGAACCCGGCTATCCGTGCACCCCACCGCGGGGTAATCCTAGTACAGAAAGTAAAATATACATACAACGGGTACATCGACCTTAGCCCGGTCGTGCCCCAAAAGAATAATATACAAACAGGCAGTAACGGCAGTCCACATGTCGGACGCTCGCCCCGTAATATCAAATGTACATATACAACCAAACTGTACTAACATTGCATCCAAGCTATCCACCACGACAAATCCGCAGCATCACAGCACAACACAGAACATCAACGTGAATGTCACATTCGCAAATCCGTCCAAAAGGGCTATAGCAGTTAGACAGGATTTACCGATCAAGTGACATTCACGGTCGCGGATATAATGTAAATACTGTGAACTAATATGTTTAAAATTTTCGATCGACTAAATTTCCCGAAGTGGGCCCCAAGCACAATACCCAGTACTCAGAAAAATCTGGGGCTAAACAAAGTTTACCAAAAACCCCAATTCCAAGTCAGGAATCACTGCAGGAAAATTGGTGCAGAGATGTTACTGTTCCGCGGCGGAACCGCGGCCAAAAGGGGGTTAAGGCCGCGGTTCCGCGACGCTACAGTGACATCATGAGACCATTTTTCTGCAGTGTTCACCAAAAACCTTGTCTGATTTTCTGCAATATACCAAATAATTTTTTGACCACAGAAAAATTTCGACAGAAACTGTGATTTGAAATCGTGGTTTTTAGAAAATTCGTTCGATCGAACTTGTAAACACGTTAGAGCAAGCTAGACTAGGTTAATGGCGTGGCTCTGATACCATGTAAGACTACGGTAGCGCCCCGGCCGTCTTTCCGAGGCCAAAATGTGGAAACGAAAATTTTTCTTAACTTGAAAACCGGCGCTATCGTATGCTTAAAACCCGGATCGAACCATTAACCTACAACTAGCTATTTAGAGAATGGATAGAAAGCTATACCGAGCGATCCGTGTCCTTCGGTCTTCGGCCACCATCCCGATCTCCTCGCGGAATCTCCGGTCTCCATCTCCTCGTTGGAAAGGGAACCACATCAAGAAGTCTTTTTACGGGCTCCCGCTTCGTCCGAAGCAACTCGGGCGCGAAGTGTGCTAGCCGACGCGTCCAAGGTGTTGTAGAGAATGTTTGTGATCACTTTGCTTCTTGCATCCATGGCTTGGATGGAGGTTGAAGGTGTTGCCATTAATGGAGAATGTAAGGTAGAGGAAGAAGAAGAAGAAGAGAGGCTTTCTCTCCTTTTCTTTTCTTGTGATGCTATCATCAAAATGAGAGTGAGAGAGTGTAATAATATGAGAGCTCACTACCTATACATGGCAGCCCCTCTCTCTCTCCTTCTTATTTCATGACTCAAATCAATCCATTAATATGACACATTTGCAAAAAAAAAGACCATGACTCATAGTATATGTCTATGTCACATTAATGCATCTAATGATGATTTCTAGCTCATTAATTCTATTATCCAAACATTAATCCAAATGTTTGGTCCAACTAAAAGATCCGGCAACATCTAAAGTAAACTCATGACGGGTCACAAGGATACCCCTCACCTGTATATACATACCAGCACCCGCATTCCGACTGAATGCGAATGCGATGAGACTAAAGTAATCCAACAAATCTAATACTAGGATCCGTCTTAAACCAAAGCCTACTAGTATGATCCGTCCGATCAAGATCCGTGCAATACCGCACGTATAAGATCGAACCCTGCCATATATCATACGGCCTCTACAACGTTTCGCCCGAAACTTGAGAAACTGTCTGTGGGGGACTCTAAAGACTCGTCAATACTTTGGCTGTAGATTTAACCACTAGCACGTCAGAGGTATTAGCCGTACGTAATGGGCTACCAAGTATTGACTAAAAGGGAGGTCGATGAGCGAACTCATCCTAACACCCTACTGAGCCTGTCAGTGACAATATCCGTACAGTCCGGTCCGTTCGTCTATGAGCATCGCATGGCGGGCCTAGGGGGTTGGTAAAAGACAGACCCCCAAAAGCGGTACAAGTCGTGTCGGAGTGTAGCCTAGAACACCCTGAGATACTACTGGAATACCTACCAGTAAATTTCCTGCCTCGGCCGAGGGCTTTGTGTAATGGCTCTCCTAGACACAGCGCGATCTCACCCCCAATACCGGGAGAGACGAAACCCCTGCCGATCCGCTCACTGCCTCCATATGGCTCGGGACTGTACCCAACTAAAACCTGTTTGTACGACTCCTTTGAGCCGTGGTAGGATAGTAATCAAAGCACAGTGGGAACTCACACGAGACAAATGACGATCTCAGGTCGATGAACTAACCTGTACACATGTCACCAGGGAACTGCTATCTGACGTCTGGTATAATCCTAACTAGCATGTTCCCGGCGAGTCCTGTCCGGTGTATTCATAACCCAATGAGCACCTGTATACATCTTAGGTGAACCAACTGACACCAGTGGCTTGTGAGACCGACCACCGCCCCTCGTCGGGGTCTCGACTGTTTAGCCCAGTCTACTCTGGAGTATCGATGCCCTATCTCGAAAACTCCCACGACTAGGGACCTTTTAAGGATGTGCTTATAGACCCCAGCTCCCACGTATATGATCGCCATCATACTGCTGGCCGTCAAGCAAGAATCCTAAGGGCTCTATCAACGCGCAATAGTGACCTGTAAGGTCACCTAAAGCAGTACACGATGATAAAGATAAACCAGATAGCATACTATCATCTTGAGTAAGACTGTCCTACCGGTATAGGTCCTCCCTCAATAATTGCAATCACGTACCTGTGATCCAATAATTGACTCTGAGGGCACTATATCCAACAGTAGAGAGAATGTGTATTGGACTATTTGATCTCAAATCTTATTGTTTTGCAACACATGCAAGTGTATGAGCTTGAGGAAGAAGGGGAGAAGAAAACCTAGGAGAGAGGAACCTTTTGTGATAATGATAATGAAAAATGAGAAGAGGGAATGACGAAGTCTTGAGCCAATAATTCAACCATGGTATTATTAAATCATATAATTCACAACCATGCTTGAATAGTGGCTCCAAATGAAATAAACAAATAATTAGCCATGCCTTCTACCAATTCCTATAATATCTCCTAATTTCCACCTTATTAATTCTTTAATGAAAAAGAATAAAACAATAATGAGGTGTCTCCTTCTAGAAGGTCAATCTTATGAATTTACAAGAATACCCTTTTCCGTATTTTCATACCCGTATCCGTATTCCGAAAAATACGGATACACTGAGATCAGTATAATCCAATACTACAATATCAGTATCTGACTTAAACCAAAGCCCACTAGTATTATCCGTTCGATCGTCATTCGAGTAGCCAGTACACGAATGCGATCGAAACCCTGCAGTAAGACCATACGGCGTCTACATCGTCTCGCCTGATCCAGGGAAACCCTCTGTGTGGGACTCTAAAGACTCGACAGTACGCTGGCAGTAGGTTTAACCACAAGTTCGTCAGTGGCACTAGCTGTACGTAACGGCAACCCAGGTACGTGTCGAAAAGGAGGCCGACGAGCGAACTCGTCCGTAACCCCTACTGCGCCTGTCCGTGACAATATCCGTGCAGTCCGGTCTGTTCGTCTGAGAGTACCGCATGTATGGTCTAGGGAGGTGGTGAACGTCAGACCCCCAACAACCGTACAACTCGTGCCGGTATGGCTCAAGACCATCCGAGAATCTACTGGTCAGTCCACCAGTAATTCTCAATCAGCCCTGGCCAGGGACTTATGGTAATGACCAACCGATCACAGTACGATATCGACTCCCTATACCGGAAGAGACGAATCCCTAACAGTCGCTCATTGCCTCTGTGTGGCTCGGGACTGTACCCAACTAAAACATGTTTGCACGACTCCTTTGAGCCGTGGTAAGGTAGTAATCAAAGCACAGTGGGAACTCACACGAGACAAATGACGACCTTAAGTCGACAGACTATCTGCACACATGTCACCTGAGAACTGCTATCTGACACTAGGTATAATACCATCTAGTCAGTTCTCGGCGACTTCTGTCCAGTGTACTCACACCCAGTGAGTATCTGTATACAATCTTAGGTGCACATCATCAATGGCTGCAGGACCAATCCATCGCCTCTCGTCAGGGTCTAGATATGTATACACTTGTCTACTCTGGAGCATCGATGCCCAGTCTCGATACTCCTGCGACTAGGGACATTTAAGGATGTGCCTATTGACCATCCAGCTCCCACAAGTATGACTGCCATCACAACGCTAGTAGTCAGGCACACGCCCTACGGGCTTTATCAATATGTATACAAAGTAAAATATATCACATGTTAAGATAAAGACAAACCAAATAGCGTACTATCATATCAAGCAAGATTGTCATGTACATATATATCCCTAGCATCCTATACAATGAAGGCCTCTAGGGCATATATCCAACAGGAACAATGCCTGGAACGTCATATTTCTCCTCTGCTTTAATGAGACAGATCGAAGTAATTTTGATCCGGCTCTACGTCTTTTTCCTGAGACGATCAGATTTGTTAATTAGGGTTTCAATTTAGATTTAATACATACAATGACAACAATGGTTATGGCGATTACTCTAAGTTACATTATATCAATTTATCAATATAAAATACTGTCCTTACGGTTTAACGTCGTGTATTACAACTAGATCAGGTCATCGACCTATCGCGATCCAAATATCGATATATCGCTATTTAAGATTAATTATCATGTTAGATACAAAATTATAACAACTATAGCGTTACACAGGATCTGATCAGGCCGTAACAAGCATGTAACAACACAACGAAAATAAACAAGGTGAGGATCATGTTGGATCATAATAACATGCATATGTATTTAGGGTTTCTAAGTCTATTCTATCGTATATGTATTAGCAAGGTTTAATCTCGCTATAGCATGTAGCAAGTACCAGATACTTGCCTCGAATACGATCTCGACTCGGATGATCTGTGACGACGACAATCTTGATCTCCTCTTGAGCGTGCTTGGTACAGATGACACAACCATGTGAGGACGAAGACGCGAGGAAGAAGATCACGACTGCACAGGGAATGAGAGACGATGACGATGATCGAATAGGAGTGCTCGGTTGATGAAGATGATGATTGTTCATATCATAATTCTGCATTATTATATTCCACATTCTTAATCATTTTACAAATAAACAGGTGCTTTTGATCCATGTCTGCTACATAGTTGCAGGTTACAGGTTCTCGGAACAAAACAGTGAAAATGATGAAAAGACGCTACAAAATTGAGACTTCGACCAACAAATAGAGAATTTTTATCATGCCTACAGTTTGAGGGACAAACGAAGATCAATGAACAACTTCACAAAGTACAAAGGCAGCGCTAAGATTCAAGACTTCAACACGAAGCGAACGGTAAAAGTCCACCACATTATGCACTGTGGAAATCTGGAAGAGACTAGAAGACATTCTAAAAAACCAAGGGAAGAAAAGTCAAGTAAAAAGCAACATGAGAATTACCAGAGAAACAGAAGCCCAAAAACCTCCAACATGGCCGCGGAACCGCGGCCAAACAAAGCTTTTGGCCACGGATCCGCGGCCGTTCTGAGCACGTGTCGGTGCAAAAATTTGACGGGTGGCGGTGCGTTGACTAGACTTCTTAGGGTAATTTTATAAATGCAGATAGGGATCAGATGTAACCCTAGGGTTTCTATAATCTATAAATAGGAACCCTACAGCTTTTTTTGGAGCATGCCTCTTCCTATGCCTCTTTTTATTGAAAAAAATTCAGAATTCATTGTAATGCTCTGAAGAGTGCATCGAATAAAAGTAAGTAGTTTTTTTTTACCTTGCCCTAGTTGTAATTTCTTTTCTGTCGTAGTTTAGAAATTTAATTATCTGCCCTAGTTAATTAGTTTAGCACTTTTAATTATTTTCCGTAGTTTAGATAGTTAGTATTTTAAAAACAAATCATAAAAAAATATCTTTTATCAATCCCCTAATGAGTGAGTAGTTCCTCACTTGTTAGGGTTAGGAATAGGAAAGGTTTGAGAGATGAAAATCTCTCACCCCTTTCTTGCCCATCGCATATTATTTATAGGACTCCATGCATACATACACACACCACTCACTACGGCACCCTATCCCACGAGGTAGCGGTGATACCGTAGTTGAAAAGACCGGTTGTATATGTTTTCCATGGAGGTTAGGATAAGAATTAAGAAAGGACGGACAAGGACATAGAGGAAGAAATATGGTTTCTTCCCGATCGTGCTAATCCCCTTTATTAATTATTACCATAACACATAAATAGATCTAAATTAAGGCATTGAAAGCGGTGAGAAATCTTAAATTTCCAAATTTAACATAAACCTAACCCTAGCAAGGTTTTAATCCTAGTCTAAATCAACCTTAGTTTTTAGTGATAATCAATCCAACACCATTTGGAATTAACTCGTTAGAATAAATAGAAAATACACAAAATCCCAGTGGACCGACCCGTACTCATCGGCTAGCAACCAAGCGACGTCGTTCTTGATTGCGGTTAACAATTCTTTGATCACAAAATCACTTATCAATCAAATGGCGCCGTTGCCGGGGATGGCGTATTTATTTTCTTTTTGCAATTTCGGGTTAATATAAAATCATAAAATTCATTAAAACTGAAAAAATTAGAAAAATATAAAAATTTTATCATCTTGTTAATGTTTGAAGGGTGTTTTGTTTGAATTGTGCAGGATCGACGAACGGATTCAGATCTGGAAAATTCCAGAGAGCGAAACAGAAAACAGCAGATCTGAACAATAGAGGAGTACTACAACAGAAAGCAGAAGAAATTTCGGGAACTGAACCGCATAGGACACCGCGGAAACGCGACAATAACTAGTATCTGGCGGCGGAACCGCGGTCTGGAGGTGACGTCAGCAAAGAAAATTTCCTCTGTAAGCTTCTTTTCTTCTTCTGAACCCTATTATCTCCTCTGTAAAAATTTTCCTACAAGATTCTTTGCGCAAAAACTTCTCCCCTTCTCCAATAACTTGATCTTGTGCATGATTCTTTGCGCCGCTAAAAAATTGTTTGCAAGTGATTGATTGTGTTTACTGCTTTGCATATATAAAATTGACTTTAAGGGGCTTATACACCAATCCAGATTGGGTGGGGATTTCATTACTCTTCCCAGGACCCAAAAAATCACATAAAGAATATTGCATTGACCATCAAGTTAATTAAAAAAGATTAGACTCAGCCCTAAGGACTTCGCGCTCAATAGGACAAAAGAATAGTTGTAGGCATCGATCGTTGATCTAAACCTGACTTTGTGGTGCCTAGGCTAGACAGGTAGGGAAATGTAACTTTAAAAGGCCCGTCTCACGGTGATTCATGAGCGGATCCCTCCTTTCTCTACTTGTGCTTACCTGGCCACAATTGGCGGTGGAGAGGCGATTTGAGGTCCTCACATCTAGCCCTTTGGAACAGTTAGGAGCAGTCTAGTTGACCTAGGTGACCCTAGATCTAGGCTTAATTGTGCATTTGTGATTGATTGAACGTGTGTCTAAGCCTTTTATTAAAGATTTCTTGCAAAAAGCTCCATATAAAAAAAACACAAAACGAAAAAAAAGAATTTTTTTTTTTACAAAAACTTGCCACTTGCCGCTTGCCGCTAAGAAATCCGTTGCACCTCACTTGCACCCACTTTCTTCCATTGACGTTTTCTTACCCCCACCTTCTGTTTTTCACCTTTTTGACTACACTACACCTTTTTAGTGTATGTACGGTTGGACTAGGGACACTAGTGCCCGATTAGTCCGTGTCTCGTTAGTACCGACTGACGACGCTTTCGACTCCAACGTCGAAATTCCTTCCACTTCTTTACATTCACCTTCACATTCTTCATCTTCTAAGGAGATGTCGGGATTCAATCCTAACAATTCCTTACCCGTGGGACCGATTCCACCTCCGCTGGGTGCGAATAACCCATAACACCCACCTGTTGAAGTGCCCCAACGAATCGCGCTCCAGGATCTTTTCTACCCTATTCGCACCGCCTTACCTACTTGTCTTTCACTTCCACCGGCAAATGGGGATAACTTTGAGATCAAACCCCACTTCATCAACATGTTGCCAAAATTTCACGGACTGGAATCCGAAGATGCCTATATCTTCATAAACAAATTCCAGAATGTTTGCGCAATGATGAAGACAACATAACTTTCTGATGATGCTATAAGGCTACGTGTCATTCTGTTCACCTTATGTGACCTAACCGAGAAATGGTTATATAGCACAGCATCACACTCGATTAAAAATTGGGAAGAGTATGTTAAAGCTTTTCTAAAAAAATTTTACCCACATCACAAGACCGCGAGAATTCGCAATGAGATCATTCAATTTTCCAGCTTCCTTCCGAACCCTTTTAGAAGTGTTTTGAAAGATTTAAAGACCTACTTGTTCAATGCCCTCACCACGGTATCGAAAATTGGCAACTTTGCCAAACTTTATATGAAGGATTGAACCCAGCAACTAAGCAGTTGTTGGAAACCATTTGTCAATGTCACTTTCTAACAAAATCTAGCGAGGAAGCTTGACAGTTTCTCGACGATCTTGCTGAACAAACACTTTAGTGGGAGAGCACTAAAACCACCTCATCTTCTTCAACAGGTCATTCTAGGGCAGGCATACATCAACAAGATATGTCGATTGCAATGAAAGCCGAAATGGCCGCACTTACGAAAAAGCTAGAAGCAATTGAGACCAAAATCTCATCGCCTTCTCCTGCCCTTGCTTTACCCCCATGAACTGTTTGTGCTTGTTGTTCGGATCCATCCCATCTTACTGAAGAGTTTCCTTACAATCCACCTGTTCAATGACAAGATCAAGTCAATGCTGCCTTTCAGCAAAGACAAAGAAATGATCCATACTCTTCGACTTATAATCCTGGTTGGAGGAGCCACCCAAATTTTGCTTAGAATCAAAATCAACAATTCCAAGGCAATAACAACTTTCAAAGGCCTCCTCCTCCATAACAACAAGCACCTCAACAAACTCAATACCAGCAACCTTTCCAACCCCAACCTTACCCAAATCAAATGAACAATTTTGTGCCCGACAACTCTTATCCTCAAAACAATTTTGTTCAACCGAATAATGATAAGGTTACCTCGCTAGAAAGAAGTCTAGATACGTTTCTAAAATAATCTACACAATCCGCAGCAAGGTTGGAAACTTCCATTCAATCTTTGGTACAAAACAGTGCTTCACATGATCAAAGTATCAAATCAATTGAAGCCCAAATTGCACAACTAAATGCTGCGTTGAGCGAGCGAGAAAAGGGAAAGCTTCCGTCTCAACCATTGCTAAATCCCGGTCACGCACACAATGCACATGTTGCATATGAACAACAAAATCATAATGTAAATGCTGTGACCACTTTAAGATCTGGAAAAGTGTTGCAAAATAACGTGGGTATTAGTAATGACACCCCTGCCGGTGCTTCTTCTTCATCTTCATCTTCTTCTTCGTCATCTTTATCTTCTTCGTTAGAGCATATTCTTCATTCTTCACAAGGCTCTACTTCTTCTAATTCGAACGGACCCACTTCTCACTTCACGAACACACCAATACTAGGATCCATTCCAACTCCGCAATCTACTCCACAAACATTGGACTCAACAAATTTTCAAAATGTTCCATTTCCAAACAGGTTGAGGTCCAATAAACCAACTCCACAAATGGAGAAGATTGTAGAGTTGTTCAAACAGGTTAGCATAAACATACCTCTCTTGGATGCAATCCAACAAGTTCCTTCTTACGCGAAAATCTTAAAGAACTTATGCACCAAGAAGAGGAAGTCATAAGTACCAAAGAAAGTTTTCGTGGCTAGTGCTGTTAGTAATGCTCTTGTCCAATCTCTACCCCAAAAACATAAAGACCCCGGGTGTCCTACAATTTCGATAACAATTAGGGATAAGAACATCAATAGAGCACTTTTAGATCTTGGTGCTAGTGTCAATTTGCTACCCTATTCAGTATACGAACAATTAGGCGTTGGAGAGCTTAAACCCACTCATTGTACTCTCCAAATAGCCGACCGATCCATCACCCATCCGAGGGGTGAGTTAGAGGATGTGTTGATCAAAGTAGGGGACTTCATTTTCCCCGTTGATTTCATTGTCATGGATACACAGCCTGTAGCTAACCCCCGGAGTCAAATTTCGATGATACTCGGTCGACCATTCCTTATGACTTCCAATGCGGTGATCAATTGTCGTAATGGTTCAATGAACCTATCTTTTGGAAATATGACGATTGAACTCAACATTTTTAAGTTGGGGAATCAGCCTTCCGAGCCTAATGCTAGTATACTTGATGTTTGCTCGATCCATGAGATCACGAAGGAGGAGTGTGAGCTCGAAAAATTTCTGTTCGATCACAGCAGTTTTGACGCCTCTAGTGCGTTCCTCTTAGAATCTGACACAGCTTTCACACCAGAAAACGATTACGAGTGTTTCACTTTTTTGGACGATTTTGAAGACTCACCACCCGAGTTCGAGTCTTTTGATTTTTCGGATGAGTTAGTTGAACCATCCGACTCGGTTGCTTACACTCGATTTGAACCATTAATGGAATCCTTCGAGTTTGAGACAGTTTCACCAATATTACCTTCAATTGTTTCACCTCCAAAACTCAAAATCAAGCTTTTGCCGTCTCACCTTAAATATGCTTACCTAGGTGAGAATGAGACCCTTCCAGTTATCATATCGGCATCTCTAGCCCTCGAGCAAGAGAAAGCCCTTTTAATGGTCTTACAAAATAACTGGCAAGCTTTTGGCTGGACTATGGCGGACATCAAGGGGATTAGTCCCCTCATAGTTGAACATCATATACATATGATGGATGATGCCAAACCAGTAAGGGATCCACAAAGATGCCTCAACCCCATTATGAAGGAGGCTGTCAAGAAAGAGATTGTAAAATGTCTTGATAGCGGTATCATTTACCCTATCTCGGATAGCCAGTGGGTTAGCCCCATTCATGTTGTCCCAAAGAAATCGGGCATTACGGTCATAACCAATGAGGCGAATGAGTTAATACCTACTCGCACCCAAACTGGGTGGAGAGTTTGTATCGACTATAGGAAACTCAACGCCACGACAAGGAAAGACCACTTTCCTTTACCTTTTATTGACCAAATGCTAGAACGATTGGCTGGGCATGAATTTTATTGCTTTTTGGATGGCTATTCCTGCTATAATAAAGTCCCCATCGCCGAAAAGGATCAAGACAAGACCACATTTACTTGTCCTTTCGGTACTTTCGCTTACCGTCGCATGCCCTTTGGGTTATGCAATGAACCCGCTACATTTCAGCGGTGTATGATGGGGATCTTTTCTGACACGGTGGAGAAATTTTTGGAAATTTTTATGGATGATTTCTCCATTTTCGGTGACTCCTTCGATGAGTGTTTGCTACACCTTGACGTTGTTCTTACCCGCTGTAGGGATAAGAACCTCACTTTAAATTTGGAGAAGTGCCACTTTATGGTACGAGAGGGCATTGTCCTAGGACATGTCATCTCGCAAAACGGCATTGAGGTTGATAAAGCCAAGATTGAAGTCATTTCCAATCTTCCTCCTCCTAAATGCGTCAAAGACATCCGAGCCTTTCTTGGCCATGCCGGTTTTTATAGACGGTTCATCAAGGATTTTAGCAAGATAGCTAGACCCTTGACTCTTTTATTGGCCAAGGACACAACTTTTGATTTTGACTCAACTTGCATGGAAGCATTCGAGTCATTGAAACACTTACTCATTTCTGCGCCCATTCTTTCATCTCCCGACTGGACGCATCCATTTGAAATTATGTGTGATGCATCTGATTTCGCCATTGGTGATGTCCTTGGATAGCACATTAATAAGATGCCGCACGTAATTTATTACGCTAGCTGAACATTAAATGAGGCCCAATTGAATTACACAACAACAGAAAAAGAATTTTTAGCCGTTGTGTTTGCACTTGAAAAATTCCGGCCCTATTTAATCGGCTCTCCAGTGATTGTTTACACGGATCACTCCGCTCTTCGCCATCTTTTCGCGAAGAAGGATGCTAAATCGCGGAAAATACGTTGGATCCTCTTACTACAAGAGTTTGACCTTGTCATAAAGGACAAAAGAGGATGTGAAAATGTAGTTGCCGACCACCTTTCACGACTTCCTTCTTCGCCTACACGTGAAATGCCTATTAAAGATGTTTTTCCCGATGAGCAACTCTTAACCGTGTCATGCGAACCTTAGTTGGCTGATATAGTAAATTACTTGGCCACCGGACCGATACCAAAAGATTGGTCAAAACATGACAAACTCCGATTCCTGTCCCAAGTAAAACATTTTTACTGGGATGAACCGTATCTCTTTAAATACTGTTCCGACCAAATCATTCGTCGGTGTGTCCCCGAAAACGAGTTTAAGAGTGTGCTGTCTTTTTGCCACGATCAAGCGTATGGCGGGCATTTTGGCCTCAAGAAGACAGCAGAGAAAATTTGCAGTGTGGTTTCTACTGGCCACGACTCTTTAAAGTTGCATACGAATACTGCAAGACATGCTCCCGGTGCCAACACTTGGGCTGGATATCTCGAAGAAATGAAATGCCGTTCCAACCAATTTTGGTTGTGGATATTTTTGATATTTGGGGAATAGACTTCATGGGACAATTTCCCAATTCCTTTGGGAATATATATATTCTATTGGCTGTTGACTATGTGTCAAAATGGGTAGAGGCTGTGCCCAGCCGAATGAATGATAACAAGGTTGTTGTTCGATTTCTTAAAGAAAATATCTTTTCTCGGTTTGGGCATCCTCGAGCGATTATAAGTGATAATGGATCTCACTTCTGTAATCGGACTTTTGAGTCCTTAATGCGCAAATACTCCATTACTCACAAATTGTCAACACCATATCACCCCCAAACCTGTGGGCAAGCCGAGATTTCGAATCGGCAGATTAAACAAATCTTGGAGAAAACGGTTTCTAAAAACCGTAAAGATTGGTCACACAAACTGATTGATGCACTATGGGCATTTAGTACTGCCTACAAGACCGATCTTGGCATGTCTCCATACCGGCTTGTTTATGGGAAGGCTTGCCACCTCCCAGTTGAAATTGAGCACAAGGCATTTTGGGCGATTAAAGAGTTGAACTTATCGATGGGAGATGCGGGCAGCAATAGAAGGCTGCAATTGAATGAACTAGATGAGCTGTGGGATGAGGCTTATGAAAATGCGGTAATTGTTAAAAACCGAATGAAGGTGTTCCATGACAAACACATTATGCGCAAAACTTTTAAACCTGGCCAACAGTTTTTGCTTTATGACACTCGGTTACACTTCCACCCCGGCAAGCTCAAATCTAGATGGAAAGGGCCATTTTTGGTACGTACCGTATATCCGCACGGTGCGGTAGATCTTGAAAACCCGGATGACGGTACTTTATTTAAAGTAAACGGACATTGACTCAAATCGTTCTTCACTGCGGACCCGTCGGAGGAGCTCCTGTTTTTGCAGGAGCCGATTTACACTGACCGATCTTCCTCCATTTTACCCCCAAATTTTCGATCATCTTGCCAAAACTTTGTTTCAAACAAGTTTGGGGGTATGTATCATTTGTAAATATATAAATACAAAATAACATAAAAAAAATATTTAAAAAAATTGGGTATTTTTTTTTGTAAATTTCCAGATTTTAAAATAAAATAAAATTTTTATTTGCAAATAAATTCCTCTTTTTAAAGGGGTTTATTTGCAAATATCCATAAATCTCCACCTATATAAAGACCCTGACCCCTCTCTGTGTTTCTAAACCCTAAATTTTTTTCCTTTCATACCCTAGCTGCCGCCGTCTCTTTTCTGCAGAGAGATCTCACGCTTCTGCCGCTCATCCGCCTCCAGAGCCAGGCTCCTGCCGCTGATCCGCCGCCGCCTAGTCTCTTCATCCCCTGATTTTTCAGGGGAGGTTCGATCTTTCAAAACCCATCTCTGTTTTTAAATTTCTAGATCTGTAGATCACCTGATGGCACACAGTATGCAACTTGAACGTGATTTTTCACAAATTTTTTCACACGATGTGTATGGTAGTTATTTTGCGAACGAGATAGCGCGTAGGGATTGGACCTTTCTGATTTATAATCACCCTAACGCTTATGCACTGCTGGAATTAGTCACTCGTTTTTACGAGTGTATGGAAGATGGGTGCCTCACCCAATTCGGCTTTATTAAACTGCAGTGGGGTGATAGGGAAATTATCATTGATAGGGACATTATACACGAAGTCACATTAATCTCTCGAATACCCGCTCATGACCAACCTTTACAATTTAAGGATTACATGCCTTGATGGGAAATGATTGCTCAAGGGAGCCGCGAAAGGGGATCCAAGCGGGAACCCTTTTCGCAAATGTTTTAACTGTGTGCCGGTGGGCTCAAAATAATATTTTTGGAAGCTCTCACAACACCACATTTTTTACATCCTCCTTGCATATTTTGCATACCCTCATGACAAGAAACCCCCGTTTCGACATGTGCACAGTTTTGCTAAACTCTATAGGTGCGGGCAAACGAGTCGCAAATTACCCCTGTCCAATGCTTGTTACACAACTATGTCGATATTTCCTCCTCGTGGAGGAGTTCGAATTTTACATGCTTGGAGGCATACCTGTCAGGCCTCTTATTGAGGGCGTTTCTATGTTCTATTCTCGATTGACAGATGTGTGGTCGAGGACAACTGGCGGAGCACGTGTCCGCCCGAACACCTAGCTCTAGCTCTACCGCGAGCAAAGGAGAAATGACCTCTTTCGAACATGCACATTTGATGCGGAGAGCTGTTAGGGGCATAGAGGAGTTGAGGGCGACATCGAGGGAGCACGACCGGCGGTTGACTGAGGTAGAGCAGGGGATTCGAACCCTGCTGGGTAGGGCTGAGCGTTCACGTTCACGCTCGAGAGTGCGGCGTGGGGCCGAGCAGTGAGGGCACTGCTTGTGATAAGTCTGGGGGAGTTGGTGGTTGTATATAGTTATCTTTTGCATTGCATATTTCTTTTAAATTTTTGTATATATTTTTCTTTTCTTTTGCATGTTTAAATTCTGCATTGCATCTATATAAAAAATCATAAAAATTAAAAAAATGAAAATAGAAAAATATAAAAATCATATAAAAATTTGAAAAATATAAAAATTAAAACACTCAATTTTGGCCATAATTGACTTGAGTTTGACAAAAATGTTAACTAGTTAGGAACAACTAGATCTTAGACTTAGTAAATTAAAAACCCTAAAAATAACTTTTCTTAAAATTTAACGGTAGAAAATATATGTCTTTATAGTTTACTTAGAAATAGAAAAATTTTAAGTTCACTTCTTGGGCTAAGTCAAAATAAGGGAAGAGTATTGAATTTTTATTTGAAGTGTAAGTCTGAAAAATAATTTTGAATCTTAAGTCTAAATTCTGAAAATATATACCCTACAATTAGCATATACACGCACCTTAAAACCTAGAATAATAGAAGAGACCTTGAAATGCTTTTGTCTAAAGTCCTTAGTATAAAGGGAAATGAAATAAAAATACAAGTGTGAATAAATAGAAAAAAAAATGAACACTGGTTTTTGTAATTACTTAAGACTGCATAAATAGAAAAATATATTTAGCGAGGGTGCTTTATCACCCAGTGCCTTAGACCAACTGGTTTGGGAGTCACTGCTAAAGCCTTAGGTGTTACAAAACTAGGAATTACGCCTTAATGTGCAAACACATTTTGTAATCGGTCGTTGGTACCTCGAGAAGTATTAACGGTCGCATGAAGAATGTGTGAGCAATTTCATCTAAAAATTCAACAATTGAAAAGTACTTTGGACGATGAACAAGAGTATAATAGCTTGATTTGAATTTCCAAGTGTAGAGGTGATCTATACACACACGTAGGGGTATGTGATTCGGGTTTAGATAAGAGATAGGAATGAAAAATAGGACTTATATGTTTAGTAGAAATGATAAAAATTCCTAAGTTGATATGGAACCTTAGATGGAAAACTCAAAAGATGCTAAAAGCTAAGTAAATCTACAAAACATATACAATCTTAAGTTAAATGATAAGGAAGCGTGAAAAATACGAGTTGATAATTTCTGAGTTGAAGATAATAGAATTTCTTGTTAGAAAACCGAATTGGAGAATAAAAGTCAATAGGCCGAATTGATAGGATTTTGTGGGTAGTATCCGCTGAAAACCCTCAGGAGACAACACTCCTCCTACTAGGGACACCTAGAAATTTAACGGCTTGTTGCACGAGCTCAGTGCAATCGCGTTTCCCTGCGAAAGTGAGGCTAGGTCTTTTTCGAGAGTAAAACTAGTTTTGCTTGAGGACGAGCAAAATATAAGTTTGGGGGTATTTGTTCATATCATAATTCTGCATTATTATATTCCCCATTCTTAATCATTTTACAAATAAACATGTGCTTTTGATCCATATCTGCTACATAGTTGTAGTTTACAGGTTCTCGGAACAAAACAGTGAAAATGATGAAAAGACGCTACAAAAGTGATATTTCGACCAACAAATAGAGAATTTTTATCATACCTACAGTTTGAGAGACAAACGAAAATCAATGAACAACTTCACAAAGTACAAAGGCAGCGCTAAGATTCAAGACTTCAACACGAAACGAACGGTAAAAGTCCACCACATTATGCACTGTGGAAATCTGGAAGAGACTAGAAGACATTCTAAAAAACCAAGGGAAGAAAAATCAAGTAAAAAGCAACATGAGAATTACCAGAGAAACAGAAGCCCAAAAACCTCCAACATGGCCGCGGAACCGCGGCCAAACAAGGCTTTTGGCCACGGATCCGCGGCCGTTCTGAGCACGTGTCGGTGCAAAAATTTGACGGGTGGCGGTGCGTTGACTAGACTTCTTAGGGTAATTTTATAAACGCAGATAGGGATCAGATGTAACCCTAGGGTTTCTATAATCTATAAATAGGAACCCTACAGCTCTTTTTGGAGCATGCCTCTTTCTATGCCTCTTTTTATTGAAAAAAATTCAGAATTCATTGTAATGCTTTGAAGAGTGCATCGAATAAAAGTAAGTAGTTTTTTTTACCTTGCCCTAGTTGTAATTTCTTTTCTGTCGTAGTTTAGAAATTTAATTATCTGCCATAGTTAATTAGTTTAGCACTTTTAATTATTTTCCGTAGTTTAGATAGTTAGTATTTTAAAAACAAATCATAAAAAAATATCTTTTATCAATCCCCTAATGAGTGAGTAGTGCCTCACTTGTTAGGGTTAGGAATAGGAAAGGTTTGAGAGATGAAAATCTCTCACCCCTTTCTTGCCCATCGCATATTATTTATAGGACTCCATGCATACATACACACACCACTCACTACGACACCCTATCCCACGAGGTAGCGGTGATACCGTAATTGAAAAGACCGGTTGTATATGTTTTCCATGGAGGTTAGGATAAGAATTAAGAAAGGACGGACAAGGACATAGAGGAAGAAATATGGTTTCTTCCCGATCGTGCTAATCCCCTTTATTAATTATTACCATAACACATAAATAGATCTAAATTAAGGCATTGAAAGCGGTGAGAAATCTTAAATTTCCAAATTTAACCTAAAGCTAAGCCTAGCAAGGTTTTAATCCTAGTTTAAATCAACCTTAGATTTTAGTGATAATTAATCTAACACCTTTTGGATTTAACTCGTTAGAACAAATAGAAAATACACAAAATCCCTGTGGACCGACCCGTACTCATCGGCTAGCTACTAAGCGACGCCGTTCTTGATTGCGGTTAACAATTCTTTGATCACAAAATCACTTATCAATCAATGATCACATAGGCTAGAGTTAGGGTGTCAGTTCTGGGAGAGATAGGGAGTCGGCTAGGATTTTTAGATGAAAGGAAATATTTTGAGAGTTAGGGATTGCATGGGGTTATCATATGGTTTAAATAGGCTATATGTCAATGGGCCGGATATTTACATGAAATCCTATATCAAATAGGAATAGGGATCAAGGTAAGGTGAAATATGATTTAATCTCAAAACCATACATAGCTTTTATCAATTAAATATTTACCAATCCAATAAACACAATGACCTATTGAGAATTACCAAGAATAAAACTCATGGTAATATAATCCAAGTCATAAAAACCAGAATATCAATTAATATAACTTTATTCAATTAAATACTGTACGATCGTTCTACGGTATTACGGGGGACGCAGAGAGAGAGAGATTATTGAAAGAGGTAAGATTATTGAAAGAGGTAAGGAGGCAACTCATGGGATAGCGTGGGGATACTTAAAAAATAGCTAATGATAAGTACCTAGTTTTTAGGGTTGGTAATTCACAAATTTTAGGCAACCCAACCGTAAATCCTTCGGCACTGTTTAGGAATGGAGTTAAGTTTTCTAAACTAGAGTTTCATAAAGCTCGCAGAACTTAGGTCCAACATGCTAACTTTGTTCTGTTTGCCATTCATTTTGCTTCACTCCAAAATCGAGGTAATTTCAATTTTCTAAACTCTAGCTGATCTGATTTAAGCTTTCTAAACTCCATTCTTTCATACATGTCGTTTATAACATAATTATAGTTATTTTTAAATGGTGTTTGAGGCTTGCAAGAAGCCGAAATTTGCATACCTTCTGCCTCAGGTTAAAACTTAATTCCAGTGATCCTGTTACTCCATTTATCGCAACTCCATACTCAAACAGCGCCAGCTTTATGTTCAATTCTAAGCCAGCCGGCAACTGATCACGTGTTGGGCAAGTGACAGTTATTATTCTTCGAATAAAATATCTAGAAACAAAACGAAATGGGGTTCCTCCTCCTCTGTATCTGAGGAAAGAAATCTTTTTCTATTTTTATTTTTAGGGTTCCATTGATCCGGTCTCTTCACGATTAGGGTTTTATCTGGATCGAAGCTTAACCAAAAAGGTAAATCCTTTTCCCCTTTCTACTTTTCATTGATCTCTGCATATAGTTTTTATTTTATTTTGTTGATTTGTGTATTGCTAAAAAGCTAGGGCTTTCCTTGGCGTCGTTCTGGTACCGCCTTTTACGTTCCTTGCACTTGAATCTCGGTGAATATTGCATGAAAACTTTAGGGTTTTCTTATCTCTTACCTTATCCAACGATTTGAAAGTATCAATTTCTGGGAAATGGATATTATTTCGTTCCACATTTGTAATTTCTAGCTTAAACGATGACCATAAATTTATCTTGCAATTTTAGTAATTTCTATATAAAGTAGGCGATGAATAGAAGTATACTTATCCTTTTATTGTATTGATATTTTGTCATTAACTGAATATGTTTGTTTGTAATGCCGGTACTGCAGTATCTATGGAGTGCTGCAAATTATTGGTGTTTATATTCTAGGTTAGGAGATAATCTGACTTGTCAATGGATTGGGAAATCAAGAAACATGTCCGAAAAATTTATATGGTTGAAATGAGAATGTTAAAATAGATGAGTTTTAATATACTAAAAGATAGGTTAAAAAATGAGTGTGTTTTGATAACAAGGTAGAGGTAACTCCTATAAAGGATATGATATGAAAGAACTGATTAAGATGGTTTGGATATGTGCAACGGAGAACAATCAATGCTCTGATTAGAAAAAGAGATAACATTATAGTTCATGGCGCAACCAGGGATGGGGGTAGACATAAGCGAACTTGGATGTAGACAATGAAGAACGATATGTTAATTGTTAATTTACCAAGGAGACGGTTCTTAACACAGCAGACTGGAAGAGAATGATTCATACAGGCGACTCCAAGAATTTGGGATGAAGGCTTGTTGTTGTCGTCATAATGGATTGGATTGCCAGTGTTGAATAATTAAAAGTCTAGTGAAATATTATCCTTCGGAGATTTAGTGCAGTGTTAGGGACATTTCACAGGATGAATAAGCAGAAAGGTAAATTTATGAATAAACATGAGAATGCAAGGAGCAATTATGCGAGAACTTTTTAAGACTCTAAGATGGGACCTCAATGTTAAGTTAGGACTGTATTTATGCTTGGGTTAAGGGGGCGACGGCTGATGTAAAGCTTTGATAAGCATTTGAGAAGTACAAGCTAATGAAAGTACCGAGTGCTGCAAGAGGGTGAAAGGCTTCTGTGTTACATTGTTATCATATAGTACTACTAGGAGCTAGTATCTATTTATCAAATGATTTGAAAGGGGCCAAACATTCAAGCTTGTATATTCAGAAAATATGACCAAAGTTTTTTTGTGTGTCAATTATATAGTGTAGTCAAAGGTATAAGTAAATATACATGGCTGTCGAGCATCCTTGTGTTGAGATTTTCTTACATGACGACGTTCTAAACATTTGATACATGGCTAGTTATTAGGTGTAAGAACAGATGTCCGGATACTTAATTATCAACATACCAAGCTGATTTATATATTCATTAGGTAGCATAAACATTTGTCTTGAGATTTTTGTTATTGTGCAGTGTATCCTATGTTGTGTTTTTTGCAAAATAAAGTGTATTGGCACAAAATTTAATGATACAGCTTCTGTTTCTTTGAATGTGTCAAATCAAATATTCATATTTCCAATGGCTTGTAGGGAAAGAACTAAAATAGATAAGGAATGTTTTGATAACTCTCCGAGTGCCTCCCATCACTTTAGTTTTGACAAAATATGGGAGAGAATTTAGAAAGGAATATTTTTGGAAATACATAGATATTACCCGATGTTCGCATGGAAAATGAGCAAGGGATGCGGAAATTGACCAAATGGCATAGACTAATGGAGACAACAAATAACATGTCAATGAAAAGAAGCAAGAAATGATTAAGGAATTCTAACAACTTAACAAATCCTTATCACTAACGTTTTGGGGTCAGCAATGCGGATCCTTTTTCTTTTGTTTAGCTTTATTAAGGGCCGTCTCCCGGTTAAATTGACAACTGACATATCTTTTAACAACCTTTATTCATTTTAATTTTGGTCTACCCTATAATCTTATTGCACAATTAAGTATAAGTTTGTCATTTTTAATCAGAGCATTTATTGACCTTTGTTGGACATGTCTAACTATCTTAATCGGTTCTCCCTTATTATATCCTTTACGATAGCTACCTCCAATTGCTTCGTTACTCAATCTTTTATCATATTGCTACTCATTCATCTTAACATTCTTATTTAAGCTACAACCAATTTTTAGACTTATTGTTAGTTGTATTATAAAAAATTTCTTTCCATTAAAAAAGCATCCTACAATCATAGAGGCTTCTGAAGCTTCTCCCTTTAAACCTACTGTTTTGATCCAATGAGTTACATCGTCGATCTCACCGTCATGATTAATTATGGATTCCAAGTGATGAAAATGGTTATTTGTATATATTTCTTGCCATTAAACTTCATCATAGGTTCAATTCATATGACTTGTTCTTCTGTTAATTCGAAATCCTTTAAATTCTAAAGAGTATTTTTGTCTTTCTGTGGTAGAAACTAGAAACTATTTCTACTTCCGATTTATCCACCAAGTTAAATCCTTAGCAAACAACATGTATAGTGGAGCATGATTATGCCTAGTAAGTTTCTATAATCTTAAATAATCACTAAAAGGCTTAATACCGACTCTTGGTGAAGCCTTAGTGATAAGAAACCGATATCTGTCCAATTTGTTCGTATGCTAATAGTTGCTGAGTTGTACTTATTTTTTTTCACATCAATATACCTATGAAGCATTAGTTCCCCCAACCACCCATCAGGTTATTTACTTAGGGAACTATCGTAGACTTCTTTCATTTAAGTGAAAGCCATGTCTGAAGTTCTCTCCTCTCTGTAATCTTCATCAATTGATTGAGTAAATAAATAGCTCACATGATCCATTTTCATGGAAAAAACCAAAATTATTTAAAGCGTGCACCTCTTTTCTTAGTCCATGATTAGTTATCCTTTCCAATAGTTTCATTATATGACAAAAAGCTTAGTTCCACGATATTCCAAACAAATTTGAGTATCTTTATTTTTGTCGATAGCTGCCAAGGTTCCTATCTTTTATCTATTTGGTATTTTCTTAGTATTTATATTTTATCAACTTGGTTAACCCGTTGTAAGTAGGTCTAGTGCTCTAAACTATATTTTTAGCACAAGAAAAATTGGGTTTTAATAAAAATCAAGAGAGCAAAAGTCTACAATACCTAGAATCATAACCATTAAACTAAACTAGCAACAAAAACAAGTTAGAGCCATAGTTATCCTTGTAACATTTTCAAGTGCTCTAATTTGTGTTGGACTTCTTGTAGGCTCTTAGGAGATAAACAAGTTTGGTGAAGACTCTTCTTGTCATAGATGATCCATCTTGAGAGCTTCAAGTCTTCGGCTTCAAACTTCATTCTTGAAGCTGACTTAGATCAATAGGTTGCTATTCTAAAGAACTAAGAGTTGTAGTGTTCTTCTCAGTAAATTAATTTGTCTCTTTTATTTTTTTTGATTTTCTTTTTCCATTTTTAAGAGGAGGATGAGAGCTTGGGAGAAAGAGGAGAGAAAAACTAATTAGAAAAAGCCTTAACCATTTAGAAAAATGGTTACAACCTTTAATTAGAATTCTCTATAAAATCCTCACCATCCATTCTCATCAACAAAACAAGTGTCCAACCCTTTTTCCTTTCTCCCTCCTCCACATGTCACCACCCTACACAAGGGTGAAGGAATGTTGCACCCGAGGCACAACATAAGTCTAAGGAAAAAGAAATTAAAGAAAAGAAATAAATCAATTACAACTTGCATATATATATAAATGTGTAATTACAAATACATATGCATACACTTGTAATTAATTTCTAATGTACTAAAAATACATAAAGAGACAAACTAATTAGTGACAAAATACTAGTAAATACATACTGCAAAAAATATGTATCAATATATTAAATCGGTACCCGATTTAATATCTGTGTTTCGAAAAAGATCGGCTAGTATTTCTACCGTCCGATTACCGTGTATCCAATACATTAGTTTTAACCAGACCCCTGCACGTACCCAGTATGGCTACTACAACATTTTTGCCAAAACCGGGAACCCTCTGTGTGGGACTCTGAAGACTCGACAATACGCCGACAGTGGATTTAACCACAAGCACGTCAGCGGCACTAGCTGTATGTAAAGGCTATCCAGGTATTGATCGAAAGGAGGATCGACAAGCAAGCCCGTCCGAACTCCTACCGAGCCTGTAAGTGACATCTACCATACAGTTCGGTCCGTTCGTCTAAGAGTATCACATATCGGGCTTAGGGGGCGGTTAAAGTCAGATCCCTAACAACGCGATACATCGTGCCAGTATCTAGCTCAACACCATCCGAAAAACTACCGACCCACATGTCAGGAAATCTCATTTGCCATGGCTATGGACTTATTGTATTGGCCACCGAACACTGCGACATCAACTCCCTATACTGGGAGAGACGAATCCCTTCTATCACTCACTGCCTCCAAGTGCTTCAGGACTGCATCCAAAAACTTCCTGTTTGCACGACTCTTTAAAGCCGTGGTAGGGTAGAAATCAAAGTACAGTGGGAATACACTTGAGACAAATGATGTCAGGTCAGCGGACTACCTGCACCAATGTCACCAGAAAACTGCTATCTGACGTTAGGTATAATAACAACTAGTATGTTCCCGGCGAGTCCGTCCGGTGTAAGTTATAACCTAATGAGCACTTGTATATAATCTTTAGTGATTGACTAACACCAATGACCGTGAGACCGGCCATCGCCTCTCGTCGGGGTCAAGAAATGTATACACCAGTTTACTCTGGAGTATCGATACCCAGTCTCGATATTCCCACGACTAGGGACATTTAAGGATGTGCTTACATGTGATTGCCATCATAACTCTGGTAGTTAAGTATGAATCCTATGGGCTCTATCAACATATAATAGTGATATGCTATATCATACAAGACATGTACATGACGATAAAATCAAACCAGATAGCATACTATCATTTTGAGTAAGACCGTTCTACCCGTATAGGTCCTCCTTCAATTATCATAATCGCCTGACTACAATCATAATAATTGTTTTGAGGGCACTATATCCAACACCCGTTAGTCCTTTAACTCCAAAATGCATTTCCAAACTTCAGTAGGAATAATTATTGGGTCTATTGAAGAGAGCGGTG
This sequence comes from Agapanthus africanus, assembly GCA_030015575.1. Taxonomy (NCBI): domain Eukaryota; kingdom Viridiplantae; phylum Streptophyta; class Magnoliopsida; order Asparagales; family Amaryllidaceae; genus Agapanthus; species Agapanthus africanus. Next base: position 293,886,682 of record JASDDO010000012.1, on the reverse strand, counting down.
AGCATGATGCTTTTAGATTTTATTAAATAACTCCGTTTTTTATGATAATAGAGGGAATCAAATACAAATAAATCTTTATTACTTGAGCTTTCACTATATGTGAATGAGGTTTTATATCCTGTCACATTATCTACATCAACTTTTGGATAGTGCTATTGCATCTTAATACAACATTACAACATGATCATTGGATTGCATATAAATTCATTTGCAATAATATAATGACTCTTGCAATACAATAATTGAAATGAATGCGACTATGAAAAATTTGCAATTTATCCCGCTTGTTTTAGTTGCAAAGGTTCTTATGCGTAAATTGTAATTGAATCGATCTTTTTTCAATCTAGATATGATTCCAAGGTACGTCATTGAAATGCAAAAAGAACTAATGGATGAGGTCCAATGTTCTCTTATTGATTTTTAGATTCATTATAACAAGGATATGCCATCTTGCTATCCTTGATCTGTAAGGTGTAGGCGTTATTTTAAGAGCGATAATAAAGGCTAGGAGACCGGTAAAGATGTTTGTAGTTACCACATAACTATATCCCATACCACTTGCTCTTTAGAAAAAACTATGCATTGATGCTTGATTTTATTGCTCTGTTTCTCGCATTACTGTTTATCCATGCAATGGGAGGAATGTTGCATAGGCTCCAATGTCAAGCATAGTGGTCACTATCTTTAGTATTCTAAAATTCATACTCAACATGCAAAAAAGACCACTACATGCAAATTGTCATAAAGACGATTGATCTTTTTCGGTCACTTCTTAAGGCTGTTGAGGTGTATTGATGGCCCCCTGGATACACACCGTTATGCACATGCAAATCTTCAAGTTTTTGTGCCTCACTTTAACTACGTGATGCCGTCACCTTCATTTTTTTATTATGTTTCGTATTTGATCATTTACTTGTAAAGCATTCCCTCGCAAGCTAGCCCCACTTTGGTCCGCTTGATGCTATTGTTTTTTAAAGAAGTTTGATAACAGGTATGGTCTGTTTAAGCATGTTTAACATTGGTTGCACCTTCTGGGTTGCTAAAGACAATTCCCTTAATTTTGGGCTTCTTATTTTAAAAGGTATAACTTAACATAGTTTAGGTGCCATTATCACGCCTTATTATCGCTCTTTTTTTTAATAATTGTACACCGATTATTCTCATGAAGTGTATCGTGGAGCGATTGACTTAAGATTATCTGCTTGAATAAATGATTAATGCGTCATACCACTATTGTAAAATGTCTTATAAAGCTTCGCTATAGCCTTGCTTTAGCAGAAAGCGGCCACATAGCGCTTCACTTTTGCATAAAGCGTCTTTGTGCCGTGTTAATGGTTTGAAGCTCTCGCTTTGGCTCGTATTATGTGCTTGAAAACCCTTTATAAATCCGCCTTTAAGCATTCAAATGGAATATAGTCATTATTTTCTTAAAAATTGTAGATTATCATATCAAATGATCGAATAATTAAATCTCATTATTGTCTCTAATCTACAACATTATCTCTTTCATGCCAATTTCTTAAAATTGTTTAATATATATCTATAATTGTGTACAAACTTTATGACAATAAAATATCTTTGTTATATGTTTATATTATTATGTTTCTAAGAAGTTCTATTAATCTAATTTTCCGTCATTATTTTATTTACTATCTAATAACGTCTTTGCGTTTTTTGCCGCTAAACACGCTAAAGCTAAAACCTTATCCTTCTACTTCGCCACGCTTTTCGCTTTCCACAACACTGCGTCATACCCTTTCCTTCTTTTCTTTGATATTCTCATAAAATTTCCTTCTTTTCTTTGATATTCTCATAAAATTTCCTTCCTTCTGCAATTGTTTCTCCTTCTTACTTCTATCATTGGTTTAATTCAACTTCGGTGGCTTCATCAAATCATTAACTTTTGTTTGGATGTCAAGAGTTCAACTTTCTTTTTTCATAGTTATTCATTTTTTCTTTTCCTTTTATCAATGTTCTTAAATTATTTCTTTCTATATAGTTTTTATATTTGTATATTTCTAAGGTTGGGTCATGATGAGGACAATTTCTTGTTATTTATGCAATCTATGGTCATCAGTTAAGTATTGTTTCGTCAAACAAGATGTATAAAAGTGATTATCAAATATAATGGCACTGAAGAAAGGAATATAATAAGAAAGCGGCAAGATTTTACATGGTTGATAGAAAATGATTGAATGGAATAAAAGCTTCTGTTTTTATGCGCCAATCGCTTTGGTTATAGAGATTTGTGGTTGAATATTTAGAGTTTGGTATCTAATTTAGCTAATAGACTGTCTTATGTATTCACTACTTGTCACCTGATGATCATCGTAAAACATGATTTGGATAGCTATGAAATGAATCCTATAAAGCAAGGTTTGAAATCTCGGGATGTGGATGAGTATCAAACGCTCATTTTTTGGATCGGAATCATCAATATCGGTTGTAAGATGTTTTGAATCAGAAATATCGTACTGTTTTCATTGGTTTCCTTAGAATTAGTAAAAATACTAGAAATATCTAGAAGTAGCTAGAAGAATTTGATATGTTTTTTTGATTTATTAATGGTATTATGGACTCTACCATACCTTTTTTTAATTTCATTTATCGTTCAACTCGAATTTGTGATATACTCAAATGATTTGACATAAAAAAATTCAAACAATAAATTCAAATTTGTTGGGTATTCATAAGAAAGTTAAGATAAAATAGCATTTTTTTCATTTATTAAATCATAATTCAATGCAAGAGTCCGAACTCAATATAATTTATTGCTTGACTCAGCCTGGCTCGGTTCGACTCGATCTAATTCGGCCCAAATTAGTTTGAAATGGCCGATGCAAGCTGATCTTGACGAAGACTTTGCCTATGAAGCACGAATACTTAAAAATGCCCTCAAGAATCGACTCCAATCGCTAATTAGAGTCGTGAACATGTAATTTCCTATTTAAATAAACAAAAAAGACCATGGTAATTCGACGGTTCATCTTGATTCGTGAGTCAGGTGTGCGACTCTAAATTGGTTTTAATTTGCTTTTCAGCTTGGCTTTTGAGATTTAAAAGTAGATTCATTAACCCTACTACTCAACTAGTAACCCATTCCATGCCGAGAATAAAACTAGGGTTCCTTCACCAATTGTTGCCTCCTTTCATTGCCGAAGCCGCCACCTCGCCGGATTTGCCACCTCATCGGAGACGCCATCTCGTCGGTGCAGCTTCCTCTCCTTTCTTTCTCGAATTGATGCCCCTCTCTCGACTTCATCGACATTAGGGCTTCTTCGAGTTCTCTTCCTAAATTTAGGACTTTCAGGCATTCTCTCTTTGTGATTTCTCTTTCTCAATTCTCTATCTCACTCATCTCTCTGAATCCTTTTTGAAGTCTCTCTCTTTGAACTCTCTCTATGTACATGTATTTCATCTCATAATATATAATCTGCAAAGTAATTGAGATGGTGTTATTGAAGGTTTAAAATCTGGGAATCGTACTAGTATCTGAATGTTTCTTTTGGAATCAAAATCTTGCAATCTTTGCCGTATTGGCTCTGTCGGATCGGAATATTGGATTTTATATTGTTTAAGGAAAATTATTTTTAATAGCTACGTAATTTTTTAAAATGTTAAAAAACCCATGAATAATTTAACAGCTTCCTTTATAGTTAATGTCTAAAGTGTATTAATGATGTCAAATTAATCGTAATAACCCAATAACCTATAATTAACCTATCAGATCATTAGGATCATCAACTCACTGATCAACCCACTAACCATTTATAAACATAATACTAAAACCTACATCTAAAATGGTAAACTAAATATAACTCGGAATTGGACCTTATCTCGGTCTCGGAATTCAGACTATCATATTTGGGATCATAATTGGCCATCTTGGATTGGTATATGATGAGATTTAAAACTATGAATTAGTGTAGAAACTCCGATAGAGATAAGAAATTTATAAGAAGAGAGCTAGATTAGTTCAAACTTTTTGGATGTGCAATGGGGCCGATAAATGCGCCCTAAAGGAGTGAAATTTTAGTTAATGGAGCAACTTGGCTATAAGTATGCTTGACCATCGTGGTTGGAAGAGGTTAAAATGTACGTTACCCATCAATTTAATAAAAAAAGATGGTCCTTTATGGAGCTGAATGAAATCAATTGATTTAATCAATGGGATGGCTCTTAACAGAACTGTATGGAAGAAAGAATATTGTAGCCATCCCCGGATGTTTGGGATAAAGGTCTGCTTTTAAAACAGTTTATACATGGTTACCTAATAGGCCTTGTATGCCTTTTATGTCTCTTAGCAACGGTTAGAATACATATAGTGTACACGGGTTTATTATATGTAATTAGATACTTAATATGAGTGTAATAGTAAAATGACTTTGCCTATATAAAAAGGAGAATTAAGCTTAGGCCAATCTATCCATTACATTTCCCCTAAATAATCTCTCGTAATCTCCTCTATCTAATATGGTATCAGAGCCATTGATTCTTTCTAAGATCTAATCTCATCCACCCAATTTCCTTACCAACAAAAAAAAAGAAAAGAAAAGAAAAACCTAACGAATTTACTGCCGCCGCCACTTCGTCACCACCGTTGCTACCTCACCAGAGGATTGCCGAAGGTTTGTCGACCTTCGATCATTCCCTTCGACTTCGCTACCTCGATCTACTGCTACATTAAGTCTCCATCGACCTCAACTTCGTTGTCGACCTTGATTATGATCTAAATGCCCCTTCGTCGACCCTCGACCTCGCCATTGCATCAAGATTCAAGCTCGACTTCTTCTTGGACTCAAGATCTGACCACGACTTCGCCATGGATTCAAGATCCGATCTCAATTCGATGGGTTCTTCACGGATCTGAGCTCAAATGCTCGATTTCGTGTTTCATGTTTAGTTCTTGGAGATTCATTGGTGTTTTCTTAGAGTTTTCTATTCTATCAGATCTGGAAGTTTAGCCTCGGTTGTAGTTCTTTCTTCGATTTCTCGAAGTGTTGGCCTCGGCTTCGATTTCCCTCTAGAACCCTAAACCGACTTCGAAAAACCCCTTTCACCTTCAATCGACCCCAACTCGACTTCGATTTGGCCGATCGACCCCCTTCCACGATATCGACTTGCTGTTATTTGCCTCGACTTGGTGATTCTGAGATCGATTTAGCCTCTTGAGCAAGTTGGAAGTCTTGGCTATTTGGTACTTGAAGATTCTTGTTCTTCGCGGTTTTTGTTCGATTTGAGGAGATTTGGGCCATGTTTGATCGATTTGGGGCTTATTGCTACATATATCAGCAAGTATTATGTGATTTCTTTGGTTTCTTGAATGTTTCTTGTGTGTATTTTTGCTATGTTGGTGCATCGATTGTGGTATTGAGGAGTTTGTACTCTCGGAGTCCGTGATCGATTCCGATTGAGTTGATTGTTCGTTTGGTCAGTGTTGATCAGTGTTCGTTTGAAGATACGAGTATTATTTCGAGAGTTGCCTCGATTCCGAGAGCTGTTGCTTTAAGGAGTTATTCCATTCGAATTTTTCTAGTCTACGATACTAGTTAACCTTCATTATCTTCCTTATTTGTGATGACCTCGCTGTGCCTTCTCATTATTTTGCTATCGGAAATCGTGATTGATTTCGAACTTGTAGCTTGAGAAGGTTGAAGATTGTTATTAAATCGGTAGTTGGATATTAGGAGATTAACTACGATTCTTTGGGTTGGATCTTTAAAAATCTATTTCTTGTTATTTGGTTGTTAGATCTTAGGAGATCTATGATGATGACGTCAGCTGCATCTTTTATTTTAGGAGCATTGATAAATGATGAAATACAGAGACTTCCTCTTTTGTCCTCACTCACTTCAGGTTTTATCAAGGCAAGAGGCGATCATATATCATACCTCTCACCGACATATGCTTCACGTTCTTGGGTTATCGATTCTGGAGCTACTGATTATATGACAGGGGAGCAAAATATATTGTTTTTCTATAAGGCGAGACATGGAACCATCCCTGTAAATTTAGCAAATGTCACTTCAGCAGATGTAGAGGGAGTGGGTTCAGTTCTCAAGTAAGTTGGCTAATGGATAGCAAGTTGAAAGGGGATCGATGCAAGTATAGAACATAAGTTAGGGGTAATTGTGATATAAGATGTGTGTTTCAGGAGCTTGAGACGAAGTGAACGATTGGCACCGGGATAGGTTGATGGGTTATACCACTTTGATAAGCACACACATGCCTTATAGCATGTCGAACATCGAGCCCTACATCAGCCTTTGATGCTCATTGCCGTTCTGGTCACCTTTTCTTACAAACGTTGAAGAACGTTGAAGATGATAGTTCCATCTCTCGGTTCTATGTCTATTCTAGAGTGAATCATGTGAGTTCGGTAAGCATCATCGTTCTAGCTACCCATCTCGTATTAATAAGAGAGTTGAAAAATCTTTTGGTTTAGTTTATCTGATATTTGGGCCATGCCCCGTTGTTGCCCAAAGAGGCTTTCGCTACTTTGTGATCTTTATTGATGATTTCTCTCGAGTCTCGTGGTTATATTTGATGAAATCTAGGAATTAAGTGTTCTCATTTTCAGACCTTTTGTTATGAAGTTAAGACTCAATTTGAAGCCACCGTGAGTACCTTGAGGAGTGATAATGCCAAGAATTATTTTAGTACACCCTTTCGGACATATATGGAGCAACTTGGTATTATTCATGAATCCTCTTGTCTTTATACCTTCAACAGAATAAGGTGGTAGAAAGGAAGAATATGCATTTGTTAGAGATCACTCGGACTCTTTTGTTTCATATGCGAGTGCCTAAATCCTTTTGGGGATGCAGTCCTTACCGCTAATTACTTGATCAATCGTATGCCATCTTTGGTCATAGATGGACAGATTCCTCATTTCAAGTTGTTCCCGTCGGTGGCCCTTTTTTCCGTCCTTCTGCGGGTATTTGGATGTGTTTGTTTTGTCCATGATCTACAATCAGAGGTTCTAAACTAGATCCTAAGGCCATTAAGTGCATTTTTCTTGGGTATTTTCGGACTTAAAAGGGATATTGTTGCTATAGTTCTGTATTACGTCGTCGATTTATATCGGCTGACGTGACTTTTTATGATTCTACATATACTTTTCTACATCCTACACTCTTGTAGATATGGACAGTGACTTTCCTTTAGATTTCTCATATTTTTCGTCACACATCCTTTCTAAGTCGGTTCGGTTGATTCTCTACCTCCTGTGTTGGAAATCATCCGTACCGTTCCTATTGACCCACCTCCTACCCCTGATTCCCCATTATTGGGTACAACACCACCGGTTACAATGGTGTATGCTCGTCGAGCCCGTTCAGCCCCTGAACCTCAACCTCCTGTTGCTGATCTTTCAGAGTTTCGAGCTCCGCCGGAGGCTGACATTGATCTCTCTATTGCTTTACGGAAAGGCATCCAGAGCTGCACTTCTCACTCTATAGTTCATCATGTGGCCACTTCTCACGTATCTTCGACATATCGAGCATTTATCTCCTTTCTCGACTCATGCTTTACCCAAGTCCTTTTCTGATGCTGTCTCATAAAGGGTGGACCGAGCTATGATTAATGAGATGCTTGCTCTCGAACTGAATCAGACGTGGGATCTGGTTCCTCCTCTGGCTGGGAAGAAGGCTGTAGGGTGCCACCGGGTATACACTTTGAAGTTTATCCTGATGGGACCCTTTTCTGCTTGAAAGCACGTTTAGTTGCCAAAAGATATTCGCAGGCTTACGGCATTGATTATGAGGTGACATTTTTTTCGGTGGCCAAGATGACTTTTGTTCGTTTACTTTCAATTTGATACGAAGAATGCGTTTCTTCATGGATCTTTGGTCGAGAAAGTCTATATGGAGCAACTGTCACGACCCAAAATTTGGCCCGTAACCGGCACTTAAACTACGTAACGTCTACAGGCGTACGCAACTCAAGTAAGCCGAAACCCAGAATCTAAACCACCCAAAACTGGGTCAACGGAAAAAAAAACATAGTTTTAAACATTTGGAAATTTTCAAGTAAAAAAAAAATTAAAATCTTTAAGTTTAGTTTTCGTTCTTAAAAATTTCGGCAGCACCTCCTTTGTAAAAACTAACCCCGAAAACGGGTACAACATAGATAATAATAAAAGCATCCCAAACGGGAGCAAATCACGCCCAACGGCGGAGACAACCACCACAACATATATACGACGCCGAAGCGAAGAAATATAAAAGAAAACTGCATAAAGAAGTAAAACTTTTCAACAAAACCGGCTCCCACGAGCACGGCACCCAAAGTCACAACAAAATATAACACTGAATCCTCACAAGTCATCTCTAAGTCATATACAACAGTGGTAGATGGAGAATACTAGATCCAACAAAAAGATATACAATGTACAAACAGATAACCGCAACCCACCTAAAAGTAAGGCCTCATAGCCAACCGTAGCGGTATCCGCAAAAGTAGAGATGATAAGACGTCCTGCCGCGACTACTCAGAGGGTAAGTCCTGCAAAACACTGTGGCACAACAGGGTGAGTTGCCAACTCGTGAATAGTAAATAACATCATACTGTAATCGCAAGTATGCACGAACAACGATCTATCTATCACAAGTAAACCGATAGCATAAGTATGATAAGTGAATATGCAACAATCATGTAAAGGTACATCATCAGGGTACTACAACTACATGAAACAATGCATATCAACATAATCCTGAGTGTGGGATGATATAATATAAAATCTCATGCAAAAATCATCAGCATGGAAAAACACCAGTGTCCCTCACTGACACATCAAATCCCAAATTCTCAGGCACCGCATCTTCAGATCGGCCCTCACATCCTGTAAGTCACGAAAACCTGAGTGTCAAACACCGACACTCGAAACATCATGAAACCCATGTCTAGCATCGACACGTAAATCCTCATAACTCAGGCGCTGTCTCCATGACTGGCCCTGACGATATGTCATACCTCACTCCGGTTGGTATCCCCATGATAACCGCCGAGTCCAAATACAATCACCGGTAGGTAGTGGTCCCACCGCCAGGCTTATCGTCTACACCACGAAATCACCACTCGCCCCGGGTACCATACCGGGTCCACCATGTACCCGCAGACGGTGCCTCCCGCTCCTCGAATCGGGTATCACAAGCCAAATCTCAGAACCGAGAAATCACATGGTGGACGCACTGAAATATCATATCAAGAGAAACCGGGTTTTCAAACAATACATAGTTTTCTTGAAAATATCCCCCACGGTCCTCAAATCCATAATCACATGAAATCCATATCTCAATGCGTAAAATTCACGTAAAAATGATATATGCAACATAAAACATCAATATGAGCATATAAAGGGAAAACCGCTCTTTAAATGAATCCAGCATTTTAGAATATATCTTGCGGTTCCCAAAACCTCCGAAAAAGAAAAGCTAGCAAACTACTTTGCTACAAGTGAAAGAGATTACAACCTTTGTAGATCCGGTCCTCCACTTTTAAAGCTCCGTGTTGACGTCCCTCCGCTGCGATCATCGAATCCCGGACTCTAGCGATGGTTTCGTCGGAGAAATGATCGGGCTAGTTCGTTGACTTCGAGGCCGAAGATGATCTACGTCGGGGAGACTCAAACTCAAGCTATTCCTTCACTTGGTCAAAAACTTTGTGAAGAGAACACCCTATACTACATGGTAAGTAGTAGAGGATGAAGAAATAAGAAGTGGGTTCACTTTAGAATTGGATTTCTCACTCTTTTTCTCATGGCACCATTGGAGCTAGCAAGCTTTTGTGGAGCTTGATGATGAAGAAGAAGAAGAAAAGAATCAATAGAATAAAATGAAACTTATCCTTTAAATTATGGTACCATGGTTGAGTTAAGCCCTCATGCTTAACTCATGTAGAGAATTGATCAAGGCATTAGGTTAAGGGTTAGGTTAAAGAATTATCAAGAGGAATGACAAAAGAGTGGACTTTGTCAAAGTTTCTCCAAGCTTCTTCAAGCTTGACAACTTTGACCAAGTTCATTTCTTTTGTTAATTCTCTTGATAAAACAATACCCTAATCTTAAAATTAATCTTGATATAATTCTCATACACACATCTTGTATGTATCATCAAACATGATACAAACATATGTACACAAATATATATCATATATACACTTATGCACAAACTAGTGAGAAAACAAATCTTAAGTGAACCAATACTAGTTAATGTAAAGTAATATATCAAATATATAATTATACATTAAATCATTAAATCAATACTTGATTTAACGATCCGGTCATATTGCATATAACCGACTAATATCAATAGTAACAACTTATCGAATCAACACTTGATCCGATAACCCGGCTATATCGCATACAACCGATCAATGTCACAAATCGCGAGAATAGAATACAGTATCACATACTGGTATTATTCTTGGTCCCGCACATATCTCATATGCGCTCCTATTTCGTTTCGTTTGAGCCAGGAAACCCCTGTGTAGGACTCTAAAGATTCGTCAATATGCCGGCAGTAGGTGATGATCATATCAAACACCCACAAGCCGCAAGCGGTCTGCTAAACGTAACGGCCACCCGGGTATTGAGCGATCAGAAGATCAACGAGCAAGCCCGCTCACACTCCTGTGAATCCAATCAGTAACACTACCGTACAGTCCGGTCTGTTCGTCTGATATGTCGCATATCTCGTCTAGGGGTGGTCAACGTCAGACCCCAATAACTCGATAAGTCGTGTCGATATGAGGCTCATAACGGGTCGAGAAACTACTGGTAACACTTACCAGTAAATCCCTAAAGCAGCCTTGGCCAAGGACTTTCTGTTATAGCCAATCGAGCACAGCGCAACATCAACTCCCTATACCGGGAGAGACGAAACCCCTCCTATCGCTCATTGCCTCCATGTGACTCGGGACTGTACCTAAAAACCACCGTTTTGCACGCCCTCTTGGACGTGGTAAGGTGGAAATCAAAGCACAGTGGGAATCACACAAGACTCTATGACGATCTCGGGTATACAGACTAACCTGTACCAGTGTCATCAGAGAACTGCCATCTGACGTAAGGTATAATACCATCTGGGAGTTCTCGGTGAGTCCGTCCAGTATACCCAGTCTCCACTGAGCACCCGTATATCATCTCTGATGTCCAACACCAATGGATATGGGATCATCCATCGCCCATCTATATGGGTCGAGAAGCTACACGCTAGTCTACTCTGGTATATCGATGTCCCGTCTCGATACACCCACGACTAGGGACTTTGAAGGATGTACTTATGGACTACCACGTCCCCACTAGTATGATCCGCATCATAGTCCAGGTAGTCAACATGTAACAGAGAGACAATCAGTGTACACGTTAAGGTAAAGAGTAACCAGATAGTATACTATCATATCGAGCAAGAAAGTCATCCCTATATATGTCCAAGCATCCACTACAATATACATCCTATGTATAGTAATGGACTCTAGGGCATACATATAACTAACAATCTCCCACTTGCACTAGGGCCATCTGATAGCAGTGGTTGTAGTATCTCATACTCAACCATCCCATAAAAGTCTCTCTCTAGGAAAAGGCCTTTGTGAGCGGATCCGCCGTGTTGTCCTCTGAGTCTACTCTCCTAACCTAGATCCCCTGGAGATCAACCATCTCCTCGATCAGGTGATACTGCCTAAGAATATGTCTGGATCACTGATGGGACGGACGTTCCTAGGCATAAGCCACAACTCCATTGTCACACAATGGGAGGAACGAAGTTCATCTCATGAACTAATATACACCCAGACTGCCTCTTTGGTAGCATGTTTGGTAGCGATGTATCCAGCCTTTATCGTCTAGTATGCCACGGTATCTAGCTTGGAACTCTTCCAACATACCGTCCCTTTACTGAGGGTAAAGACAATGCTTGTGACTGACATTCAGTCGTCCTTATCACCCTGGAACCTTTCCAGTGATTCTCCCCAGGATCAATTGATACCATCTCACTACAACTAATGAGTATCCTAATATCCAATTAGATCTATCTCATAGATCCAAAATCCAGGATTCATGAGGTATCATTATGATCCTATATGGAGAATCCTTGTGATAAGTGGAGATTGACCGAGCGTAGCATAGGAAACTACTTCCCTATCAAGAGTATGTCATCCACGTACTCTACGAGGAACACCACCATACTCCCTACTACCTTTTTGTATATACAAGGTTCATCTACCATTTTGATGATGTCAAACTCTTTGACTAATACCTCAAAACAGATGTTCCAACTCCGCGATGCCTGCTTTATCACATAAAACATCTTGCACACGTTTCCGCTGCTCCCACTGTCTACGAAGCCCTCCGACCGTGTACTTACAGACTTTCTCTTCTAAAACATCATTTAGAAAAGCAGTCATGACACCCAACCGCCAGATATCGTAGTCATGGTATGTAGCCGTGGCAAGTAGGATCTGGATGGACTTAAGCATAGCCACCGGAAAAGGTTTCATCATAATCCATACCTGGTCAATGATGCAAACTTTTAACAAGTCTAGCTTTGAAAGTCTCAACTTTTCCATGTACACCAAGTAATCTTCTCAAGATATACTTGCTCCTGATGGGGATTTAACCCTTCAGATAAAGCAGTGTATAAGGATTCCATCTCAGATCGATAAGCATCCAGCCATTCTTACAGAGTCCCACTCCTGATGGCCAGCTCGAAACTAGTTGGGTCATCATCTCATGATGCAATCCTCGCTTCCACTGTCGTAGAGAAACCGAAGTATCTCTCAGGTGAGTGAGGAACCCTACTAGATCGGCGGAGAGGCTGAGGTTCGTTGGTTGCTATTGAATCCTTTGGTTCTACCAAATCAGCAGCTGCAGTTTGTATAGCTGGAACTCTTTCCAGTTCTACCTCATGTCGACTTATTTCTTCACAAGAAATTCCCTTTCATAAAGGTGGCATGCTGAGAAACAAAACATTTTTGTTCCTCGGTTAGGTAGAAGATATTCCCTGCGAATGCTTGGGATATCAAACAAACTTCCACAGAACTGACTTTGCCTCGAATTTGCCCGGATTATGCTTTTTAGACATAGGCTGGACAACCCCAAATCTTAACAAACTTAAGATATGGGCTCTTCCCTTTCCATATCACATATGAAGTGGTAGGCAACTGATTTGATCGGAACCCTATTCAATAGGTATGCAACTTCATAAGTGCATAACACCCTAAAAGGAAATAGGAAACTCAGTACTCATCATAGAGTGCACCATATCTAATATGGTGCGATTGCTCCGCCCTGATACACCGACGTGTTGTGGTGTATACGGAGGAGTAATGCTGAGAGAGAATCTCATTCTTAGAATAGTCCAGGAATCCCGTGCTCAAATATTCTCCTCTTTGATCACATCAAAGGACAATACTTATACCCGTTTTCGGTTCTCTACTTCTAACTTATATTCTGTGAATATCTCAAAAGGTTGAGACTTGTGTTTCAACAGGAACATATGTCTGAATCTTGAGAGATCATCAGAGAAGGTAATGAAGTACAAAGAACCGGTCTTGGCATGTGTAGACAAGGGACCTTCATACATCAATATGTATCATCCCAAGAGTTCCCTAACTCTTTCTCTGCTTCCAATAAACAGAGCTATGGTCATCTTTTGTTCGTGACATGACTGACAAGTTTCACAAGATGTAAATTCAAACTGATTTAAATATACATCTAAATGTAACTTCTGCCAGTCGGGTCGCATTGATATGACCTAGTCTACAATGCCTCAAGAAGGATTTGTTCATTTCTGAACTCTTCCTCTTGTGTGTGTTCCGTATACTAAGAACTGTAGTTTGATTTAGAACATCAATGCTTTTAGATAACGTGCCTGAGCCGATCAACTCTTGATATAGGAAATGTACAAAACATTATCCAACAATACAAAATTATATCCTTTCTTTACTAATAAAGAGACTGATATGATTTTGTATATCAGGTTCGGTATCTAATAACATTTGTTCAGAATCAATGTATTCTTGTAATACAGGGTGACAGTGACCAACATACTTGGCTGCAACACTTGTACCGTTTTCTGCCTCATGAAACTTATCACCCGTTCTCAGTTCTTTACCTTTCTGTAGCCCATGTAATATTTTACATATGTGGGATCCTGATCCGGTATCATATACCCAGGACGTAAAGGACATTAAGAAATAGTTTTCTGTAATGAACACACCCGAAGACGATGCATCAGTATGCACTTTCTTCATTTGGGCGGCACGGGAATTCTGGTAATCCCCAATTTCCTGCTCTGTCTTATAACAATTATAAGTTGGAGCGGGACCAACGTTCCCCAGCTCAGTATAACAAGCGGGTTCGGTCAATATATCCGTTTTATTATCTTGATTAAGGCGTGACATGGTCGCTACCTGGAGAGAGAGAAGAAAACACTCTGCGTGCGCTCTTGCAAGATCAGATTGGTTATTATTTTATCTAATCAGGATGGCTCCTACTGTTTTTATCAAATCTTCCTTCAAACCCTAAAAGGAAAGACTAACCGGGATTAATTACACGCTACAAGTTGCCAATCTTTCAGCCAGGCCAGTGTGGGTACTTTGAGGGAGGTTCCCCGTGCTTTCGCATGGACCTAATTAAAGTAAACCTCATTTTCCCAGAGGTGTGACCCCGTTGACACCTTTCTAGACACCTACTTGATCGGCTAATTGTAATGTGTAAAACTCTCCCAGGAGTAACAATTACTCGCAATGGGTATCGGGATCCAACTATCTCATAGAAGGTATGCAATCTCATTGTAAATTTCAACACTTGAAATTCCCGATAATTTTGCCCCTAGCGTCCCATGACCTTGACGCAGGCCAACAAACCATAGTGCGCTAGTCAAGTTCAACCCGTCATTTCCTGATTGAATTAAACCCACCCGCACGACCCTTGACGCAGGCCAACAAAGTCGCACGACTACCCTAATCCAATCTGTATCATATGCATAAGCAGATAAATACTAGTTAGCTACCGCACACTACGCCTTGACGCAGGCCAACAAACGTAGCACGAATACTAAGTAGGACTTATCTGAAATGACGGAGGGCTACGACAGGTTTTTTTTGAAAACCTATTGCGTAATGAACTTGATATCGTTGTAGAATCAACTGATTTTAAAATGGAGTGTTTTTGAGGCTTTTTCTAGTTTTGCTAAAGGGGTCACTCCCGGTGAAGGGATCGTCGGCCCTTTCCTCATCGAATAAGGTGCAGGATATATCATATATACCGCTGTGCAAAGCAAGAACTATAGGAGCAATCAAAAGACAAACCGAGGGTTGTAGCATCTGCCAGTTATTGCTAAAGGGGTCACTCCCGGTGAAGGGATCTTGGCCCTTTCCTTATCGAATAAGGTGCATGATGTTCTACAAGGAACACCGCGATGCAAAGCAAGAACTGTAGCTACCTGTTTTTGAAAATTCGATTCCACAACATCTTTTAGGTTTCTTTTCTTTCATTAATCATATTAATGAAGTCCCATCATTTAAATCACCTAAACATCACAGATAAATACGACGTACACTTATGCCATCCGCATTCGCCTCGATGTCCCCTCGTGCACCGTTAGGTTAGGTAACTAACGACAGAGCGGGGCAGGGTTAGCGCGAGTGTAAAACATAAGTAACGTCTATATATCATATATACTATATACAGTATCTATCTCAACATATCAAATGATCACATCACAGATAACGCAGCAGAAGAAACATATGAAACATTGGATTTACTAGGACGTCCGTGTTTTATTTTGAGCCTCTATAAAACACGGATTCCACGGTCGCGATGAATAGCCAAACCCACACCCCTAGACCCCTACGAGAGCGGCAAGCAACCCTACCAATTCTAGAGTTAGGAGACCCGGACTCGACTCCTCGAGTTGGTCTCCCTCTGGACTCTAGAACCCGGTTACTTGTGCTCTCCTCCTTGGGTCTATCCTAGTGCGGAAAAGTAAATAATATACAAGTGGTGACATCAACCTCAACCCGGAAGTGCCCCAATAAAAGAATATTACATACAATTAATTTTACATGAATGAAAATAAAAACTCTCATCTCACATGAAACCCCCGGCTATTCAAAACGCAACGATCCAATATAACATATCCAACAACACATAACATCACAGGTCATCAACGTAAGTAAATGTGCGCATCCCAATTGTCGTTGACATATAGCAACGAAACCGGCGATATCACATATTACACTTATGGTCGCAGAAAAGAAAGTGTAAAACTACAACAATTGGAATCCGCAACCTCCTTAGACATCGTATGCCTAACCAAATGAATTCCTTAGACATCACATGCCTAACAATTATAAACCCCGTATTTTAGTCTCATTATCGAAAACACTTTTCAATATCAAGTCAGGCAATTCAACAGGATTCCCGACATTCAGAACGAATGCTCGTCGCAAACTTTAGTAGACGGCCGTACCACCGATGCCGTCGACGAAGTGCACCAAGGCAGAACACCGCTACCGCGAGCACCCGAGCGGATGCTTTCGGCGACGGGGTTCTCCTACAGTCACTTGGTCGGGGCTAAGGGGTGTAGCTGTCTATTAAGTTTATCCGGCGAGTATCCGCGTACGCTACGTGATTGAGACGGACTTTTGATGGCATCAAAATTCCGTGGCAACCGATCAAGTAAGACTAAAGTGCTATGTTTATAACATTCATATTAGTTATCTCATAACTACTTGTGAGTTCCAAATATTGTATCACATTCCAGATAAATGGAAAATGTTAAACTTTTCGATCGAACAATCAAACACCCAAGTTATCCCGAAACAGCTCAACACATGAAATAAGTTTAAAAACATTCACTTCATACCTCAGTACCAACGGTCCAGCCGTAGAAGGGTCAAGCCAACGTCTCACATGTGGCACTCCGTACTGCCCTAAACCCTAAGGTTCAAATGGCAGTTCAAGACGGTCACATAATCGAGTTAAGGTTTGTTGTCTTTTAGAGGGTCCATCGCGTTACTTGCACTACTTAGAACGTTCTTAAACCACGGAAAAATCCAACACTTGGAAATTTCCCGGCAGGGGAAAAAATGGGTATTTATATCCGGTCGAACTTTTTAACATATTCTAAAATTACCCGGAAATACACAGACAAAATTAGACAATCCGATCGAATCTTCGAGTCCCCAATACAACCCAGAAAACTCAACTCTTGAGTAAACATTAAAGATTCCCAGAAAACACAGCAATTAAAGAAAGAAATTACTGTGCAAAATTCACAGAATATTGTGACAGTACGGCCGCGGAAGCGCCGCATGAGCCATGTTCATGCCCGGTTCCGCGGCCACTTGGTCGAGTTATGCGCACGTGCTGCACAGTAATTCTTAAAAAAGCCTGCTGAATTTTCTGGATATTTTTAATTCACAAAAATCCACAGTTTCAGAAAATGTACAGAGAAGGGTTTTGATTAGGGGTTCGGGGTTCGATCGGGTTTCTAACATCGTCTACATATCGCCTAAAGCTCTAGCTAGGCTTTGATACCACTGTAGGGTTACTAGGCACACTCAAGAGGTTCCACAAGGCATCTACCATGCCAAATTCAAATTTTTATGTGCCGAGAAATCCTAATGAAGATCGTTAACTAGAGATAAGGCGAAAAAGAAAAGCTAGCAAACTACTTTGCTACAAGTGAAAGAGATTACAACCTTTGTAGATCCGGTCCTCCACTTCTAAAGCTCCGTGTTGACGTCCCTCCGCTGCGATCATCGGATCCCGGACTCTAGCGATGGTTTCGTCGGAGAAATGATCTGGCTAGTTCGTTGACTTCGAGGCCGAAGATGATCTACGTCGGGGAGACTCAAACTCAAGCTATTCCTTCACTTGGTCAAAAACTTTGTGAAGAGAACACCCTATACTACATGGCAAGTAGTAGAGGATGAAGAAATAGGAAGTGAGTTCACTTTAGAATTGGATTTCTCACTCTTTTTCTCATGGCACCATTGGAGCTAGCAAGCTTTTGTGGAGCTTGATGATGAAGAAGAAAAGAATCAATAGAATAAAATGAAACTTATCCTCTAAATTATGGTACCATGGTTGAGTTAAGCCCTCATGCTTAACTCATGTAGAAAATTGACCAAGGCATTAGGTTAAGGGTTAGGTTAAAGAATTATCAAGAGAAATGACAAAAGAGTGGACTTTGTCAAAGTTTCTCCAAGCTTCTTCAAGCTTGACAACTTTGACCAAGTTCATTTCTTTTGTTAATTCTCTTGATAAAACAATACCCTAATCTTAAACTTAATCTTGATATAATTCTCATACACACATCTTGTATGTATCATCAAACATGATACAAACATATGTACACAAATATATATCATATATACACTTATGCACAAACTAGTGAGAAAACAAATCTTAAGTGAACCAATACTAGTTAATGTAAAGTAATATATCAAATATATAATTATACATTAAATCATTAAATCAACACTTGATTTAACGATCCGGTCATATTGCATATAACCGACTAATATCAATAGTAACAACTTATCGAATCAACACTTGATCCGATAACCCGGCTATATCGCATACAACCGATCAATGTCACAAATCGCGAGAATAGAATACAGTATCACATACTGGTATTATTCTCGGTCCCGCACATATCTCATATGCGCTCCTATTTCGTTTCGCTTGAGCCAGGAAACCCCTGTGTAGGACTCTAAAGACTCGTCAATATGCCGGCAGTAGGTGATGATCATATCAAACACCCACAAGCCGCAAGCGGTCTGCTAAACGTAACGGCCATCCGGGTATTGAGCGATCAGAAGATCAACGAGCAAGCCCGCTCACACTCCTGTGAATCCAATCAGTAACACTACCGTACAGTCCGGTCTGTTCGTCTGATATGTCGCATATCTCGTCTAGGGGTGGTCAACGTCAGACCCCAATAACTCGATAAGTCGTGTCGATATGAGGCTTATAACGGGTCGAGAAATTACTGGTAACACTTACCAGTAAATCCCTAAAGCAGCCTTGGCCAAGGACTTTCTGTTATAGCCAATCGAGCACAGCGCAACATCAACTCCCTATACCGGGAGAGACGAAACCCCTCCTATCGCTCATTGCCTCCATGTGACTCGGGACTGTACCCAAAAACCACCGTTTTGCACGCCCTCTTGAACGTGGTAAGGTGGAAATCAAAGCACAGTGGGAATCACACAAGACTCTATGACGATGTCGGGTATACAGACTAACCTGTACCAGTGTCACCAGAGAATTGCCATCTGACGTAAGGTATAATACCATCTGGGAGTTCTCGGCGAGTCCGTCCAGTGTACCCAGTCTCCACTGAGCACCCGTATATCATCTCTGATGTCAAACACCAATGGATATGAGATCATCCATCGCCCATCTATATGGGTCGAGAAGCTACACGCTAGTCTACTCTGGTATATCGATGTCCCGTCTCGATACACCCACGACTAGGGACTTTGAAGGATGTACTTATGGACTACCACGTTCCCACTAGTATGATCCGCATCATAGTCCAGGTAGTCAAGTACACATCATAAGGGCTTTACCAACATGTAACAGAGAGACAATTAGTGTACACGTTAAGGTAAAGAGTAACCAGATAGCATACTATCATATCGAGCAAGAAAGTCATCCCTATATATGTCCAAGCATCCACTACAATATACATCCTATGTTTAGTAATGATCTCTAGGGCATACATATAACTAACACTTCGGTGCCTTAAATATTTTTTGGGTATCGAAGTTGCTCGGTCGAAGGATGACATCTACATCTCACAGTGGAAGTATGTGCTTGATATGCTGACTGAAGCAGGAATGTTAGGGTGCAAACCTATAGAGAGTCCAATGGATCCTAATACTAAAATGTTTCCGGGACAAGGTGACCCAGTTGATAATCCTGGAAGATACTGACGGTTGGTCCGTAAGTTGAATTACCTCACTGTCACTCGACTTGATATCTCATACCCAGTTAGTGTTGTGAGCCAATTCATGGTTGATCCTCGAATGGCTTATTGGGATGCGGTGATTTGAATACTTCGCTGTTTGAAGAATGCTCCAGGGAAGGGAATGGTTTACTGTACTCAGATTATGGACATTCTCGAGTAGCAGGCTAGCCACTAATGTAGATTGGGTTGGGTCTCCATCCGATCATAAATCTACTAGAGAATATTGCGTGTTTGTAGGAGGTAATTTGGTCTCTTGGAAGAGTAAGAAGTAAAGTGTAGTGTCCCATTCCAGCGCCAAGTTAGAGTATTGGGCCATGGCGAATACCACGTGTGAGCTTGTATGGTTCGCTTTTTGCTGGGAGAGCTTGGCTTTGAGCCCACTTTCTCTATATGGCTATATCATGATAATAAGACTGCAATCTATATTGCTACTAATCCTGTGTTCCATGAGCGAAAAAAGCACATTGAGGTGGATTGCCACTTCGTGAGGGAGAAGGTTGAAGTCGGGATTATCGATACTTACTATGTTCAATCTGCTCATCGGTTAGCAAATTTATTCACAAAGCTCTTAGGAAGGAATAGAGTGCAGTTTATTTGTAACAAGCTGGGCATGTTTGATATGTATGCTCCAGCTTGAGGGGAGTGTTAGAATACCCGTAGTGTATACGGGTTTATTATATGTAATTAGATGTTTAATAGAGATATAATAGCAAAATGGCTTTCCCTATATAAAGAGAAGGATTGGGTTAGGCTAATCTATCCATTACATTTCTCCTAAATAATCTCTCTCATAATCTTCTCTCTCTAATAGCAACAAAATAGCTCGACATATGGATGTGATTAAAAAAGAAGGGAAGATGGGATACCATTCTGTAGAAATTGCAACTCCTGTAAGCAAATATGTATAGTTTGCTCTCTGCTTGGTTATATAGATTGTTGAATTTATGTGTATTATACCTTTCTTTCCAACTTGCAGCATTCCAGGCATGTGCTTACATGTTCCGGTTTTACTTGAAACTATGCAGTTGAATCTTTTAATATTGTGTGTATTTCTGCTTTTCAAAATTTCTTCCACTTTGATAGCCTTGCATATGTTTTTTTTCAGCTGTTGTATACAGGAAATTATTATAGTTCATTGGGAAGACAAGGTTGTGCTGGCAAATACACGGTAGACTAAGAAAGATCCGATTAACTCTAGCATATTTGAGAACAAATTCATATGGCTGGTATTTTACCAGGGGATCCCTCCCATCATGGAATGGTGGAAAGCAGTCCCTACAGATTTTCTCATGACAAAATGGAGGAAGGTGATCGCACTGGCTCTAGTTGGTATCTTAACCGGAAGGAAATAGAAGAAAATTCCCCTTCTCGAAGAGATGGTATTGATCTTAAGAAAGAGGCATACTTTCGCAAGTCATATTGCACGTTTCTGCAGGATTTAGGCATGCGACTTAAAGTGTAAGTTCTCCCTCTGTTACATGACTATTTTTGATGAGATTTGCATTTGATTGTTTGTTTTCTTAGCCAGATGTTAAAGAAATCTTAATTATTTTTTAATCCTTTTATTAGCCAATGTTGCAAAGTGAAATTTGAGCATTTCTCTATATTTCAAAACTAATTTAAATTCCAGTCATATATAATACGCCACAATCACAGCAAGGGTGGTTAGGGGAAAAATACATAAAGACTGCAGCAAGATAGCTTCATTCACATCATCTCTATGATTTAGTACCTTTTTTTTAAAGGATCTCATCTACTGAAAACTCGTCATTTGTAAGTGTGCTTTTGTGGAAATGTCACTGGTTGTGATTTCATCATTTTCCCAGAATTTCAGCCTTTTAGTTTGGTAATTGATTTCAGTTCTTGTGGTGTGTATCATCATCATCATCATCATCAAAGCCTTTTCCCATCCAAATGGGGTCGGCTTTGAAGCAACACTCCATAAAAGATCTGACTATGTTTTACGACCGGTTGTCGACATGACATCAACCCTCTCCAAATAAATGCCAAATTCTTTGTTTAGAAAATTATGACAAAACATTGCATCATTGCCATATTCTTCTAATTTTATAATGCCATCTTGATCTCAATTATATATAGCCATCTGCTGATTGCCATTTTCTTCTAATTTTATAATGCCACATTACCTATCAAATACAGAAATTGCATCATTGCAGATAGGAGTAAGTTACGAACTCACTTGAGCAATAGGATATGCAAGTCCGCTGCAATAGTTTATATTGCCAGTACGCTATGATGTACATGTGGAGAATAGTAGGTTTTGTTTTGAGAACTCCAACATAGGTAATTGTCGAAGCTGCTGGAAAATCAGTTCAAAGTTCTAACAATAAATAGGCAAAGGCCGAATAACTGGTCATTATCGAAGAAAATATGCTATATGTTCATGCCTTCCAATTAGTTAAACCCTGCTTTACAGCGGACATGATTTCTCACATAGGGTTGAATGAAACACTAGTTCTTGGTCATCAGTTGTTTGCAATGTGCCCATCGATCTTCTGTTCACATCATGTCTGCACAATAGTAGAATGTCTAAACACAAATCCTTGACCTCAAGAAAAGTTTTGATGGCTGGCCAGGTGGTAGCAGTACTAGCCTTGGCAATGAGAAATGTCTAGGAATAAGCCGTCAGGGTTTTCTCTCTCTTTGAATAACATTGACAATTCTATCCAATAAGATGTACATAACAACTGATGTTTGAATTATTGAGAATAAAAACTGCAACTTAATTAAAATTTAATCCGGATTTGAACTGTTAACCATCTGCTCTCCATTTATTCTCTCCTCTCTCCTTGTCATTTTCAATTGTCACTTTTTCTTGCTGCTATGCTCTGTCATCTTTTTCTTTCTCTATTTGTCGTCGTTCTTCTGCAACTACAGCTTCACTGTTCTTCTGGTTTTTATATTCCTTTCTACTCTGATCCATTATAGTTAAGATAAGAACATCCATGAAGATGCGATTGATAATGACAAAAACTAGGGTGCTTTTAGCAGAAATGGCTAGGGAAAAAAAGAACAGTTGCAGGAAGAGAAGAGTAGATGAACAAAGAGAAATGAAGAGAAGAAAAAACACAAGGAAAGAAGTAGATTTGTGGTAAGGAAGAGGACAATCAGGCATGTCCATTCTTATACAAGAATAACTTCGGCTTATGGTTCAGGAGATGATAATATATTTGCCAGTTTTGAATTATATCAGTGCAGAAGTCTACAAATGTAGGGGTATTGAAAGATGGATTATAATGTATACATGCATGATTTATGTGTGCTATATATAAGCATGCAGAAAAGTTATTCTTCTCTTTGATTAAAGTGGATTTAGAGCCTTGGTGTCTAAAACCAATATGCTTTTGAAAAGTTGTTACAAATTCTTTTGGTCCCAAGATTCTTTTGTATGGGTTCATACTATACACCACAAATTCTTTTGGTCACAAGATTCCTTTAGTGGGTCCATACTATACACAAATTCCTTTGTATTTTCTTCTAATGAGCATACTACCCTTTAACCCTTACATGTCAGTATGAAAAGACAACTTACTGTTTTGGAACCAAAAGTCTTTAATTGGGACAAAGTACTACTACATATAGGCATATAATTAGTGATTTTTTTTATATAAAAAACTTAAAAACGAAATAAATTTCATGCTATTTCTTTTTTGTTTATGTATGCATGCTCTCTCTAGTCGAAACTAAAGTCTTTTATGAGTATAGAATTGAACCAAAATGATGAAAAAACTAGGTTTTTTAAATTCTAAATAAAAACAAGTCTTTTATTTCTTCCTTTCACATTCTTTCCCTATTTATTTTGTATTATTGAAGATCAAAATGTTTGTTGCCTCGCTTCAATCAGGCGGTTGTCTTTTTAGCGCCTCTTGCCTCAGACGAGGGGCAAGCTTCATTGTCTTGACATTGCTTTTCGTTTGTAAAACATTGGTCTTTCATTGCGGATAACACTCGTTATCAACTATTAAATGATGCGGTCTACAAATTGAAGGAGGCATAAGAGAAAACTCAAGCCCAATTCATATAGGTTCAATTATCAACGAATAACATTAACATGGGCATTGAACAAGCATGTTCAAAAAAAGTTTCTCCAGAAAGCTGTCATAATTTAGACATCAAGGTTTTTAAAATGCCAACTCATTGGATGGGATTCAACCTCGCACAATGAAATTTGACTTTCATAAATATAATGGCGGCAATCCTGATTGGTGGTTGTATCAAGCGGAATATTTTTATAATTATCACCAAATCCTTACAATGCAATGGTTACTTCTTGCATCATTCTATATGGTGGGAAAAAACATTAAATTGATGGTTGAATACTGATCGAGACTTAACAATGGAGGAATACCAATCAAACTTCGAGTTACCATCTAATTGCATTCTAGGACTAAATAAACTTTTTTTGGTTAGTTCTTTCATTAGTGATTTGAAGGGTGAAGAGATGTCTTAAAATCTTAAGGATTTAGAATTAGTGGAACTAAAACTGAATATATGAAATGTAATTTTAGCAAATCAGTGCTAAGAAATGTTCGGTGCAAATTGATGGTCATGGAATATCTAGAAAGAACTATTTTTGTTATTTAGGCTCTATAATTAATCATGATGGAAAGGTTGAGAAGGATGTAACTCAAAAGATCAAATAGGAATGATTGAAATGAAGAAGTGCTTCAGGAGTGCTATGTGATTGTAGAATACTTATGAAATTGAAAGGAATGTTTTATAAAACGGCGATAAGACCTGCACTCATTTATGGATCAGAATGTTGGGCAATTAAAAAACATATCCAAAAAATGTGTGACTGAAATGAGAATGTAATGATGGATAAATGGTAATAAACTAAAATATAGGATAAGAAATGAGTGTATTTGTAACAAAGTAGAGATAACTCCTATAGAGTAAGATGCGAGAGAACATATTCAGATGGTTTGGACATGTGCAATAGAGACCAATTAATACCCCGATTAGACGGTGACAAAATTATAGTCCATGACGCCACTAGAGGTAGGGATAAGATCTAAACGAATATGGATAGAGGCAATTAAAGACGACATGTTAATTGTTAATTTGACCGATGAGACATTCTTTAATAGAGCGAAATAGAAGAGAATGATTCATATACCTGACCCCAAAAATTTAGGATGAAGGCTTGTTGTTTCATTAGTGGTTTGAATGTTGACATTCGCTATGACGTAAGGTATAGTCTCCATTAACAATACTGGCTGCAAAAGACATGCTTCGATGTATGAAGATAAGATCAATCCATTGGTTAACAGTTTTGAGAAAGCAGAGGCAAATTCATAAATGTCTACTATTCTATTTCGACAACAAAAAAATTGACATTTGCTGAAATGGAGGAAAGACGCAACGTTTTGTGTTATAATTTGTGATGAGAAGTTTGATCATGGTCATTGTTGTTGAGTTCTAAAAGTCCATATTTTTTAAGGAGTTGAAAAAGAATTGACATTAAAATTGAAGATGTAATGAAAGAAGAACAAGATTGATTGATGGAAGTAATCATAAATAACAATCCGGAGGAGCAAGTTGTTTGATCAGAGGGCCATGTTGTTTGATCAGAGGGATATTGTTATATGCTTGTTAAATATTTTAAATAATTAAGTATAAGCTTGTTATTTAGGGGTGAATGTGTGAAAGGGTGTCTCTCTTTGTTAAAAGTTGTCTATGTAAAAGGGGTGTTTTGTGAAAAATTGTATTTGTTTTGATTATAGATGTCCTTATTTTTATTTAAAGAGGATATAAAGATGTAAGCTACAAGTATTGTTCTTAAGAATCGCTTAATGAAGCAAGTTATTTAGGAGGAAAGGGTTTCCTCGAAGTAGCCCCAAATCAGATAAATATTCTTGTTTTTATCTCTCCAACCTTCCTATTTTCTTTCATACAAAAATAGAAGGCATGCAACATAAATTTGTAGACCGATAAACATGGCATTTTAGAGATCATTTGTAGCCGATTTGGCAAACCAAAAAAGTGCCAAATAAGTGGAGGAAGAGTACCCTTGTACCCCTCCACAAGAACAAGGATGACATTCAAAGTTGCTCAAACTACCGTGGAATAAAATTGATGTGTCACACCATGAAGTTTTAAGAGAGATTGAACACAGGCTAAAATAGAATGTTAAGATAACAGAGAACCAGTTTGAGTTCATGCCTGGACAACCGATGATGGAGGCTATTCATTTGCTTCATCAACTTAAAGGACATTTTCGAGAGAAAGGATTTGCATATGGTTTTTATTGACATAGAGAAATATTACGACAACGTATCTAGAGAGATCTTATGGCGGACAATAATGAAGCAGGGAGTCCCAATCAGATACATTGACATAATCAAGGACATATATGATGGAGTGGTGGCAAATATAAGGACTTGCGGCGGCCTAACGAGAAATTTTCCGATCATAATTTTCTTACATCAAGGATCCGTATTAAGTCCAGCTTTATTTGCCATAGTGATGGATGAGCTTACTAGAACTATCTAGGATGAGGTAGTTTGGTGTATGTTATTCGCTGATGATGTTATTCGGGTAAATGAGACGAAAGTAGAGGTTTATGCCAAATTAGAGTTATGGAGACAAACATTGGAATCTCGAGATTTTAGATTGAGTAGGTCCAACGCAGCATATATGCAATGCAAATTTAGTAAATAGAGAAGTCAAGATCATAGTGGTATAACACTGGATGGGCAAGAGATCACCAAGCGATCAATTTAGATATATAGGTTCTATCATCCAAAATGATGTGGAGATTGATAGCGATGTCAACCAGAGGATTTAGGCTGGTTGGTTGAAATGGAGGAGTGCAACGGGAATTTTGTGCGATCGTAACTTCCGTTAGGGTTGAAAGGAAGTTTTATCGAAGCGATATTCGGCTTACCTTATTATATGGTACGGAATGCTGGGCTTCTAAGAAAAATCATGCACAGAAGATACATGTGGCGGAGATGCGCATGTTTTGTTGGATGTATGATAACACTAGAAAATATAAGGTGCGAAATAAGGATATTCTTGCAAAGGTTGGTGTAGCATCCGTGGAGAAGAAGATGCGGGAAAACCATC
Organism: Agapanthus africanus; assembly: GCA_030015575.1. NCBI lineage: Eukaryota > Viridiplantae > Streptophyta > Magnoliopsida > Asparagales > Amaryllidaceae > Agapanthus > Agapanthus africanus. Next base: position 293,859,602 of record JASDDO010000012.1, on the reverse strand, counting down.
TAAGATGGTTTGGTCATGCACAACGCAGACCTACGGAAGCACCGGTTCGACGAATGGATGTTTTCGATTTAGACCAAGTCAAAAGAGTGAAAGGGAGACCGAAGAAAACGTGGATGGAGGCGATACAAAAAGATATGGATGCCAAAGGTCTTAATGAAAGTATATTGTTCGATAGGAGTGAGTGGAAGCGGAGGATTTATGTGCTCGATCTGGTGTGATTCTCATGTCGGTCCATGTATCCTACCCCATATGCTTGGGATAAAAGGCTCAATAGTTGTTTTTTGTAGCCGGTTGATCTTAGGTTGGTTCTACGTTTATTGAGTTTTATTCTGGTTATTCTGTTGTAATTTTAGTGGAGGTATGCCACTGTTGAGTTCTCTTATTTACTGATACTATCTACTCGTGATGGGAAGCATTTTATCATGTTTCAATCTATATATGTTTTAATTGATTTACTTGGTAGTGATGGAAAATGCTTTCTATGCAGACCTCAGGTCACAATTGCCACTGCTATTGTCTTCTGCCATCGCTTTTTCCTTCGCCAGTCTCATATGAAGAATGATCGAAGAGTAAGATCATTCGTTATTTCAGCATTTATGTAGTTCTAGTGTGTAAAAAAATTTAGTTGATTAAATCGAGGAGATAAACCTTATTGTAGCTAAAAGGGAGAAAAGGATTATTGCTGTCAACCCCAAAAGTATGATAAATGACTTGTTGCTGCATCTTGTTATTATTAATGCATTGTTCGTATTGAACTATCATCCTGTCTCGTTGGAGTCTCATTAAAGGGTCTCATGTTAAGAATGATTTCAGGAGCAAGTCAGTGACTCAGTATTTTTATCTGTTCTTTTCTTTGTTCAGTGTTTTTTTAATTTAGTAAAAACAATATCTTTTGGCATTATATTGGTAGTTTCATGGAATTATCTTGTTAAATCAAACCCCCCCCCCCCCCCCCCCACCCCCATATCCTATAAATGGGATGTTTCTACGGACTTCATAATGACCGAGTTAGAACTTTACATTACATTTGTGGTACACTGGTCTGTGATATATCATTGCCTAAGTAGCATGGGTTCGGATACAGATATGAGATACAATATGATTTGGATTTGTTGTATATAAATAACGAATAGAATACTGTCAAACAATTCTAACATACTCAAACATTAATAAATTTATATACATAATAAAAAAGGTGTGGTTTTAGCATATCTAGATTATGAATACGAAATTAGTTATTTATGCATGTTCTCGACAACGAATCCATGCAATATGGATTCATTGCTCATGAAACTTAGGACATTTTTGGAATGCCAAATTCATGTAAATTTTTATTTTGAGAATTAAAACTGTAGAACTATAAACCGAGGCTATATGTGCTCTTCCATGTATAAGCACAATGACATGGGCTTGGGCTGGATCCATATATTCTTCTTGTTGGGGGCACTTGCTTGATGGAGCCTGAGCCCGGCCTATCTTTTTGGGAACTGAGAAGTTCTGGCCTAGGCTTGAACCAGTTATTTTCATAGATAATAATAATTCATCTTTTAAGAACCAAGGCAAGGTGAGGTGTGAGATCTCCTTTATTCATATCCTTGTGAGTTTATAGTGTAATTTTTGTTTTAGGAACATAAACACTAAATGTACGATACTTGCATTTACATTTCAATTAAAGTAGAAATATTATAAATATTTTCAATGTAGATATATAGTCTGAAATGTTTAATGGCTACCAGATCGAAATACCTGGGCATGAATCCTTCCCATCTTTCTCTTAGTCTTTAAAATAAAGCCCATCTCTCCCAACGCCGTAAATGGCTGGCCTACTGCTGTTGCTAGCTTGGCCAGACTTCTTCAGGCCTGGAACAGGCTGGGCTAACTGTCCTGCTCCATGGGTTTTACTTTTATTAGTCTCTGTGATGCTTTCTGTCTTTATTTTATTTTATTTATTTATTTTGTGTAGATTTTACCGTGCATTTCAAAGATACTCTTCTTCCCTTTTGTGTACTCCTTGAACTTGGAAGTGTCCAGTCATGGTAACTTGGACGCACCCCTCATTTCTTGCGGTCATTCATGAAAATTCAGGGCCTTTCATCTTTTTGGCTTTTTGTTATGCCTGTTTTTCTGCATGTACACCTTTTTAATTTAGTCCGTTCTTGCTATGGTATAGTCCCTGTGGAATATATTACCTTTCTATAATCATTGACAAGGTTAGTCCACCTTTTCTCTTTTGTGTCCGTGGAACCGAGATAAGTTTTTGTCATGTCTCTCCCTATTTTCTCTTGAACTTGTTCACTCTCTCCTTCAGAACTCATCTCTGATAACTGACAACCAAGGAGTAGTTTTTGCATTAATATATCCTTCAAATGCTTCATTGATATAATATTTTAGCATTTTCAGTGATTAAATTCTAGCTTGGACAATATTTTGAAGCAAGGCACATTTTCATTTCATCTTGTTTGGATCATACTGTTTGCTTCTTTATGTAGTCTTCTTTCCATGTTTTATGTGGTGTGAATATTATTTATATCCTCCTTGATTAAATACTCCACTTCCTGCTATCTGTTTGTTTAGTATTTCTTGTAAAAGTTCAGATGGTGGTACAAAGGTATAAGAGCCTGCTAGATGAAATGAAATTATTACCTGTTCAGTGATGCATTTTACCATTTTGGACATTGACCAATCTAGGTGCCTTCTTGCAATATGCTTTGCAGACTATCGCTACTGTTTGCATGTTTTTGGCGGGAAAGGTTGAAGAAACCCCTCGGCCGCTAAAGGATGTTATTCTTGTGTCATATGAAATTATACACAAAAAGGATCCTGCTGCTATTCAAAGAATCAAACAGAGGGTAATACTTTGACTTCATCAGAACCAATTTATATATATGTTGCTTCTACTCTGAGGGGCTGTTTGGTTTTGCTGCAATAGTGTATGCAACATTCCTTGCAAGTAAAGTAATATAAATCCGTTGCTTGTTTTATTTCAACTCCTGTTACAAAATTTCTAATGGCAAAGCACATTGTGTGTATGATTGAACAGAAAACATATGGATATGCAACAACTGTTGCAAATTTGCAATGAGATTAAATGAAGGGATGATGTGGCATCTCCAATTAATGTCATCAATCCCATTGTTGAAATTTTCAACCAGTGGTGCAACAAAATCTGCTGCACCAAATGCTGGGAAAAATTTGCTGTGGTTTACAACTTCATTTGCAAATCCATGTTGAAATGTTGCTAACCGAATTTTTGAACTGTATATTTCTCTTGCTGACAACTAAACAAAGTAGATATTCTTGTACGAATATACGCTTAGATCCATTACTAAATTTCCCTTCTTAATTGATGTTACTCAGTCAGACGCTTAGCTGGTATAGTAGTGTTTTGGACAGTGTTGGTATTTTTCTTTAAGCTGCTTTTGGTGATATAATAGCTAATATTTACTATCTATAGGAAGTGTACGAACAACAAAAAGAACTCATCTTACTGGGGGAGCGGGTGGTACTCACGACTCTTGGTTTTGATCTTAATGTGCATCATCCATATAAACCCCTTGTGGAAGCAATAAAGAAATTCAAGGTTGCTCAAAATGCCCTTGCACAAGTTGCTTGGAATTTTGTTAATGATGGGTATGCCAAAGACATCATTTTCTCCTTTCTAATTTTCAATTCTCGATAATGTGTATTTACTACGCGCTGGAAAGGGTTATGCAGGCTACGTACTTCACTTTGCCTGCAGTTTAAGCCCCACCATATTGCTGCTGGTGCCATCTTTCTCGCTGCTAAGTTTCTGAAGGTGAAGCTTCCATCTGATGGTGACAAGGTCTGGTGGCAAGAATTCGATGTCACACCACGGCAACTCGAAGGTTTGTAATTATTGTAGATATTCTCTAATATATTTGCAAGTTCCATTCATTTATTAAAAATATCTGTACTGGTTTTATTCGGTGAACATATAATGAGTTATTGACTATTAATGATATTATCTCCATTTTTTCAAGCATTATTCATTGTCTTCAAATTAGTCTTCTATTCGGAGTATGATTAATATCGAACATTTCAAGCATGCATGATGGAAGTGACTGCATTTGGTCTTCATTTATATATGGACTTGGCTGTGTATCCGATACTCTCAGTTCGACTATCATCCTATTCAACTAGACTTTTTACTAGTTTAGGAGAATTTTGAAGATTTACTTCCTGGTCACAAGCTTAAACTGCATGACCATAAAAGATGTGCTTACTTTCGTGCAACTGCTCCTTAGGTTTGTGACAAAGCTCTCTCTTGCCTGTAGTAGGGTAAATCCATTAACTAGCACTTCAGTTTGAGAAATTATGCCCCCTAATGGACCCCATTCTTACTAGAATGGGACATTCATGATGATATAGAATAGTAATAAAAGCGCCTGTAGGCTCCTTTAATTTAAACCCATGCGGGGCCCATGTTATCAGTTTTTGTGAAGTGGCTGCCTAGGCTTGAGTGTCTTAGTTCTTTCAGTACCTGTACCAAGCCAAGATCAAGGAGGGTTGTCTTAGGTAGCCGACAACAAGTGAAAAACATAATCGATCTCTGTGAAATGCATGCTAAAATAATTTCGTTGGAGCGTCCCCATTGCGGCTCGTTGAATCGTTGCCATTCTGATGCAATGGTAAGTAAACAAAGGTGGTTTCCTAGGGCGTAGCGATGCGGTGTATCTACACTACCCGATGAAATGACAAGCAATGGTGGACTATGAATAAAACTAGACGAATAATTAGGGATAAGATTAAGGATATGAATACACTAGGGGTTGATAGATTAGAAAAAGAAAAGAAATCTATTCATTAAATTAGGATTATATTAGCTAAGTGGAATTTATGAACTCTTACAGGAATATTGATAGAGTTAGTAGATACAATGATTCGAAGAAAAATTAGTATAGTTTGTTTACATGAAACTAAATGGACAGTTGGAAAATCTAGAGAGATAGAAAATACACGATAAGTAAGATTAGCGAAAATCATTAAAAGACAACTTTGGGAGCAAATGGATATGACATAAAAGAGAATTTTAGGAAAGCATTAAAAGAAAATTTAGGATTAGCGAAGAGCATTAAAAGAAATCCCAAGAACTGAAAAATTATTTATCATGTGGATAAAGATGCTAATGGATATGAGTGTATGCATGGAGGTCATGGTTATGAAGTAAGGAACGATTTTATTATATTAGATTTTGCAGTATCGTATGATCTTATAACACCAAATAATTTTTAAAAAGAGAAATAAACATTTGCTATATTTTAAATATGGATTCAACAATATCCATATAGATTATTTTACTTACTAGGAAGGGGAAAATAGATTTTTGGCAACTCAACATAGATTGTAAAGTCAGGTGAGCTTGAAAACTCAATATAGATTTTGGCCCAAAAAAACTCAACAATGATTGATGTATTGGATATTTGCAATAGGAGATGGAAAATAAAGACTAAACTAGATATGAGGTCTAGGACTAAATGGTGAAATTTTTAAAAATGAGAATTTGATTTTATTTACATAGAATGCTAAAAGAACTTAGAATGTTGAAAATGAAACTAACATTATGTGGAGATATATGTTGCATCAAAAAAATAGCTAAAGAAATACTTGGTGAATTCTAAAGATAATATGGTTTCTAATAGTAGTTGGTGGTGGAATGAAGAGATTTAAAAAGTATTTAAAGTGAAGAGAATTCTGTAAAAAGTGGTAAAAATGTAAAAATGAAGACAATTTCAAAAAACATAAATTAACTAAAAGAAAGTGCAATAAGAGTGAAGATAGAGTGTTAGTCAAGGACAATGAAATTAAAGAAAGATGGAGGAGTTATTTCCATAATTGTTTAATGAAAATAATAATGCCAAACTTAAGATAAACGAACAATTTAGGCAATAATAGAAACATTGCGTATTGACGTAAGATTATGCTTAATAATGTAAAAGATGCTTTAAAATAGATTTAAAAAAAGCTGGAAGACTCGATATTTCGAAATGAGAGTTTATAAAAGATACTGGATTAATATGGTTAACCAAGTTATTTAATAAAATTATAGATAAGAAGAATGTGCCTAATGAATGAAGACTAAGTATCTTGATACCAATCTATAAGAATAAAGAGGAGATTCAATATTGTTTATACTATCGTAAAGTTAAGCTTATGAGTCATATGATGAAATTATGCAGGAAAGTGATCGAGCAAGATTGAAGAAAGAAACGTCTATATCTGAAAACACTTAGGTTTTATGTTAGGAAGGTCTACCATTGAAGCGACTTATCTATAATGACTGTTGTTGAAGAAATACTCTAGAATAAAAGAAATCTATATATGGTTTTTATTGATTTAGATAGAAGACTTATGATAGGGTGTCTAGAGAGATAATAATGGGATTTAAAGTTGTGTAATGGAGCAAGTACTAGATTGAGCATTATTAGAGTAATAAAAGTCATTTCTTATCACCATGGGTTTACCTTAAGGATCATCATTCAATCTTTATTTCTTTGCATTAGTTATAAATGAACTTCTTTAGGATGACGTCCTATGATGTATATTGTTTTAGTAGAGAAATCAAAGTAGGTATAATATCTTAAGTAGAAAAACAGAGTAGAGAAACAGACACTTTAGAGTCTAAAGAAATTAGAATTAGCAAAACAAAAACTAAGTATATGGAATGTAACTTCAGCAAAACAATACGAAGAGATAGGCGTGCAGTGCAAATCGATGGCCAAGAAATATCTAGGATCAACCGTTTCCGTTACTTAAAGATCTATAATTAATCATAATGCTGGAAATAAGATGTAACTCAAAAATTAACGCGAGATGGTTGAAGTGAGGAAATACTTCAGAAGCGCTATGTGATCATAGGGTACCTTGAAATTGAAAAGAAATTCTATAGAATGACTATAAAGTCGACACTTTTTATGGATTAGAATATTAAGACAATTAAGAAACATGTCCAAAAGATGAGTGGCATAAATGAGAATGCTAAGATGGATGTTATAATACATTAAAGAATATGATAAGGATTGGGTATATTTGTAACAAGTTGGAGATTGCTCCCATAGAAGATAAGATGAAACGATTAAGAAGATTTGGAAATAACTCAGTGAGAAGTGATAAAGAGTTAATGACGCAGCTATGATTAGAGGTAGCCCTAGAAAATGGATAGAAGCACTTAATAAAGATATGTTATTTTTTTTTAAATCAACCGCCTTCGGGAATTGAACTTGCGACCTCTCATATTGAAGAGTAAATATGTACCAACTGAGATAAGCCCGATTGGTAGCTTATTGTTAATTTAACCGAGAAGACAACACTTAATAAAATGAATTCATATAATCGATCCTAAATTTTTTGGATAAAGGCTTGTATATGATATGTTTATTAATGTTGTCTTAGAGCAATCTTATACATTTCTATTATTGCATATAAATTATATAGAAATTAGACGCATCTCTAAAAAAAACTTCCAGCAAGTTTTGGCGTTTAGTAGGCTACTCCCAAAAGATTTGGAAACTTTAAACGGTCAACAATAGTTAACATTTAACGGTATAAAATTTGTATATTAAATGGTCTTGTCATCATTTTAATAATTATAATTAATTAAATTAAATAATTATTAATTATGTTATCAATTATTTAAATATTTGTTAATTAAACCATAAGGGCTAAGCGGCGATGAAGGTCCTTGGAGGTGGCCGAGGGGTTCGTCGGTGGAGGCGATGAAAAAGGACGGTGATGGATTAAGTGATGGGTTGGGGTTAGGTTAAAGAGAAAAAGAAGATGAAAGAGGGGTAGGAAGGAGGAGGAAATAGATTGGGGTTTGATTTATAGGGAGGAAGATGGGGGAGGAGGTGATGGAGCGCGGAAGAGGGACTTTAGGGAGGAGATAGTGGAGGGAGCTGATGGAGGTTAGGATTGGCTTTGTTAAGGAGGAAGAAGAGAGGGTGAAGGTCGTGGAGGAGAGACGGAGCTTTAGATTGGATTTGTTAGGGAAGAAAAAGGAGGAAGAGGGGGAAGAGGAGGGTGGATGGCATGGCGGGGCAGTATTGACGCTCCAGCAGTTGGCGATGGCGATGGGTGGAATGAGGTTAGTGCTAGGGTTGAGTTAGAGAAGATGGGTATTTCAGAATTTTTAATAATTTTTGGTAACTTTTATGATGTGGAGACGTGACACTGTTAGTGTTGACATGACACCATTAGTCATAGTTTTTTTTGAGAGATTTCAAACCTTTAGGGTTTTTTTTACCGGACATTGAAACTTGATGAGAGTTTTTTTTTAAAGAGAAAGGTTAGAAATTATAAAACAAACATATCTAAACTCTTGTAATATTTTTGGTCTATAATTGTCCCTATTTATTAAATTTTTTTCATCATCGTCATTTAAATATTTACTTAAATAAATGACATCACTTTTTGCTGCTAAAGCGGTAAAGCCTAAGTCTTTGCTCCACTTTCCGCAAGATTGCATTGTATACTAATTTAGTTATATTAGTTTGTTTACAAATTACTCATGCACAAACAACTGAGCTTTTATCCTAAGCATATGGGGTATGCTGCATGAACCAACATGAGATCACGCTGGGTCGAGCACATGATCCTCTGCCTCCACTCACTTCTATCGAACAATATACTTTCATTAAGGCTTTTGGCATCCATATCTTTTCGTATCATCTCCATCCATGTTTTCCGAGGTTTCCTTTTTTGCCTTTTTAACTTAGCCTAAATCGAGAATATCCATTCATCGAACCGGTGCTTCTGTAGGTCAGCGTTGCACATGCTTAAACCATCTTAAACTGTTTTCTCATATCTTCTCCTTCACAGGTGCTACACCAATCTTTACATGAATATTCTCCTAGTGTTGTCTCCATAACTCCAATATTCTCATTTTGCACATTATCTTTTCTAGTGTTGTCTCCATAACACATCCAACGAAGTATGCGCATCTCCGCTATATTCATCTTCTGTGCATGATGTTTCTTAGGAGCCAAATATTCTTGATAGCGTTTGGATAAAACTTTTTCTTCAACCTTAATGGAAAGTTACGATCACTTAAAATTCTCGTTGCTCTTCATTTCAACCAACCTGTATTCTCTGGTTGATATCGCTATCGATCTCTTCATCTTTTTGGATGATGTAACTTAGATATCTAAATTGACCGCTCGGTGGTATCTCGTGCCCAGCCAGTTTTATAGCACTGTGATCTTGACTTCTTTGTTTGTTAAATTTGCATTGCATATATGTTGTCTTGGACCTGCTCAATCTAAACCCCCGAGATTCCAACGGTTGTCTCCATAACTCCAATTTGACATTAACCACAACTTTCTTCTTATTTACCAAAATAATATTATCAGCGAATAACATACACCAAGGTATCTCATCCTGTATAGTTCTACGTAGCTCATCCATCCTTATAGCAAACAAGAATGAACTTAATGCAGATCCTTGATGTAAGCCAATTGTGATCGGAAAATCACTCGTTAGGCGCTGCAAGTTTTTATATTTGCTACTACATTATACATGTCCTTGATTATGTCAACGTGTTTGATTGAGACCCCCTTCATCATTGTGCCATAATACATCTTTAGGTTCCTTGTCGTAAGCTTTCTCTAAGTCAATAAAACCATATGCAAATCTCTTTTTCTCTTTTGAAAACGCTTGACAAGTTGACAGTAAATGAATAACTTTTGTCGTCGATCGTCTAGGTATGAACCCAAACTGGTTCTCTGTTCACATCCTGACTTAGACTGTGTTTGATCACCCTCTTCCAAAGCTTCATGGCACGAGTTTTATTTTATGGTAGTTGGAGCAACTCTTAATGTCATTCTTCTTGTAAATATATACAAGGGTATTTTTTCTTCACTCATTTGACATCCTTTTGGTTTGCTAAATCTTATTAACAGGTTTATCTGCCATCTAACGCCCATCTCTCCTAAGTATCTCCATTGCTCCCGTCTGGACCTACTTTTCTTGATTTCATACTCTTCAAAACCTATGTAACCTAAGGTGCCCTTATTCCACGCATGAAATCACGATTTATATGTTGATATTGAATGACAAGTCCATCCAAATCGAGTAAAGATTTCATTGAACAATTTGTTAGAATAATCTCTTCATCTTTCATTGATATTCTCATCTCGAACTAAAACCTTCTGATCTTCATCTTTGACATACTTTACTGCACATAAATTTATGCTCTTCCTTTCGCTCATCGGAGCAATCATGTATATCTCATTTTCAGCCTTCTTGGTGTCCAACTTCTCACACACCTCTTTGTAGACCTTAGATCTGGCTTGCCGAACAGCTTTCTTCTTAACCTCCTTTTTAGTTATTTTATACTTATCAAATCTCGCTCTTTTGCTCTTCTTCAATTCTTTATAAGAATCCCTCTTGATTTTAATTGAAGCCTTTACTTCTTCATTCCATGTACATCTCCAATTATATTTGGGTTTTCTCCATTTGTATTATTTTAATCAAAATTTGGTTCCTTTCTATGTTGGCCCTTTTGAAGTTCAACCAACAGCCTCATAGAACTCTATTGTATGTATTCGCCCATTTAGTATTCTGCATGTGCAGTGCACATCACATATACACATGCTCGACTCATAGGAAAAGAATTTCAAAAGATATATAGGTTTTTTTGAAGTTAAAATGGTAAATAGTTCAAAAGATTATTTTTTTAGATTTGAAAAGATTTACAGAAACATCCAACCGTTATTTTTATTCCCTCAATTTTCATTATGATTTATTGCCACGTGTCAAGCTGAGTATCCAATAGAGAGCTGAGTATCCAATAGAGATTTTAATTCGCAGGGCCTCTCCTTTTGAGTTAAGCCAGTAGAGATTAGTAATAAACCAATTTGCTTTGTCATGCTTGCAGAGGTCAGCAATCAAATGTTGGAATTATATGAACAGAACCGAGCAATGGCACCACCATCCCATGGAACTGAAACCGAAGGCAGCTCTGCCAGTGCAGCAGCTAATCATCGGCCACCTCCTCCAAAAGCTTCATCCTCAATTGAGGACGCTCCTTCACAAAACAGGCCCTACCACTCCGCTGGGTCCTCAAAATTTTCCCATAACGAAAAGATCGACCATGACAGCAAAGAACCAAAAAGTGTTCCGGAGGCCTCTAGACCAATTGAAGAACCAGCTGAAACCACTACTCAAACAAGAGATGGCAAGAGTTCGGGTTACTCTCCTTTAGACGCTATTAAAAAAATCGACAAAGACAAGGTAAAGGCAGCTATTGAGAAACGAAGGAAAGAGCGAAGCGAGGCCGCAAGAAAACTGTACGTGATGGACGATGACGACCTCATTGAAAGGGAGCTTGAAAGTGGTATTGAATTAGCCACTGAGGGTGGTGATGATGATGATGATGATGATGATGATGATGATAATGCTGAAGAAGGAGAGTTTCACTCTCCTGAGATTGCGGGTCGGAAGAGAAAGCCACCAAGTCCGCACCCATATCATCACCCGCCTCCGAAGCATAGAGAGACAGATGATGCACGCCCTGTGGGTCGAATAGATAGGGATCATAAAAGGATCAGGCATGAAAATCATGTGTGATATGGCCTTAAATGTATGCCGAGTTAATGAAATTATTTGTATGACAATGAAATTATTTGTATGAGGCTTTTGAGAATTAGGTGACGCCCATGAGATTTAAATCTCTTTTATGCGCAATTCATATTTACGAGTGTAAAATTATGTTCTCGATAATACGCGATCATGGTGAGGGGAACAAATTGTAATGAGCCAACAGATCAATATTGAATTTTCTACAGGCAGGGTATTTTACTCATGTCAAATGTATTTTCTATAGGTAATGTTCTTCATTTGTATGTCAATGAAACTGAAATTTTTTGAGGAAACTTGCAGTAAGAGCAATGCTACTTTGGTTTCAGGTTTGGGATTTGTTCCACAGCACTTTAATGTGTCGAACTTTCTCTGTTTCTCGACATAGAAACTTCTTGCTGGCCGCCATCGGTAACATCACCGACAATTGCCTGATGTTCACATCAACAAATAGATTCAGGCTAGGTTTTCTTCCTGCTTAATGCCCCCATTAATTTATCCTAGTCAATTCCCTGAATAATCCAAGTTTCAAGTGAAAAAAAAAAAGGTTGGCTAAACTGCAGAAATCCCTCACTTGTCATATCAGCATACTATTCTCTTTCGAATCAAACTTCTGTGGTCTGCCCCCCAACGCCACCATAGTTACCTTTTCTGTTATGCATTTCGTTTATATTCTTAAGAATATCTTTCAATAATTCATCTTTGTAAGATCAAATTTCAAACATAGTTTTCTCGTCCTAAATGATCAAGATACAGCTTCATGTGATAAAATTTTCACGAAGGATAGCAAGATATCGATTTAATTTTGAAGAGAAGCTCAGGTGATTACTGGATGAGAATTACATGACTGATCAATCCATAATATTTATCTGAGAGTTTTTTTCGTACAGAAATTTGGAAAGAGGTTTTTGAGATTTTGAGTTGCTAATTTTGAATTGATTTCGAGTTGCTAATTTTGAATTGATTTCGAAAGAGTAAAAGTAACAAGCTGAGTCATGACAGCAAAAAAAAGAAGAAGAAAGAGATCACAGATTGAGATATTTCAACAGACTTATTCCCCACCACCCAATGATAAGTACCTTTATACCACGCAGCATTGATAATAAAATTCTTTGCTTCTCAGTCTATATTGAATACCAATTGTACTTTAGAATTAGAAGAGAAATATATTTTTAGTTCAAAGAGAATAAATAAATTAAAACACCTTCAGTTGTCAACTTTGAACCTTTTCCTTTTCTAATGTAAATAAAATATAACCATCCTTGTCAATAAATTGTAATGTCAAACTCTTACCCTTAGATAAACAAGTTCCCTTGATATTTTATTTTTTTCCTTCCCTTTTTGCCATAATATTTGGAAATTATTATTATTATTATTATTATTATTATTATTATTTAGCTCTTGATGCAACAACTTCCATGGCACTAAGCACCAGTTTAGTAAAATTGAAGGGTCTGGGAAAAATACTGCATTCTTAAAAGTGAAATTTTTCGGTATCAGTTTTCAAAATGAGAATAATGGAGAAAAGAGGCCATAGGAGGAAATTTCCTCCTATGGCGTGGAAAAAATACAACCTCCACCAATTTTTTCGACGATCGGCCCTCATCATCTTCATCGTTATCATCTGAGATGTGGGTACACCAAATTTCATGTGATTCTACAACTTTTTCACCGTTGATTTAGCAATGTAAAAAGTTCTATTGTCGGTAAACCGTTAATTTTGAACCCACTAAATCAACGGTGAAAAAGTTGTGGAATCACATGAAATTTGGTGTACGCACATCTTAGATGATAACGATGATGATGATGGATGCCGATCGTCGGAAAAAATGGTGGAGGTTGTATTTTTTCCACGCCATAGGAGGAAATCCCCTCCTATGGCCTCTTTCCTCCATTAATCTCTTTCAAAATCTAAGATTATCTTCGTTTTGAAACGTCAATGAAGATACTTCTGATAGTGATCTGACCATTGATCATTTGAGGGTAAAGAAAATATTAATCTATCCATGGACCTCTCCACTAAAAATTTCAATCCATATTTTAAGGACGATTGGATTTCTGTTGAAACACTGCACATGAATAATATTCACATGTTTGATATGTTGAAGATTCCTGAAAATTTGACATTACGAGCAGTTGGATCCTTAAAATTGTCATGGTGTGAGAAAGAATGGTCAAGGAGGTAGCAGTGACGGCGGCGATTGTTGAAGAAGTGTGATGTACAAGGCAACGACGGTAATAACTAGCAATTAAGGGCATGATTTTCAAAACGGGCTGAGGGTTAAATTCTTGGAACGCATTTTCCAAAAAATAAAATCTCAAATACAAATTATAAAATAGTTTTATTTTCCTCCGATATTATTACCTCTCGAACATTCTTACATGTTCGTGTTGAGGCAAGTGGGCATGTTCCTACCTCTCATCTATTTGCCTTTTTATTTTATTTCTTTGAAGGGAAGTACATCAATAACCCAATGAAGTGGACAGAGTCCTATAAATAGGTGATGATTAGATCAAATTGTTAATTATACTTTCTTGATAGATATAATACTTTTGTCTTAAAAAGAATCCAAGTAGACGACATTTCATATCTAAATATATTATAGTTTGAGTTTTCCAAAACTTTGAATGCAGAAGTATTGCAATTTGAACCCAATATATAAATTTTTTTATCCCATCTATTATGATTGATCAAAATAAAAAAAAATTTAACTTTCATATTTTATTCTCTCTCCCTTTCTCTCCTCCCCTCAGTCAACTGAATGAACTCTGATCCTCTTTCTTGTCTAAACACACGGAAACAAAACAAAGAGAAAACTATGCATCCAGTATAGGTTGTTATATTTTTTTAAGATATATTTTTTATCTGTTCTGAAACTCTATACGTTTAAAAGCTATTACATCGTTCTACATCGATGGCAATCAATCACTAGTACAAAGATCACTTACCCCTACAGATGTCAAAATCCATAGGGGCAATTTTATGTTTTCCCTACGGATTACACCGTAGGGACAATTAATGCCCCCACGGTTTAGACCGTAGGGACACGTATAAATAAAAATTTGTTAAAATTTAATATATGCAGTTGCCTTTATGGTGCCGCAGGATAAGGCCCTACGGTTATAAATGTAGGGGCAAAGTCGGGCATTTAAAAAAAAACCAAAATTTCCCCTCCCGATCCCATAGTACCCTAATTCGTCAATTTATTTCCTCCCAAAATTTCCCCGCCCTCCAGTCGCCTCCTCCCTTGTCGCCTCCGACCTCGACGTCGCCTCCTCCGACCTCCAGCACCATCATTGTCTCTTCTGACCTCGAGTCGCCTCTTCCCTCATCGCCTCCTTCGAGCTCTAGCGCCATTATCGTCTCCTCCCTCATCGTATTGACCCCAGTTCTAGACACCGTACACGGAGGGCACCACGGTGGTTAGGAGAGAGGCCGGAGACTTTGTCCTAGCAGGGCCCATATGAAGTTGGTCTCCACTCCGACGGGTACTTTCCTTATCCCTGTGAGCGACGTTTGGAGCATGATGTTGCCGCATTGAAGACCACCGTCGAGAAGTTAAAGAAGATGTTAGTATGTATATTACTTAATAGAAAAACATTATATCACATTATAGATAGTAGCATATACAATATTAATAGCCTGAGCTTGTTTGGTTTTAGACTTAAGTTTGATTAATTAGACTTACATAAAATTATGAACTCTATAATTATAACCATGCCACATCCTTCTTCATTTTGGAGTTTAAAAGGTTATGATTATCCAAACTCAAAACTTGAGAAGAAAATATTGCTTTGGAAATTAGACAACTCTAAAACCAAGTATCCTATCAAATCTAAACAATTAAGGAGAGAGATGAGCTTATAATTTAGAGCAAGTATCATTTCAACTTTCACTTAAAATAAACTATGGTTTTCCAAACTAGATACCCAAATTAAGCCTAAGGCCTTAAGTATTTTTAGATTGGGGGGAAAAAGCGTAGCCCTAAATGTGTGGAATTTCAACATGTATAAATTCTCATACATAACATATGAATTTCAACAGAACGTATGGAATCTCAACAAAGCATATATAAATTCGTGGTTCCGCAATAATCCGATATTGATACGAATTCGAATAAATCTAGTACACCATTCCTACTCGTTTATTACACAAACACAAAATTTTATAGATTCGGCAGGTTATTTCGGCTGCGGTTCCACATGCCACTCTTTCAGCTGCGGCTGCGCATGCCACTTCTATGGCTCCACAGCCCACATAGACTCCTGAACAGACCACTCAGACTCTTGTACAGATCACTCCTTCATTAGTCGAGTTTTTGTCGACCCAGGGCTCCACTAAAGAGCAAATATGCCAGATTCGGCGTTTATTAGAGGTGGAGAAGCTGGATCGAGTTAGGATAGTGTCACGACCCGAGAATTCGACTCGTGACCGGCACTTAACCACGCAACGTCTACAGACGTAACGCGGCTAAGTAAGCCGAACCCAGAAATCAAAACCAATAAATATAGGGTGATTTAAAACATTGTAAAAACAATCGTACATGTCTGAAAAACTTCCATTTATTTAGTAGAAATCCTTTTTAAGTTCAAAAGTTATAAGTTTATAATTTTGGTAACATTTCCTTTTTAAAACATTTGCCCCGCCAGTCGGATAGAAACAAGGTGTAACAGAAATGACGAGTAAATGGAATGAAGCATCAAAATAAGATATACGACGCCGTAGCGAAGAATACACAGTAAAGCAAGGACAATATCAAAAAAGATGAGACTGCAAAAGTAAAAGTCGGCTCACATGCGAGCTCGACACCAGAATATAAAATCATACATATCGTCCTCACAACTGTCTCTAAGTCAATACAGAAAGATAGATGGAGAGTATTAGATACATCAATATACAACTGAAAGATAACAGATACCGTACAAAACCCACCTATCAGCAAAGACTATCTCTGCTCAAAAGGGTATCTGTGCCAAAAGATGCGGTAACAGCCAGCCGTGACTACTCCCCAGGGCAACCTGCAAACACTGTGGCACAACGGGGGTGAGTTGCCAACTCGTGAATAGAGATAACATATAAAGGTGATCGCAAGCATGCACATATAGCGTGGCTCTACTAATGCCAGCAGATGATATCAATGCATGTCAGATAGAGGATGCAATAGTAATGCAAATACTCTAACAGGTAAATGCTACAGGATGAGATATATAGTAGTCAATGCTGAGTATGGGATAATAACATCTACATGGACTATGTCAACATGGAAAACCATAATCGGTGCCTCAGGCTGCACTCAAATCCCAAATACACTCAGGCGCCGGCACACCCATCGGCCCTCAAATCCTGTACATCTCTGAGAAATCACGAGTGCCCAACATCGGCACCCAAAACATCATAAAATACTCGTGTCCAGCATCGACACGCAAATCCTCGTATATCGGGCTCCGTCAATCCGGATCAGCCCACGGGGTCCGTCTGCGGTGTCGGCCCTCGGCCCCGGCAGCACGGTCATCCCGCATCCATCACTCGACTCTGGTCAGTATCCTCCGGACAACTGCCAGGTCCAACCAATCACCGGTAGGTACTTGCCCGCCTCCAGGCTCAATCGGCAAACCCATCGATCATCTCGCCGAGGGGAACCATACCGGGCCCACCACGAACCCGCAAACGGAACATCCACTCCTCGAATCGGGTTTCAAGCACACGTCTCAGCACCGAGAAAACGCGTGGTGGACACACCAAAATATCATATCACGAGGTACCGGGTTTTGCAAAATAGTGCTTTTTGTCTTAAATACTTCCACGGTCCTCAAAACAGAAATCACAAGAAAATCCAACACCAATAGTAAATCCAAAGCGAGGTACAATGTAAATCAATCCATGGTATGAGCATAAGGGAAAAACCGCTTTTAAAAGTAGTTTCGTTTCCGGTTTTAAAAGATGTCATGCGGCTCCCAATATACATGAAAGTCATATCAAATCACATATGAAGCGAACTATAGCAATATAATCATGGCAGCTCTACAGTGAGTGTGGCATGGCAATTACTAACGGTGTGTGTGTAGCATGCAAATAGTGCCCGTGCAACATAAACCGTTAGTAATTGTGCGGTGTTCTATCAGTTCTAAGCAATATATGTACAAACACAGCAGGGAATGCAATATGCGATGACAGTCTATGGGGTGCATGCAACATATAATAATAAAGTCCTATCAGCCCTGACGCATAACGCCATGCGGGCGATATCCCCGTAGATGTGAAATCTACTTACAGTGTCTCGCGCTAGGTGTATCCAACCACTTGCTTGCCCTTCTTCGCAGCGTCCGTCTCACTGGCCTGCGAACCTAGAATTACAAACACATATCACACATATAAGCTCAATTTCGCCAAAAACGCGATATCACGGTCAAACTAGAAACTCGTGTCGCAAACCAATCGCGCGTGTGCGCGATACGCTAAAACATGTGTGTGTGCTGAACCAAGAACCACCCCGACGCGCTACGATGCGTAGCACGCACCAGACTTACAGAAACGTGCATGTCGCACTAAACATCCACCCCAAACTAAAGGAAAAAGCTCCCAGATTTTTACCTGGAAGACAACTCAAGATTTAAGCAAGACCAAACACTGCAAAATACCCACAGAAACTAAACTGCACAACACCCAACACAAAATGGGGAGGGGAGGCCGGCGTCGCCGGCCAAACGGTGCCTGTCGCCAGCCCAGCCCCGGTGGAATGGGCTCGAACTCCACTCAACTTCCTGAAAAAGCCTGCCTAGAATTCTGCAGTTGTTTAAAACTCTCTAAAACTCAAGCAGTAAAAGCAGATCACTGAATCCTAAAAATCTGCACAAATACGACATTTTGTATCGAATCGTGAAATTGGTGGTATTTTAGCGTAATAGGGGTTGGACTAGGTTGCTGTGGCCTCAACAACTCACTAATGACCTACTGAAACCACAACTCACTTCGTTTGCACAAGATTCTCACAATTTACCCCATATCACACTAAAACGCACTAAAATCCGATAACCGAAGCAAATCTACACTAACTAAGCTAACTAGGGATCAAGTTAGGAAGTATACCTCACTCTCGACCCTAGGGAGCTGCAGGAAGGTGGAGAAGTGAAGTAAAGGGGCCGCACTGGGTGCTGGAGCTGCTGCTGCCCACTGCTGCTACTGCTGAATTTTGCTGCTGCTGCTATTGCTTCATGTTGCTGCTGCTGTTGGTTCTGGCTCAGTTGTTGCTGTTGCTTTGCTTGCTGCTGCTGCTGGGGTATTGCAAGGTAAGTGTGTGTGTTGTGTGAGAGTGTGAGTGCTTGAGAGAAAACCAAAAAGAGTTGAGAGCCACCACAATCATCACACAAAAGTCACCCCTCTCTCTCTCTCACCTCATTTAATGCAAGCATGGCCTAAAGCCATGATGCACTCTCTCTCTCTCACACAAGTCAACACTAACTAAAAATTCAAACTAAAGTGACTTCTATTTAACTAACTAATTAAACCCACTTAAGAATCCAAAAGACTTAATCCTAGAATTAACCCACCATGGTTAATAATTATGGTATTTACTTCATTTAAAAACCCTAGTTTACATGCACATGTGTGTGCAAGCCTAGGAAAATTTTGGAAAAATATTTATTAAGCTAGGAAAAATATTTAAAACACAATTTGGTAAACTTTTTATTAAAAACCATTATTTAATTATAATTATTCACTAACCCTTATCCTAAGATGTTACAATCTCTCCCCCTTAAAGAAATTCGTCCCCGAATTTCAAAAATCTAACTACACATACCTTCAAAAAGATGGGGATACGTCTTCATCATCTCGCTTTCGGTCTCCCAAGTGACCTCCTCACGGTTCTGACCAAGCCAAAGTACCCTAACTGATGGAATGTCCTTCGATCTCAATTTCTTCACTCGTCGATCCAAGATCATCACCGGCTGCTCTGCATAGGAAAGGTCACGCTCAAGCTGGATCGTCGGATGTTGGATCGCATGCGAAGGATCATGAAGATATCTGCGGAGCATCGAGACATGGAATACGGGGTGCACATCTGGAAAGCTGGGCGGAAGGGCTAACCGGTAAGCCACTGCACCGACACGCTCGAGGATCTCGAAGGGGCCCACATACCTGGGGCTAAGCTTCCCTTTCTTCCTAAACCTCATCACACCTTTCATTGGGGAGACCCTCAAGAAAACATGATCACCAACAGAAAACTCAAGTCTGCGTCGTCGACGGTCTGCATAAGCTCTCTGCCTACTCTGCGCTGCTCTCATCCTATCGCGAATCAACTGGATCTTCGCTGTCGTCTCCTCAACGATCTGTGGCCCTAAGATACTGCTCTCACTGAGCTCTGTCCAACAAGTAGGCGACCTGCATCTCCTCCCATAAAGAGCCTCAAATGGTGCCATCTGAGTAGTCTCTTGGTAGCTGTTATTGTAGGAGAACTCTACTAAGGGCAAATGATGATCCCAGCTACCTCCGAAATCTAGTACACAAGCTCTGAGCATGTCCTCGAGAGTCTGAATGGTCCGCTCTGACTGTCCGTCGGTCTGCGGATGAAAAGCCGTGCTGAAACTCAAGCGAGTGCCCAAAGCCTCCTGAAGCCTCTGCCATAGTCTACTGGTAAACTGGGTGCCTCTGTCGGACACAATGCACGTCGGGACTCCGTGTAGTCGCGCTATCTCGTCAATGTAGATCTGGGCATACTGAGTAAATCCGAAAGTCGTCTTCACCGGTAGGAAGTGAGCCGCTTTTGTCAAACGATCCACGATCACCCAGATGGAGTCATACCCCCGACTAGTCCTGGGTAGACCTACCACGAAATCCATCGAAATCTGTTCCCATTTCCACTCCGGAATGGGTAACGGCTGTAGCTCTCCTGCGGGCCTCTGGTGCTCAGCCTTGACTTGCTGACAAGTCAGGCATCTCGACACAAAATCTGCGATGTCCCTCTTCATTCCGTCCCACCAATAAACATCTCTCATATCATGATACATCTTGGTGGAACCGGGATGGACGCTATACACCGATCGATGTGCCTCCTCAAGAACCTCGCGCCTCAGTCCCTCAGCATCTGGCACACACAGTCTAACTCCAAAACGTAGTACCCCCTGATCATCGATCACGAACTCGGAAAATCTGCCCTGTCCAATCTGTGCCATGATTTCTGAACATCGGTCATCACTGAGCTGTGCCTCACGTATACGATCGATCAACTGTGGGCGTGCACGGACATGCGCTATCTGTCCTCCAATTGGCGTGAACTCGAACTGTACTCGACTGTCGCATAATATCTGCCAATCTGCGGATGACTGCTCCTGTGCTGCGCTCAAACAAGCTAGACTACCCCCGGGCCTCCTGCTCAAAGCATCCGCCACCACATTTGCCTTGCCCGGGTGATATAAGATCTCGCAGTCGTAATCCTTCACTAACTCCATCCATCGACGCTGTCGAAGGTTCAGGTCCCGCTGCTGAAATATGTATTTCAGACTCTTGTGATCCATGAATATCTGGCACGACTCTCCGTATAGGTAGTGTCGCCAGATCTTAAGTGCGAAGACCACTGCTGCCATCTCCAAATCATGAGTGGGGTAGTTTTGTTCATGTCTCTTCAATTGTCGCGAAGCATACGCGATCACCCTGTCGTGCTGCATCAAAACGCATCCCAACCCCACTCGAGAAGCATCACAGAAGACCACAAATCCGCCCGGTCCGGAAGGTAAAGATAACACTGGTGCCGTCGTCAGCCGAGTCCGTAACTGCTGGAAACTGTGCTCGCACTCCTCCGTCCAAACGAAAGGAACTCCCTTCCGGGTCAACCCGGTCAACGGTGTAGCAATACGGGAGAAGTCCTGCACAAAACGCCTGTAGTAACCGGCCAATCCCAAAAAGCTGCGAATCTCCGTCACCGATGTGGGTCTGGACCAACGCTGAACGGCCTCGATCTTCCTCGGGTCAACACATATACCGTCTCGTGAAATCACGTGACCCAAGAAATCTACGCTGTCCAGCCAAAAAGCACACTTGGAGAATTTCGCATAAAGCTGGTGCTCCCTCAAGGTCTGCAATGTAATCCGCAAGTGCTGCTCGTGCTCCTCACTACTCCGGGAATACACCAAGATATCGTCAATGAAGACTATGATGAACAGATCCAAGTAAGGTCGGAAAATACGGTTCATCAAGTCCATGAAGGCTGCTGGCGCATTGGTGAGTCCGAACGACATCACCAAAAACTCGTAATGGCCGTAGCGCGTACGGAAGGCTGTCCGGGGAATGTCCTCCTGTCGAACCCGCAGCTAATGATAACCCGATCGTAAATCGATCCTCGAAAAGTACCCTGCCCCCTGAAGCTGGTCGAACAAATCGTCGATACGCGGCAAAGGATACCTGTTCCGCACTGTCACCCTGTTCAGCTGGCGGTAGTCGATACAAAGACGCAAACTGCCATCCTTCTTCTTGACGAACAGGACTGGAGCACCCCAAGGAGAAACACTGGGTCGAATAAGTCCCTTGTCCAGCAAATCTTGCAACTGCTCCTTCAACTCACGAAGTTCCGCCGGGGCCATCCGATAAAGCGGTATAGAAATAGGCCCCGAACCAGGAACCAAATCAATACAAAAAGAAATGTCGCGCTCGGGCGGCAACCCAGGAAGCTCGTCATGGAACACATCAGGAAACTCGCTAACAACCGGAACCTGATCCAATGGAACCTCTGTAGCGCGAGCATCGCAAACATAGGCGAGAAATCCCTGACATCCCTTCCTCAAAAGCTGTCCAGCGCGAAAAGAAGAAATCACACTGTGAGGGGCGGCACCACGGTCCCCCAACACAACAAAAACCGACTCACCGGGGAAACAGAATCTAACTGTCTTCTTGCGGCAGTCCACAAAAGCATAGCACGTGGCTAACCAATCCATGCCCAAAAGAACGTCGAAGTCCAACATCTCCAGAAGGATCAAGTCGACAGGCAACTCTCTCTCGCCAATACAGACGATACAGGATCGGAACACGTGCCTAGCAACAAACGACTCTCCCACAGGAGTAGTCACCACAAGCGGCTGATCAAGCAAGCCGGACTCTCTACCCAGACTCGGCACAAAGTGTGTGGATACGTACGAGTGTGTGGATCCGGGATCGAACAATACATGAGCATCAACTGAACATACAGGAAGGATACCTGAAACCACTGCATTGGACGCCTGCGCGTCCTGATGTGTCAAAGCAAAGACCCTCGCCTGTCCACCACCTGTAACTGACTGACCTCTGCCTCGGTCATCTCGTCCCCTCTGAGTAACTCCTCCACGCCCACGACCTCTCTGTGCATAAGTCTGACGCGGAGCAACGGTAGGCACAACGGGCAACGCCCTCTGGGGTGGTGAAGGTGGTAAGGTAACCTGCGGTGCTGCCGCCTCCCTCCGGTGTGTCTCTAGACAATCTCGAATGAGGTGAAGTAGGCTGCCACATCTGAAGCAACCCCGCGGCGACTGCTGACTCTCTCGTGGATATGAACTAAACATCTGGCTCCGTCCCGAATCTCTGCCACCCCCCGTACCAGAACGATACCTGTCGCGGCGTCTGAATGTCTGTCTCCGTGCGGAAATACCAGTACGAACTCTCTTCGGCTCTGGAACTGCCGAAGTCTCAGCAAGGTGCTCCTCGACCACTAGGGCTGCGTCTACAGCTGCTGCATAGGTCTCGTAGTGCTGCGCGCTGATCGCGAGGAACACTAGTGTAAGCAGGCCTCGAACAAATCTCCGGACTCGCAACTCCTCGGTAGCCACTAAATATGGGGCGTAGACTGCTAGCTCTGTAAACAGTACGTCATACTCTGCCACTGTCATCCCTGGCGTTTGGCGCAAGGACTCAAACCTGCGTGCTCGGGCATCTCTAACACTCCGGGGAAGGAAACGGGTAAGAAATATGGTCACGAACTCCGTACAGGTCATAGGAGGAAGACCTGTTGCTCTGCCCTTCTCAACTGAGTCACACCACTTCTGCGCAAGACCTTCCAGGCGAAAGCTCGCGAACTCGACCCATCTCGCATCTGCGCATCTGAGGGAACGACATATCCTGGCCATCCTGTCGATGAAAGACTGTGGGTCCTCGGCTGTATCGGTGCCTGTGAAAACCGGAGGCTTCAGCCTCATGAACTCTGATAGCGATACTGTGATCACCTCCGTAACCGCAGGGGCAACTGGCTGTGCGGTAGGTACCATGGCGGTCTCTGGAACGGGTGGAGCTACCTCTGTTCGCTGGGCTCGAAGCGTCTCAACTAGCGATCCTATCATCTGGCGCATCTCCTGCATGCTAGATCCCACCGTCTGACGCATCTCCTGCATACCAGCCCCTAGCGTGGCGATCTGATCTGTCACGGCAGGAACAGCCTGCTCAGGTACAACGGGTGCACTGCCCGGATCAGTCCTCGTCTCGGACGAGTCAACACGAATCTCGGCCCTCGCGGCCGCTCTCTGTGCCCTCGTAGTCTTAGGCGGCATAATGGCTGAAAGAAAATTTGGATTCGATAAGAACACGGAAATCAAATCGCAAGAATATAAGGAGGGATCAAATCAATAAGTCCTAAGGTCGCGTAGGCGGAGTACCGTGTCGTGAGTATGCCGCGGAACATACGCACGCTATGCTACCCTGCTGCAGCTACCTACTCCATCATACCAGGGTCATCCTACACTCCGAAGGTAAAACCTACGCTTTGATACCAACTTTGTCACGACCCGAGAATTCGACTCGTGACCGGCACTTAACCACGCAACGTCTACAGACGTAACGCGGCTAAGTAAGCCGAACCCAGAAATCAAAACCAATAAATATAGGGTGATTTAAAACATTGTAAAAACAATCGTACATGTCTGAAAAACTTCCATTTATTTAGTAGAAATCCTTTTTAAGTTCAAAAGTTATAAGTTTATAATTTTGGTAACATTTCCTTTTTAAAACATTTGCCCCGCCAGTCGGATAGAAACAAGGTGTAACAGAAATGACGAGTAAATGGAATGAAGCATCAAAATAAGATATACGACGCCGTAGCGAAGAATACACAGTAAAGCAAGGACAATATCAAAAAAGATGAGACTGCAAAAGTAAAAGTCGGCTCACATGCGAGCTCGACACCAGAATATAAAATCATACATATCGTCCTCACAACTGTCTCTAAGTCAATACAGAAAGATAGATGGAGAGTACTAGATACATCAATATACAACTGAAAGATAACAGATACCGTACAAAACCCACCTATCAGCAAAGACTATCTCTGCTCAAAAGGGTATCTGTGCCAAAAGATGCGGTAACAGCCAGCCGTGACTACTCCCCAGGGCAACCTGCAAACACTGTGGCACAACGGGGGTGAGTTGCCAACTCGTGAATACAGATAACATATAAAGGTGATCGCAAGCATGCACATATAGCGTGGCTCTACTAATGCCAGCAGATGATATCAATGCATGTCAGATAGAGGATGCAATAGTAATGCAAATACTCTAACAGGTAAATGCTACAGGATGAGATATATAGTAGTCAATGCTGAGTATGGGATAATAACATCTACATGGACTATGTCAACATGGAAAACCATAATCGGTGCCTCAGGCTGCACTCAAATCCCAAATACACTCAGGCGCCGGCACACCCATCGGCCCTCAAATCCTGTACATCTCTGAGAAATCACGAGTGCCCAACATCGGCACCCAAAACATCATAAAATACTCGTGTCCAGCATCGACACGCAAATCCTCGTATATCGGGCTCCGTCAATCCGGATCAGCCCACGGGGTCCGTCTGCGGTGTCGGCCCTCGGCCCCGGCAGCACGGTCATCCCGCATCCATCACTCGACTCTGGTCAGTATCCTCCGGACAACTGCCAGGTCCAACCAATCACCGGTAGGTACTCGCCCGCCTCCAGGCTCAATCGGCAAACCCATCGATCATCTCGCCGAGGGGAACCATACCGGGCCCACCACGAACCCGCAAACGGAACATCCACTCCTCGAATCGGGTTTCAAGCACACGTCTCAGCACCGAGAAAACGCGTGGTGGACACACCAAAATATCATATCACGAGGTACCGGGTTTTGCAAAATAGTGCTTTTTGTCTTAAATACTTCCACGGTCCTCAAAACAGAAATCACATGAAAATCCAACACCAATAGTAAATCCAAAGCGAGGTACAATGTAAATCAATCCATGGTATGAGCATAAGGGAAAAACCGCTTTTAAAAGTAGTTTCGTTTCCGGTTTTAAAAGATGTCATGCGGCTCCCAATATACATGAAAGTCATATCAAATCACATATGAAGCGAACTATAGCAATATAATCATGGCAGCTCTACAGTGAGTGTGGCATGGCAATTACTAACGGTGTGTGTGTAGCATGCAAATAGTGCCCGTGCAACATAAACCGTTAGTAATAGTGCGGTGTTCTATCAGTTCTAAGCAATATATGTACAAACACAGCAGGGAATGCAATATGCGATGACAGTCTATGGGGTGCATGCAACATATAATAATAAAGTCCTATCAGCCCTGACGCATAACGCCATGCGGGCGATATCCCCGTAGATGTGAAATCTACTTACAGTGTCTCGCGCTAGGTGTATCCAACCACTTGCTTGCCCTTCTTCGCAGCGTCCGTCTCACTGGCCTGCGAACCTAGAATTACAAACACATATCACACATATAAGCTCAATTTCGCCAAAAACGCGATATCACGGTCAAACTAGAAACTCGTGTCGCAAACCAATCGCGCGTGTGCGCGATACGCTAAAACATGTGTGTGCGCTGAACCAAGAACCACCCCGACGCGCTACGATGCGTAGCACGCACCAGACTTACAGAAACGTGCATGTCGCACTAAACATCCACCCCAAACTAAAGGAAAAAGCTCCCAGATTTTTACCTGGAAGACAACTCAAGATTTAAGCAAGACCAAACACTGCAAAATACCCACAGAAACTAAACTGCACAACACCCAACACAAAATGGGGAGGGGAGGCCGGGGTCGCCGGCCAAACGGTGCCTGTCGCCGGCCCAGCCCCGGTGGAATGGGCTCGAACTCCACTCAACTTCCTGAAAAAGCCTGCCTAGAATTCTGCAGTTGTTTAAAACTCTCTAAAACTCAAGCAGTAAAAGCAGATCACTGAATCCTAAAAATCTGCACAAATACGACATTTTGCATCGAATCGTGAAATTGGTGGTATTTTAGCGTAATAGGGGTTGGACTAGGTTGCTGTGGCCTCAACAACTCACTAATGACCTACTGAAACCACAACTCACTTCGTTTGCACAAGATTCTCACAATTTACCCCATATCACACTAAAACGCACTAAAATCCGATAACCGAAGCAAATCTACACTAACTAAGCTAACTAGGGATCAAGTTAGGAAGTATACCTCACTCTCGACCCTAGGGAGCTGCAGGAAGGTGGAGAAGTGAAGTAAAGGGGCTGCACTGGGTGCTGGAGCTGCTGCTGCCCACTGCTGCTACTGCTGAATTTTGCTGCTGCTGCTATTGCTTCATGTTGCTGCTGCTGTTGGTTCTGGCTCAGTTGTTGCTGTTGCTTTGCTTGCTGCTGCTGCTGGGGTATTGCAAGGTAAGTGTGTGTGTTGTGTGAGAGTGTGAGTGCTTGAGAGAAAACCAAAAAGAGTTGAGAGCCACCACAATCATCACACAAAAGTCACCCCTCTCTCTCTCTCACCTCATTTAATGCAAGCATGGCCTAAAGCCATGATGCACTCTCTCTCTCTCACACAAGTCAACACTAACTAAAAATTCAAACTAAAGTGACTTCTATTTAACTAACTAATTAAACCCACTTAAGAATCCAAAAGACTTAATCCTAGAATTAACCCACCATGGTTAATAATTATGGTATTTACTTCATTTAAAAACCCTAGTTTACATGCACATGTGTGTGCAAGTCTAGGAAAATTTTGGAAAAATATTTATTAAGCTCGGAAAAATATTTAAAACACAATTTGATAAACTTTTTATTAAAAACCATTATTTAATTATAATTATTCACTAACCCTTATCCTAAGATGTTACAGATAGTTTTATTTATATTTTTGAGAATGAATGTTCTTATTTGATACATACTGTATATTTTGGACGATATCAGTGGTTGTTTGGATGCTTACAATGGTTTTAGATTGATTTCGTAACCTGTTTGTTTATTTCTTTATATATTATGCGTGCGATGTTGTTTATGATTGTTTCTTTATTTGGCTATATATATATATATTGTGCACAGGACGGGGAAAAAACAGGAAGCTCCATTTAAAAAAAAAATCCTGATATATTGTCCCTATGGATTAAACCGTAGAGGCAATTGTTACACCTAGGGATTAATCCATAAGGACGATTATTGCCCCTACGAATTAATCCGTAAGGAAAAATTAAATATCAGAATATCTGATATTTTGTCCATATAGATTCAGCAATAGGGGAAAAATTTGCCCTTACGGATTAATCTGTAGGGACATTAGTAACCCTCTACGTATAACTCCGTAGGTACACTTATTTTATTTTTTAACAAAAAAATTTAAAATAGATTTTGTTTCTACAGATTCATCTGTAAGGATAAATGCCTCTACCATTTAAGCTGTAGGGGCAATATTTACTCCGTAGGGATATATTCAGGGCAACGACTTGTATCTGCGGTTTTTGGACCTACGGAGGTATTTTAGGTCCCTACGGATTAATCCGATGAGGCTGCTGGTTGCTCTTACGGCTAAATCCGTAGGGGCATGTGGATATTGTAGTGGTGAATATATATTGTTATATTAGTTTATATTATAGGTATTAGAATATACAAATTAAAAAAATGTAACCAACTAAAATTCTTAATTAATGTAACCAAGTGCCTCAACGCATCTCGGGCTAAAATTAAACCGAAATAGGATTATATAAAATCATAAAGTAACATATCGGAACATCCAACATAATTGATTGATATATCAGTAGAATAGGAGTAATTATTAGTTTGATTGATACTTCATCAGTGATGATTAACCAAGTTAAATATTTTTTAATCTTGAAAACTATTTGCAATGAATTAAAAAAATCGTTTAATTGGGATAGGTCTTTATTCATATTTTTTACTTTATTTTATCAATATAAATATTTTTGTTTAACACAATTTTTATTTTATTTTATGTATTATCATTATTAGCGATTATTTATAAATAGCATGATCAGATGTCGCTTTGCTGACTAAAAGTAAATGTTTAATTTAGAGTACAAGATTTATAAATAAAATAGAATATGAAGTTATATAACTAAATGTTCTAGTATAGTTTCAGTTCTTAGTTCCAATTTAGTTTTAGTAGCTGCTGAATCTTCTAAAAAAGCTCCAGTTCTATAAAAGTTTTACAAAAACGTTTTACGTTTAAAAGTTTTAATTTTATCTAAAAGTTGTAATTGACTAACATGGTTCTAATTTTATGTTTATTATCGAAAGACCTTCATTTTCTCATCTAATCGATATATAGGATAAAGTGCTTCAAAATTTTAATTTTTCATACACATGGATTTGAAGGTAGGGTGATCGACTTGAACGGATCGGATCATTCAAATATGGGAAGATTGAGAGTTCCTGTTTATAAAAAACATGAACTGGGTTGTAATAGATCACTCCTTATATATAGATTATTTGGGTTTTTCTTTTATTGGGGTTTACGTGTATTATACGTATTAGGGTTTCATTTTGTGGGCTATATATAGAGAGACATATCGTATATTGTATTTTGATCAATTATCAATAATATTTTTCCTTTTCTCAATCTACAATTTTCTAATATGGTATCAGAGCGATTCTTCGCCGTTGATTGATCCTTGTCGATTTCCTTTTCTTTTCTCCGTTGATAGTGCTCGATATTGGCGATCCCCAAGATCATGACACGTGGACGGTGACGTACCCTAGAACTCAGAAGAAGGGGCCCTCGGGGGCCAACCAAGCCACTCTGTACCCGACCTGCAAGCACAAGCTAGCCCTCCTCAGGGCTCCCTGCAAATTAGCCTCCTCGGCCCCTCAGCTCGCCTCGAGCTGCCGCAGGACCAGGACTCCTCGGCCTCCTCGCTCTTCCCCGAGCTCCCGCCGAGGCCGTCTTCCTCGGCCCTCCGACCAACTCCCAGGCGTAACCGCCGCTCCGCAAATCTCGCCATGCGCGGATTTTACGCCAGCAACGTCCCACGTTCCACGCCATCACGATCCCCATTAATGGGCGATCCGCTCTCTACGCGGACATGACGTCGGGAGCGTAACTGCCGGCGAGATTCTCGCGCCCGCTGCTGCGTGCTCCACCGCTATATAAACCCCCATCACAGAGGGGTCAGGGAAGCCATTTTTTACTCTTTTAAGCCGTTACTCTGCTCGGATCTCATCACTAACTTGAGCGTCGGAGGGTCCTTGGTGGTACCAAATCACCCCGGGACTTCTTTGCAGGTACTCGGCACCAACTCCCTCACTTCACCTCTTCCTTCAAAAACCCATTGAGATCCGCACGCAACGGAGGATAATCAACCAAGTCCACCGCGAGATCAACGGAAGACAACATCTGATGGAGGCCTGAAAAGGAGCTCCATCAGTTGGCGCCGTCTGTGGGACCAACAACTCCACAAAAAAAAAGTTGGCCTTCCGATCTCCGCCCACATGACAATCGATTCCTCTAAAGATCCAAACGCCCGCTGTCACCTCCCTCGCAACGGAGACACGGGCGAACCCTCGCCTAAGGTCGTCGGTCTCCCCGCTGGCTGCCGTCTCACAGGCTCCGGCGACCGCCCGAGCAAAAGGGCCAGGGGCCGAGAGCCTATCACCTTTGGCGACGAGGATCTCCACGGCATATCTGTGCCCATTAGCGACCCGCTGGTGATCGTAGCACAAATTCACCGATACGAGGTCCACCAAATACTCGTCGATTCGGGCAGCTCGGCGGACATCCTCTTCCACGACTGCTTTTTGCGTATGGGGCTTGCCCCAGCAGACTTGAGACCGACCTCCCACGTCCTCTCGGGGTTCACCAACCACTCCATCCCGGCACAAGGGGTGGTCACCCTGCAGTTCACGATCGGGGAGCCCGGTCGCACGTGCACACTGCCTATGGACTTCATCGTGGCGAGGGTCCCATCGGCCTACAACGTCCTCCTCGGTCGGCCGACGCTGAACTCCCTCCAGGCCCAGATCTCGACATACCACCTGGTGATAAAGTTCCCCCTCGATCAGGGTGGGGTAGGTCGGGTATACGGGAGCCAGCGGGTCGCGGAGATAGGCCTGACAGAGGCATCTTCCCCCGAGCAGCACGCTGATAACGCCGATGTATGCGGCGACATTAAAGGGTCCCTGGACACCCGGGACGAGCGGAAGGAGGTCCGGGGAGCACCGGTCGAACCTTTGACCGAGGTGCCTTTAGCGGAAGGAGACCAAGGAAAGACCGTCCAGGTCGGGTCACTCCTGACGAGAGATCAGCGGGATGACCTGATCGAGTTCCTCAGAAGAAACTCCGACGTCTTCGCCTGGGCGCCGACTGATATGCCTGGGATCGACCCCAAAATCATCTCCCACAAGCTCGGAGTTGATCCTACGGCCTGACCCGTCAGGCAGAAGAAAAGAAGCTTTGCCCCGGTCAAACAGAAGGCTATCGGCTCCTCGCCGCCAACTTCATCAGGAATGTACCCTACTCGGAGTGGCTAGCAAACGTGGTTTTGGTCAAGAAGTCGAGTGGGAAGTGGCGTATGTGCGTCGACTTCACCGACCTCAACAAGGCCTGCCCCAAGGACAACTTCCCGCTCCCCCGCATAGACCAGCTCGTCGACAGCTCGGCCGGGCACGAGCTTCTGAGCTTCATGGACGCTTTCTCCGGCTACAACCAAATCCGCATGAATCCTGACGACGAAGATATGACCGCATTCATAATGGACCGGGGAGTGTACTGCTACAGGGTGATGCCCTTCGGCCTCAAGAATGCCGGGGCCACATACCAGAGGCTGGTCAATCGCATGTTCAAGCCACAAATCGGCAGGAACATGGAAGTCTACGTTGACGACATGCTCGTTAAGTCCGTCTCGTCGGCCGACCATGCCAAGGACCTGGGCGAGGCATTTGGAGTGCTCCGCAAATTCAACATGAAGCTGAACCCCGCCAAGTGCGCATTCGGAGTCACCGGGGAGAAATTCCTCGGGTTCATGGTCACTCACCGCGGAATCGAAGCTAATCCAGAGAAGATCGACGCCATCCTGAGCATGGCCGCACCCAAGACCAACATCGAGATCATGCGGCTCACAGGGCGGGTCGCCGCTCTGAGCCGTTTCATGTACAGGTCGGGGAAGAAGTGCCTCCAGTTCTTTAAAGCGCTGAGGAAAATTCCGAGGTTTGAGTGGTCGGAGGATTGCCAAGCCGCCTTCGATCAATTGAAGAAGCACCTCGCAACACCGCCCCTGCTCACCCGGCCAGTGGAAGGGGACGAGATGTCGCTGTACCTGGCAGTGTCCGACCAAGCAACAGGTTCAGTGCTCGTCCGAGAGGCCGAGCGAGCACAGAAGCCGGTGTACTATATGAGACATGTGTTCAAGGACGCGGAGATGAGGTACCCCGCCATAGAGAAGATTGTCCTGGCCCTCGTGTTAACCTCACGGAAACTGCGGCACTACTTCCAAGCACACACCATCATCGTCCTCACTGAGCGCCCATCGGGAGCTATCCTGGCATCGCCGGAATCCTCAGGCCGTCTAGAGAAATGGAGTTGGGAGCTATCTCAATTCGACATAAGGTACCGCCCGAGGCAAGCCATCAAGGCACAGGCCCTGACCTATTTCATCGTTGAATGCACCATCCCTAGCAGGAAGCTGGATTCCATGCCACCCCTCACAGCCCAGCATCCCGTCAAGGAAGGCCCTAGCTCAGTTCCGGAGTGGATCATCTACGTCGACGGGTCTTCTACCGAGGAAGGCTGCGGTGCCGTCCTCATCATCCGGGGCCCAAACGAAGCTGAGATGGAGTATTCCTTGAGGCTCAGTTTCAAAGTGTCGAAAAACGCGGCAGAATACGAGGCCCTCTTGGCCGGACTGCGTATGGCCGTTGGGATGGGGCTGAAGATTATTTGAATCCGCAGCGACTCGGCCCTAGTTGTCGGCCAAGTGACTGGCCGCTTCGAGGCTCGAGAACCTCTAATGATGAAGTACCTGGACGAAGTGAGGAAGCTCCGGAAAAACTTCGACGAAGTCCAGGTAGAACAAATACCCAGGCAACAGAATGCTCAAGCAGACGCCCTGAGCAAGCTGGCTTCGTCGTACTCGGCCAACAATAGGCGGCGGTCAATACTCTTCAAAACCTTGACCCGACCCAGCGTGGGAGACGAGGCGGCGACACTCCACGTGTACACGGCGTAGGAGAGCGACCAGGATTGGAGGAAGCCCCTCGTGGAATTCCTGAATGACGGCGTGCTCCCGGAGGACAGGGCGGCCGCCCGCCGCTTCCGGGCCAAAGCCACCCACTTCGTCTGGAGCAACGGGAACCTCTACAAGAAGGCCTTCACCCAGCCCCTGCTCCGGTGCGTTGACTCCCACGAAGCCGACTACGACCTGCGGGAAATCCATGAAGGGGTGGGCGGCGCACACCAGGGGGCTCGAACCTTGATCCAAAAGGCACTACTCTAAGGATACTACTGGCCCACCATGCACGAGGACGCCCTGAAGCTGGTCAGGAGGTACAAGAGCTGCCAACTCCACGGCAGTATTCCCCGCCTCCCGGCTACCGAGCTAACTGCCCTGACGTCCCCATGGCCATTCGCCCAGTGGGGGTTGGATATGATCGGCCAGTTCCCTACTGGAACTGGCGGACATAAATACGTCCTCGTCGTGGTGGACTACTTCACCAAGTGGATCGAGGCCGTCCCCATCAGGAAACCGGACGCCGCCACAACCATCAAGTTCCTGCAAAACAACCTGATACTCCGGTTCGGAATCCCGAGGTGCATCATCACCGACCACGGGACGAACTTCGAGAACGAGAAAGTAAGGGACTTCTGCAAAGAAAACCATATCCTCATGAAGTTTGCCGCGATCGTGCATCCCCAGTGTAACGGGCAGGCCGAGGTCGCTAACCAAGACGTCCTCCGGGGTCTTCGAACCCGACTGGAAGGAAGACAAGGCAGTTGGGTCGAAGAGTTACCCCGGGTCTTATGGGCCCTGCGCACGTCAAAAAAGACTCCCACCGGGGAGACCCCTTTCAGCCTTTGCTACGGGACCGAAGCGATGGTCCCAGCGGAGATCGGGCTACCCAGTCACCGGGTTGAGCATTTCGACGATGATGCAAACACCATGGCACTACGAACCAACCTCGACATACTGTTGGAGAAAAGGGATCGGGCCCAGATCAGAGCCGCCGCCTATCAACAGCAGACGGCCCGATACTACAACGCTCGGGTGAAACACCGCTCCTTCAAGACCGGGGACCTAGTCCTACGGCGGAACGAATTCATCGACCAAGGCAGCTTCACAAGTTCTCCCCAAAGTGAGAAGGTCCTTTCCTCATCTCTGAAGTGCTCCCCGACAGAGCCTACCGCCTACAGGACGCGGACGGACAGAAGCTCCCGCGGCCTTACAACGCCGAAAAGCTCAAGCTATACCAATGAGGTCAAAACTAGCAAAGTGTCGCACCTCGGCCACCTCTCGAGATTAACCTTTAACAAAATGGTGTCAAGCGTTGTCTAAAATTCCTACCCGTACGAATAAAGAAACGTCGAATCTTTTTCCCCCGGTAGAGTTCCCCCTTTACAACGAAAAAGCCCTCCCAGAGGCGGTCGAGCCCGAGGTTCCCTCGCTCGGCTATCCCCTGCGGGCAGCTTCCCTACCGCAACGCCGGGGATCAAGAAGCCCTCCTAGAGGCAGTCGAGCCCGAGGTTCCGTCGCTCGGCTATCTTTCAGGACAAAAGCCCTCGCTAAGAGGCACCAGACAGTAACCCTACCCGGCAAAGGGTCCTTGGTAGGCTTTTTACAGCCTTATAGCTCTTCCCGCACTAAGTACCAAAGTCCTCCCAGAGGCAGCCGGGTCCTTGCTCGGCTATCCCCGGCTGGTAGCTTCCTACCACAACCAACAGGGATCAAAGTCCTCGCCAAGAGGCACTTGGCAGTAACCCTGCTCGGTCCCCGTTCTGAAGGATCAAAGCCCTCGCAAGAGGAAACTGAGCAGCTATCCTGCTCGGTCTACTCCGGCAGGTAGCTTGTAACGTTTTGAAAATCGTTTCGGTGAAATTTCGAAAAATCGGTAAAATAAGAGGGTTTTTTGTAAAAAGTCAAAATATAAATATCTTTATTATAAAATTAAAAATACATATTCTAGCTATGAAATTGCTAGTGTTTAGTGTTTATTGAGCTACTGGTAAAATTTCTGGTTTTCTGAAATTTTTTCCGAATTTAATTATTTTTAATATTATTTTAAGCCGGTAAGAAAATACATTAAATTAGCGGTAAATACAAATTTAAATGGGCTAATTTTAATCTTTAAAATCATGTTAATTAAAATCTAGTTGTAATATAATTTTTTAGTATTTTATTTCAAGTTTTAATTGGTTTTTATTATGGAAAACAAAAATATAATTATTTTGAACAAAAATTGCAAATATGGTATTGTGGGGGTCTTTTTGCATAGATTTTTTTTGTAAAGTCTCTCACACTCACCCTCACTCCCCTTGGCCGGCCCCACACTGTTGTAGCAGCCCAAGAATTTTCTTTCTCTCTTTTTGACCTTAAATCATGTGAAGAAATGGGTTAAAATAAGGGTTTTTATATATATTAAGTAGGTGGGGGTATTATGGTAATTTGGGAGGGCTTTGACTTGGAAATTTTTCACCAATTCCCTCACCCTTTCCCCATTCCTCCCTTGGCCGAAATCTGAGCTCCAGCAGCCCCATTTTCCCCCATGTTCCCATCTCTTTTGGCCTCAAATTTCATCTCAAAACACATAAAAAAAAATCCACAATTTCTTCAAAAATTCAAAGCAAATCCTAATTCTATCCCTCCTCACACCCAAATTGGTTTAAAGCATGGAGAAAGGAGGTGTCTTTGGTGGCTAGAGCTACCTAGGGTTTCAAACTTGGAGGTATAATTTCTATCTAATGGTTAAATTGTAGCTTGTATATGCAAAATTAGTTATTTAAAGTGTGAAATTGTTGTTGTTGCTAGTTTATAAAAAAATCAAGAGAAGGGGTTGATTTTGGAAATGGGAATTGAAGCATTGCTTGTGGATTATTTGAGTGTGTTAGATTTCTTGTAGTGTGGATTGGTTGTTCATGCTAGATGGTAGTCTTTTTGTCGCAAATCCGCGATGGTTGCGTCAATTTTCTAGTATTCATGCTTACTAGTTTTTTTCAAAATTGAATTAGAATGTGAGATTAAAAATACGGTTACGGTTTTTATCACATTATTAACATTATAAATTGTATTTTGATATTTTAGATCATGCAAATCCAAGCTAAATTGTTGTTTATGCATTTTTGCTAAAATGGTTGAAATTTGGGTATAATTGCAAACTAGAATTTTTGAATTTTTACAAATTAGTGTCATAAAAATATAGAAGTGGTTTATATGACCTAATTAAGATATTTAGTGAATATATTGGGCATTAGTTTTGTTAAAACATCAAGTTTCGAATTAAAATGAAAACTTTTGCTAACTAGGTTTTTGAGAAATAAAACGAATTGATTAATTTTAATGTTTTGATGATTTAAATCCTATTTCATATATAATTAGTGATTTGTGAAACCATGATTGATATGTTTAGTGTTTTTCTTGATCAATCGACGTTTGTACGCCGATGTCGAGGGTTTTTGAGTTGATTTGCGAAAGCAACTATATGTTTTGACCTATGTGGGATTCGCGTGTTGTTTTGATCATGAGTCGGATTTTAATGCGATACGGTGCGTTATGATATGTAGGTACCCTTACGAAGACTTCGAGACGACAAGCAAGCGCGTGGCGGAATCGGCACCGGTGAGCGAATATCAGGTGAGTAGATTTATATCTACGGGGAGAAGTCGGGTGGATGGCGTATAACACCCCCGCAGTCCGTAGTATAGATCATATATATATGTTTATATATGTGTTTTATGATACGAGAATGTTTATTCATGATATGATTATGTGTTCATGGATTAGCTTTGGGTTAGTTGCGAAACCCTAGAGTAGTTGTTATACCCACATACGCACACACAGACTTGCATACATTACTTTCTTGTGCGTAGATGAGGATGCGTATATATGTATATACGCATGGGTATGGGACTATGCATATATACATTCATATACACATGCATGGATGATGAGGATAGTACTTGGGATTTGAGATGAGTCGATGAGATTTGATTTGAGGCCGTGAGATCGGTGATATGGCAGGGTTCGTATTTGAGATACGACATGACGTTGTAGCGGGTCCTTGACGTAGTGTTTCACACACGTGCATGCATACTTAGGCGGTATCAGTATTGTACTAGACGTAGATCAGTACCCCGATCATGATATTTGATAAAGAGGATACCAGATGAATAGTATGATGAATGTGATATTGACCCGTACCCAGATTTGGGATGCCGTACGACGGATTTACGTACGAGCTATATATTGATGTTTGATCCGCACTCTTGACTTGGGAATATTTGATTATAGATATGGTATCGAATGTGATATTATCGGGACGGGATCACCGACTAATATATATATACATATGTATCGACTCAGGTGTTAGGCGGTTTCCTTACCTTTAGTTTAGCTTGATAGCTCAGCCCTATAGTTTAGTGTAGTTGTTAGCCCATATTTGTTGTCATTGTGTCTAGTATTCAGCTCCCACTCATTATTGCTGTTCGCTCCGCATCGCATACTTATATTATAATTTCTTATTGCATTGTTGATATCATACTGTTAGGACACCAACACCATTACCGATGATGCGTATGTACCACGTACACTTACTTGCCGGCTCACACACATCTTCATCGGTAATTGCCATGTCACGTATACCTTAGAAAATATTATTGCTTGACTTAGCTTGTTAGTTAGTAATTTGACATGATATTAGTGTACCTGCCTTATATGCCAGCTTAATATTATAGTTATTACTTGTTACTTCATGCATACTGTTATTCATTGTTATGCTGCATTCATGGATTCTTATGCCTATATTCATGGTTTTACATGCTATTGATGATTTGGATTCGGATTTCCATAAGATTTTCTGGATTTGGGGGGGGGACCGCAAAACTTATATAAACTGCTTTCTTTCTTTTTAAATAAAAAGTACGGTTTTTCCCATGATGTATGAGTCGTCCACCATGAGTTTGCTGATGAATTTCGAGACCCGATTCGAGGAGTGGAGGAACCGTTTCGGGTACATGGTGGACCCGGTGCGGTACCCCGGGGCAAGAGGATCGTGTTGTTGACGTTGAGCCTGGCAGGGGAGCACTACCGACCGGTGATTTTACCCGACGCGTCGGATATCCGGAGGATACCGTCGTGGTCTTGAGATGGATGGCAGGGGCCGGTCTGGACTGACGGCGCCCTAGATATTGTGATTGAGACATTGAGATTTTGAGATATTGAGGTACAGAGATTGTGACACAGAGATATCGAGATATTTGGACACTTGTTTTGTGTCGATGCTGGGCACTGTTTTATGCTGATTTCATTTATGGTACCTCATTTTTAAAATACAGAAATCTCACTGATTTATGAAAGCAGTTTTATTCAGTACATGCATTCTGTTTCATGCATTCATACATCATCCATACGATATATTGCTACCTGAGGCACTGACACGGGCACATTGGATTACACTCGGGTTAGATATTTACCCTAATCATTGTTATAGGCTGCATGTTATATATATTTGAGGATATATTATGATCGTTGACCTAGGTTTGCGTTGTTCATGCGGTTTCTGTTCGTAGATGTTTTTCTACTCACGAGTTGGCAACTCACCCCCGTTGTGCCACAGTTTCTTGCAGGTTTTGCCATACAGGTTTCATTACGGCTTTGCTGGCACTGCTTCTTTCGGGTGACTTGCTAGTAGGTGGGTTTATTGGTATCGTACCCATCATATTACTTTGTATAATATTATTCAGTTGTATCTAGTAAATTCCATCAACCAAACATGTATTTATTTTGAGATAGAGACCAGTGATGTTATTCTTTCGACCTTAGAGTCGCGCGTTATATTTCTGTGGATTTCTTGTTGTTTTGAGTTTCCTTTTGAGTTTTGATCCTCGCCCTTGGCGTTGTATATTATATTGCTTGTGTGGTTGTGACCGTCGATTGACGAAGAGCTAGCTCCCGCTTGGAGATGCATTTTATTGATTTCGTATACTATTCATGTTGTATCCCGTTTGGGAGCCAGTTTTTACAAAGGAGACTCTGCCGAAATTTTCAGGAAATGTTTGATGTTTTTTTAAAAACTTATAATTCGGCATTATGCTATTAAACTACTTGCTTAAGTTGGTTTTTCCTTCACTCTATTACTTTTCTTGGTTTGGATTCCTGGGTTTTCGGCTTACTTAGATTACGTACGCCTCGAGACGTTTCGTAGTCTAAGTGCCGGTCATGTTCCATACTTTCGGGTTGTGACATAGCTCCCTACCCTCGACGCTAGGGATCAAAAGCCCTCACAAGAGGCACCAGAGCGGCTTCCCCGCTCATTCATCCCAGGCTGATAGTTGCCAACTTTGTCACGACCTGAAGTACGGAACATGACCGGCACTTAGACTACGAAACGTCTCGAGGCGTACGTAATCTAAGTAAGCCGAAAAACCCAGAAATCCAAACCAAGAAAAGTAGTAGAGTGAAGGAAAACCAATTTAAATCAAGTAGTTTTAATAGCATAAGCCGAATTATGCCTTTTTAAAAACATCAAATATTTCCTGAAAATTTCGGCAGAGTCTCCTTTGTAAATACTGGCCCCCAAACGGGATACAACATGAATAGTATACGAAATCAAAAAAAGGCATCCCCAAGCGGGAGCTAGCTCTTCGTCAATCGACGGTCACAACCACACAAGCAATATAATATACAACGCCAAGGGCGAGGATCAAAACTCAAATAGAAACTCAAAACAACAAGAAATCCACAGAAATACAACGCGCGACTCTAAGGTCGAAAGAATAAACATCACTGGTCTCTATCTCAAAAAGGTACATGTTTGGTTGATGGAATTTACTAGATACAACTGAATAATAATATACAATGTATAATGATGGGTACGATACAAATAAACCCACCTACTAGCAAGTCACCCGAAAGAAGCAGTGCCAGCAAAGCCGTAATGAAACCTGTACGGCAAAACCTGCAAGAAACTGTGGCACAACGGGGGTGAGTTGCCAACTCGCGAGTAGAAAAACATCTACGAACAGAAACCGCATGAACAACGCAATCCTAGGTCAACGATCATAATATATCCTCAAATATATATAACATGCAGCCTAACAATGATTAGGGTAAATATCTAACCCGAGTGTAATCCCATGTGCCCGTGTCAGTGCCTCAGGTAGCGATATATCATATGGATGATGTATGAATGCATGAAACAGGATGCATGTACTGAATAAAGCTACTTTCATAAATCAGTGAGATTTCTGTATTTTAAATAGGAGGTACCATAAATGAAATCAGCATAAAATAGTGCCCACCATCGACACAAAACAAGTATCCAAATATCTCGATATCTCTGTGTCACAATCTCTGTACCTCAATATCTCAAAATCTCAATGTCTCAATCACAATATCTAGGGCGCCGTCAGTCCAGACCGGCCCCTACCATCCATCTCAAGACCACGACGGTATTCTCCGGATATCCGACGCGTCGGGAAAAATCACCGGTCGGTAGTACTCCCCTGCCAGGCTCAACGTCAACAACACGATCCTCTTGCCCCGGGGTACCGCACCGGGCCCACCATGTACCCGAAACGGTTCATCCATCTCCTCGAATCGGGTCTCGAAATCTATCAGCAAACTCATGGTGGACGACTCATACATCATGGGAAAACCGCATTTTTTATTTAAAAAGAGAGAAAGCAGTTTATATATGTTTTGCGGTTTTCCTCCAAATCCAGAAAATATCATGGGAATCCGAATCATCAATAGCATGTAAAACCATGAATATAAGCATGAGCATCCATGAATGCGGCATATAATGAATAACAGTATGCGAAGTGACAAGTAACAACTACAATGTCTAAACTAGCATATAAGGCAAGCAACTAATCATCATGTCAAAACTACTAGTAACTGTTGGAGATTGTGCCCTCAGAGTCAATTATTGGATCACAGGCACGTGATTATAATGATTAGGGGAGGACCTATCCCGGTAGGACAGTCTTACTCGAGATGATAGCATGCTATCTGGTTTACCTTTATCATCGTGTACTGCTTTAGGTGACCTGACAGGTCGCTATTGCACGTTGATAGAGCCCCTAGGATTCTTGCTTGACTGCCAGCAGTATGAGGGCGATCATATACGTGGGAGCTGGTAGTCTATAAGCACATCCTTAAAAGGTCCCTAGTCGTGGGAGTTTCGAGACAGGGCATCGATTCTCCAGAGTAGACTAGTGTATACAGTCGAGACCCCGACGAGGGGCGGTGGCCGGTCTCACAAGCCACTGGTGTCAGTTGGTTCACCTAAGATGTATACAGGTGCTCATTGGGTTATGAGTACACCGGACAGGACTCGCCGGGAACATGCTAGTTGGTCTTATACCTGACGTCAGATAGCAGTTCCCTGGTGACATGTGTACAGGTTAGTTCATCGACCTGAGGATCGTCATTTGTCTCGTGTGAGTTCCCACTGTACTTTGATTACTATCCTACCACGCTCAAAGGAGTCATGCAAACAGGTTTTAGTTGGGTACAGTCCCGAGCCACATGGAGGCAGTGAGCGGATCTTCAGGGGTTCGTCTCTCCCGGTATTGGGGGTGAGGTCGCGCTGTGTCTAGGAGAGCCATTACACGAAGTCCTTGGCCAAGGCAGGAGATTTACTGGTAGGTATTCCAGTAGTATCTCAGGGTGTTCTGGGCTGCACTCCGACACGATTTGTACTGCTTTTGGGGGTCTGACTTTTAGCAACCCCCTAGGCCCGCCATGCGATGCTCATAGACGAACGGACCAGACTGTACGGATATTGTCACTGACAGGCTCAGTAGGGTGTCAGGATGAGTTCGCTCATCGACGTCCCTTTTTGTCAATAGCTGGTGGCCCGTCACGTATTGGCTTATACCTCTGACGTGCTAGTGGTTAAATCTACAGCCATAGTATTGACGAGTCTTTAGAGTCCACCACACTTACAGTTACTCAAGCTTTCGGGCGAAACGCTGTAGAGGCCGTATGGAGATATGGCAGGGTCCGATCAGATACGTGCGGTATTTCACGGATCAGGATCGGACGGTTAGTACTAGAGGCCGTATGGATATATGGCAGGGTTCGATCAGATACGTGCGGTATTGCACGGATCAGGATCGGACGGATATTACTAGCCGGCTTTGGTTTAAGCCGGATCCTAGTATAGTACAGTGTAGATTTTGTCTCATTGCATTTGTATCCGGTCAGAATACAGATGCGGGTGTGTATGCACAGTATCGGATTTTTCCTGTAATTTATTACGGGACCAGTTTTCTGGAGTTGCCAGTTTGCATTCCGTTCCGGCCGGTTTTCCTTTGTTCTTTCCCGGCCGGACTTTTCCGATGGAGGGGGTTATTTGCAAGTTTGCAAATAACTTATTGAGGAGGGGTTTTATGCATTTGTGGATTCATGATATGATTATCATCATGGGATGCTTTAACCATCTTTTCCTTTGTATTAATGGTGATTAGAGTTGATTAGATTTGGAGTTGACATGGTTATCATTGCTTTGGATGTGGTCACCCTCCACCTTTTACTACACTCACCTCCCTCATGTTTTATTCATTCTCTCCACCATTTCAAGAGAGGGGCCGGCCACAATTTTGAGAGAGAGAGGAAAAATGAGAGAGAGTTTCATTTGTTGTGGTGGCATTATTCTTCATCTCATATTCTTCTTGCT
This sequence comes from Agapanthus africanus, assembly GCA_030015575.1. Taxonomy (NCBI): domain Eukaryota; kingdom Viridiplantae; phylum Streptophyta; class Magnoliopsida; order Asparagales; family Amaryllidaceae; genus Agapanthus; species Agapanthus africanus. The sequence continues at coordinate 293,816,942 of JASDDO010000012.1, read as the reverse complement.
AGAAAATTGAAAGCACCAATTTTCCTAACCTCCTCCTCCATCCTCCATGGCAACTAAAACCCCCAAATGAGACATAGCCTCTACACTACATTCTACAGCAAATTTTGGGCACGTCGACTTGCCAGCTTCGCGCCCGAGTTGCCTCGGTATTGAGGTGGGAGCCCGTAAAAGATACAGAGGATGTGGTGCCCTTCCGGCGAGGAGGCGACGACCGGAGTTTCCGCAGGAGATCGGGACGACGACGAGAAGACCGGAGGACTCGGATCACTCGGTATATCTCTAACCCATCTTGTAGTTAGCTAGATCCAGTTGAATAGCCCGATCCGGGTGTTTAGTGCGCGGTGGTGCCGGTTTGCTAAGTTCGCAAAATTAAAGTTTATCACCGCTTCCGCATTCCGGCGTCGGATTGACGGCCGGGGCGCCGCCGTGCACATACAGTGGTATCAGAGCCTCGCCATTAACATAGTCTAGCTTTGTCTAATGTGTTTTACACTTCCGATCGAACAAATGTTCCGAAAACCCAATAACACATGCATCAGTTTTCTGTCGAATTTTTTCTGGCTCGAAATTTTTTTCAGGTTGTAGAAAAGTGATGTACTGGAAGATGTAAGCGTTCTGTAGAAATTCGACGCAGTGAGTCGACTGTGGGAGCGCGGAACCGCGGCCAAGCCCCCCATTAGGCCGCGTTTCCGCGGCACTGTAGTGTGATTGCTGCATCAAATTTCTGCGGTTGCTTTCTGGGTTGAAAATAGGGTTTTTGGAATATTAATTTTGGGCCCAGATTTTCTTGATGTGCTACAGTAGTACTTGGGGCCCACTTGTTAAATTTTGATCGATCAGATATTTTAAACACATTATTTCACAGTATTTACATTATATCTGCGACCGTGAATGTCACTTGATCGGTAAATCCAGTCTAACTGCTATAGCCCGGTTAGACGGATTTGCGAACGTGACTTTCACGTTGATGTTCTGTGTTATGCTGTGATGTTGCGGATCGGTCGTGGGGGATAGCCTGGATGCAATGCTAGTACAGTTGTGGTTGTATTATGTACATTTGATATTTGCGGGGCGAGCATCCGACATGTGGACTGCCGTCACTGCCAGTTTGTATTATTATTTTGGGGCACGACCAGGTTGCGGTCGATGTACCCGGTGTATGTATATTTTACTTTCTGTACTAGGATTACCCCGCGGAGAGGTGCACGGATAGCCGGGTTCTAGAAGGAAACAAGCCCGCATCTCATGGCATTGAGACGGAGGGGACTTCACTCTAGAATTGGCGGGCTTTTTGCCGCACTCGTAGGGGGTACAGGTTGACCCAGGAGGGGTGCCCAAGTTACCGGATTCCGTGAAGTGCCGGGTGGTCCATTCACGTTGCTGAAGGGGGCTGCCTCGCTTCAGGTTTTGGCGGGTAACCTGCCGCGCCCGTAGGGGTCTAGGATTTCATTGCACAGGCTATCCATACGACCAGGGGAACGTCGGGTTTCAGTAGTGGCTCTGTGAAACCCGGGGATCCCAGATATCTGTATTGTTCTGTGATGCTGTATATTTTTGTGATGTTGCATTTCTTATCACGCCTTGAGCGAAATATAATATATTGGTATATATATTAGCAGATGTTGTATATGTTTTACATCCGCGCTAGTCCAGTCCCCGCTCTGTCGTTAGTTAGCTAACCTAACGGGTAATGACGGGACCCAGTGGCGAATGCGGATGGCATATACGTACGTCATATTATTTTCGTTCTTTTTGGTGTGATCAATTGATTGGACTGCGTTGATTCGGATCAATGCAAGTTAAAAACAAACCTAATCTGATGTTGTTGGAACACTTTTCAAAAAGCTGTTATTGCAAAGGCGTTCTCTTTTGTTTTGCACAGTGATATTCGGTTATGAATATCCAGCACCTCAGTCGACGAGGCAAGGGCCGAGATCCCTTCACCGGGAGTGACCCCTTGGACAGAAGTTTGCGTCAGGGCATTAACTTCACTATAGCCGATTACTTTTTGCTTTGCATCGTGGTATTCATTTGGAATATCCTGCACCCCATTCTACGGGGAAAGAGCCGAGATCCCTTCACCGGGAGTGACCTCTTTAGTAAAGGTTTTCGTCACTATATTTTCTAAAAAGCTATCCGTTCCTTCAACGATATCAAGTTCATTACGTTAAAGGTTTTCGCCAGAAACCATTCGTAGCCCTCCGTCGTTTCATATGAATAGTCAATAGTATTCAAGCTGTGTATGTTGGCCAAAGTCAAGGCACAGTGATTGGTAGCTATTGGGGTATTCATATGCAGCATAGATAGATGCGTTGGTTTGGGACAGTCGTACTGCCATTTTGGCCAAAGTCAAGGGTATGTACGGGTGGGTTCAAATTAACCTGGAGAATGACGGGTAGAACTTGACATGTGACTTATGATATGTTGGCCAAAGTCAAGGTCATAAGAGCATGGGGTAAAAATCCACATCGGGAGTTTCAAAAGAACTGAAACTTGCCAGATATGCGCATACCTTCTGGAGTGTGATGACGTGAGCGGATTCCGTCACGTTATCATGCAATGATAGTTGGATCCCGATTCCCACTGATGAGTTGGTTTACTCCTCGGGTGATCCCGACTAATTCTTCTTTCAGGTTTGGAGGAGAATTTGAGATGACAGTGGGAGGTTTCCAGATTAGATAAATTGGTAACCATTCTGATCTAGGTTAGAGTGCACGCTGAGTGTTTCTTTTCTCTCTCTCTTGGAAGAGACCATTGACCCGACCCTAGACTATGACTCAGTGACCAAGTTGACCGAACCTTCTTAACACTGGCTTTTGGATTGTCAGAGTTGCAAACCTCTTTGCCACTCCTACTTCTACCCTTTTCTCCAGGACACCCCGTATTACTACGAACGTCCACTTCCATTGGACAAAACCATCGTATGGTTATATACGAACTCGAAGGAATTTATTCGAGGATGGTCTCCGGTTCTGGAGAAAACGAATAGGACTATTCAGTTGTCTTTTCCTTTTACCTTCTCTCAGGTTGCGAGTACTCCTTGGTTTAGGAGTAGTACACTTATTACGCAAATTGGATAGTCTTCTTCCAAACCTTAGGCTGGTGTCGAACGGTGGGGAATGAAGAAAACCAATTAGCATAACGATGGTGTGCAGATGGTATTAAGTTAAGACAAAACAAGGGATTAGTAAGAGGGCAAAGTAAATTGCGACTGCTATTCACGACCAAACCAAGTATTTCTTCGCCAATCCTAAATCACCTTTGTATTTCTCCAGGACACTCCGTATCACTACGAAGATCCCAAGTTTATTGGATAATCCATCGTATGGTTATATACGAACTCGAAAGGAACTTGTTCCAGTTCGGTGATGGATCCTGGTTCAGGAGAAATATGAATAAGGTTTATTCGGTTGTCTTTTATCTTCACCTTCTCTCGCATTGCGAGTGCTCCTAGGATTAGGACAGTACACCCATTATGCTTATTGGATAGTCTTCTTCCAAACCATAGGCTGGTGCCGAACGGTAGGGAAGGAAGAAAACCATTTGGCCTAAAGGGGTGTACAGAAGGTAATGACTAAAGACATATAAAGGGATTTGGAGAGGTGGCAAAGAATTATACGGTTACAGTTGTGAATATGGATAATGGAAGAGGCATTACTAGGAATACCAGGATACCCCATCGAAACATTTCAATGTTTCAGGTTCACTGTGTACTGTTAATAGAAAACTGATTTCCCAATTAGACACTTGCTCCAGGGTATGTATTTACCAGGTATGATTCTCACATCTGTATGGTTTTACAGATGATGAGTGGGAGTAAGTTATTGGGAATTGGGTGATCATCCTCATTATATCGGGATTCGTTGTAATCAGTGATATTTGAGGAAGTCACCTGGGTTGTTTGCCGGACGACAATTATTTGGTTTTGAATATCCGCTATTATGCACCAATTTCAAATTGATATATCTATACGTCTATTTTTATAGAGTGAGATATACCTTTTTGAAATTATGTCTACGACATTTACCTATATCAGTGAATGGTTAGGTAAGGAGCATTAAACAGCGGTGTAATTCTTCTTAACCATAAGTACAGTTTTCAACCTACGACACACAGTGAATGAGTTATCAGACTCAAGGGACTTATACAGAATATTGTATGTTGTCCAGGATCCATCAGGACAGAGGGGTTAGTCCTCGTACTATATTCGGTTTACTTATGACTTCTCTAATTTTTAGACAGGTGTTTCGTGGAAACACAGGGTCTGAATTTTGAGAAGTTATAGGTATTTGAATAAAGTAGAGAACCAGGTATTGCAAGTATCGGGATTCTTCAAAGTGATCGAAGATATAGATACTTGTGTATGGTATTCAGTTGATAGTGATGATTAAGAGAACTTTCTTCTCTTTCAGGTTACTCATAATTGGAAGCATTCCTAAGTTGAGTAACGCTGATCGGCCTCATTCCATTTAGTCGACATGCACTGGAGACAGCTGCATGATTTGAATCTGGTTCAATTAAATCAGTGCCTCTGGTTCTATATTGGATATAGAACAGTTCATATCTTAACGATGTTAAGGTACGGGGAGTTGTCCGGTTTATGCTTAAAACCAGACTCTGGATAACTCAAGGCACGTTTCTGTAATGGCTGTTTGTGGGTTGACCCAGGCTATGACGAGGGTTGATTTTCTACCACCTGGAAGATCAATAGTGATATTGTTCTAGACTCGCCACAGTTTTATTAAAAATGAATTTTTTCAGAAAACAGTAGTGGGAGTATGGTAGAACTGGAAGTGATTCCAGAACCACAAACGATTACTGATGATTTGATAGGAACCTAAAGATTCAATTGTTGGAGATAGTGCCCTCAGAGTCAATTATTGGATCACAGGCACATGATTGTAATGATTGAGGGAGGACCTATCCCCATAGGACAATCTTACTCGAGATGATAGTATGCTATCTGGTTTACCTTTATCATCGTGTACTGCTTTAGGTGACCTTACAGGTCGCTATTACACGTTGGTAGAGCCCCTAGGATTCTTGCTTGACCACCAGCAGTATGAGGGCGATCATATAAGTGGGAGCTGGGGTCTATAAGCATATCCTTAAATGGTCCCTAGTCGTGTGAGTTTCGAGACAGGGCATCGATACTCCAGAGTAGACTAGTGTATACAGTCGAGACCCCGACGAGGGGCGGTGGCCGGTCTCACAAGCCACTGGTGTCAGTTGGATCACCCAAGATGTATACAGGTGCTCATTAGGTTATGAGTACACCGGACAGGACTCGCCGGGAACATGCTAGTTGGTCATATACCAGACGTCAGATGGCAGTTCCCTGGTGACATGTGTGCAGGTTAGTTCATCGACCCGAGGATCGTCATTTGTCTTGTGTGAGTTCCCACTGTACTTTGATTACTACCCTACCACGGCTCAAAGGAGTCGTGCAAACAGGTTTTAGTTGGGTACAGTCCCGAGCCACATGGAGGCAGTGAGCGTATCTTTAGGGGTTCGTCTCTCCCGGTATTGGGGGTGAGGTCGTGCTGTGTCTAGGAGAGCCATTACACGAAGCCCTCGGCCGAGGCAAGGAGATTTACTGGTAGGTATTCCAGTAGTATCTCAGGGTGTTCTGGGCTACACTCCGACACGACTTGTACCGTTTTTGGAGGTCTGACTTTTACCAACCCCCTAGGCCCGCCATGCGATGCTCATAGACGAACGGACCGGACTGAACGGATATTGTCACTGACAGGCTCAGTAGGGTTGTCAGGCTGAGTTCGCTCACAGACGTCCCTTTTAGTCAATACCTGGTAGCCCGTTACGTATTGGCTTATACCTCTGACGTGCTAGTGGTTAAATCCACAACCAAGGTGTTGACGAGTCTTTAGAGTCCCCCACATTCAGTTACTCAGCTTTCGGGCGAAAAGTTGTATAGGCCGTATGGAGATATGGCAAGGTCCGATCAGATACGTGCGGTATTGCACGGATCAGGATCAGACAGTTTGTACTATAGGCCGTATGGATATATGGCAGGGTTCGATCAGATACGTGCGGTATTGCACAGATCAGGATCGAACGGATATTACTAGCCGGCTTTGTTTTAAGCCGGATCCTAGTATAGTACAGTGTAGATTTTGTCTCATTGCATTTGTATTTCGGTCGGAATACAAATGCAGGTGTGTATGCACAGTATCGGGGTTTTCCTGTAATTTATTACGGGACCAGTTTTCTGGAGTTGCCAGTTTGCTTTCCGTTTCGGCCAGTTTCCTTCGTATCGTTCATTGGCCGAAGATTGGTGGAGGAGGGCTTATTTGCATTGTTGCAAATAAGCTTTTGTGGAGGGGGTCTTTGCATATTCTTGTATCATGATGGTGCACCATTCTTTGACTTTGACTTCTTCTATCATTGCTTGACTTTGTGAGGTGATAGTTGTAGTGGAGTGTTGGTTATAGTTTGTCATCATGGTTGTTGATGATGAGGTTGTTGGAGTAGTTGAGAGTGGGTGTGATTGTGACCATTTTCTTTCATGATTTCCTTTTTGCAATATAGCCTTCCCATTCTCTCCTTTTTGGTGCTCTCTCATTCTTTCCCCTCCCTCACCTCTCATGGCCGGCCCAAGCATTGTGGGGGCTGTCCCAAATTTTTGGTGGGGATGTTTGGCTCATTTCATGTTGCAAAATCCCACAAGTTCAATCCAAAATGCCCCAAGTTCAATTCCTCCACAAACCCCAAAATGATACTTCTTCACTAGACATTCTACAGCAAATCTTGGGCACGTCGACTAGCCAGCTTCGTGCCCGAGTTGCCTCGGCATTGAGGTGGGAGCCCGTAAAAGAAGTAGGCGATGTGGTGCACTTCCGGCGACGAGGAGGAGACGGGACATTCCGCAGGAGATCGGGACGACGACGAGAAGACCGGAGGACTCGGATCTGTCGGTATATCTCTCTTCCCTTTCTTGTAGATAGCTAGGACTATTTAGTGGTTCGATCCGGGTATTAGTGCGCGGCGGTTTGCCAAGTTCAAGAAAATTTAAAGTTTATCACCGCTTCCGCATTTGGCCGTCGGATTGACGGCCGGGGCGCCGCCGTGCACTTACAGTGGTATCAGAGCCTCGCCATTAACTTAGTCTAGCTTTATTTAATGTGTTTACATTTCCGATCGACCAAAATTCCAAAATCCGCGTTTTTGTTCACATCAGTTTTCTGTTGAAATTTTTTGGTGTCGAAATTTTTTTCAGGTTACAGAAAAGTGATCTACAAGAAAAAATAAGAATTCTGTAAAAATTCGATGCAACAAATCCACAGTAGGAGCGCGGAACCGCGGCCAAACACCCCTTTGGGCCGCGGTTCCGCCGCACACTGTTGGGTTCCCTGCACCAAATTTCTACAGTATCTTTCTGGGGTTAAAATTGGGGTTTTCGAATAATAACATTGGGCCCAGAATTTCTTGATGTGCTACAGTAGTACTTGGGGGCCCACTTGTTAAAATTTGATCGATCGGATATTTTAAACACATTATTTCACAGTATTTACATTATATCTGCGACCGTGAATGTCACTCGATCGGTAAATCCGGTCTAACTGCTATAGCCCGGTTAGACGGATTTGCGAACGTGACTTTCACGTTGATGTTCTGTTTTTGCTGTGATGTTGCGGATCGGTCGTGGGGGATAGCCTGGATGCAATGCTAGTACAGAGTTTGTTGTATTATGTACATTTGTTATTGCGGGGCGAGCGTCCGACATGTGGACTGCCGTCACTGCCTGATTGTATTATTATTTTGGGGTACGGCCAGGTTGCGGTCGATGTACCCGTTGTATGTATATTTTACTTTCTGTACTAGGATTACCCCGCGGAGGGGTGCACGGATAGCCGGGTTCTAGAGGGCAACAAGCCCGCATCTCATGGCATTGAGACGGAGGGGGCTTCACTCTAGGATTGGCGGGCTATTCGCCGCACTCGTAGGGGGTACAGGTTGACCCAGGAGGGGTGCCCAAGTTACCGGATTCCGTGAAGTGCTGGGTGGTCCATTCACGGTACTGAAGGGGGCTGCCTCGCTTCAGGTTTTGGCGGGTAACTTGCCACGCCCGTAGGGGTCTAGGATTTCATTGCACAGGCTATCCACACGACCAGGGGAACGTCGGGTTTCAGTAGTGGCTCTGTGAAACCCGGGGATCCCAGATATCTGTATTATTCTGTGATGCTGTACATTTATGTGATGTTGCATTTCTTGTCACGCCTTGAGCGAAATATAATATATTGGTATATATATTAGTAGATGTTGTATATGTTTTACATCCGCGCTAGTCCATTCCCCGCTCTGTCGTTAGTTAGCTAACCTAACGGGTAATGACGGGACCCAGTGGCGAATGCGGATGGCATATACGCACATCAGTATATTTTCGTTCTTTCTGGTGTGATCAATTGATGGTACTGCATTGATTCGGATCAATGCAAGTTAAAAACAAACCTAATCTGATGTTGTTGGAACACTTTTCAAAAAGCTGTTATTGCAAGGACGTTCACTTTTGTTTTGCATCGTGATATTCAGTTGGAATATCCTGCTCCTCAGTCGACGAGGCAAGGGCCGAGATCCCTTCACCGGGAGTGACCCCTTGGACAGAATTTTTGCGTCAGGGCATTAACTTCACTATAGCCGATTACTTTTGCTTTGCATCGCGATATTCAGTTGGAATATCCTGCACCTCATTCTACGGGGAAAGAGCCGAGATCCCTTTACCGGGAGTGACCTCTTTAGCAAAGTTTTTCGTCACTATATTTTTAAAAGCTATCCGTTCCTTCAACGATATCAAGTTCTTTACGTTAAAGGTTTTCGCCAGAAACCATTCGTAGCCCTCCGTCGTTTCATATGAATGTTCAATAGTATTCAAGCTGTGTATGTTGGCCAAAGTCAAGGCACAGTGATTGGTAGCTATTGGGGCATTCATATGCAGCATAGATAGATGCGTTGGTTTGGGACAGTCATACTGCCATTTTGGCCAAAGTCAAGGGTATGTACGGGTGGATTCAAATTAACCTGGAGAATGACGGGTAGAACTTGACATGTGACTTATAATATGTTGGCCAAAGTCAAGGTCATAAGAGCATGGGGCAGAAATCACATCGGGAGTTTCAAAAGAACTGAAACTTGCCAGATATGCGCATACCTTCTGGAGTGTGATACCGTGAGCGGAGTCCGTCACGTTATCATGCAATGATAGTTGGATCCCGATTCCCACTGATGAGTTGGTATACTCCTCGGGTGATCCCGACTAATTCTTCTTTCAGGTTTGGAGGAGAATTTGACGGTACAGTGGGAAGTTTCCAGATCAGATAAATTGGTAACCATTCTGATCTAGGTTAGAGTGCACGCTGAGTGTTTCTTTTCTCTCTCTCTTTCGCAGCGACCATTGAGCCGACCCTAAGACTTTGACTCAGTGACCAAGTTGACCGAACCTTCTTAACACTGGCTTTTGGATTGTCAGAGTTGCAAACCTCCTTGCCACTCCTACTTTTACCCTTTTCTCCAGGACACCCCGTATTACTACGAACGTCCACTTCCATTGGACAAAACCATCGTATGGTTAGATACGAACTCGAAGGAATTTATTCGAGGATGGTTTCCGGTTCTGGAGAAAACGGATAGGATTATTCAGTTGTCTTTTCCTTTTACCTTCTCTCAGGTTACGAGTACTCCTTGGTTTAGGAGATAGTACACCTATTACGCAAATTGGATAGTCTTCTTCCAAACCTTAGGCTGGTGCCGACCGGTAGAAAATGAAGAAAACCAATTAGCCTAACGATGGTGTACAGAAGGTATTAAGTTAAGACAAAGCAAGGGATTAGTAAGAGGGCAAAGTAAATTGCGACTGCTATTCACGACCAAACCAAGTATTCCTTCGCCAATCCTAAATCACCTTTATATTTCTCTAGGACACTCCGTATCACTACGAAGATCCACAGTTATATTGGATATTCCATCGTATGGTTATATACGAAATCGAAAGGAACTTGTTCCAGTTCGAGGATGGATTCTGGTTCAGGAGAAATAGGAATAAGATTTATTCAGGTGTCTTTTATCCTCACCTTCTCTCGCATTGCGAGTGTTCCTAGGATTAGGACAGTACACCCATTATGCTTATTGGATAGTCTTCTTCCAAACCATAGGCTGGTGCCGAACGGTAGGGAAGGAAGAAAACCATTTGGCCTAAAGGGGTGTGCAGAAGGTAATGACTAAAGACATATAAAGGGATTTGGAGAGGTGGCAAAGAACTATACGGTTACAGTCGTGAATCTGGAAGAGGCATTACTAGGAATACCGAGATACCCCATCGGAACATTTCAATGTTTCGGTTTCACTGTGTACTGTTAAATGAAAACTGATTTCCCAGTTAGACACTTGCTCCAGGGTATGTATTTACCAAGTACGATTCTCACATCTGTATGGTTTTACAGATGATGAGTGGGAGTAAGTTATTGGGAATTGGGTGATCATCCTCATTATATCGGGATTCGTTGTAATCGGTGATATTTGAGGAAATCACCCGGGCTGTTTGCCGGTCGGCAAATATTTGGTTTTGAATATCCGCTGTTATGCACCAATTTCAAATCGATATATCTGTACGTCTATTTTCATAGAGTGAGATATACCTTTTTGAAATTATGTATGTGACATTTACCTATATCAATGGATGGTTAGGTAAGGAGCATTAAACAGCGGTGTAATTCTTCATAACCAAAGGTACAGTTTTCAACCTACGACACACAGTGAATGAGTTATCAGACTCAAGGGACTTATACATAGTATTGTATGTTGTCCAGGGTCCATCAAGACAGAGGGGTTGGTCCTCGTACTATATTCGGTTTACTTATGACTTCTCTAGTTTTTAGACAAGTGTTTCGTGGAAACACAGGGTCCGAATTTTGAGAAATTATAGGTATTTGAATAGAGTAGAGAACCAGGTATAGCAAGTATCGGGATTCTTCAAAGAGATCGAAGATGTAGATACTTGAGTATGGTATTCAGATGATAGTAATGGTTAAGAGAACTTGCTTCTCTTTCAGGTTACTCATAATTGGAAGCATTCCTAAGTTGAGTAACGCTGATCGGCCTCCTTCCATTTAGTTGACATGCACTGGAGACAGCTGCATGATTTGAATCTGGTTCAATTAAATCAGTGCCTCTGGTTCTATATTGGATATAGAACAGTTCATATCTTAACGATGTTAAGGTACGGGGAGTTGTCCGGCTTATGATTAAAACCAGACACTGGACAACTCAAGGCACGTTTCTGTAATAGCTGTTTGTGGGTTGACCCAGGCTATGACGAGGGTTGACTTTCTACCATCTGGAAGATCAATAGCGATATTGTTCTAGACTCGCCACAGTTTTATTAAAAATGGATTTTTTCAGAAAACAGTAGTGGGAGTATGGTAGAACTGGAAGTGATTCCAGAACCACAAACGATTACTGAAGATTTGATAGGAACCTAAACATTCAATCTGTCTTGACATTCCATTGGCCACTCCGCGGATAAGGTGGGTAACCTCAGGCACCCGAGAGGTACTCCGGTAGCCTCAAGGACGGTGACAGGGAAGTTCTTGTTTACCCACACTTGCCATTGCTGTTGTTCCTGGCTGCGAGACCCGGCGGGAGGATGAGTATGGCGTCGTTCTGAACTGGCTTCAGAAGTGTACGTCTATATGACTCTGCCAGAGGGTTGTCGTAGTCAGTTGGAGCAGCGGAAGCATTGGTGGACAACTGGCTTATGTCTATTTGTAGACTAAAGCAGATGTAGCGGAGATAGATCATCTATTTCTGACGTGATAGTCATAGGTTTGACTTCATCAGAATAGGGGATGGATCTGTTGAGAAGGTAGTAGGGTGTGATGTCATGGTATTTGGATGACATACACAGAATAGGAAAAGAAACTCCTATACTTCGATCGGTTATACTTTGGTCGTCACACAGTAGCTTCTCTACTGAGGACTTGGACATTATATCAAACATACTGGTTACTAGATCTATGGTTTTAAGATCTAGATTTGGGTGGTTTCACAATTAATGGTACTTAGACATCATTCTAAGAGTATTTAGAGTGGACGACTCCTGGCACAGTAGTATACCTGCAGGTGATGGAGTCACCCTCTCTAAAGGTGTCTTACAGACTAAAGGGGAGAGGGATGTGCATGATTGTCAGATCACTTGCTCAGGCAATTGAGTCAATCATGAGATGTCAAAGTACCACACCAGATGTTGTTCTTGCACTAGATGCAATAAGTTGATATTGATCCAATCCTGGAGAAGCAGTCGGAAGCAGTTTTAGAACATAAGTGGATGTTCTAGGGATATGATAACGACAGCCTCATTCGGGAGACAGTTATCATTCCAGGCTTCCAAGGTGACCCGGACGACAAGGAGGTTGTCAGAGTTATAGTTTTCCTTCTGATGACGGGGCAGTATCTTGGACAGGTGGTTCAAGGCAATACTGAGGGAGGCATGGCGCAGGATACTGATTAAGTTCAGTTGACGATACAGTCTAAGAAGTTTGGATTTGGAGTTCATTTATGAGCTAGGTCCCATCAGACATCCAGACATTCTAAGACAGGTATTGCTCTTTTCGGGAGATGGCTTTCTCCGCGAACTTGAGATATAGAGAGACATAGAAAGAAACATCAAGGCAGATCCACTCACTGAGGCTATTCCTCGAACGCAATAGTTTCTCAAACAGGCTTTGTGAGACTGACTGGTAGAGGAGTTGGGTGTTCGGTATCACACGGGCTGTGAGTATGCGACATCGCAATAATTAGCCTTGAGTGCAAGTGGGAGATTGTTGGAGATAGTGCCCTCAGAGTCAATTATTAGATCACAGGCACATGATTGTAATGATTGAGGGAGGACCTATCCCGATAGGACAATCTTACTCGAGATGATAGTATGGTATCTGGTTTACCTTTATCATCATGTACTGCTTTAGGTGACCTTACAGGTCGCTATTACACGTTGGTAGAGCCCCTAGGATTCTTGCTTGACCACCAGCAGTATGAGGGCGATCATATAAGTGGGAGCTGGGGTCTATAAGCATATCCTTAAATGGTCCCTAGTCGTGTGAGTTTCGAGACAGGGCATCGATACTCCAGAGTAGACTAGTGTATACAGTCGAGACCCCGACGAGGGGCGGTGGCCGGTCTCACAAGCCACTGGTGTCAGTTGGATCACCCAAGATGTATACAGGTGCTCATTGGGTTATGAGTACACCGGACAGGACTCGCCGGGAACATGCTAGTTGGTCATATACCAGACGTCAGATGGCAGTTCCCTGGTGACATGTGTGCAGGTTAGTTCATCGACCCGAGGATCGTCATTTGTCTTGTGTGAGTTCCCACTGTACTTTGATTACTACCCAACCACGGCTCAAAGGAGTCGTGCAAACAGGTTTTAGTTGGGTACAGTCCCGAGCCACATGGAGGCAGTGAGCGTATCTTCAGGGGTTCGTCTCTCCCGGTATTGGGGGTGAGGTCGTGCTGTGTCTAGGAGAGCCATTACACGAAGCCCTCGGCCGAGGCAAGGAGATTTACTGGTAGGTATTCCAGTAGTATCTCAGGGTGTTCTGGGCTACACTCCGACACGACTTGTACCGCTTTTGGGGGTCTGACTTTTACCAACCCCCTAGGCCCGCCATGCGATGCTCATAGACGAACGGACCGGACTGAACGGATATTGTCACTGACAGGCTCAGTAGGGTTGTCTGGCTGAGTTCGCTCACAGACATCCCTTTTAGTCAATACCTGGTAGCCCGTTACATATTGGCTTATACCTCTGACGTGCTAGTGGTTAAATCCACAACCAAGGTGTTGACGAGTCTTTAGAGTCCCCCACATTCAGTTACTCAGCTTTCGGGCGAAAAGTTGTAGAGGCCGTATGGAGATATGGCAAGGTCCGATCAGATACGTGCGGTATTGCACGGATCAGGATCGGACAGTTTGTACTATATGCCGTATGGATATATGGCAGGGTTCGATCAGATACGTGCGGTATTGCACAGATCAGGATCGGACGGATATTACTAGCCGGCTTTGGTTTAAGCCGGATCCTAGTATAGTACAGTGTAGATTTTGTCTCATTGCATTTGTATTTCGGTCGGAATACAAATGCAGGTGTGTATGCATAGTATCGGGGTTTTCCTGTAATTTATTACGGGACCAGTTTTCTGGAGTTGCCAGTTTGCTTTCCGTTTCGGCCAATTTCCTTTATATCGTTCATTGGCCGAAGATTGGTGGAGGAGGGCTTATTTGCATTGTTGCAAATAAGCTTTTATGGAGGGGGTCTTTGCATATTCTTGTATCATGATGGTGCACCATTCTTTGACCTTGACTTCTTCTTCTATCATTGCTTGACTTTGTGAGGTGATAGTTGTAGTGGAGTGTTGGTTATAGTTTGTCATCATGGTTGTTGATGATGAGGTTGTTGGAGTAGTTGAGAGTGGGTGTGATTGTGACCATTTTCTTTCATGATTTCCTTTTTGCAATATAGCCTTCCCACTCTCTCCTTTTTGGAGCTCTCTCATTCTTTCCCTTCCCTCACCTCTCATGGCCGGCCGAAGCATTGTGGGGGCTGTCCCAAATTTTTGGTGGGGATGTTTGGCTCATTTCATGTTGCAAAATCCCACAAGTTCAATCCAAAAAGCCCCAAGTTCAATTCCTCCACAAAAGGCAATTCCACAAACCCCAAAATGAGACTTCTTCACTAGACATTCTACAGCAAATCTTGGGCACGTCGACTAGCCAGCTTCGTGCCCGAGTTGCCTCGGCATTGAGGTGGGAGCCCGTAAAAGAAGTAGGCGATGTGGTGCACTTCCGGCGACGAGGAGGAGACGGGACATTCCGCAGGAGATCGGGACGACGACGAGAAGACCGGATGACTCGGATCTGTCGGTATATCTCTCTTCCCTTTCTTGTAGATAGCTAGGACTAGTTAGTGGTTCGATCCGGGAATTAGTGCGCGGCGGTTTGCCAAGTTCAAGAAAATTTAAAGTTTATCACCGCTTCCGCATTTGGCCGTCGGATTGACGGCCGGGGCGCCGCCGTGCACTTACATCAATCTGGTTTGACATTCCATTGGCCACTCCGCAGATAAGGTGGGTAACCTCAGGCACCCGAGAGGTACTCCGGTAGCCTCAAGGATGGTGACAGGGAGGTTCTTGTTTATCCACACTTGCCATTGCTGTTGTTCCAGACTGTGAGACCCGGCAGGAGGATGAGTATAGCGTCGTTCTAAACTTGCTTTAGAAGTGTACGTCTATATGACTCTGCCAGAGGGTTGTCGTGGTCAGTGGGAGCAGCGGAAGCATTGGTGGACAGGTAGCTTATGTCTATTTATAGACTAAAGCAGAGTCGCGGGGATAGATCATCTATTTCTGATGTGACAGTCATAGGTTTGACTTCGTCAGAATAGGAGATGGATCTGTTGAGAAGGTAGTAGGGTGTGATGTCATAGTATTTGGATGACATACACAGAGTAGGAAGTGATATTCCTATACTACGATCGGTTATACTTTGGTCGTCACACAGTGGTTTCTCCACATAGGACTTGGATATTATATCAGACATTCTGGTTACTAGATCTATAGATCTAGATTTGGGTGGTTTCCCAATCTGGGTACTTAGACAGCATTTAAGAGTATTTAGAATGGACGACTCCTGGCACGGTAGTATACCTGCAGGTGATGGAGTCACCCTCTCTAAAGGTGTCTTATAGACTAAAGTAGAGAGGGATGTGCATGATTGACAGATCACTTGCTTAGGCAATTGAGTCAATCATGAGATGTCAAAGTACCACACCAGATGTTGTTCTTGCACTAGATGCAATAAGTTGATATCGATCCAATCCTGGAGAAACAGTCGGAAGCAGTTTTAGAACATAAGTGGATGTTCTAGGGATATGATAACGACAGCCTCATTCGGGAGACAGTTATCATTCCAGGCTTCCAAGGTGACATGGACGACAAGGAGGTTGTCAGAGTTATATTTTTCCCTCTGACGAGGGGCAGTATTTTGGATAGGTGATCCAAGGCAATACTGAGGGAGGCATGGCGCAGGATACTGATTAAGTTCAGTTGACGATACAGTCTAAGAAATTTGGATTTGGAGTTCATTTATGAGCTAGGTCCCATCAGACATCCAGACATTCTAAGACAGGTATTGCTCATTTCGGGAGATGGTTTTCTCCGCGAACTTGAGATATAGAGAGACATAGAAAGAAACATCAAAGCGGATCCACTCACTGAGGCTATTCCTCGAACGCAATAGTTTCGCAAACGAGTTTTGTGAGACTGACTAGTAGAGGAGTTGGGTGTTCGGTATCACACGGGCTGTGAGTATGCGACATTGCAATAATTAGCCTTGAGTGCAAGTGGGAGATTGTTGGAGATAGTGCCCTCAGAGTCAATTATTGGATCACAGGCACATGATTATAATGATTGGGGGAGGACCTATCCCGGTAGGACAGTCTTACTCGAGATGATAGTATGCTATCTGGTTTACCTTTATCATCGTGTACTGCTTTAGGTGACCTGACAGGTCGCTATTGCACATTGATAGAGCCCCTAGGATTCTTGCTTGACTGCCAGCAGTATGAGGGCGATCATATACGTGGGAGCTGGTAGTCTATAAGCACATCCTTAAAAGGTCCCTAGTCGTGGGAGTTTCGAGACAGGGCATCGATTCTCCAGAGTAGACTAGTGTATACAGTCGAGACCCCGACGAGGGGCGGTGGCCGGTCTCACAAGCCACTGGTGTCAGTTGGTTCACCTAAGATGTATACAGGTGCTCATTGGGTTATGAGTACACCGGACAGGACTCGCCGGGAACATGCTAGTTGGTCTTATACCTGACGTCAGATAGCAGTTCCCTGGTGACATGTGTACAGGTTAGTTCATCGACCTGAGGATCGTCATTTGTCTCGTGTGAGTTCCCACTGTACTTTGATTACTACCCTACCACGCTCAAAGGAGTCATGCAAACAGGTTTTAGTTGGGTACAGTCCCGAGCCACATGGAGGTAGTGAGCGGATCTTCAGGGGTTCGTCTCTCTCGGTATTGGGGGTGAGGTCGTGCTGTGTCTAGGAGAGCCATTACACGAAGTCCTTGGCCAAGGCAGGAGATTTACTGGTAGGTATTCCAGTAGTATCTCAGGGTGTTCTGGGCTGCACTCCGACACGATTTGTACCGCTTTTGGGGGTCTGACTTTTACCAACCCCCTAGGCCCGCCATGCGATGCTCATAGACGAACGGACCGGACTGTACGGATATTGTCACTGACAGGCTCAGTAGGGTGTCAGGATGAGTTCGCTCATCGACGTCCCTTTTTGTCAATAGCTGGTGGCCCGTCAGGTATTGGCTTATACCTCTGACGTGCTAGTGGTTAAATCCACAGCCATAGTATTGACGAGTCTTTAGAGTCCACCACACTTACAGTTACTCAAGCTTTCGGGCGAAACGCTGTAGAGGACGTATGGAGATATGGCAGGGTCCGATCAGATACGTGCGGTATTTCACGGATCAGGATCGGACGGTTAGTACTAGAGGCCGTATGGATATATGGCAGGGTTCGATCAGATACGTGCGGTATTGCACGGATCAGGATCGGACGGATATTACTAGCCGGCTTTGGTTTAAGCCGGATCCTAGTATAGTACAGTGTAGATTTTGTCTCATTGCATTTGTATCCTGTCGAAATACAGATGCGGGTGTGTATGCACAGTATCGGGTTTTTCCTGTAATTTATTACGGGACCAGTTTTCTGGAGTTGCCAGTTTGCATTCCGTTCCGGCCGGTTTTCCTTTGTTCTTTCCCGGCCGGACTTTTCCGATGGAGGGGGTTATTTGCAAGTTTGCAAATAACTTATTGAGGAGGGGTTTTATGCATTTGTGGCTTCATGATATGATTATCATCATGAGATGCTTTAACCATCTTTTTCTTTGTATTAATGATGATTAGAGTTGATTAGATTTGGAGTTGACATGGTTATCATTGCTTTGGATGTGGTCACCCTCCACTTATTACTACACTCACCTCCCTCATGTTTTATTCATTCTCTCCACCATTTCAAGAGAGGGGCCGACCACAATTTTGAGAGAGAGAGGAAAAATGAGAGAGAGTTTCATTTGTTGTGGTGGCATTATTCTTCATCTCATATTCTTCTTGCTAGAAAATTGAAAGCACCAATTTTCCTAACCTCCTCCTCCATCCTCCATGGCAACTAAAACCCCCAAATGAGACATAGCCTCTACACTACATTCTACAGCAAATCTTGGGCACGTCGACTTGCCAGCTTCGCGCCCGAGTTGCCTCGGTATTGAGGTGGGAGCCCGTAAAAGAAACAGGCGATGTGGTGCCCTTCCGGCAAGGAGGCGACGACCGGAGTTTCCGCAGGAGATCGGGACGACGACGAGAAGACTGGAGAACTCGGATCACTCGGTATATCTCTAACCCGTCCTGTAGTTAGCTAGATCCAGTTTAATGTCCCGATCCGGGTGTTTAGTGCGCGGTGGTGCCGGTTTGCTAAGTTCGCAAAATTAAAGTTTATCACCGCTTCCGCATTCCGGCGTCGGATTGACGGCCGGGGCGCCGCCGTGCACATACAGTGGTATCAGAGCCTCTCCATTAACATAGTCTAGCTTTGTCTAATGTGTTTTACACTTCCGATCGAGCAAATGTTCCGAAAACCCATTAACACATGCATCAGTTTTCTGTCGAATTTTTTCTGGCTCGAAATTTTTTTCAGGTTGTAGAAAAGTGATGTACTGGAAGATGTAAGCGTTCTGTAGAAATTCGACGCAGTGAGTCGACTGTGGGAGCGCGGAACCGCGGCCAAACCCCCCATTAGGCCGCGTTTCCGCGGCATTGTAGTGTGATTGCTGCATCAAATTTCTGCGGTTGCTTTCTGGGTTGAAAATAGGGTTTTTGGAATATTAATTTTGGGCCCAGATTTTCTTGATGTGCTACAGTAGTACTTGGGGCCCACTTGTTAAATTTTGATCGATCGGATATTTTAAACACATTATTTCACAGTATTTACATTATATCTGCGACCGTGAATGTCACTTGATCGGTAAATCCAGTCTAACTGCTATAGCCCGGTTAGACGGATTTGCGAACGTGACTTTCACGTTGATGTTCTGTGTTATGCTGTGATGTTGCGGATCGGTCGTAGGGGATAGCCTGGATGCAATGCTAGTACAGTTGTAGTTGTATTATGTACATTTGATATTGCGGGGCGAGCATCCGACATGTGGACAGCCGTCACTGCCAGTTTGTATTATTATTTTGGGGCACGACCAGGTTGCGGTCGACGTACCCGGTGTATGTATATTTTACTTTCTGTACTAGGATTACCCCGCGGAGGGGTGCACGGATAGCCGGGTTCTAGAAGGCAACAAGCCCGCATCTCATGGCATTGAGACGGAGGGGGCTTCACTCTAGAATTGGCGGGCTATTCGCCGCACTCGTACGGGGTACAGGTTGACCCAGGAGGGGTGCCCAAGTTACCGGATTCCGTGAAGTGCCGGGTGGTCCATTCATGTTGCCGAAGGGGGCTGCCTCGCTTCAAGTTTTGGCGGGTAACTTGCCGCGCCCGTAGGGGTCTAGGATTTCATTGCACAGGCTATCCACACGACCATGGGAAAGTCGGGTTTCAGTAGTGGCTCTGTGAAACCCGGGGATCCCAGATATCTGTATTGTTCTGTGATGCTGTACATTTCTGTGATGTTGCATTTCTTATCACGCCTTGAGCGAAATATAATATATTGGTATATATATTAGCAGATGTTGTATATGTTTTACATCCGCACTAGTCCAGTCCCCGCTCTGTCGTTAGTTAGCTAACCTAACGGGTAATGACGGGACCCAGTGGCGAATGCGGATGGCATATACGTACGTCATATTATTTTCGTTCTTTTTGGTGTGATCAATTGATTGGACTGCGTTGATTCGGATCAATGCAAGTTAAAAACAAACCTAATCTGATGTTGTTGGAACACTTTTCAAAAAGCTGTTATTGCAAAGGCGTTCTCTTTTGTTTTGCACAGTGATATTCGGTTATGAATATCCAGCACCTCAGTCGACGAGGCAAGGGCCGAGATCCCTTCACCGGGAGTGACCCCTTGGACAGAAGTTTGCGTCAGGGCATTAACTTCACTATAGCCGATTACTTTGTGCTTTGCATCGTGGTATTCATTTGGAATATCCTGCACCCCATTCTACGGGGAAAGAGCCGAGATCCCTTCACCGGGAGTGACCTCTTTAGTAAAGGTTTTCGTCACTATATTTTCTAAAAAGCTATCCGTTCCTTCAACGATATCAAGTTCATTACGTTAAAGGTTTTCGCCAGAAACCATTCGTAGCCCTCCGTCGTTTCATATGAATAGTCAATAGTATTCAAGCTGTGTATGTTGGCCAAAGTCAAGGCACAGTGATTGGTAGCTATTGGGGTATTCATATGCAGCATAGATAGATGCATTGGTTTGGGACAGTCGTACTGCCATTTTGGCCAAAGTCAAGGGTATGTACGGGTGGGTTCAAATTAACCTGGAGAATGACGGGTATAACTTGACATGTGACTTATGATATGTTGGCCAAAGTCAAGGTCATAAGAGCATGGGGTAAAAATCCACATCGGGAGTTTCAAAAGAACTGAAACTTGCCAGATATGCGCATACCTTCTGGAGTGTGATGACGTGAGCGGATTCCATCACGTTATCATGCAATGATAGTTGGATCCCGATTCCCACTGATGAGCTGGTTTACTCCTCGGGTGATCCCGACTAATTCTTCTTTCAGGTTTGGAGGAGAATTTGAGATGACAGTGGGAGGTTTCCAGATTAGATAAATTGGTAACCATTCTGATCTAGGTTAGAGTGCACGCTGAGTGTTTCTTTTCTCTCTCTCTTGGCAGCGACCATTGACCCGACCCTAGACTATGACTCAGTGACCAAGTTGACCGAACCTTCTTAACACTGGCTTTTGGATTGTCAGAGTTGCAAACCTCTTTGCCACTCCTACTTCTACCCTTTTCTCCAGGACACCCCGTATTACTACGAACGTCCACTTCCATTGGACAAAACCATCGTATGGTTATATACGAACTCGAAGGAATTTATTCGAGGATGGTTTCCGGTTCTGGAGAAAACGAATAGGACTATTCAGTTGTCTTTTCCTTTTACCTTCTCTCAGGTTGCGAGTACTCCTTGGTTTAGGAGTAGTACACCTATTACGCAAATTGGATAGTCTTCTTCCAAACCTTAGGCTGGTGTCGAACGGTAGGGAATGAAGAAAACCAATTAGCATAACGATGGTGTGCAGAAGGTATTAAGTAAATAACGATGCAAGCATGCGATGCGGAGCGATGGTGTGCATAACCAATTAGCATAACGATGGTATGCATAACCAATTAGCACATCATGATATTAATAATAGGATATGAATCATAATATAAGCATGCGATGCGGAGCGAACAACAATAATGAGCGGGAGCTAAATACTAAACAATGGTGCCCTTTGAAATAACACGAATCGTGGGGTTTTGAAAATAAGGGCTACGGTGGTTTTAATAAAGGATACGTCTTTTGAAATATCCGTAGATCCCTTGACCTGTCTTTTAAAATACCCACGATCCGTTAGTTTTGAAATAGGTAGAAATCTAATCTAGTCTGACAACTACACTAAACTATACGGCTGAACTAAAGGTAAGGAAACCGTCTAGCATCTGAGTCGATACATATATGAATATATATTAGTCGGTGATCCCGCCTCGATACTATCAATCCGATACCATATCTATAATCAGATATTTCCAAGTCAAGAGTGCGGATCAATCATCAATATATAGCTCGTACGTAAATCCGTCGTACGGCATCCCAAATCTGGGTACGGGTCAATATCACATTCATCACATTGTTCATCTGGTATCCTCTTTATCAAAGATCATAATCCGGGGTACTGATCTACGTCTAGTACAATACCGATACTGCCTAAGTAAGCATGCACGTGTGTGAAACACTACGTCAAGGACCCGCTACAACGTCATGTCGTATCTCAAATACGAACCCTGCCATATCACCGATCTCACGGCCTCAAATCAGTTCTCACCGACTCATCTCAAATCCCAAGTACTATCCTCGTCATCCATGCATGTGTATATGAATGTATATATGCATAGTCCCATACCCACGCATATATACATATATACACATCCCCATCTACGCACAAGAAAGTAATGTATGCAAGTCTGTGTGTGCGTATGTGGGTATAACAACTACTCTAGGGTTTGGCAACTAACCCAAAGCTAATCCATGAACACATAATCATAACATGAATAAACATTCTCGTATCATAAAATACCTATATAAACATATATATGAACTATACTACGGACTGCGGGGGTGCTATACGCCATCCACCCGACTTTTCCCCGTAGATATAAATCTACTCACCTGGTCCTCGCTCGCCGGTGCCGACGTCGCCACGCGCTTACTTATCGTCTCGAAGTCCACATGGGGGTACCTACATATCATAACGCACCGTATCGCATTAAAATCCAACTCATGACTAAAACGATACATGAATCCCACATAGGTCAAAACATATGGTTGCTTTCACGAATCAATCCAAAAACCCTCGACGTCGGCGTACAAACGCCAGACCATCGAGAAAAACCCAAACACACTCATTTGTACAATCACGAGCACTAATTATGATATAAAATAGCTTAAAATTCACAAAAACCCCAAACTCACTTTAAAAGCCATTTTTCCGAAAATCTAGCAAGCAATATTACCCGTTTTAGTACAAAACTCGACGTTTAAACAAATCTAGCGGCCGCAATATCCGCTCAATATCATAACCAAGTCATAAAAACCATTCCAATAACTTAATTTCATCAAAATATATATATATTTACAAAACCTAGTTAACAAAAATTAGCACAATTTTCCATTTTAGCTCAAAACTTGGTGTTTTAATCAACTTTAAATATTTTAACAATTTTAGTGGCCATAATTCTCATTAAAACATATTAACTAAGCCACACAACCATTAACTAGAATTTAATCTCACTACTTTATATAAATTACAAAAATTTAGTTTGCAAAACAATCATAATTAGGACAATTTACATATAACAATTTGCAAACTAACAATTTGATTATGTTTCACATTCCACAAAATGATCAATTCCACTTGCAATCATAATCACACAACAAAACCCTAACTATAATCTAAAACCATCCACTTGAATTTCCAAACTTGAATTCAAAACCCTTTTATTTATTTTAAAACACCAATTTAAGCTTGATTTAAACATTCAATTAACAACTAACAAATATGGATGAATCTTTATACCTCATGATCAAGAGATCAACATGAAGATTATAGCCTCCAAAATGCCAAATTTCCTCCAAGATCCATGCTATCTTGGGCAAAGAAATAAAGGGTAAGAGTTGGATTGAAGAATTATAGAGGTTTTAGCTTGATTTTTTGGCAAAAAGATGGATTTTTTGATGAGAATGAGAGGAGAAAAATGGGGGCTGTTGTTGGGGGCTGTTGGGGGACCTGCTGCTGAGCCAAGAGGAGAGGAGAGAGAGGGTGTGGTGTGGGGAAAAACCAAGTAAAGAAAAGTCCAAGTCAACCCAAACCCATACCTCATTTTCTTATACTTTCTTTTCCTTTTTAGTTCTTTCTTTTGTGAAATGAGGGGACAAAGTTTTGGGGCTGCCAAGGGGGGGCTCGGCCAGTAGCCTAGGGGGTGAGGAGAGAGAGTGTGGAGAGTGTGGGTGAGGGGAAAAAAAGGATAAATACTATACCCCAATTTCCCTTTACACTAATTTCACCGAAAAAAGCCTTTTTCTTCGATATTTTCTAAACCGTTTTGGCAAACCATTTCATTTAAAAAATCACATGATAAAATTTTGTTTAATGTATTATGATGCACAAAATTTGTTTCAACTCATTCCAATTTGTAATTTTCCCTAATTAAATGTATTAGTGACGGCTTAAAATAATATTAAAATAATATTTTTTTCAGAAAATTTGAAATTTCACCAGTGGCTCAATAAACACCAAATACTAGTAATTACATAGCTATAATATGTATATTTAGTTTTATAATAAAGATATTTGTATTTTGACTTTTTACAGAAAACCCCCTTATTTTACCGATTTTCCGAAATTTCACCGAAACGACTTTCAAAACGAGGATCGTGTTGTTGACGTTGAGCCTGGCAGGGGAGCACTACCGACCGGTGATATTACCCGACGCGTCGGATATCCGGAGGATACCGTCGTGGTCTGGAGATGGATGGTAGGGGCCGGTCTGGATTGACGGCGCCCTAGATATTGTGATTGAGACATTGAGATTTCGAGATATTGAGGTACAGAGACTGTGATACAGAGATATCGAGATATTGGGATTACGTTTTGTGCCGATGCTAGGCACTGTTTTATGCTGATTTCATTATGATATCTCATTTTAAAAATACAAAGGAAATCTCACTAAATTATGAAAACAGTATGCATGAAGTAGCAGGTAATAACTACAATGTCTAAACTAACATATAAGGCAAGTACGCTAATATCATGTCTAAACTATTAGCTAATTGCCATGTCACGTACACCTTAGAAAATATTATTGCTTGACATAGCCTGTTAGCTAATAGTTTAGACATGATATTAGCGTAATTGCCTTATATGTTAGTTTAGATATTGTAGTTATTACCTGCTACTTCATGCATACTTTCGTATACTATTCATGTTGTATCCCGTTTGGGAGCCAGTTTTTACAAAGGAGACTCTGCCGAAATTTTCAGGAAATATTTGATGTTTTTTTAAAAACGCATAATTCGGCATTATGCTATTAAACTACTTGCTTAAGTTGGTTTTTCCTTCACTCTATTACTTTTCTTGGTTTAGATTCCTGGGTTTTCGGCTTACTTAGATTACGTACGCCTCGAGACGTTTCGTAGTGTAAGTGCCGGTCATGTTCCGTACTTTCGGGTCGTGACATAGCTCCCTACCCTCGACGCCAGGGATCAAAAGCCCTCACAAGAGGCACCAGAGCGGCTTCCCCGCTCATTCATCCCAGGCTGATAGTTGCCTACCTACGACGCCAGAGGTCAAAGCCCTCGCCAAGAGGCAACCGCGCAGCTTCACTGCCCGGTGATTCTTAATGACCTTCCGCAGCCCTTCCCGCGATAAGGCCCAAAGTCCTCCCAGAGGCGGTCGAGCCCTTGTTCGGCTATCCCCGGCTGGTAGCTTCCTACCACCACCGACAAGGATCAAAGCCCTCGCAAGAGGCAACCAAACAGCCACCCTTCTCGGTCGAGCCCGGCTGGTAGCTCCCTACCCCAACTCCAGCGATCGATGAAACCGCGCAAAAAGCACCTGCACAACTACCCTGCCCAACCCTCCACATCCGGGAATCGATGCTCAAAGGTGCCCTGTGGCCAGAAGAGGATCCAAGACACCCGGGAGGGACGTCAGGTTAATCCAAGTCTGAACGATCTCCCATCGACCTCAAGGGCCATGAGGACACCTCCGCGGCAGCGCTTGACACGCTCGCCGGCTAGTGATAGAAGTCAACTCGACAGGAGATTGCCAGACAAATAGACAACCTGACACGAAAACACGACAATACAAGAGAAGATATCCTACGAACGTCCTTCACACACAAAAGACAAAATGCAAACCGGCGAATCAAGGATTTTCTTTTATTGCCAAAATCAAGGTCTTTACAAAGGGTATTCTGGGGCCCCCAGCCCTACAAACCGCCTGAAGGCTTACTTTGGCCACTTCGTCGCCGGCGTCACGGCCCAGGGCTCTACCACCGGAGACTTTGCCACCAGGGGCACGCCTTACTTCCCTCGCCATCTCTCACCGGAGGCCTCGCCGCCGGAAGCGGAACCCGAGCGCGGAGTTCACCATCGCCGAACTCAGGAAGCTGTTCCTTCACGGCGTCCAGAGCCTTGTTCCACGCGACGGCATAATACTCCCCGAGCTCGGCGTAAAACTGCTCCGATGCCTTATACTCGGCCACAACTTTCTTAGCCCGAGCCTCGGCAACTTGGGCCTTCAGCAGCGCCGCCTCAGCATCTCCCCTGCTGGAGTCCCTCTCTTTTTCCAGGGCTGCGAAGCGTCCTGCCAAATCTGCCAGCTTCCTATCGGCGACCCTGAGGGACGCTTTCAGGCGGCGAAGGACACCCGGATTCGCCGAATTGGCAGGTTCCGCAGCTTCCGTCCGGCCCACCGAGACGTCGGCCCTTGCCCTCTCCAAGCGTAGGTCACATCGCAAAGCCTCGACCTCTGAAGGGAACACTTCCACTGGACTCGTGACGTGGAACGCCCCCTCGGCCTCCATACGAGTGGCGAGGGCACAATGTTGAAGGACCTGACAGAAAGCCGATGAGCAACTGGGAGGCCCACGAGCCAGGGTAAGGTATACCAAGAGGAATACACGCAAAGGGTCTGTACCTGGACCGCCCCCTAGGCCATGGCCTCCAGTTGATCCCTTAGGGAGCCGTGCGAAAGCTTTCCCCCGGACGACTCCTCCATCCCGGCGAGCAAGCCAGCGGCGATGGAAAGTCCAGACGGAACCGTGAAGACGGCGTCCCCCTCCTGCACGGAAATTCCCTCGGGGGCCCTCGACGACGACGCGCGAGAGACCGTCCTCTTCCTCTTGAGAGAGGGCCTGCCCTCGCCCTTCCCTCTGTCCCCCGTCGGGAGCTCGGGTAACTGTGAACGTCCCTGGCCGCCGCCGGAGAAACCCCCGGATGCCGTCGACAAAGCGGACGGCCCTCCCGGGGGCTCGGCCGCGCCACCAGCCTCCTTCTGGCGCGAGCAACCCGAAAAGTGAGAGCGAACCATGTATTCGAAAGAAAGAAGAACGCCGAGCAATGATGCTTCAAGGAAAGGGGGAAAATGAAAGACTGGGGGCCCTGAGGCGGGCCCCACCCCTGTTTATTGGTGCGTACGGCCTCATCCAACGGCGACTGTCATCTCCCGCCAAAGCACCCCCAGACCGGCGGTCCTGATCGCTCCACGTGTCGACCCTGCATTGGACCGCATCTCATCTGACGCCGCAGGCCTGCATACGTCACGTCGGCCAATCAACGCCTGACGCGTGGACCGTCACTTCAGTTGCAGGGCGCACGAAACGGCGCACCCTCTTCAGATACAAAGATCTCGCCTTGATTCGCTAGCAGAAAAGACAACCGACGGCCCGAGGACTCGTCCAGACGAAACCCCAGAAGGGATCCCACCTCGGGGGGCCCGGCAGTCCACTCTTGGCCCGACCCGCTAGCTGGTCGGGACAAGAGTGGGGTGCTAATGATAGTGCTCGATATTGGCGATCCCCAAGATCATGACACGTGGCCGGTGACGTGCCCTAGAACTCAGAAGAAGGGGCCCTTGGGGGCCAACCAAGCCACCCTGTACCCGACCTGCAAGCACAAGCTAGCCCTCCTCGGTGCTCCCTGCAAATTAGCCTCCTCGGCCCCTCAGCTCGCCTTGAGCTGTTGCAGGACCAGGACTCCTCGGCCTCCTCACTCTTCCCCGAGCTCCCACCGAGGCCGTCTTCCTCGGCCCTCCGACCAACTCCCAGGCGTAACCGCCGCTCCGCGAATCTCGCCATGCGCGGATTTTACGCCAACAACGTCCCACGCCATCACGATCCCCATTAATGGGCGATCCGCTCTCTACACGGGCGTGACGTCGGGAGCGTAACTGCCGGCGAGATTCTCGCGCCCGCTGCTGCGTGCTCCACCGCTATATAAACCCCCATCACAGAGGGGTCAGGGAAGCCATTTTTTACTCTTTTAAGCCGTTACTTTGCTCGGATCTCATCACTAACTTGAGCGTCGGAGGGTCCTTGGTGGTACCAAACCATCCCGGGACTTCTTTGCAGGTACTCGGCACCAACTTCCTCACTTCACCTCTTCCTTCAAAAACCCATTGAGATCCACACGCAACGGAGGATAATCAACCAAGTCCACCGTGAGATCAACGGAAGACAACATCTGACGGAGGCCTGAAAAGGAGCTTCATCATCCGTCGAACTTGTTTCCGTCCAAGGGGCCGTTGTATCGAATTTTCCACAAAGCCTCCGAGATTTTCCTCGAAGGCCCCGATAAGACCCACGAAGACCCTGAGCCACTACAATTTTTCTAGAATTACTACCAAGTCACTACAATTACAACCAAGCTACCAAGTCCCTGATCAAATTTACATCCCAGATCCCAAAATCCAAAACAAAGAGCAAGCCATAGACATCAACCAACCGAGCCACCAATCAAGCTAAGCCGTTTCAACCCAAGCCGAGCCGCCGAGCCAATCCGAAGCCGACCAGAGCCGATTAGAGCCAACCAAGCCGTTTCAAGCCGACTCGAGCCGATGTTAGCCGCCTGACAATTCTGAGCCGGGTATATTTAGAGCTCAATTTCGAGCTAATTTTCCTTCTCATTGGGCTCTCTTTTTCTCTTAAAGCTATGGACAAACATGTGTTGATACGCCATACTCGACCAAATCGAGTTGTTTTTCATACTTACTAGTATTATGGAAAACTGAGTGATTTCTAGCTTTTTAAGATTGTTTTGAGTGCCAAAAACCTAATTCTTGAGAAACTGAGTGAAAAACCTAGTTTAAAATATTTTTTTTGGAATTTTACTGAATATTTTAGGATATTTCTATGAAAAATCCAACCAGTAGTTCACCATGCGTTGGGCGACCAAGCGCATGGAGAACTGCTGCAATTTTAAAACCCTAAATTGATTTTAAATGATTTCTAAAAGCAAAATATTCTGTATAGTTCACCATGCGTGTCCTCATCAAAGGCATGGTGAGTTGAAACGATATTTTATTGTTTTAAAAAACAATAAAACTGTTGGTATTTGATAAAACCAAAATTTCAAAGCCGTAGTTCATCATGCATTGGATGACCACACGTATGGATCGGATTACAACAATAAATCTCAACAAAAATGTTTTTATCGTTTTAAAAACGAATTTGTAAAGCAATAGTTCACCAAGCATTGGGCTATGACACGCATGGAGAACTACCGCCATATATTCAAACAACTTTAAGGTTCTTTCGTTTTAAAAAACTAACTTTTAAAATGCAACGGTTCACCATGTGTGTTGGGATTGCATGCATGGAGAACTGTTTCCCTTATTTTTAGCCTTTATCAATAATCTTCGAAACAAACTCGACGAAAACTCGCCCCTTCTCTCTGTCCGTGCGAGGACGCAATGCATGGAGACTTATTCGGCTGAAACAGCCTAAATCAGCTAGTTTTCACCCGATATGCTATAAATAGTGCCTTATAACTCTCATTTCCTCTCATCCCGAAATCAAAAACCCTAGTGCTCATTTCAAAATTCAGAGAACGGCTCAAAGGTTCTCGACGCGCAGTTGCAAAAGTTTTGGTGGGATCCGGAGGAGGCGCAACACGACGGTCTTCTTTGTAACAAGATTATTCTTCCCTTTCTCATTTTTTAAATATCATCTTGCATCTAGGAGGGTTAATATCTTTTATTAAGCATATATAATTTTAGACCCATAGGGGTAGGGATAAGTCATTTCTCCGTCCATCACGTTGGTAATTATTTATCTCCATTCCTTATCCTTTACGCGTCATTTACCTGGATCTGATACTGCACTACATAACCTCATTAAGCTTGCTTATTTGTGACAGGGATGTAACACCTTAGGATAAGGGTTAGTGAATAATTATAATTAAATAATGATTTTTAATAAAAAGTTTACCAAATTGTGTTTTAAATATTTTTCCTAATTTAATAAACATTTTTCCAAAATTTTCCTAAGCTTGCACACACATGTGCATGTAAACTAGGGTTTTTAAATTAAGTAAATACAATAATTATTAACCATGGTGGATTAATTGTAGGATTAATTCTTTTGGGTTATAAGCAAGTTTAATTAATTAGTTAAATTGAAAGATTACTTTAATTTTAATGGTGAGGGTGTTGACTTGTGAGAAGGAGAGAGAGAGAGGGCATCATGGCTTAGCCCATGCTTGCCATTAATGATGAGAGAGAGAGAGGGTTGACAATTGGGAGCTAATTATTCCTCTCATTTCTTTGCTTTATTCTCTCAAACCTCACACACACTCACACACACAACACTTACCTCTTCACACCCCCCTCCAGCTCCAGAAGCAGCAGCAGGCACAGCAACAGCAGAAGCAACTGAAGCAGCAGCAGAAGCAAAAGCAGCAGCAGCAACCTTCAGCAACAGCAACCCCAGTTCCTAGTGCAGCCTCTTCCTTTCATTCCTCCACCTTCCTGCAGCTTCCTAGGGTTAAGTATGAGGTATATTTCCTAATTTAGTCCCTAGTTAGCTTGGTTAGTGTCGATTTGCATCGGTTAATGGATATTGGTGCGTTTTAGTGCGATATGGGATGTTTAGTGGGAACTTTGTGCATTTGGGGTATGATTTGGTTTCAGTAGGATGATTGAGGTCTGTTGAGGCCCTTGTAACCTAGCCCAACCCCTATTACGCTAAAATACCACCAGTTTTCACATTGGATGCAAATGCCGTATTTGTGCAAAATTGAGTTTTCTGGATCTGCTTTTGACCTTGTAAGTTCAGATTGATTTTGAGTGGACTGTGGCATAGTGGAGTGGAGGTGATACACTAGATGAAACCCGACCCCCTAACTCCCCTTCCCGGCCGCCAAAACCACCATTCTGGCCGCAAATTGCGGCCAGACAGGGGGTGTTTTGGTAATTTTTGGTTTCTGTATGTGTGTTTTTGTGTGTAGGGTATTTTGGTATATATATATTTTTAAGATCATTTCTGTAGGAAAATCTGGGACCAAATACCTGTTTTGCCGTTTTTCTAAACCTTCGCGACACGCGTGATACGTGAGTAGGTTTGGGTTCTGCGTATCGCAGCGCGTCGGGGTAGTTTCGTGGCGCGTGAGTACACGTTTTAGCGTATCGCGCACACGCGCGATTGGGTTGCGACACAGGTTTCTTGTTGGTTTATAATGTCGCGTTTTGTGACTTAAGCTTATGTGTGATATGTGTATGTGATTCTAGGTTCGCAGGCCAGTGAGACGGACGCTGCGAAGAAGGGCAAGCAAGTGGTTGGATACACCTAGCGCGAGACACGGTGAGTAGATTTCACATCTACGGGGATATCGCCCGCATGGCGTTATGCGTCAGGGCTGATAGGACTTTGTTATTATATATTTCATGCACCCCATAGACTGTCATTGCATATTGCATTCCTTGCTATACATATATATATATTGCTTAGAACTGATAGAACTGCCATGATCATACTATTGTATATTGTTGTAACTCATCTATATTTGATATCTATATCACGGTGGATCATTGCATTGTAGTTCTTTCTCATGTGACATGACTTGATATACACATTGATGCACCTATCACATCGCAGTTACTTGTATTATTGTTGGGATTTCATATGATTTGTGGATTTGGGAACCGTGGCCTTTTCAAATAAGTAACCATTTAAAAACCCGGTTCCCTTGATATGATAATTTGGGGCGTCGCCCCGTGTTTTCTCGGTGCTTGAGGCACGGATTGATATAGGGCTGACCCGGACTGACGGATGCCCGATGGGTTGATATAGGGCTGACCCGGACTGACGGATGCCCGATGGGTTGATATAGGGCTGACCCGGACTGACGGATGCCCGATGGGTTGATATAGGGCTGACCCGGACTGACGGATGCCCGATGGGTTGATATAGGGCTGACCCGGACTGACGGATGCCCGATGGATTGATATAGGGCTGACCCGGACTGACGGATGCCCGATGGGTTGATATAGGGCTGACCCAGACTGACGGATGCCCGATGGATTGATTGAGGGCTGACCCGGACTGACGGATGCCCGATATATATTGAGAGAGGGATGACCCGGACTGACGGATTCCCGGTACATACTTCAGAGAGGGCTGACCCGGATTGACGGAGCCCGATACAGGATGTTTTGCGTGTCGATGCTAGACACGAGTATTTATGATATTTGGGTGCCGATGTTGGGCACTCGGGATTTTCAGGGATATACAGGATATGAGGGCCGATGGAGTACCGGCGTCTGAGATGTTAGGATTTGTGGTGCATACATACTTATGTAGTCCACCTCGATACTTCATGTAGATACTATATCCCCATGCTCAGCATTCATTATCACATCTCACCCTGTAGTATATCACCTGATAGAGGACTGGCATTATTTTATGCATACTGCCACGTCGCATTGATATTATCTGCTGGCATTAGTAGAGCCACGCTACATGTGCATGCTTGCGATTACCTTTATGTGTTATCTCTATTCACGAGTTGGCAACTCACCCCCGTTGTGCCACAGTGCTTGCAGGTTGCCCTGGGGAGTAGTCACGGCTGGCTGTTACCGCATCTTTTGGCACAGATACCCTTTTGGGCTGAGTTAGCCCTTTTGCTGTTTAGGTGGGTTTTGTACGGTATCTGTTATCTTTCTGTTGTACATTGATGTATCTAGTATTCTCCATCTACTTTTCTGTATTGACTTAGAGACAGTTGTGAGGACGATATGTATGATTTTATATTCTGGTGTCGAGCTCGCATGTGAGCCGACTTTGCTTTATGCAGTCTTATCTTTATGATATTGTCCTTGTTTTACTGTGTATTCTTCGCTACGGCGTCGTATATCATTTTGTGATGCTTCATTCTTGTCACTTGTTATTTCTGCTACACCTTATTTTTACCCGACTTTCGGGGCTAATGTTTTAAAAAGGGGAATGTTACCAAAATTATAAAACTTATAACTTTTGAACTTAAAAAGGTTTTCTACTAAATAAATGGAAGTTTTTCGGACATGTACGATTGTTTTGCAAAATGTTTTAAATTCACTCTATATTTATTGGTTTTGATTTCTGGGTTCGGCTTACTTAGCCGCGTTGCGCCTGTAGACGTTGCGTGGTTAAGTGCCGGTCACGAGTCGAATTCTCGGGTCGTGACAAAGTTGGTATCAGAGCGTAGGTTTTACCTTCGGAGTGTAGGATGACCCTGGTATGATGGAGTAGGTAGCTGCAGCAGGGTAGCGTAGCGTGCGTATGTTCCGCGGCATACTCACGACACGGTACTCCGCTTACGCGACCTTAGGGCTTGTTGATTTGATTCCTCCTTATATTCTTGTGATTCGATTTCCGTGTTCTTATCGAATCCAAATTTTCTTTCAGCCAATATGCCGCCTAAGACTACGAGGGCACAGAGAGCGGCCGCGAGGGCCGAGATTCGAGTTGACTCGTCCGAGACGAGGACTGATCCGGGCAGTGCACCCGTTGTACCCGAGCAGGCTGTTCCTGCCGTGACAGAGCAGATCGCCACGTTAGGGGCTGGTATGCAGGAGATGCGCCAGACGGTGGGATCTAGCATGCAGGAGATGCGCCAGATGATAGGATCGCTTGTTGAGACGCTTCGAGCGCAGCGGCCAGAGGTAGCTCTACCAGTTCCAGAGACCGCTATGGTACCTACCGCACAGCCAGTTGCTCCTGCAGCCACGGAGGTGATTACAGTGTCGCTATCAGAGTTCATGAGGCTGAAGCCTCCGGTTTTCACAGGCACCGATACAGCCGAGGACCCACAGTCTTTCATCGACAGGATGGCCTGGATATGCCGTTCCCTCAGATGCGCAGATGCGAGATGGGTCGAGTTCGCGAGCTTTCGCCTGGAAGGTCTTGCGCAGAAGTGGTGTGATTCCGTGGAGAAGGGCAGAGCAGCAGGTCTTCCTCCTATGACCTGGGCGGAGTTCGTGACTATATTTCTAGCCCGTTTCCTTCCCCGGAGTGTTAGAGATGCCCGAGCACGCAGGTTTGAGTCTTTGCGCCAGACGCCAGGGATGACAGTGGCAGAGTATGACGTACTGTTTACAGAGCTAGCAGTCTACGCCCCACATTTAGTGGCCACCGAGGAGTTGCGAGTCCGGAGATTTGTTCGAGGTTTGATTTCACCAGTGTTCCTCGCGATCAGCGCGCAGCACTACGAGACCTACGCAGCAGCGGTAGACGCAGCCCTAGTGGTCGAGGAGCACCTTGTTGAGACTTCGGCACTCCCAGAGCCGAAGAGAGCTCGTGCGGATACTTCAGCACAGAGACAGCCTTTTCGGCGCCGTGATAGACGTATTGCAGGCAGCAGAGATTCAGGGCGGGGCCGGTTATTCAGTTCTTATTCCCAGGATGGTCAGCGGCCGTCGTCGGGATGTTTTCGATGTGGGAGCTCTTACCACCGTGTACGGGATTGTCCTGAGTTACCCCGGACAGAGGCGACAGCACCGCATGTTACATTACCACTTTCACCACCCCAGAGGGCGTTGCCTATCGTACCTACCGTTGCTCCGCGTCAGACTCATACACAGCGAGGTCGTGGGCGTGGAGGAGTTTCTCAGAGAGGGCGAGGTCACCGAGGCAGAGGGCAGCCAGCCGCAGGTGGTGGACAGGCGAGGGTTTTTGCTTTGACACATCAGGACGCGCAGGCGTCCAATGCAGTGGTTTCAGGTATCCTCCCTGTATGTTCAGTTGACACACATGTACTGTTCGACCCCGGATCCACACACTCGTACGTATCCACGCACTTTGTGCCGAGTTTGGGTAGAGAGTCCGGCTTGCTTGATCAGCCGCTTGTGGTGACTACTCCTGTGGGAGAGTCGTTTGTTGCTAGGCACGTGTTCCGATCCTGTATCGTCTGTATTGGCGAGAGAGAGTTGCCTGTCGACTTGATCCTTCTGGAGATGTTGGACTTCGACGTTCTTTTGGGCATGGATTGGTTAGCCACGTGCTATGCTTCTGTGGACTGCCGCGAGAAGACAGTTAGATTCTGTTTCCCCGGCGAGTCGGTTTTTGTTGTGTTGGGGGACCGTAGTGCCGCCCCTCACAGTGTGATTTCTTCTTTTCGCGCTGGACAGCTTTTGAGGAAGGGATGTCAGGGATTTCTCGCTTATGTTCGTGATGCTCGCGCTACAGAGGTTCCATTGGATCAGGTTCCGGTTGTTAGCGAGTTTCCTGATGTGTTCCCTGACGAGCTTCCTGGGTTGCCGCCCGAGCGCGACATTTCTTTCTGTATTGATTTGGTTCCTGGTTCGGGGCCTATTTCTATACCGCCCTATCGGATGGCCCCGGCAGAACTTCGTGAGCTGAAGGGTCAGTTACAGGATTTGCTAGACAAGGGACTTATTCGACCCAGTGTTTCTCCTTGGGGTGCTCCAGTCCTGTTCGTCAGAAAGAAGGACGGCAGCTTACGTCTTTGTATCGACTACCGCCAGCTGAACAGGGTGACAGTGCGGAACAGGTATCCTTTGCCGCGTATCGACGATTTGTTCGACCAGCTTCAGGGGGCAGGGTACTTTTCGAGGATCGATTTACGATCGGGCTATCATCAGCTGCGGGTTCGACAGGAGGACATTTCTCGGACAGCCTTCCGTACGCGCTACGGCCATTACGAGTTTTTGGTGATGTCGTTCGGACTCACCAATGCGCCAGCAGCCTTCATGGATTTGATGAACCGTATTTTCCGGCCTTACTTGGATCTGTTCATTATAGTCTTCATTGACGATATCTTGGTATATTCCCGGAGTAGTGAGGAGTACGAGCAGTACCTGCGGGTTACATTGCAGACATTAAGGGAGCACCAGCTCTATGCGAAATTCTCCAAGTGTGCTTTTTGGTTAGACAGCGTGGACTTCTTGGGTCACGTGATTTCACGAGACGGTATATGTGTTGATCCGAGGAAGATCGAGGCCGTTCAGCGTTGGCCCAGACCCACATCAGTGACGGAGATTCGCAGCTTTTTGGGATTGGCCGGTTACTACAGGCGTTTTGTGCAGGACTTCTCACGTATTGCTACCCCGTTGACCGGGTTGACCCGGAAGAGAGTTCCTTTCGTTTGGACGGAGGAGTGCGAGCACAGCTTTCAGCAGTTACGAACTCAGCTGACGACGGCACCGGTGTTATCTTTACCTTCCGGATCGGGCGGATTTGTGGTCTTTTGTGATGCTTCTCGAGTGGGATTGGGATGCGTTCTGATGCAGCATGATAGGGTGATCGCGTATGCCTCACGACAATTGAAGAAGCACGAGCAGAACTACCCCACTCATGATTTGGAGATGGCAGCAGTGGTCTTCGCACTTAAGATCTGGCGACATTACCTGTACGGCGAGTCGTGCCAGATATTTACGGATCACAAGAGTCTGAAATACATATTCCAGCAGCGGGACCTGAACCTTCGGCAGCGTCGATGGATGGAGTTAGTGAAAGATTATGACTGCGAGATCTTATATCACCCGGGCAAGGCAAATGTGGTAGCGGATGCTTTGAGCAGGAGGCCCGGAAGTAGTTTATCATGTTTGAGCGCAGTGCAGGAGCAGTCATCCGCAGATTGGCAGATATTATGCGACAGTCGAGTACAGTTCGAGTTCACGCCGATTGGAGGACAGATAGCGCATGTCCGTGCACGCCCACAGTTGATTGATCGTATACGTGAGGCACAGCTCAGTGATGACCGATGTTCAGAGATCATGGCACAGATGGGACAGGACAGATTTTCCGAGTTCGTGATCGATGATCAGGGGATACTACGGTTTGGAGTCAGACTGTGCGTACCTGATGCTGAGGGACTGAGGCGTGAGATTCTTGAAGAGGCACATCGATCGGTGTATAGCGTCCATCCCGGTTCCACCAAGATGTATCATGATATGAGAGGTGTTTACTGGTGGGACGGAATGAAGAGGGACATCGCAGATTTTGTATCGAGATGCCTGACTTGTCAGCAAGTCAAGGCTGAGCACCAGAGGCCCGCGGGAGAGCTACAGCCGTTACCCATTCCGGAGTGGAAATGGGAACAGATTTCGATGGACTTCGTGGTGGGTCTACCCAGGACTAGTCGGGGGTATGACTCCATCTGGGTGATCGTGGATCGTTTGACGAAAGCGGCTCACTTCTTACCGGTGAAGACGACTTTCGGATTTACTCAGTACGCTCAGATCTATATTGACGAGATGGTGCGACTACACGGAGTCCCGACGTGCATTGTGTCCGACAGAGGCACCCAGTTTACTAGTAGACTATGGCAGAGGCTTCAGGAGGCTTTGGGCACTCGCTTGAGTTTCAGCACGGCATTTCATCCGCAGACCGACGGACAGTCAGAGCGGACCATTCAGACTCTCGAGGACATGCTCAGAGCTTGTGTACTAGATTTTGGAGGTAGCTGGGATCATCATTTGCCCTTAGTAGAGTTTTCCTACAATAACAGCTACCAGGAGACCATTCAGATGGCACCGTTTGAGGCTCTTTACGGGAGGAGATGCAGGTCACCTACTTGTTGGACAGAGCTCAGTGAGAGCAGTATCTTAGGGCCACAGATCGTTGAGGAGACGACCGCGAAGATCCAGTTGATTCGCGATAGGATGAGAGCAGCGCAGAGTAGGCAGAGGGCTTATGCAGACCGTCGACGACGCAGACTTGAGTTTTCTGTTGGTGATCATGTTTTCTTGAGGGTCTCCCCAATGAAAGGTGTGATGAGGTTTGGGAAGAAGGGGAAGCTTAGCCCCCGGTATGTGGGCCCCTTCGAGATCCTTGAGCGTGTTGGTGCAGTAGCTTACCGATTAGCCCTTCCGCCCAGCTTTCCAGACGTGCATCCCGTATTCCATGTCTCGATGCTCCGCAGATATCTTCATGATCCTTCGCATGCGATTCAGCATCCGGCGATCCAGCTTGAGAGCGATCTTTCCTATGCAGAGCACCCGGTGATGATCTTGGATCGACAAGTGAAGAAATTGAGATCGAAGGAGATTCCATCAGTTAAAGTACTTTGGCGTGGTCAGAACCGTGAAGAGGTCACTTGGGAGACCGAAAGTGAGATGATGAAGACGTATCCCCATCTTTTTGAAGGTAACCTTAGTTAGATTTTTGAAATTCGGGGACGAATTTCTTTAAGGGGGAGAGATTGTAACACCTTAGGATAAGGGTTAGTGAATAATTATAATTAAATAATGATTTTTAATAAAAAGTTTACCAAATTGTGTTTTAAATATTTTTCCTAATTTAATAAACATTTTTCCAAAATTTTCCTAAGCTTGCACACACATGTGCATGTAAACTAGGGTTTTTAAATTAAGTAAATACAATAATTATTAACCATGGTGGATTAATTGTAGGATTAATTCTTTTGGGTTATAAGCAAGTTTAATTAATTAGTTAAATTGAAAGATTACTTTAATTTTAATGGTGAGGGTGTTGACTTGTGAGAAGGAGAGAGAGAGAGGGCATCATGGCTTAGCCCATGCTTGCCATTAATGATGAGAGAGAGAGAGGGTTGACAATTGGGAGCTAATTATTCCTCTCATTTCTTTGCTTTATTCTCTCAAACCTCACACACACTCACACACACAACACTTACCTCTTCACACCCCCCTCCAGCTCCAGAAGCAGCAGCAGGCACAGCAACAGCAGAAGCAACTGAAGCAGCAGCAGAAGCAAAAGCAGCAGCAGCAACCTTCAGCAACAGCAACCCCAGTTCCTAGTGCAGCCTCTTCCTTTCATTCCTCCACCTTCCTGCAGCTTCCTAGGGTTAAGTATGAGGTATATTTCCTAATTTAGTCCCTAGTTAGCTTGGTTAGTGTCGATTTGCATCGGTTAATGGATATTGGTGCGTTTTAGTGCGATATGGGATGTTTAGTGGGAACTTTGTGCATTTGGGGTATGATTTGGTTTCAGTAGGATGATTGAGGTCTGTTGAGGCCCTTGTAACCTAGCCCAACCCCTA
The DNA here is from genome assembly GCA_030015575.1 of Agapanthus africanus. Taxonomy (NCBI): domain Eukaryota; kingdom Viridiplantae; phylum Streptophyta; class Magnoliopsida; order Asparagales; family Amaryllidaceae; genus Agapanthus; species Agapanthus africanus. The sequence goes on along the minus strand of JASDDO010000012.1, from coordinate 293,778,106 downwards.
TTACGCTAAAATACCACCAGTTTTCACATTGGATGCAAATGCCGTATTTGTGCAAAATTGAGTTTTCTGGATCTGCTTTTGACCTTGTAAGTTCAGATTGATTTTGAGTGGACTGTGGCATAGTGGAGTGGAGGTGATACACTAGATGAAACCCGACCCCCTAACTCCCCTTCCCCGCCGCCAAAACCACCATTCTGGCCGCAAATTGCGGCCAGACAGGGGGTGTTTTGGTAATTTTTGGTTTCTGTATGTGTGTTTTTGTGTGTAGGGTATTTTGGTATATATATATTTTTAAGATCATTTCTGTAGGAAAATCTGGGACCAAATACCTGTTTTGCCGTTTTTCTAAACCTTCGCGACACGCGTGATACGTGAGTAGGTTTGGGTTCTGCGTATCGCAGCGCGTCGGGGTAGTTTCGTGGCGCGTGAGTACACGTTTTAGCGTATCGCGCACACGCGCGATTGGGTTGCGACACAGGTTTCTTGTTGGTTTATAATGTCGCGTTTTGTGACTTAAGCTTATGTGTGATATGTGTATGTGATTCTAGGTTCGCAGGCCAGTGAGACGGACGCTGCGAAGAAGGGCAAGCAAGTGGTTGGATACACCTAGCGCGAGACACGGTGAGTAGATTTCACATCTACGGGGATATCGCCCGCATGGCGTTATGCGTCAGGGCTGATAGGACTTTGTTATTATATATTTCATGCACCCCATAGACTGTCATTGCATATTGCATTCCTTGCTATACATATATACATATTGCTTAGAACTGATAGAACTGCCATGATCATACTATTGTATATTGTTGTAACTCATCTATATTTGATATCTATATCACGGTGGATCATTGCATTGTAGTTCTTTCTCATGTGACATGACTTGATATACACATTGATGCACCTATCACATCGCAGTTACTTGTATTATTGTTGGGCTTTCATATGATTTGTGGATTTGGGAACCGTGGCCTTTTCAAATAAGTAACCATTTAAAAACCCGGTTCCCTTGATATGATAATTTGGGGCGTCGCCCCGTGTTTTCTCGGTGCTTGAGGCACGGATTGATATAGGGCTGACCCGGACTGACGGATGCCCGATGGGTTGATATAGGGCTGACCCGGACTGACGGATGCCCGATGGGTTGATATAGGGCTGACCCGGACTGACGGATGCCCGATGGATTGATATAGGGCTGACCCGGACTGACGGATGCCCGATGGGTTGATATAGGGCTGACCCGGACTGACGGATGCCCGATGGATTGATTGAGGGCTGACCCGGACTGACGGATGCCCGATATATATTGAGAGAGGGATGACCCGGACTGACGGATTCCCGGTACATACTTCAGAGAGGGCTGACCCGGATTGACGGAGCCCGATACAGGATGTTTTGCGTGTCGATGCTAGACACGAGTATTTATGATATTTGGGTGCCGATGTTGGGCACTCGGGATTTTCAGGGATATACAGGATATGAGGGCCGATGGAGTACCGGCGTTTGAGATGTTAGGATTTGTGGTGCATACATACTTATGTAGTCCACCTCGATACTTCATGTAGATACTATATCCCCATGCTCAGCATTCATTATCACATCTCACCCTGTAGTATATCACCTGATAGAGGACTGGCATTATTTTATGCATACTGCCACATCGCATTGATATTATCTGCTGGCATTAGTAGAGCCACGCTACATGTGCATGCTTGCGATTACCTTTATATGTTATCTCTATTCACGAGTTGGCAACTCACCCCCGTTGTGCCACAGTGCTTGCAGGTTTCCCTGGGGAGTAGTCACGGCTGGCTGTTACCGCATCTTTTGGCACAGATACCCTTTTGGGCTGAGTTAGCCCTTTTGCTGTTTAGGTGGGTTTTGTACGGTATCTGTTATCTTTCTGTTGTACATTGATGTATCTAGTATTCTCCATCTACTTTTCTGTATTGACTTAGAGACAGTTGTGAGGACGATATGTATGATTTTATATTCTGGTGTCGAGCTCGCATGTGAGCCGACTTTGCTTTATGCAGTCTTATCTTTATGATATTGTCCTTGATTTACTGTGTATTCTTCGCTACGGCGTCGTATATCATTTTGTGATGCTTCATTCTTGTCACTTGTTATTTCTGCTAAACCTTATTTTTACCCGACTTTCGGGGCTAATGTTTTAAAAAGGGGAATGTTACCAAAATTATAAAACTTATAACTTTTGAGCTTAAAAAGGTTTTCTACTAAATAAATGGAAGTTTTTCGGACATGTACGATTGTTTTGCAAAATGTTTTAAATTCACTCTATATTTATTGGTTTTGATTTCTGGGTTCGGCTTACTTAGCCGCGTTGCGCCTGTAGACGTTGCGTGGTTAAGTGCCGGTCACGAGTCGAATTCTCGGGTCGTGACAAGGGAAAACATAGAAAACACCGATAAGAACTAAGGTCTCCTTGAAGTGCAGGCGCTTGTAAGAAGAGTTACCGAACTATTCTACATAATCTTCTATACCAAAGGGGTATCCGGCGGGCTCAAGGTAAAAATCTGCAGGTGGCGATCGTGATTAAAAAACAAATCAAAGATAAGCGAATGCGCCGTGAGAGGACATCCGGGGTCTCGTCCCTTCGATATCCACATGGCGATCGCGATAGGACTACTGAACGCTATTGCCTCGTCAGTATAACTTCTTTCCATTCCTGTCCTTTTAAGCAAGTTTTAAATTAGATTTCTAGTGTGCTTTAAAACCGCGTGCTTGCACCGACGCTAGAATAAGAAACTATTTGTTTAAGGATCGAAGTTTTGGTCCCTACCTATTCTCGGTGAATAGGGGTTACCGACCCAGGTTTTGAACTTGCATGACTTCCACTTATAGGATGAGAGTAGCCTCCCTAGTGGTGGTAAGACTTGACCACGAAGCAATTAAACGCACATCTAAGAATAAAAAAGAATGGGCACATTGTGCAGAAGCCAAAACATATTACACACGCTGGTAAATGCATGTGTGCCCCATGGTGTTAACAATTTTCTGCAGGAAGCAAGTCAAGTTTTTGAGAGAGGAAAAGTATGTGAACAATGTTTGAGAAGTTATGCCACTTGTATTGTATGTGAGCGAGTAATGTGTGAATTTTGTAAAGCACGTAATTATAAGTTCCATGATTGTAATAAAAGATAATTCAAGGCTAAGGTAATCAAAGATGATCCTCATCATATGTTCATGATAGCCCGTGTGAGGGCTCAAGCTGTCAGGCTAAGTGGTGTCGTCAATGGTCGAATCCAAGAATCAGGAGAAGTTTCCTCACCTTCACCAACTTCTATGAATCCGTGTGCGTCTAATGAGACCAAACCATTGAAACAAGGTCATTCCGAGCATTCAAGAGGTGGTCAAGCCGAAAAAGAGATAAGTATTGTCAGGTCACATAATGAATATAGGACGGTTGTAGAAGAACCGCAGGAAATAATTGTTAGTGATCAATCAAAACATAATGCAAACATTCAAACAACAATGATATCCAAAAAGTTTGAATCAAGCTCTTCCGTCTCCCATAAAATCCTTGAGACTCATTTTTCTTAAATCATTTAACAACAAACTCGCCAATAAACAAACAAACAAAATTTTGTCACTCAACATTGGGACCTCTCTTCTCAAAAGAAGGTGGGTTACCAAAGGGACTAATGTTTTTGATGATTTGCAGGAAAATACAGATACCAAGAACCACGAAATTACGAAAGAGTGTTACCATCAATCAAGAATGTCAGAAGAATGCAAAAAGCCATCATGTGAGCATCAAAGACTGCATGGGCAAATACAACCGTGTTACTCCTCGAGCCTTAGTGGTGTGCTCAAAGTACTCAAAGATTACCAACTTCTTCAAATTTCATGACAAGCTTTCTTAAAGAAACATTTCCAGAATCTACATGTGCCAAATTATCACGCCCCGCTTCCTAAAATACGGAATACGAGTGGTGACTAGGCCAGCCATTCTCCTACGGTCAGGGAATAATCCCTCCGTAGTCACACTTCGGCTTCTAGCATTACATTGTAGTCAGTAAACAGTACTAGAGTAAAGGAAAATCACAGTTCACAACTTTATTACATCACAATAAAAGAGTTCGAAATACATTTATTTTGCAGAATAAAAACTAACCAATGAAATACAAAGTGCTGAAAGCAAAAGAATTGGTGCTGATGTTGCGGTCTAGACCTCCGCGAGCTCGAATGGCAGGTCCTGCTCCTGGGCTGGGTCCACTTCGTCCTCTGAGCATGCACACTCAGGTCGTCAGGACGACGTATATAGCAATAAATATATATATATCATGGATACAAGTCTATTAAACATGAAATGTGCAACATAATGCAGAAAATGAGTATAATGAACATCTTACATATGAACAATATGGTATAAATATCATGCCAGTAAACTAGACAATGTGTATGTCACTACTTATCAGTCACTAAGTCAATGAAATCAATTGGTGGGAAGGAGGCTCGTATTTAACAAGGGTCTCGTGAATGCCCGAGACTGCGGTCTACTGTTGCCCGGGACATAACCCTGCAACCGTGCCGCTAGACCCATGACCTAATGGATATATATATATATATATATATATGAGATATATGAGATTAATGGAGGAAAGAGGCCATAGGAGGGGATTTCCTCCTATGGCGTGGAAAAAATACAACCTCCACCATTTTTTCCGACGATCGGCACCCACCATCATCATCGTTATTATCTAAGATGTGCGTACACCAAATTTCATGTGATTCCACAACATTTTCACCGTTGATTTAATGGGTTCAAAATTAACGGTTTACCTACAATAGAACTTTTTACATTGCTAAATCAGCGGTGAAAAAGTTGTAGAATCACATGAAATTTGGTGTACCCACATCTTAGATGATAACGATGGAGATGATGGGGGCCAATCGTCGGAAAAAATGGCGGAGGTTGTATTTTTTCCACGCCATAGGAGAAAATCCTCTCCTATGGTCTCTTTTCTCCATTATTCTCTCTCTCTCTCTCTCTCTCTCTATATATATATATATATATATATATATATATATATATATAGCGAATGATCATCCTCTAAACCACTGTACCTTGCTAAATACGAGTTCAATTCCACCTTGATTTTCCCATTCCCCAGGTTATAATATGAATTCAGGTATTAGATAGGTTGTGAATAAATACATATCGCTTTCACTTTCAATCACGTTTCCACTTATCAATATCACTTTCGTATTTGCCACAATCCAACCACTAACACTTACATAACGACAATGCAAAATAGTCGCTAGGTCTCAATGTAAACAATCAATATGCAGCAGGTATAAAGCAAACACATAAATAGGCAAAAATGCACTGAACAGACATTCACTATATTTTGACAGCGAACACCATATAACTTGCAAAATTTACCATAAAACACACGTATAAAATCAACCAAAACAATATAAAAGGTCTATGAAGCACTCTTGATTATCTAAGCAATAAAATTAATCTCATGTTAATAGCATTTCATGTTAGGGACTTATCATCATTTTAAATTAGCGATCGATTGCTGAAATTCCAGTTTCAGAACTGGAAGTCTAATTTGCGCGCAGTTTGCTAGTAATTGTGTTCAGTTTCAAGTATTGCCCCAGTTAAATAAAATCTATATCTCTCTGTTAGGTTTCCAACGCATCAAACGGATTATCAATAGCCTTCCTGTACTAGAAGTTATGTCCTGTTTAATGTGAAGGGGTAAGAAATGCTATTGCAGAAACTGCAGAACACATCGATACTCAAAAATACAAACTAAATATCAAACGACGGTGAAACTGCAAGGGACTAGATTCATATGTTAGATAATTAAATTATATACGTTACCATATGGGGCTCCGTGCATTTTCAGTTTGAATCAGGGATGTGCAGGTATTCAAAGTCAGGTATCCACACGAAACACTGCCCCAGACTGCAGTCCAGTGCTGCATTCGCAGCCAAATATCGTTACAGTAATCTATAAATGTCGAGAAATAAACAATGGATAGTTTTATATTATCGAGTCGGCTTCGATATGAGCCATAGAACGTTACGTTCCAAACTGTATTGAATTTACAATGATTTTAATAAGGTAGCATGCGCGGTAAAGTTCAGATTTTGTGTCGCCTTTAGGGGGCGACTTTACATGGTTATGAACAAGATATTTTGCATCCAAATTACTACACGGTATTCGCAAACAGTAAACGAACTATCGCAAGTTCCGCCATAACAATATATGTTTTGGTTTATAATTCACATCGAACATTAGGACAGTGTTTGGTAATCGGTCGAAAACACATATTTACACTACTATATATCAAAATAATCTAACATTATTATCCAGTCTAGGTATTAAAATAGCATGAATAATAAGAGATGGGTTTTCTCTTGAATTTGGCGAAAGTGGCACGACTGAAATGGCGGCACGACACGGGCACGATCACGATCACGATCACGGCACGATACACGTGCGACTCGGCTGGCTCAGGGGAGGACTTGGGGGCTCGGCACTGGCGTAGAGGCGAGCACGGGGCAGTGGGTTCGCAGTGGCTCGGGTGAGGCATTCTGTCACGACCCGAAAAAGGAACGTGACTGGCACTTGCATCAGGTGAAGTCTATAGAACTACACCTAATACAAGTAAGCCAAAAGCTCAGAAATCTAAACCTTATTAGAGGAAAATAGTGGATGTGCAGTTTTGAAATAAGGTTTACTGAAATCAAATTCTTTCTACAAAACATAGATATTAGTATATGAAAACACAATTGTTATTTTTAATTTAAAAACATTTTCATCATTGAAAATTTGGGCAGCACCTCCTTCGTAATTTCTAACCCGAAAACGGTACAAGAAAATATAAATATAGGCATCCCCAAGAGGGAGCTAGCTCTTCGCCAATTGGCGGAAACAACCACGCAAGATAATATGAATATACAACGCCGAAGGGCGAGAATCAAAACTCAGAAGGAAGCAAGAAAGCAAAACATTATAAGGAAAACCAGAAACAACAATAAAATACATACGCACGACTCTAAGGCCGAAAGAATAAACAACTGTGGTTTCTCTAAGTCTACTAAAAATACATAGTCTGGTTGATGGAGCTTTTAACTAGATACAACTGAAATAATATACAAACATGTACTGGTGGTCACGAAGCAAATGTATCCCACCTATCCAGCAATCACCCGAAGGAAGTGATGTGCCAGCAAGCCGCTACGGAACCTATACGGCTAAACCTGCAAGAAACTGTGGCACAATGGGGGTGAGTTGCCAACTCGTGAGTAGAAGACATCACCGGGTAGAAACCGAATGTATGATGGTCTCCTAGGTCATATAGTAATATACTCATAAAATACACTGAAACATCTAATAATGGTAAGGGTAATCATCTAAACGTAAGTGTAATACCAAGTGCTCGTGTCAGTGCCACTAAGAAACAACAAGTCATATATCTGATGTATGAATGCATTATGCATGAAACAATCAACCATGAAATCTGGATATATCTGGTATAAGAAAATCTATGTTTTTATCTTAGTAAAACTTGTATAATAAAATTGGAACATCATCAGTGAAATCAACAGAAAATCCGTGTCAAGCACCAACACAATATATGTATATCTCAATATCTCAATATCTCAAATCTCATGACTATGCTCAGTATCCTCCGGATATCCGCCGAGTCAAATATCACCGGTCAGTAGTGCTCCCCTTCCAGGTTCATCGTCATCCATACGAATCTCTTGCCCCGGGGTACCGTACCGGGTCCACCATGTACCCGCAAACGGTGCATCCCCCTCCTCGAATCGGGTATGTGATACAGCTCAAGAACCGAGAAAACTCATGGTGGACACCACACACATCATATCACGAGAAAACCGCAAATTTCTATTTTTAAAATGATAATGAGTTTATAAAATCCTTGCGGTTTTCCCCAAATCCAGAAATCTCATGGAAAATCCGAAATCCCAAAATCAAGAGTCAATAAGCAGTGAATACCGGCATAAAGCCCCACAATATTGCATAACGGAATGAATGTATAAATGCATGAAATATCTAAGTAAGGAATGCAATATCTAAAATAGCATATGAGGGCAAGCATACTAACAATATATTAAAACTGCCAGCTAGCAAATTATATCCATACAGTAATGTTTTCTAAAGTGTACGTGACATGGCAATTACTGATGATGATGTGTGTGAGCCAGTAAGAAAGTGTACGTGGAACATGCGCATCATCGGTAATGGTGCTAGTCTCCAAACAGACGAGATCATAATAGTTAAGGAAACAGACGAGATCATCATCGGTAATGAGTAGTAAACGCAATATTGAAGAATATACATATCTATATACGAGTCATACAGTTTTGGTGTTTGAAATAGCACGAATCGTGGTGTAATATTTCAGAAAATATAAAATATTATTTTTGGAATTTAATATTAAAATAATATATTTCGCGAAAACTACCCGATTTGCGAAATTGAGGTTTTCGTAAAATGGTATAAATATATACCAATATTTATGAAATAATTGGAGATTAAAATGATTTATTCATTTAATAATATATTTATCGGATTTAGCATTTTTATAATTTATTATATGCAGTTTAAATAAAAATTGATTAGTGCACTACTAATCGCAATTAAAACAAATCCGTATTTTTACAATTTTTCCATGGCTAGTGCACCATGACATGTTGCTTGTTGTTTCATTTTATTTGTGTTATGTGTTTGGTTTTAATGAGTGGGGGAAAAAGAAAAGAAAAAGAAAAAGGGGTTATTGTTGGATATAGTGCCCTCTAAGTCAATTATTGGATCGCAGGTACGTGATTGCAATGATTGAGGGAGGACATATACCGATATAACAGTCTTACTCGAGATGATAGTGTGCTATCTGGTCTGTCTTTATCATCATGTATATGTTGATAAAGCCCATATGATTCTTGCTTGACTGCCAGCAGTATGATGGCGATCATATATGTGGGAGCTGGGGTCTATAAGCACATCCTTAAAGTGTCCCTAGTCGTGAGAGTTTCGAGACAGGGTATCGATACTCCAGAGTAGACTAGTGTATATAGTCGAGACCCCGACGAGGGGCGGTGGCCGGTCTCACAAGCCATTGGTGTTAGTTGGTTCACCTAAGATGTATACAGGTGCTTATTGGGTTATGAGTACACCGGACAGGACTCGCCGGGAACTTGCTGGTTGGTATTATACCTAGCGTCAGATAGCAGTTCCCTGGTGACATGTGTACAGGTTAGTTCATCGACCTGAGGTCGTCATTTGTCTCGTGTGAGTTCCCACTGTACTTTGATTTATACCCTACCACGGGTCAAAGGAGTCGTGCAAACAGGTATATTTTGGGTACAGTCCCGAGCCACATGGAGGCAGTGAGCAGATCGTCGGGGATTCGTCTCTCCCGGTATTGGGGGTGAGATCGTGCTGTGATTAGGAGAGCCATTACACGAAATCCCTGGCCAGGGTAATCGAGATTTACTGGAAGGTATTCCAGTAGTATCTCAGGGTGTTCTGGGCTGCTCTCTGACACGACTTATACAGCTATTGGGGGTCTGACGTTTACCGGCCCCCTAGGCCCTATATGCGATACACATAGACCAATGGACCGGACTGTACGGATATTGTCACTGTCAGGCTCAGTAGGGTTTCTGGATGAGTTCGCTCGTCAGCTTCCCTTCCAATCAATACATAGGCAACCGTTACGTACAGCTAGTACCTCTGACGTGCTAGTGGTTATACCCAGTGCCAGTGTATTGATGAGTCATTAGAGTCCCCCACAAACACTTTCCCAAGTTCGGGCGAAACGTTGTAGAGGCCGTATGGATTTATGGCAGGATTCGGAAAAAGCACGTGCGTTTTAGCACGTGTCATTTTTCGGGCAGATAATACTGGTAGGCTTTGGTTTAAACCGGATCCGAGTATTATACTGTGTAGATATAATATCTTTGTCTCAGTTGCATTTGTATTCGGCAGTAATACAAATGCCGGTATGTTTATACTATTACGGGGTTATCCTGAAATTCGTTTCGGGATCGCTTTTGGAAGTTGCCAGTTTTCAGTTTTCTATCACTCGTATTTAACATTCGGTTAAATGCGGATTTATCTTTTCTTGGGTGAGTCATGAGGTGAGTCAGAGTTCTAGAAGGTTCTAGAAATGGTGACTAGCTTCATGAGTCATTAGTTCATTAATGAAGCATTTAATGAGTGATGAGTTGTTATGGTGACTAGGTTAATGATTCATGGTTTTGCATTTATTATTTTAAGTGTGCCATCCTTTTTCTTTAAGTGTTATGATAAGTTTACTTGTTAAGGTCACCCCCTCCCCTCTCCTACACTCACCCCCTTTGCTTCATATAGTGGCCGGCCATTTCCAAGTGGGATGATTGATTCATTTTGGCAAAAAGATTATGATAGTTTAGTTCATGGAAATTTCATATAGCTCAATTTCCATTTACCCGATTCCAATTGGCAACTTCATTAACCGTTCGTCCATAGCCTTGGACGTAACGAGACAAAGTGTTCTACTCATTCTCTACATCAATCTTGGTCATTTCTTTTAGCAAACTTGATGATCGAGTTGCCTCGGTTCAGAGGCGGGAGCCCGTTTAAAGATCCGTCGACGTGGTGCCACCTGGATGAGAAGACTGGAGAACTAGGAGATCAGAGCAGCCGCAACAAAGCGTGGGATGATGGTTGAAGACCGAAGGACTCGGATCGTTCGGTATAACATTTCTACCCACTTTGTAGTTTGTTAGTTTAACTTTAATGGCAGATCCAGGTTATAGTATGCGATAGCGTCAGCTAAAAGTTTTTGTTCCGCATTTGGCGTCTGTTGGACGGCCGGGGCGCTACCGTAGACTTACAGTTAAAATGACAATTATTGGAGAGAGAATGCGACATGTGATATTTGAGAGAGGGTGAGAATAAGAAAGAGAGAGAGAGAGAGGACTGCCCATTATTTTCCTCCCCTTTGTTTCTTCATCTCCTTCAACCTCATCTCCCTCCACCTCCACCTCCATTTCTCATCTCAAAAACCTTGCTAAAACTCTACACCCTCTTCATTAAAAATGATCCCCACTTCTTCCTCTACACAGTGGACCTTGCAAGTTTGGATTTTGGAGACTTTGAGAAGCTAGAGTTTTTCTTGAGTTGCCCAAAGGAGGTATATCTTCTTTCATTTAGTTTAGTTTTTAGTTCTTTATATCCTAGTTTAGTTAGAAGTTGATTTGGTTTGGTTATGCGATGTTTGGAAATTCCTAGAGAGGGTTTGGGTGACTTGTGGACTTGTGATCTGTAGTGAGTGTGTACAAGACCCTAGAGATCGATTTGTGGACATAGAACAGAGAATACGAACTTTAGATTTGTTCCGTGTCGGTTTTGTGAGGTATTGTGTGCCTACAGGGAATCTGGGATGACTTGAGACCTGTACGAGAAAAACTAGCAACTCTAGAGTCTTAGTTAGACCCATAGGAGACCACCCCGAGGAGACGAACCCCAACAGAGCAGGTTTGGCCGAGCAGGACGGTTTTAGGGGAGTATGGCTGGCCAAGTTGGAGTGGTTGGTGTCTAGGTTGGTTCAGTAGCTCACATACTCCTTATAGAACACCCTATACATGCTAGTTTTGTTCCAATTGACCTGAACCAAAATCTGGGAGCACATTGGGGTGTTTTTGGCTAAGTTTTCCCGATGTTTGAATGCTTGGTTTTGGTGGTTGGATTTGTATTTGGTTGTTGGGCGTTTGTACGTCAACAACAAGTAATTGTTTGGTTGTTTTGCATGCGTAGGCTATAGGTTCTAACATATAGGCAACTCGTCTGCCGTTTTGGTTTTCCGGACTTGATATTAATAGCGATTGTGATTGTGTATTTATTGTAGGTACCTTCGCGTGGATTCTGAGACGACGGAGCGTGGCATCATCGACTTTGGCAAGCAAGGATCAAGGTGAGTAGATTTATATCTACGGGGGAAGTCAGGTGGATGGCGTATAACACCCCCGCAAATTTTGATGGAAACCGATATGTAGGATATGGTTAGAGAAACCTATTCTAGGAACGTATGGATGTGATTAAAGGTTTAGTGTGACATGATATGAAAGAAATGATGTCTCGGATTGATACATATATAAGGATATGATAAGTGAACGTGAATCACGAAATATATATAGGTAGTGCACGAGAATAAGTATGACATTTAGAGTAGCATGAAATGAGATTTATAAGATACGATATATATATGTAAATGACTTGATGTGGGATATAATTGTGATGAAAAGAATTTACGATGTGGTACGATGACTTGATTGATATGTCGGTATACAGATGCGAGTCGATATGAGAGGATTGATATCTTTGCCGGCCCATGATATGAGATTGTTATAGATGCGACATGGGATATAGGTATATAGATATATATAATGTTGTGAATCATAAGTGATATGCCATACGAGACGTTAGGTCCATACCCTCAGTGTCATATAGGTTGATAGGATCCCTAATGGGTTAATGCCGCCATACGATAATTTACCGTACGTGATGAGTTTTATGATGAGTGATCCATATCCTTGACTAGAGGATGCCGTACGATGGATTATATCGTACGTGATGTTGTGAGGCTGGATGCCGATTAATAGATTCACCGACTCGGATCTATGATAGAGACGTAGTCCTTATAGCATTTAGCTGACAATTTACTTTATGCTACGTTCATATCATTCTCATTGCATTACATATACCTGTGCTAGTACACCTACACCATTATCGGTGATGCGTATGTTACACTTACACAGATTGGCCGGCTCACACACTTCATCATCGATAATTGCTATGTCACTCACACAGTAGAATTTCTACATCATGCTATTATATTGCTATGCTCATATTATGATGATATGCCCATGCTTACATCATTGTTCCATGTTGCATGATATACGAATATGCTTATATTCTGTTATATGTCGCATACATCATGCTTTACGATCATACGCATTGAGATATGTTGTTTTCATAAGATTTCTGGATTTGAGAACCGTGGTTATGTTTCAAAAGAAAGTATGTATTGTTTTAAAAACCCGGTTTCTCTTGATATGATATTTCAGTGCGTCCACCATGTGTTTTCTCGGTTCTGAGACGTGTGATATGTGAAACCCGATTCGAGGAGTTGGATGATCTATTTGCGGGTTCATGGTGGACCCGGTATGGTATCCGAGGCGAGAATGGATGGTTGTGCTGTAGACGATGAGCCTGGCAGAGGGACTACTACCCACCGGTGATTGGTTGGACCTGGCGGTTATCCGGAGGATACCGACCAGAGTCGAGAGATGGATATGGGCCGATCCGTTCTGCCGGAGCCCGAGGGCCGATCCAGACTGACGGAGCCCGTAGGCCGATCCGGAATGATGGAACCCGATATATAAGGATTTATGTATCGATGCTGGACATGGGTTTCATGATGTTTCGAGTGTCGATGTTGGACACTCAGGTTCCATGATTTAATGTGTCATTGATGAACACACGTCGATTTATCTCCTCATATTCTCATGCATATGCTTTCATGATTTTACATGCATGATGTTGTGTGTCATTGACAGACGCGTAGATGTTAGCCTCATGCAGATAGGCATTTATTATATTGTTGGCACATATGCAGATACAGTCATCCTAGATATCATAGTATTACCTTTATGATATAGTTGACCTAGGAATCGTTGTTTATTCGATTTCTACCTGATGATGTTTTCTACTCACGAGTTGGTAACTCACCCCCGTTGTGCCACAGTTCTTGCAGGTTGACCGTGTCACGCTCCGCTTCCCAAAATACGGGATACGAGGGGTAGACAAGGCCAGCCATGCTCCTACGGTCAAGGAAACGTCCTACCGTAGTCACACTTCGGCTTCTAGTTTATCATGGTAAACAGTAAACGATGCGTAGGTAATGAGAAATGCAGTAACTGAAAGATACAATAATGTAAACTGACCTGAAGTGGAACAAACGGATGTAACTAGGAACGGCAAGTCAGGAAGTCTGTGATGCACTGGTCCAGGCTAAATCGTCTTCTCACACTGAGCATGCATACTCAGGTCGTCAGAGCGACACAATAGCAATATAATATATATAAAATTAAGTGACAGTTCTAACAGTGATAGTAGGTATGTGAAGCAGTTAATAAATGACATCATGAATATACATGTGCAGTAATCAACGCAGCGGAACAGTAAAGCAGTATAACGATATGTCGCGTATGTCAACACAGTATAAAAGTAATATAAATGCCAGTATCCCTATCAGTCTCTAAGTCTCACTGTACAGGTCACTAAGCCTATCGTCAGTCCAAGTGTGAGAGTCAACCACTCGCGAGTGTCCTCCACCCAAGGGTAGAACCCAAGGGCAAGGGACCACGGGCCCAACATGTAACGAGTGTATCACGGTGTATATAGCACATACCCTGTAAATCTCCATATAACTCCCTAAATATATAAGCCGGCATGGGACTCCCGAGATTCTGTTGAACTCACACTTAAACCACCCCACACCCCGTGGTCTACATCAAACGCTAACCATCACCCTAAATACTAATCGATCCGTGACAAGTCTGCGCGAGAACTGGAGGCAGGACCTCCATCAAGAACGTCCCGACTAATACCTAAGATAAATGGCAGTGTCGGATGCCTTATCTGTGACATCCGTGCAAGCGCTTCCATAAGTGTCCCATACCACTTATAGTCACACGTACACGCATCCCACAGACATCGACAATGCAGTAGAAATATAGGGTCACTGATTGTGCACAAGTACGTATCACTTTCACTTAATCACGGATACACGAACAATGACGTACTTGCCACAATCATCGCTAGAAAACTAACACTGGGTAAATGCACGATCTCACTAGGTTATCACTACAATGATATAGGTATGATATGATGCATGAACAGTATAAGAAGCACAACTAAGGTGTCATAAAAACAACAGCCTATCACTTGCACGATTTATCATGAAACATATGTATATAATTTAGCGAAAAGATAAACAGGTGGTAATTAATATGTTCAGTTAGCTATCCATCTAATTTGGTTTCAAGACAATCGGCTTTCAGGATCATTAATTATAACTTTTTCATTTTAAGCGCACGCGGCTGAAAATCCGGTTTCAGAATCAGGAATCCATTTCGCAATGCATTTTAACCCCAGTTGGGATCATAATTTAGCGACGCTACAGTTGAATGAATTCCAGGGTTTTCAGTAAAGTTTTCAACTCAACAAACGGATCTTCAATCGCGTCTGTATGTTAGGAGTTATAATCTGTTTAATATTAACATGTCAGTTCTGGTTCTGCTGGGACTGTTATGTGTCCCGATCTTCTAAATTACAATTTAAATATCAAACGGTAACGAAACAGAATGAAATCAATTGTGTTGTCTAGCTAACAGATTTATCTATAAGGAACAGCAGGGTTCCTCAACCTAAGAGTTAAGTAAATCCTATGGTATCCATTATGAAACAGCAAGCACGGCTGGAGTCACTCTGGACTGCAGTCCGGAGTCGCGCTCCGATCCAATTATCATCACGGTTTAAAAACAGAAATGTCTGGAAACTGGTATAGGATTAAAGTTCATCGAGTTAGCTTCGATTTTAGCCCTCGAACACACCATTCTAATATGTATATGATTTATGGTGAATTTAACGGTTTTCAGGTGCAACAGAATTACAGCTTTACGGTTAAACTTGGGGGCAGTTGTTCTGGTCATAAACGATCAATTTTTCCAGCGAAATTTACACAGTAGGTCCACGGCAATACGGGCCAAGCAATGATATCTAATTCCGTCAAATGTGATAACAATTTTCTAAGAGGAGAAGCACCGAACAGTTTTATTGAAATTTTAGCATCAGGCAAAGCATGGAATATATATAAAATTTTGATTTGTAAACTAATAATAAATAGCATGTAGCAAGTAAAAACTTGCCTGGAGATGTCCCGGGGATGTACGGTGGCTGTGTCGTCACGAACGCGCGACACACGCGCGGCACGGCAACTTGATTTGGCTCGGACTCGTGTCTCGGCAGCGGCGACTCGCAGCTTGGTGGTCGGGGTTCTGCTGTGAAGCTTGGCCCTTTTGCGTCAAGGGATTCGATGATGGTGAGAGTGTTATAGAGATAGAGAGAGAGAAAGTTAGAGAGAGAGGTTTAGGGGCAGAGAGATAGAGAAGTAGAGAGTGAGAGAGAGAAAGACAGAGAGAGTGAGAGAGGGATTGAGAGAGAGAGAGATGTAGAGTGAGAGAGTGAGGGACAGAGAAAACAAGGGAGAGAGGGATCGAGAGACAGATAGAGAGAGAAGGCAGAGAGAGGGGAAGAGCGAGGGATGGAGCTCGGGTGCGTGCAGGGGTTCAAAGGTGGGAGCAGCGAGCTCGAGAACAAGGGAGGGGGATGCAGGGATGATGGCGAGGGTGATGATGAGGGTGGTGCTCGGTCGACGGGGAGGGCTCGAGAGGTCGACAAGGGAAACGGGGCTGCGAGTTTGGAGTGGATCTCGGCCGGAGGAAGTGAGGGAAGATGGGTCGTCGTCGATGGATGCAGGGAAACTCGCCGTGGTGGTTGAAATGACGGTGAGGGGAGAAGATGGGGAGACGAGGGGGAAGCGTCGTGATTAGTAACGCGCTCGAGTCGTGGGGATAACGGCAGCGCGTGGGCGTGGGAAGCGACGGGGATCGTGGATCGCGCGCGCGAGAAGGGAAAGAGTCGTTGGGAAATTGAAGAGGGGAGATGTACAGTGGTCGGGTCGGGTTAAGGAGATTTGCTCACGGGCCTCAGGGGTTGGGCCAGAAGAATTAAGGAATTTAATAAAAATATGTGGGCTGGGGAATGAGAAGCGTGGGCCAAGGCTTAGAAAAGAATTGTGGGAAAAAATAGGGAAAAAAACGATTATAATGGTAAAAAGGAGGCGGGCCGGGAAAAATGAGTTGGGCCGAGGAAATCAGAAGTTTAAATAAAGGGAAAGTTAAGTGGGCTCGGGCTGGAACTTAATTTAGGAAAATAAAATTGAGTGGCTGAGTAAATTTAAATATTAGAGGAAGGAAATTCTAGTTAGGTTTAGGGTATGTACAATTATAAGTAAATAAAATTGTAAAATAACATAGATAAAATTTATAAAATAAAATAAATAAATTATAAAGCAAAAAATTATAGATTTGATATAAAAGGGGCTGGGTATTACAGACCGCATGGATCGGTAGCGACATCGTTGGCACACATCTTGCATTCGAGTGACTTGCTTTGGTAGGTGATACATGTTGGATCGTACCACTATTGTATTTATTATTCCTGTTGTATCTAGTTAACTCCATCAATCAGAAACTAGTATTTGTATAAGTAGTAAGACTTAGCAAGACTTGTAGTTGCAAGACTTGAGCGATGGGTTATATGTTCGCTTGGTGGGTTGATGTCTTGCTTTATTCTTTATCCTTTTTGTGGATCTTCGCCGTTGGGCGTCGTATACATATATACTGTCTTGCGTGGTTGTGATTCCGCCGATTGGCGAAGAGCCAGCTCCCGCTTGGGGATGCCTTTATCATTATTATGTATATGTGGTTTTGGATCAAAATATAGAAAGGAGGTGCTGCCCAAATTTTTAAAAGACGAAACATGTTTTTCAACTAGTAAATCCACTTGCATTTTTATGTTTCATTGTCGATGTATTTAAGAAAACGTTTGATTTCATCATACCTTTATTTCAAAACTTCACCTCTTTTCTTTTCTTTAAAAAGGGTTTAGATTTCTGGGCTTCGGCTTACTTGAATTACGTTACGCCTGTAGACGTGGCGTGATTTAAGTGCCGGTCACGAGCTAATATTTTCGGGCCGTGACAAAGTTGGTATCAGAGCGCTAGGTTTAACCTTGGTTCGAGTCTAGGTTTGACTATGTGGAGTCTGGGGCGTAATTTACTTCGGAACCTAGGCTTGACCTTGCGGAACTTAGACTTGAACATAGGGGGTATTAGACCCGAACTTTCGTTACATGGGTTGACCCTGATTGATGGAGTAGGTAGATTGAGTAGAGTGACGTACCATACGTATGTTCCGCGGCATATTTACGATACGATACTCCACTTAAGAAACCTTCGGATGTATATAGTTTGAGATATGTGATTCTCTTCGTTCTCTCGATCATACATCCATTTGAGATCCTTGATTCTATTTGTTTCCATGATCATACTCTCATTGATTCCGTTCCTCCTTATGATCATGTATCCATTTCGGGATCTGTTGATTCCTTTTATACCTTTGATCTATCTTCATTGATACATGCTTGAGGTTCCTGTCACCATGGTTTGAGCGCAGATTGAGCTACTGCTAGTGATGCGGTCAGGGTGAGCTCGTCATGGACGAGGACTGGCCATCATGTTTTCTGGTGATATGGGAACGTCTCGATTTTGTATTTGTGTTGTGACCTCTTATTGAGGCGAGTGTTCGGTTTTGCACCGGATGATCGGGCCACTGATAGAGGCTTCCTGTTGTGAGAGGATTGTTGATGTACAGCCTACCTCAGAGTTTGTGATGTTGTTTACCCTGCAGACAGATGACCCAGCTGTTGCTGAGATTGATGGGATGTCGCTTCCAGACTTTACGAGTGGAGATCGCTCGAGCTTTCAGGAAGAGATGCGACAGACGATAGCTTGTCTATCCTGAGTTGAGAGATGAAGGTGATTCGTCAGATTTAATGCGCCGACGCAGGCCCAGTTGAGTTGAAGATTTCCAGTGTGGAGAATCTTACTTAGATCTAAAGTAGATCAATCCAAAGATAACGTTGTTCGTTGGATGATCCAATAGGAGATCAGTAAGTGGACCAGCTTCAGATAGAGGACCTCACCCAGATGCGTTGTGAGTTGATCGAGAGCAGATGAATAAGGTATATTCCTCCGATGGTTGGGACGAGTTACCGAGGATGTGTTCAGCTAGAGATCTTCTACAGAGTGATGAAGATACCGAGTTCGTAACCTCGAGTCCAGGTGAGAGACTCCGGATTGACTGTAGCTGAGAACAATTGCAGTACGCCGATAGCATGACGTGACGTCGAAGCGGACGATAATAAAGATGAGTGGAACAAGAGGTTCGTGCGAGAGATTAACGAGCTGTTGTTACTCCCCGTTGAGATTGGAGATCTGATATGTATACAGAGGCGTGAGATACGACCAGTTCCCTAGGAAATGTTGTGCTGAGAACGCAGATGTCCAGAAAGCGAGAAAAGATTATGCAAGAGTACCGGCCTCCGTATAGTTCGGCATAGGCAAGATTGGAAGAGACCCTGAGCATGTTCCTTCCAGGACATTGCTGCGATAAGATTTGCACCCAGGATCAGTTGTGTCGCGTGTATTCAGAGGGCCAGAGGCCGACGACAGTGACGTGCTGCTTATGAGTGGTCATGCTAATTGGCCGAGAGATGACCAGAGGAGTGTCAGAGCGGAATAGTTTCCGTTAGTACACCGGACCGGGCCGATGAGCCGATGGATTGCGAGATCGGTAATCCACAGGGGAATGAGGACCCAGAGATAGAGGACGCCAGACCGTGAGCAGGAGGCAAGCGGATGTTCTTGCTCTGCCAGTTTTGGACGCAACGACATTTTTCGACATTGTAGGAGGTGTACCTCAATGTTATTTGTTGCGATTTGCATTTGTGATCCGAGTATCACACTTATATCGCTTGGATTTGAGTTTTGATGATTGAGTTTCATGATATTGATTTCGTGCACTATGGCTGCACCTACTGGGTATTTACATTTTTGTGCATAGTTATTGCACTTGATATATATTTTATACACCGTTGTGTTGAATTGCGATTTGTGCATATCTATTGCACTTGATATTCATTTTGTGCCTTGGCTGCATGTATTTATGATTTCGTGGATTTCATATGGATGATTTGATTTTTGTGCATATGGTACGCACTCGATTTAATTTTTGCACTCGGTATAGCTCACATGTGCTTGCAGTGAATTGATACGGATTGGTGCACATAGTTGCGCACGTTTTTGGATTTTATACACCTTGGTACACTCGGTGTGGCTTTTATACGCATTTGAGTTATTGGTGAGTTTCCATGCATTTGCTGCACTAGATTGGTATTTCGTGCACTGGATGCACCGGATTCGTTTTTCGTGCACTGGATGCACCGTATTTGTATTTCGTGCACTGGATGCACCGTATTTGTATTTCGTGCACTGGATGCACCCGATTTGTATTTCGTGCATTTGTAGCACTAGATTTCAGTTCGTGCATTGGTTGCACTAGATTTATACTCCGTAAATTGGTTGCACCGATTTTTGTCTTTGAGCATTCGGTTTACCAGATTTATGTTTTTTTGTGCGCGTTGCACTTGACGTTCATTTTTCGTGCGCTTTACCGCACTGGCATTTATATGGACCTGACGTGCTTGGGTTGGATTTTTGCGCATATTAGGCACTTGATATTGGATTTTGTGCGCATCGGATGCACTTGAGTGAGATTTTACTCGTGCATGTTGGATGTCCTTGATTTAGATGTTATCCGTGCATAATGGATGCGATTTCATTCGTGCATGTTGGATGCACTTGACCTAGACTTTATTCGTGCATGTCGGATGCACTTGATTTAGATTTCATTTGTGCATGACGGATGCACTTGATTTGGATTCTTGCGCATGTTGGGTGCATGATATAAGATGTGATTTTGTACAGATCGGATGCACTCGATTGGAATTTTCATTCATGCATGTTAGTTGCACTGGATTGAGATTTTCGTGTACTATAGATGCACTAGATGTTGTTGTCGTGCACACCCGTTGCACTGGACAGATGCTTTCGTGCACACCCGTAGCACTTAGTTTTGGTTTTGTGCACATCCGTAGCACTTGTATTTGGATTTTGTTTCCGTGCGCACCAGACGCATGTTATTGTTGGACACGCCTTTTTGGGGCTGATTTTTCTCTTGAGCACTTTGTTTTCATGATGGGCACTATATTATGTAGTAGCCGGACATGACTGATCTGAGGACAGTACCTGAGTACTTTGCATGCATTAAAAGTTTAACAAGAGGTTTTCAAAAAGGAGCTATAGTCTCGCTATTTCCTACGTGTCCGCGAGCGACACGAACATTTACAAAAGAGAACCTTTTGGGATATTTTAAAAGGGCGGAACGTATATTTTAGCAAAACATATATGAATGTATATTTATTACTTTACAAATGAGAGTCCGTCACTTGTGCCGTGAGTTACGCATCACACGACGATTCAGAAAAGATTCTGCATGTGTTTTATTCAGTGTTTGAAAGTTTTTCCAAGGATGCGTACTATACACGTATTATAGTATTTGACTAGTGCATTTGGATTTCAGTAGTGGACTTCGAGATTTGTATCTCCATTGTAACTCCGAGGATATGCGTGCAAATCCGATGATTTTCGTGACGCTTGACGGAGTTCGATTTTGAGTTTCGTACTCGTTTTCAGGCGCATGCGATGCGCTGTAGTATTTCTATATCTTCCGTGATTTCGGAGCCCCGTTGATTTGAGATGATTATTGAAATGTTTTAGTATTTGGGGGTTTAAATTTAAATTCGGGGACCGAATTTATTTAAGGGGGAAGATTGTATCATTTCATAAAATATAAAATATTATTTTTGGAATTTAATATTAAAATAATATATTTCGCGAGAACTACCAGATTTGCGAAATTGGGGTTTTCGTAAAATGGTATAAATATATACCAATATTTGTGAAATAATTGGAGATTAAAATGATTTATTCATTTAATAATATATTTATCGGATTTTACATTTTTATAATTTATTTTATGCAGTTTAAATAAAAATTGATTAGTGCACTACTAATCGCGATTAAGCCAAATCCGTGTTTTTACAGTTTTTCCACGGCTAGTGCACCATGACATGTTGCTTGTTGTTTCATTTTATTTGTGTTATGTGTTTGGTTTTAATGAGTGGGGGAAAAAGAAAAGAAAAAGAAAAAGGGGTTAAAAAGACAATTATTGGAGAGAGAATGTGACATGTGATATTTGAGAGAGGGTGAGAATAAGAAAGAGAGAGAGAGAAAGAGGGCTGCCCATTATTTTCCTCCCCTTTGTTTCTTCTTCTCCTTCAACCTCATCTCCCTCCACCTCCACCTCCATTTATCATCTTAAAAACCTTGCTAAAATCCTACACCCTCTTCATTAAAAATGATCCCCACTTCTTCCTCTACACATTAGACCTTGCAAATTTGTATTTTGGAGACTTTGAGAAGCTAGGGTTTTTCTTGAGTTGCCCAATGGAGGTATATCTTCTTTCATTTAGTTTAGTTTTTAGTTCTTTATATCCTAGTTTAGTCAGAAATTGATTTGGTTTGGTTATGCGATGTTTGGAAATTTCTAGAGAGGGTTTGGGTGACTTGTGGACTTGTTATCTGTAGTGAGTGTGTACAAGACCCTAGAGATCGATTTGTGGACCTAGAACAGAGAATACGAACTTTAGATTTGTTCCGTGTCGGTTTTGTGAGGTATTGTGTGCCTACAGAGAATCTGGGATGACCTGAGACCTGTACGAGAAAAACTAGCAACTCCAGAGACCTAGTTAGACCCATAGGAGACCACCCTGAGGAGACGAACCCCAACAGAGCAGGTTTGGCCGAGCAGACCGGTTTTAGGGGGAGTGTGGCTGGCCAACTTGGAGTGGTTGGTGTCTAGGTTGGTTCAGTAGCTCACATACTCCATATACAACACCCGATACTTGCTAGTTTTGTTCCAATTGACCTGAACCAAAATCTGGGAGCACATTGGGGTGTTTTTGGCTAAGTTTTCCCGATGTTTGAATGCTTGGTTTTGGTGGTTGGATTTGTATTTGGTTGTTGGGCATTTGTACGTCAACAACAAGGATTTGTTTGGTTGTTTTGCATGTGTAGGCTATAGGTTCTAAACTATAGGCAACTCGTGTGCCGTTTTGGTTTTCCGGACTTGACGTTAATAGCGATTGCGATTGTGTATTTATTGTAGGTACCTTCGTGTGGATTCCGAGACGACGGAGCATGGCGTCATCGACTTTGGCAAGCAAGGATCAAGGTGGGTAGATTTATATCTACGGGAGAAGTCGGGTGGATGACGTATAGCACCCCCGCAAATTTTGATGGAAACCGATATGTAGGATATGGTTAGAGAAACCTATTGTAGGAACTTATGGTTGTGTCACGACCCGAAATTTAGCTTATGACCGGCACTTAAATCACGCAACGTCTAAATGCGTAACGTAATTCAAGTAAGCCGAAACCCAGAAATCTAAACCCTTTTAAGAAAATAAAAGAGGTGAAGTTTTGAAATAAAGGTATGATGAAATCAAATGTTTTCTTAAATGCATAGAAAAGGGAACATGAAAAATGCAAGTGGATTTTATTAGTTGGAAAACATGTTTCATCTTTTAAAAATTTGGGCAGCACCTCCTTTGTATATTTTGATCCAAAACCACAATTACATAATGATAATAAAGGCATCCCCAAGCGGGACCTTGCTCTTCTCCAATCGGCGGATTCACAACCACGCAAGTCATAAAATAAGTATACGACGCCCAGCGGTGAAGATCAACACAAAGATAATGAATAAAGCAAGACATCAACCCAATAAGAGAACATAAAACCCATCGCTCAAATCTCGCAACTACAAGTCTTGCTAAGTCTTACTACTTATACAAATACTAGTTTCTGATTTGATGGAGTTAACTAGATACAACAGGAATAATAAATACAAGAGGGGTACGATCCAACATGTACCACCTACCAAAGCAAAACACCCGAATGAAGCTATGTGCCAGCGATGCCGCTACTAATCCATGCGGTCAACCTACAAGAACTGTGGCACAACGGGGGTGAGTTGCAACTCGTGAGTAGAAAACATCATCAGGTAGAAATCGAATAAAACAACGATTTCCTAGGTTAACTATATCATGAAGGTAATACTATGATATCTAGGATGACCGTATCTGTATATGTGCCAACAATATAATCAATGCCTATAAGCATGTGGATAACATCCAACAATAAAATCAATGCCTGTATGCATGTAAATATATGAGGATATTAAAGAATGTGTGTCCATCAATGACACATCAAATCATGGAACCTGAGTGTCCAACACCGACACTCGAAACATCATGAAACCCGTGTCCAGCATCGACACGTAAATCCTCATATCTCAGGCGCCGCATCCTCAGATCGGCCCTCAGGCGCTGCATAATCTGGTCGGCCCTCATATCCATCTCATGACTCCGGTCGGTATCCTCCGGATAACTGCCAGGTCTAAATACTATCACCGGTAGGTAGTGCTCCCCTGCCAGGCTCCCCGTCTAACAAATACGAGTCTTCTTTCCCCGGGGTACCTCACCGGGTCCACCATGTACCCGCAGACGGTGCCTACCGCTCCTCGAATCGGGTTTCACATGCCAATCTCAGAACCGAGAAAACACATGGTGGACGCACTGAAATATCATATCAAGAGAAACCGTGTTTTTAAAACAATACATACTTTACTTTGAAATAACCACGGTTCTCAAATCCAGAAATTTCATGAAAACAGCATATCTCAATGCGTATAATCATACAGCATGATGTATGCGTCATATAACAGAATGTAAGCATATCCGTATATCATACAACATGGAACAGTGATGTGAGCATGGGCATATCATCATAATGTGAGCATAGCAATATAATAGCATGATGTAGCAATTCTACTGTTCGAGTGACATAGCAATTATCGATGATGAAGTGTGTGAGCCGGCAAATATGTGTAAGTGTAACATACGCATCATCGATAATTGTGCAGGTGTACTAACCAATGATATCATAACAAATAATGGAAGTACAGGAACACGTAATGTAATGAGAATATCCTAAATGTAGTAGAAAGTAAATCGTAAGCGTATCTAATCTAACATCTACACACGAACCATACGGTTAGTTTTTCAAAGATGCAAATCGTAGTTTTGAAAGTAGGGGCTACGATGTTTTTAAGGAAAAGACACCATTTGAAAATCCGTAACGTCCCTCAAGGTATCCATTTAAGAGTTGCATACAATTCGACAGTTTTAGAAATATGTATGGTTCGGGTGATACATTTACGTCGGCTATCCAGTCTCATAGTATATGATGCGGCGTTACCCTCGAATAACATCCTCAAAACACGAGTGCGGATTATCCATCCGGTAACTCACATCGCGTACGGTAATCCTTCGTACGATGATATTAAATCATTAGGGATCCTATCATCCTATATGACAATGAGGGTACGGACCTAACGTCTCGTACGGCATATCACTCATGATTCACAACATTATATATATCTATATGCCTATATCACAGGTCACATCCGTAACAATCTCATATCAGGGGACCGGCTAAGGTATAAATCATCTCTTATCGACTCGCATCCGTATACCAATATATCAATCAAGTCATCATATCACATCGTATATTATTTTCATCACATTAAGTCATCTTACATCAAGTCAATTTTATATATACATTCTACCTTAATAATCTAGTTTCATGCCACTCTAAAACTCATACTTATTCTAGTGCAACTACATATCTATAAGTCGTGATTCACATTCACTTTTCATATCCTTATGGCTTTCATCTCATATCTCAATACACATATTCAATCATTCATATCATCTCTAACTATCTTTTTAACCTTGTCCCAGTTTTCCTAATCTAGGTTTCTACGACTGTATCCTATAGATCGGTTTCCATTTATAATTTGTGGGGGTGCTATACGCCATCCACCCGACTTCCTCCATAGATATAGATCTACTCACCTTGATCCTTGCTTGCCGAAGTCGATGACGCCATGCTCCGTCATCTCGGAATCCACGCGAAGGTACCTACAATAAATACACAATCACAATCGCTATTAACATCTAGTCCGGAAAACCAATACGGCACACGGTGCGCTCATAGGTTAGAACTTATAGCCTACGCATGCAAAACAATCAAACAACCCTTGTTGTTGACGTACAAACGCCCAACAACCAAATAAAAATCCAAACATCAAAACCAATAATTCCAAAATACGGAAAACATAACCAAAACCACTCACAACAGCTCCCAGATTCTCTTTCAGTAAAATGGGATTAAACTAGCAAGTATAGGGTGTTGTATATGTAGTATGTGAGCTACTGGACCAACCTAGACCCCAAATACCCCAAATTGGCCGGCCACATGCCTTAAAAATCCGGCGAGCTCGGTCTACAATGCTCTGTTGGGGTTCGTCTTCTCAGGGTGGTCTCCTAGGGTCTTAAATAGGTCTCTGGTATTGTTTGTTTTTCTCAGAATTACCCCACGTTGCTCCAGATTCCCTGTAGGCCAATATTATCACAAAAACCGACTTGGGGAAATTCCTAAGTCCGTATTCTCAGTTCTAGGCCATACAACCCACAGTAAGGTCTTGTAAACAGCCACTAGACATCATAAATCCACACAATCACCCAAACCCTTTTCTTAGGATTTCTAACTTCACCATTTCACACTTAATCAACTTCTAAACTATACTAGAATGCAA
Source organism: Agapanthus africanus (assembly GCA_030015575.1). NCBI lineage: Eukaryota > Viridiplantae > Streptophyta > Magnoliopsida > Asparagales > Amaryllidaceae > Agapanthus > Agapanthus africanus. The sequence goes on along the minus strand of JASDDO010000012.1, from coordinate 293,751,522 downwards.
GAAACTAAAAACTAAACTAAATGAAAGGAATTATACCTCATTTGGGCAACTCAAGAAAAACCCTAGAAGTCCCAAGTCTCCAAAATCCAACTTTGATTGGCCCATTGTGTTGAGGGGGAGGTGGGGATCAACTTTTGTGAAGGGAGTATAGGGTTTTGATGAAGGTTTGGAGATGGATCTTGGGGGTGAAGGTGGAGGGAGATGAGGAGGAGGAAGAAGAAGAAAATAATGGGGAGGAAATAATGGGCATTCCCCCCTCTCTTTTTTATTCTCACCCTCTCTCAACTCATTTCTCACACACACTCTCTCTCCAATCATTCTCTCTTTTACCCTTTTCTCTTTTTCTTTTCTTTTTAAAACCCAAACCACATAATACTCAAAAAACAACACAAGAACACAACATGTAACCAAAATACAACATGACATGATGCCCTAGCCATGGAAAACTGTAGAAACACGGATTTGGCTTAATCGCGATTAGTAGTGCATTAATCGGGTTTAATTTTAAACTTGCATATAATAAATTATAAATTGCCAAATCTGATAAATATATTTTTAAATGAATAAATCATTTTAATCTCTAATTATTTCACAATTCTTGGTATATATTTATACCATTTTACGAAAACCCCAATTTCGCAAATCGGGTAGTTTTCGCGGAATATATTATTTTAATATTAAATTTCAAAAATAATATTTTATATTTTCTGAAATGTTACAATCTTCCCCCTTATATAAATTCGGTCCCCGAATTTAAATTTAAACCCCCAAATGCTAAAACATTTCAATAATCAGTTCAAACCACGGGACTCCGAAATCACGGAAGATACATAAATAACACAGCGCATCGCATGCGCCTGAAAACGAGTATGAAACTCAAAATCGAACTCCGTAAAGCGTCACGCAAATCATCGGATTTGCACGCATATCATCGGAGTTACAATGGAGATACAGATCTTGAAATTCAACACTGAAATCTAATGTACACTAGTCAAATACCATAATACATATATAGTACACATCCTTGAAAATCTTCTAAAACTGAATAAAACTCATGCAAATTTTTTTCTGAATTGCCGTGTGATGTGTAACTCACGGCACAAGGGACGGACGCTCATTTGTAAAGTAGTAAATATACCTATATATGTTTTTGCTCAAATTATACGTTCCGCCGTTTTTTTAAAACATCCCAAAAGGTTTTGTTTTGTAAATGTTCGTGTCGCTCGCGGACACGTAGGAAATAGTGAGACTATAGCTCCTTTCGAAAACCTCTTGTTAAACTTTTTAATGCATGCAAAGTACTCAGGTACTGTTCTCAGATCAGTCCAGTTCGGCTACTACATAATATTGTGCCCATCATGAAAACAAAGTGCTCAAAAGCAATCAACCTCGAAAGGCGTATCCAATAATCATGTGCGTCTGGTGCGCACGGAAATCAAATCCAAATACAAGTGCTACGAATGTACACAAAACCAAAACTAAGTGCAACGGGTATGCACGAAAGCATCTGTCCAGTGCAACGGGTGTGCACGACAGCATCTAGTGCATCTATTATGCACGAAAATCTCAAACCAGTGTAACCAACATGCATGAATGAAAATCCCAATCGAGTGCATCCGGTGTGCACAAAATCACATCTCATATCATGCGCCCAACATGCGCAAAAATCTAAATCAAGTGCATCCGTCATGCATGAATGAAATCGAAATCAAGTGCATCCCACATGCACGAATAAAATCTAAGTCAAGTGCATTCAACATGCACGAATGAAATCGCATCCAATATGCACGGATAGAAATCTAAATCAAGGGCAGCCAACATGCACAAGAAAAATCTCACTCAAGTGCATCTGATGCGCACAAATCCAATATCAAGCGTCTAATATGCGCAAAAATCCAACCCAAGTGCGTCAGGTCCATATAAATGCCCAGTGCGGTAAAGCGCACGAAAAACGAACGTCAAGTGCAACGCGCACAAAAACATAAATCTTGTAAAACGAATGCTCAAAGACAAAAATCGGTGCAACCAATGTACAGAGTATAAATCTAGTGCAACTAATGCACAAAATATCGATCCGGTGCAACCAATGCACAAAATATAAATCCAGTGCAACAAATACACGAAATATAAATCTGGTGCGACAAATGCACGAAATGAAAATCTAGTGCAACAAATGCACGAAAACACATTAATAACTGAAATGCGCATAAAAACAACACCGAGTGTACCAAGGTGTATAAATAAAAAACGTGTGCAACTATGTGCACAAAATTCGTATCAATGCACTGCAAGCACATGTGAGCTATACCGAGTGCAAAAATCAAATCGAGTGCGTACCACATGCACAAAAATAAAATCATCCGTATGAAATCCACGAAATCATAAATACGTGCTACCAAGGCACAAAATCGACATCAAGTGCAATAGATATGCATAAATCGCAAACCAACGCAACGGTGTATAAAACATATATCAAGTGCAATAACTATGCACAAAAATGTAAATACCCAGTAAGTGCAACCAAGGTGTACAAAAATAATATCATGAAACTCAATCATCAATACTCAAATCCAAGCGATATAAGCGTGATACTCGGATCACAAACGCAAATCGCAACAAATGACATTGAGGTACACCTCCTACAATGTCGAAAAATATCGGTGCGCCCAAAACCGGCAGAGCAAGAACATCCGCTTGCCTCCTGCTCACGGTCTGGCGTCTTCTGTCTATGGGTCCTCATTTTCTCTGTGGATTACCAATCTCGCAATCCATCGGCTCGTCGGCCCGGTCCGGTGTACTAACGAAAAACGATTCCGCTCTGACACTTCTCTGGTTATCTCTCGGCCAATTAGCATGACCACTCGTAAAGCAGCACGTCACTGGCGTCGGCCTCTGGCTCTCTGATACACATAACACAACTGATCCTCGGTGCAACTCTTATCGCCGTAGTGTTCTGGAAGGAACCTGCTCAAGGTCTCTTCCGATCTCACCTATGCCGAACTATACGGAGGCTGGTACTCTTGCATAATCTTTTCTCGCTTTCTGGACATCTGCGTTCTCAGCACAGCATTTCCTCGGAAACTGGTCATATCCCAACGCTTCTGTATTCACATCAGATATGTAATCTCGACGGGGAGTAACCACAGCTTGTTAACATCTCGCACAAACCTCTTGTTCCACTCGTCTTTATTATCGACCGCTTTGACGTCATGTCATGCTATCTGCGTACTGCAATTGTTCTCAGCTACAGTCAATCTGGAATCTCTCACACGGACTCGAAATCATGAACTCGGTATCTTCATCACTTTGTAGAAGATCTCTAGCCAAACATGTCCTCGGAAGCTCGTCCCAACCATCGGAGGAATACTCAATACTCGTATGTTCTCGATCAACTCACAACGCATCTAGGTGAGGTCCTCTATATGAAGCTGGTCCACTTACTGATCTCCTATCGGATCATCAAACGAACAACGTCCTTTCTGGATCGATCTACTCTAGATCTGAGTAAGACTCTCCACACTGGAAATCTTCAACTCAACTGGGCCTGCGTCGGCGCATCAATCTGACGAATCGCCTTCGTCTCTCAACTCAAGATAGACTACCTATCATCTATCGCATCTCTGCCTGGAAGCTCCAGCGATCTCAGCTCGTAAGCTCTGGAAGCGACATCCTATCAATCTCAGCAACAGCTGGGTCATCTGTCTGCAAGGTAGACGACATCACGATCTCTGAGGTAGGCTGTACATCAACAGTCCTCTCACAACTGGCAACCTCTAACAATAGCCCGATCATCCTGTGCAAAACCGAACACTCGCCTCAAACGAGAAGTCACAACACAAACACTAAATCGATACGTTCCCATGTCACCAGAAAACACGATGGTTAGTCCTCGTCCATGATGAGCTCGCCCTGACTACATTACTAGCAGCAGCTCAATCTGCGCTCACACCATGGTGACAGGAACCTCAAGTATGTATCGATGAAAATAGGTCAACGGAATGAAAGGAATCAACAGATCCAGAATGGATACATGATCATAAGGAGGAACAGAATCAATGAGAGTATGATCATGGAAACGAATAGAATCAAGAATCTCAAATGGATGTATGATCAAGGGAACAAAGAGAATCACAAGTCTCAAAATATGTACATCCTAAGGTTTCTTAAGTGGAGTATCGTATCGTAAATATGCCGCAGAACATATGTACAATACGTCACTCTACTCAAGCTACCTACTCCATCAATCAGGATCAACCTATGTAACAAAAGTTCGGGTCTAATACCCCCCGTTCAAGTCTAAGTTCCGTAAGGTCAAGCCTAGGTTCTGAAATATTTATGCCCCAGACTCCACATAGTCAAACCTAAACTCGAACCAAGGTTAAACCTAGCGCTCCGATACCAACTTTGTCACAACCCGAAATTTAGCTCGTGATCGGCACTTAAATCACGCAACGTCTAAAGGCGTAACGTAATCCAAGTAAGCCGAAATCCAGAAATCTAAACCTTTTTAAGAAAATAAAAGAGGTGAAGTTTTGAAATAAAGGTATGATGAAATCAAATGTTTTCTTAAATACATAGAAAAGGGAACATGAAAAATGCAAGTAGATTTTATTAGTTGGAAAACATGTTTTGTTTTTTAAAAATTTGGGCAGCACCTCCTTTGTATATTTTGATCCAAAACTACAATTACATAATGGTAATAAAGGCATCCCCAAGCGGGAGCTTGCTCTTCGCCAATCGGCAGATTCACAAACACACAAGTCATAAAATAAGTATACGACACCCAACGACGAAGATCAACACAAAGATAATGAATAAAGCAAGACATCAACCCAATAAGCGAACATAAAACCCATCGCTCAAATCTCGCAACTACAAGTCTTGCTAAGTCTTACTACTTATACAAATACTAGTTTCTGATTTGATGGAGTTAACTAGATACAACATGAATAATAAATACAAGAGGGGTACGATCCAACATGTACCACCTAACAAAGCAAAACACCCGAATGCAGCTATGTGCCAGCGATGCCGCTACTAATCCATGCGGTCAACCTGCAAGAACTGTGGCACAATGGGGGTGAGTTGCCAACTCGTGAGTAGAAAACATCATCAGGTAGAAATCGAATAAAACAACGATTTCCTAGGTCAACTATATCATGAAGGTAATACTTTGATATCTTGGGTGACCGTATCTGTATATGTGCCAACAATATAATCAATGCCTATAAGCTTGTAGATAACATCCAATAATAAAATCAATGCCTGTATGCATGTAAATATATGAGGATATCAAAGAATGTGTGTCCATCAATGACACATCAAATCATGGAACCTGAGTGTCCAACACCGACACTCGAAACATTATGAAACCCGTGTCCAGCATCGACACGTAAATCCTCATATCTCAGGCACCGCATCCTCAGACCGACCCTCAGGCGCCGCATAATCTGGTCGGCCCTCATATCTCTAAGTCTATGGTTGTGCCCCGGGCGTCATTCTGACGCCAAACGCGGAACAAAAACTTTTACAACTGGCGCTATCATATACTATAACTCGGATCGTGCCATTAACGCTAAACTAACAAACTGTAAAGAGGTAGAAAGGCTATACCGATCGATCCGAGTCTTTCGGTCTTAAGCCATCATCCCACGCTCCTCGCGGCAACTCCGATATCTCGTCTCCTCATCGAGGTGATACCACATCAATGGATCTTTAAACGGGCTCCCGCCTCTATACCGAGGCAACTCGGACATCAAGTTTGCTAAAAGAGATGACCAAGATGAAGTAGAGAATGAGTAGAATACTTTGTCTCAAAACACTCTTTGGTTCTCATCACATGAGAGGGTAAGAGTGGAGGTTGAAGAAGATGCTAAGGATTGGAAATTGTGAACTCAAGAAACATATCAAGAGAGCAAGAACTCAAGCATAATAACTTTTGGTGATTTCTTTTCCTTTGTGAGTAGATATATATGGTTTGTGTAAAGAAAATATCTCAAAAAATATCTCCCCAAAAATATCTCCACAAACCCTAAAATATCTATACACAAAACAAAACACAATTAATTCTATCATGACTCACTTAGTGACTCATTAGCATGAGTCACTAATGAACATGCTAGAAGAAATGTGTCACCAAGAATGAGTCACACTTTCCAAAATCCACTTAATCATTTAAACCAAAATGATTAACCAAAGGAAATGCATCTTCTAAAATATTCTCGTAACGGATTACGAGAATACCCCTCACTTGTATATACATACCTGTATCCGTATTCCGACCGAATACGAATACGAGAGACTAAAATATTCCGACTCAATATAATACTTGGATCTGGCTTAAACCAAAGCCCACCAGTATTATCTGTCCGAAATATGACACGTGCACAAGTGCACGTGCATTTTCGAACCCTGCCATAAAACCATACGGCTCTACAACGTTTTGCCCGAACTTGGGAAACTATCTATGGGGGATGTTTCCCCCAATCAGAGCAAAGCTCTGTTTGAATTTCAAAATTCAAAATTCGAAGTAACGCTTCAGATTCTTTGCGCTGCGCGCAACACGCCACGTGTCAAAAGCTGATACATTAGCGCAGCGTCCAAGGCAGCGCGCCCAATCAGAGCAAAGCTCTATTGAAACAAAATTAAAGGAAGCAACGCTTCAGCTGCGTAAGCGCTGCGCTGCGCGACACGTGTCAGCGCAGATGCGCAAGCGCAGATATGCTGCATCGTGCGCTGCGCGACACGTGTCAGCGCAGATGCGCTAGCGCAGTTGCGCTGCGCGACACGTGTCAGCGCAGTTGCGCAAGCACAGTTGCTCTGCGCTTTGCGTTGCTTGACACGTGTCATGCGCTGGGGCGTTTGCGCCAAACAGAATTAAATTCGAGTAAGATTCTCCTGTTCCTGTGCAAACAAGAAGATTGTCTTCTGTAAAACAGAAACCCTTGGATTAAAGATCCAACGGTGGGGAAAATTCCCCAAATCACTCAGAGAAAGATCTCTTTTAACAAATTTATGGGCACTATATAAAGGCCCCTAGACCTCAATAAAAAAGGATGAACATTTGGTGAGAAATCAAAAATTTCAAACAGAGAGAACTCTGAAGAAATTTCAAGAAGAAAAAAGGTAAAAGACCTTCTAGATAGAAGAATTTCTTCTAATAGATCATTGATCTAAGAACAAGATCAATGATCTTCAATAAAAAACAAAAAAAATAATAGTGTTTTGCACTTATGAACCATGGGTTCTCTGTGATCAACAAAAATAAGAAACACTTGTTTTCTTTGATCTAAATTAGATCAAGAAACCAAGCAGTGCTTTGCACTTCTTTTATGAACCATTGGTTCTGGAATCTAAAAGATTCTCAGGTTAATAGTGCCTTGCACTTGCAAAACTGCGCTGTTGCGCTCTTGGGTTGGCGCAAGCCACCAGAGAGCGCCACGTGTCAGCATCTGAACCATTTGCGCTATGCGCTTTTGAAATAGAGCCTTGCTCTCTGAAACTGGCGCAACTCACCACAGCGCGCCAAGTGTCAGCAGCGCAAGCGCAGCGCACTGGCGCAGCGTACTGGCACAGCGCACTGCGCTTGCATGACACGTGTCATCACCACAAGCGCTTGCGGTCTTTGGTTGGCGCAAAGCGCCTGACAAATGCAATGCATTTCTTTTGCTAAAGGGCCAGGCCCAAGTCAAAAAGACCTAGCAGGCCAAAATAAATTGCAAAGCAATAAAAGGGCAGAGCCCAAATAAAATTGATGCTCTGCATCATTTATAAAGGGTAGAGCCCAAGTAAAATTGATGCTCTGCATCCTTTATGGGCAGAGCCCAAACAAAAATAAAAAGCAATGCAATGCATTATTTAAATGTGGGCAAAGCCCTAGTACAGGTCTAATAGACCAAAAATAAATAAAAGCGTTGAATATTTTTCAACTGGACTTAGCCTAATCATGGCCGTAAGTCCTCAAATTAAATTGACTGAGCACAGCTGCTCTCTTAAATCAATTTACAACCGGTTCAAGGGTACATCTCCGAACTCCTTTGACTCCTATCGTTGTAATCCTTCAACGACGTCAGAGAGGTGACGGGTCCCGACAACCACACATCAACACGGACTGTGGGGTCCTTAAACTCATGGACTTAAGCGTCCTTAAACCAAAAGACGGATTGTGGGATCCTTAAACCCGCGTACTTATGCGTCCTTAATCTAAAACACGGACTGTGGGGTCCTTAAACTCACGGACTTAAGCGTCCTTAAACTACCTATGGACCACCACGTCCCTAAACTGGAATATGGACCACCACGTCCCTAAACTGGAATATGGACCGCAATGTCCCTAAACTACCAATGGACTACTATGTCCCTAAACTAGAACAATAGAGTCCCCAAACGCTCTTTTGTCGGATCCAAACGATCCCGTTAAGTTGATCTTAGTCTCAAATCAGACTAACATATCCTTAACAAACGTTTAAGTCGATCTTAGCCTAAATATGGCTAACGTATCCTTAAACCAAAACACCAAACCCAAATCTAAGTAAATACGGATTTAGACTAATCCACGTCCTACGGGCGACGGCATCACTTAGTCTCCGTATACAATCCACGGGCAACCACAAACAAAACAAACACACACGACACGAAGCGAAATTCTGGAGAAGGAGAAAGTTGTTGCCGCGATGCGGTAGCGTAATTAACTGCAGGGGCTTGCGCCTGCAGGGAAGAGCGTCCCCACAATCAAAAACCCCTCAAGCGAGAGGGAATCTGACGAAGTCTGCTACATCGGCCGCATTCGTCTAAACCTCCGATACACGGTGCCATAAATCAACTTGGCATCTTCGGAGAGGTGGACGGATAAAACCAAATAGCATCTGCCCCGAATCTCAGCGTCCGGACCTCGCGGTGTTGTGCGCCGCCATTCGGAGGGGAACAGATTCTGGCACGCCCGGTGGGACCTTTTCCTCTTTCCACTCCACACTTCGTGTGTCGTCTTCGCGAACGAATCGCGGTTTGTTAATGGTTGCCTTTGGATTTCAAGTTTACTAAGATTTGGTCTCTTTCTTGGCGCAGAAAAGAAATCAAGCATCGATGGCCTCTACCTGTTCGAAGTGCTCTAACTGCAGCTGCAGCTCGCGTCCGGCCTCAACTGGGGGCATAACCTACGGGCCCCAAGAGGCTTCTTTGTTCACCATGCCCGTGGAGCAGATTACTCAAGCCACCACGGGGTTGTTTTTCGGAACTATGTGTAGGGTGTTTTTCGTCACCCCAGTGAGATGAGAATACGCGCGCGCTTGTCAGGCGTACTACAGATTCCCCCTGCCTAGGGTAGGCCGGGGTTTAATGATTGTGGGGATCCGAATCTCCGGCAGCCGCGGACTAAGCTGCCGTTAATTACCCCTCGCCTTTGGGGCGAGGGAACCTCCGATTAACAGGTTAAATTGGTCATGCGAACTCAATGTGCAGTGTGCGTGTGTTTTGTTTTGAAAGGGGTTTTTGGATGTAGTATTAGGCGTTGCGTAGTATTAGGGCCTTCACGGGCCATTCTTGGGTCGTGACAAAGTTGGTATCAAAGCGTTAGGTTTTACCTTTCGGAGTGTAGGATGACCTTAGTATGATGGAGTAGGTAGCTTAAGCAGAGTAACGTAGTGTGTGTATGTCTACAGCATACCCACAGTGCGGTACCTTGCATTAAGTGACCGAAGTACAATTTGCTTGACATTCCTTCCTTGATGATTCATATCTTTGAGATTCGATTTCCTCATTCTTATCGAATTTCATCCTATATCTATTTATAGCCTTGCCGCCGATGACTATGGGGACTCAGAGCGATGCAACGAGGGCCGAGGTCAGAGTTAGCTCGGGTGAGACGAGTACTGACCCGGATGGCACTCTAGTTGCACAGGTGCAGACGGAGCAGCCTACGACCTATACCATGGATAGACTGTTGGTAGAGATGCAGGAGTTCCGCCAGACGATGAGTTCGTTAGTTGATGTCGTTCGGGAGCTACGACAGGAGGTTGTCACCCCTGTTACTCAGCTGTCCCTTACGATCAGCATGCAGCAGTCCGTCACCTACATAGCACCAGTGGTTGCAGCTCCAGTTGACGAGGCACATATTTCAGAGGCTCAGAGAGTTCCAGGACAGTGGAGGACTCGTACCAGCGTACCAGCCCAGAGACAGAGGTTCGGTCGTCGAGACAGATTTCATGGCCGTCGCGGGAATAGCAGAGGCTTAGGACGAGGACAGTCGTTCAGCTCTCATCCCCAGGATGGTCAGCAGTCAGCACGTGGATGTTTTCGATGCGGAAGCCTTCAGCACTTCGTCAGGGATTGTTCCTTAGCACCCTCGTCATGATCGCTTCCAGAGAGGCCGTGGATGTGGAAGGTTTGCTCAGAGGGCTCAGGCTACCAGAGGAGTTCATCCAGCTGCGAGTAGAGGGCAGACACAGGAGTTTGCTTCTACTCGTCTGGACGCGCAGACGTCCAATGTGGAGTTTTCAGGTACCCTTGAGTTATATTTTATTTTCTATTGGTGTATTTGTTGTTTCTTGTTTGTACTGTGGTTGGGTAGATTAGTCGTAGTTGTGCTAACTTCTGTCAGCGATCCTTTGGTTGCGCGACACGTGTTCAGTTTTGTGCCAATCGGATAGGAGGTAGAGTTTCGTCCGTCGTTTTGATCCATCTGGAGATGTTGGATTTGACGTTCTCCTGGGCACGGATTGGTCAGCTACGTGTTAGGCGTCTGTGGACTACCGTGTGGAAGCAAGATAGGTTTTGTTTTCCCCGGCAAGTCAGTTCTTGTTGTACAGGTGGATAGTTGTGCCGCCTCTTACAGCTTGAATTCAGCCTGTTTAGCTAGTTGGCTACTGAGGAGATGTCGTGGATTCTTGACGTTCATTCGTGATACCGGAGCCACCGTAGGATTGTTGGACCGGGTTCTTTTCGTGCGAGAGTTTTCCGACGTTGTTCCAGATGAGCCGGCGAAGCTGAGGGAGCTTAAGGATCAGCTGCAGAGTTTTGGTTTGGGGAGTTTTGTGCGTCTGAGTGTTTCGCTTTTGGAAACTCCTATTTCTGTTCGTCGAGGAGAAAGATGACAGTTTTGGGTTGTGTATCGACGGATCGTCAACTGAACCGGCTTACGGTGCGGATAGGTATCCTTCACCTCGCCGTGACGATTTCTTCGATCAGCTCCAGAGTGCGAGACATTTTTCTAAGTGTGCTTGGGATCAGGTCATCATTATTGCGGATTCGGAGTGACGGCATTCCGAAGACTGCCTTATGCGTGCTACGGACTTTGTGTGTTTTTGTGAGTCGTTGGATTCACTGTCGCCCTAGCAGCATTCGTTGATATGATGAACCAGATTTCTGCAGGCCGTTCCTCGACCAGAGCCTGTTGTGTTACTTACGACATTCTGGTCTAGTTAATGTGTCTTGAGGGACAGGAGTAGCACTTGAGGATTTGTTATGCATATGCTGGGAGAGCACCAGCAGTTTGCTAAATTCTCAGAGTGTTTCTTCAGGCTTGTTTTTGTTGACTCCTAGGTCTTGTAGTCACGAGAGACGGTTCCGTATGGTTCCGAGGGAGATCGTGGCCGTACAGCTTAAGCCCAGACTTTGGTGCAGGACGGAGATCCGCAGATTGTTGGGCTTAGCAGGTTTTTGCCGCCGTTTCATGCAGGATTGCTAGAGTAGTGCTGCACCGTTGACTGAATTGACCAAAAGGAGGTTTCTTCTCTTTGGACTGAGGCATGTGTACGAAGTTTTCAGCAGTTGAAGATTCAGTTAGCAACTGCATCAGTCCTTCTTTGCTTTTGGTTCGGGCGACTTCGTTGTTTAACTGTAATGTTTCTTGAGTGGGCTCGAGGGTGTACTGAGGTGACACTATAGAGATATCGCTTTTGCTTTCCCTACATTTGGAGGAAGTACGAGGAGGATATTCCACTCATGATCTGGAGATGGCCGCGGTGGTTTTGCGTCGGAAGTTTGGAGACACTTCTTGTTTGAGAGTCGTGTCAGATTTTCCACGGACCACCAGAGCTTAATGCACATCTTCCTGCAGCAGATTTGGATTGTTGTGATGGTCTTCTGCAGATTTACAGTTCTTGTGTGATCGTTGAGTATAGCTTAGTTCGTCTCTACGGAGGGGACAACTTGCTCATGTCCGCAGCCCGACCACTTTCCTTAAATCGTTTTCGCGAGACACCGCCCGTCGAAGCTCGTACGTCAGAGATACTTGAGCATATTCGGATGGGTAATGATTCGGAGACCTTGATTGTGACAATGATGTGCTAAGTTAGGGACGCGTTTGTGTACCTGGTTTCATCGGGTAGAGGCGTATAATCCTAGAACATGCACAGCTGTCAACCCCCTCTATGCATTCAAGTTCCACCAGCGTGGGCGTGACTTGGGAGATAGTTACGAGTGGACAGGGATGTAAAGAGAAGTTTCAGGTTTCGTTTCAAGTGTCTGTCTTGTTGTGTGCTTTGGGTTGAGCATCTGAGGCCGGCTGGAGACTTGCAACCTTTTACCGTTCCGAAGCAGGAATGGGAGCAGATCTCCACAAATTTCGTTATGGTTTCCACCTAATTTTGGTTAGGGTGCGACTCCATTCGGATTCTTGTCATCCGGTTTCACTCAGTTTGCTCAGTTGTTTTGTTTAAGTTGTGTGTTTGTTGTTTTGTTTGGTCGTCAGCAGCTTGGGATCGTCACTCACCATCGTTAGGGTTCTCCTTCGATAGCTGTTATCAGGGGACACTCCAATTGGCCACCCTTAGGCTTAGGGGTTAGGTCGTGTCGATCACCAGTCTGTTGTTCTTCTGACTCTGCGTAAGTAGGACTTTGGACCCCAGCTAGTCTAGAGACTTCGGAGATAGTCCAGTGGTGTTAGGTCAGGATGGAGATTGTCCATTTCGAACTGAGGTCTTATGACGACTGTGTTAGTCATAGACTCAAGTTCGCAGGGACAGATCACGTATTCCTATGGACCTTCCGATGAGCGACGTGTTGGATTTTGGGAAGCTTATCCCAGGATTTTAGGTCCTTTTAGATCCTATAAGCGAGTTAGTTTGTTGCCTTTAAATTTGGCACTTCCGCCCAGATTATTGGATTTTCACCCCGTATTCCTTGTGATGATACTTTAAATTTACCTTCATGACCTTTCTCACATGAGTTTGCACCAGACCTTTTAGCTGGACGCGATCTTTCGTTCACACCGCAGCCTTGTGTGTTAATGGCTCGACAGGTGGGGAAACGTCGGTCAAAGGTCTTGCCATCTGTGAAGGGTTTTCTTAGACGTAGCCATATAGTGAGGTAGTCACTTGGGAGGCTGCGAGCGAGATTTGAGGATTTTAATCTTCCCTTTGAAGGTATGCGTATCAGTATATTTTTTAAATTCGGGGACGAATTTCTTTTAAGGGGGGGAGATTGTAACACCTTAGAATGTGTTTTGTAGCTAATTATATTTTAATGTGTGGTTTTTAATAAAAAGTTTACCAAATTAAGTTTTAAATATTTATCCTATTTAATGTGTTTTTACTAGAATTTTATTAGGCACACACACACTTGTGCATGTAAACTAGGATGTAAATTGAGGTTTAATCTTTGCTTAATTTAGTGTTAAGTTTGTATTAAGTGTTTTGGGTTTTAAGTGTGCATGGTTGTAATTAGTAGTGTTGTTTTTATTTAAATGAAAAAGGGTTTTATATGGTTGAATTGTTGACTTTGTGTGAGAGAGGGGGGAATGGGAAGCATGGGTGACCCATGCCTCATTATGGGAAGAGAGAGAGAGGAGGGGGGTTGACTTGTGAGTTCTCTCATTCCCTCACTCTCATTCTCTCACCCCCATTCTCTCTCACAACACACACACACACCTCCAGCAGCAGCTTCATCACAACACACACACTCACTCACTCTCAAACTCACACACACACACTGCAGAGAGAGAGAGAGAGAAGAAGCAGCAACAGAAGCAGAAGAAGGAAGCAGCAGCAGCAGCACAGGCAGTGGCAGCAGCAACAACATCAACATCATCTTCCTCACCATCATCAGCATCACTATTATCATCATTACCATCAACAGCAGCAGCAGGAATAGAAGCAGCAGCAAGCAGCAGTGACAGCAGCAGCAACACTAGGAGCAACAGCAACAGAGGCAAGCTCCAGCAACTGCAGCAGCCATCACCTCCTCCATACACCTCTTCACCTGCTCTCTAGGGTCCAATAGGGTATATTTCCGAACCCTATTGTTTGATTGTGCAGCTTGTGTGCTAATTAGCTTGTTTAGTGCTAAATTAGCTAGTTTAGTGCTAGTTTTGGTGATTTGTGAGGTATTGTGGTAGTTTGTTGGATGTGTTGGATACCCTAGTTTACTTAAGTGCTAATAGGGACATTGCAACTGAGAAATCCCCAGATTACACTAAAATACCAAATAGTTTGTGTTTTGTGCAAATTGTCGTTTTTAAGCGATATTTGTGACTTTTGTGATCTGCTTTAGACCCGGACCTTGCAGAGTAAAATTGTGGAAACTGGGACATGATACCTAGGTCTAGAACACACCACCAGAAGACGAGCCCCTACCCCCTTGTTCAGGCCGCCAATTTCTCCAGATTGGCCGCAATTTGCGGCCAAGTTGGGGAGTTGGGTGTTGGTCTTTTGGCTTAGGGTCCCTGCTGTGTTGTTTCGGTCTTTGGCATGTATAGTTTTGCAATATCTTGCCTGTAGGAAAATCCGGGACCATATGTCGCTTTTGTGTTTAGTTGTGTTTGCGCGATACGCGCGATACGTGAGTGGGTTCTGTGATCCAGCGTATCGCGGCGTGTCGCGATGGTTTCTAGACGCGTACGCACACGATTCAGCGTATCGTGCACACGCGCGCTTAGTTCGCGACGCGAGTTTCTCGTTTCGTTTCGATATCGCGTTTCGCGAGATATGTGGCTTATATGTGATTTCCATGTCTTATTTGCAGGTTTGCAGACAGGGACTACAGACACCACTACAGGGGGAGCAGATGATAGGATTCACCCCGCGTTGAGTTTAGGTGAGTAGATATAACATCTACAGGGGAATCGCCCGCATGGCGTTATGCGTCTGGGCTAGGATTCAATTACCTGTCGCACATTCTACGTCATTGTAGAATTGCGCCTTACTGCATTTCCTAGATATAGCTATATACTGTGACTAGCAGCCGTAGGACACTGCACACATTATTGACGGTTCATGTTGCACGAGCACGGATTGCATGCTACACACACACCGTCAATAATTGCCATGTCACACACTACCCCTTATAGCTACCATTGCTTGCCACACTTGACATCTAGCCTATCGGTATACCTATAGCATATCATACCTTTAGTGATAGGTATATTTTCACTTGCGATACAGCTACAGGTATACCTCCTACATATTTTACTTATACCGGGAGGGATTTCCTACATATGTTACTTATACCCTGGGGGGTATACGACATCAGCTCTTATAGGTAGATACCTATACTTTGCTACACCTGTATGTTAGATACATATTCAGTTGTTGTCGCATATTCACATTTACTGATGTTACTTAGCTGTACCTTATCATGATTTCGCCTACATCTGGTTCAGCTATATACTTGTGTTTACCTGCTCGCATTCAGATATATCGCATACATTTATTCCTGTATTTATGCATTGTTTATCTGGATTTTATATGATGTTTTCGGGATTTGGGAACCGCGGGAGTTCATGAAATTATGCATACATGAACAACCCGGTTTCCTTGATATGATATTTCGAGCGTCCCCCATGAGTTTTATCGGTGCTGATTTTATGCTCCATACGATGTGTGGTTGCCGTATGAGAGTACATGGTGGGACCCGGTATGGTTCCCCTCGGCAAGAAGATCGATGGGTTTGCCGATTGAGCCTGGAGGCGGGCGAGTACCTACAGGTGATTGTTTGGACCTGGCAGTTGTCTGGAGGCTACTGGCCAGAGTAGAGAGATGGATGCGGGATGACCTGTACTGTCGAGGCCGAGGGCCGACACTGCAGACGGACCCCGTGGGCTTATCCGGACTGACGGAGCCCCATATACGAGGATTTCTGTGCCGATGCTTGGCACATGGTTTCATGATATTTCTTTAACCCCCTTTTTGTATATATAACAGGGGACTTAGCCGTTGTTATATATACCCTTACACCAATATTAGTGGAATGGGACGCTAATATATATGTATTGCCCCCATCATATTTATTTCTGTACATATATTTACCTTTAGGATGCTAGAACTTACTTG
The DNA here is from genome assembly GCA_030015575.1 of Agapanthus africanus. Lineage (NCBI taxonomy): Eukaryota > Viridiplantae > Streptophyta > Magnoliopsida > Asparagales > Amaryllidaceae > Agapanthus > Agapanthus africanus. The sequence goes on along the minus strand of JASDDO010000012.1, from coordinate 293,735,260 downwards.
AGATTGGACTTGGGATACTAGGTGATTCATTGGGACTTGGACATTGGATATACCTATGTGATGGGTGACTTGTACATTCGGGATATAGGACATTACTCGACATTGTATATTGCGGAGATGTGAGACTTATTTGACGTGAGTGCCCAATGTGGGGCCTGGTTTGAGGATTTGGGATTGGAGTATCTTAGTGGATTGTGATCCTGCCACGACGTCAGGTTTCCGTGGAAAATGGCATATTCCACCCTACACCTCACCATTACCTATCTTATGAACAGATTCATATATTGGTAGTACTTGTAGTGTACCCTTATGATAGTTGCATATTTGCTTTCTCATATCTCTATTGCATAGACATTGCATACTACTATCATGTCATCATTGCTTCACATATTGATTGTACCTGCTAGTGTACTCTTTTTTAATTCAGCTTCGCATGACATATCATTACTACTGTAACCGCATATCTTAGATTCATGCTGTACGTGCATTCCTGCGATTACCTGCATATGTTTTATACTATTCACGAGTTGGAAACTCACCCCCGTTGTGCCACAGGTGTTTCAGGTTTTTCCCCAGAGTAGTCGAGGCAGGCTATTCCCCTATCCAGCTATCCCGCTACCATCTTTTGCTACAGATACCGCATCAGCTCACAGTACTCTTTTGCATAGGTGGGTTAGACGGTTATCTGTATTATATATTGTACCTTCGTTGTATTGTACTCTCCATCTACTGCTGTATTATTGACATAGAGACTTGGTGAGGACGTTATGTGTATTAATGTGGATTTGATGTCTTTTATATACATATTTCTCTCTACTGTCTTTATTTCTTCGCTACGGCGTCGTATATTTGCATTGTATCCATTTTTGCTGGATTTTACAAAAAGGGGTGTTGCTAAAATTTTAAGAAAGAAAGTGAGACTTTTAAAGAATTTGGGTTGTGATTTCAAATGTTTCAAACTTATATTATCTTTTCCGTATTTTTATGGTTTAGATTTCTGGGTTTTGGCTTTCTTTTACTACGTTGCGTCTTTAGGCGTTGCGTAGTATTAGGGCCTTCACGGGCCATTCTTGGGTCGTGACAAAGTTGGTATCAAAGCGTTAGGTTTTACCTTTCGGAGTGTAGGATGACCTTAGTATGATGGAGTAGGTAGCTTAAGCAGAGTAACGTAGTGTGTGTATGTCTACAGCATACCCACAGCGCGGTACCTTGCATTAAGTGACCGAAGTACAATTTGCTTGACATTCCTTCCTTGATGATTCATATCTTTGAGATTCGATTTCCTCATTCTTATCGAATTTCATCCTATATCTATTTATAGCCTTGCCGCCGATGACTATAGGGACTCAGAGCGATGCAACGAGGGCCGAGGTCAGAGTTAGCTCGGGTGAGACGAGTACTGACCCGGATGGCACTCTAGTTGCACAGGTGCAGACGGAGCAGCCTACGACCTATACCATGGATAGACTGTTGGTAGAGATGCAGGAGTTCCGCCAGACGATGAGTTCGTTAGTTGACGTCGTTCGGGAGCTACGACAGGAGGTTGTCACCCCTGTTACTCAGCTGTCCCTTACGATCAGCATGCAGCAGTCCGTCACCTACATAGCACCAGTGGTTGCAGCTCCAGTTGACGAGGCACATATTTCAGAGGCTCAGAGAGTTCCAGGACAGTGGAGGACTCGTACCAGCGTACCAGCCCAGAGACAGAGGTTCGGTCGTCGAGACAGATTTCATGGCCGTCGCGGGAATAGCAGAGGCTTAGGACGAGGACAGTCGTTCAGCTCTCATCCCCAGGATGGTCAGCAGTCAGCACGTCGATGTTTTCGATGCGGAAGCCTTCAGCACTTCGTCAGGGATTGTTCCTTAGCACCTCGTCATGATCGCTTACAGAGAGGCCGTGGACGTGGAAGGTTTGCTCTGAGGGCTCAGGCTACCAGAGGAGTTCATCCAGCTGCGAGTAGAGGGCAGACACAGGAGTTTGCTTCTACTCGTCTGGACGCGCAGACGTCCAATGTGGAGTTTTCAGGTACCCTTGAGTTATATTTTATTTTCTCTTGGTGTATTTGTTGTTTCTTGTTTGTACTGTGGTTGGGTAGATTAGTCGTAGTTGTGCTAACTTCTGTCAGCGATCCTTTGGTTGCGCGACACGTGTTCAGTTTTGTGCCAATCGGATAGGAGGTAGAGTTTCGTCCGTCGTTTTGATCCATCTGGAGATGTTGGATTTGACGTTCTCCTGGGCACGGATTGGTCAGCTACGTGTTAGGCGTCTGTGGACTACCGTGTGGAAGCAAGATAGGTTTTGTTTTCCCCGGCAAGTCAGTTCTTGTTGTACAGGTGGATAGTTGTGCCGCCTCTTACAGCTTGAATTCAGCCTGTTTAGCTAGTTGGCTACTGAGGAGATGTCGTGGATTCTTGACGTTCATTCGTGATACCGGAGCCACCGTAGGATTGTTGGACCGGGTTCTTTTCGTGCGAGAGTTTTCCGACGTTGTTCCAGATGAGCCGGCGAAGCTGAGGGAGCTTAAGGATCAGCTGCAGAGTTTTAGTTTGGGGAGTTTTGTGCGTCTGAGTGTTTCGCTTTTGGAAACTCCTATTTCTGTTCGTCGAGGAGAAAGATGACAGTTTTGGGTTGTGTATCGACGGATCGTCAACTGAACCGGCTTACGGTGCGGATAGGTATCCTTCACCTCGCCGTGACGATTTCTTCGATTAGCTCCAGAGTGCGAGACATTTTTCTAAGTGTGCTTGGGATCAGGTCATCATTATTGCGGATTCGGAGTGACGGCATTCCGAAGACTGCCTTATGCGTGCTACGGACTTTGTGTGTTTTTGTGAGTCGTTGGATTCACTGTCGCCCTAGCAGCATTCGTTGATATGATGAACCAGATTTCTGCAGGCCGTTCCTCGACCTGAGCCTGTTGTGTTACTTACGACATTCTGGTCTAGTTAATGTGTCTTGAGGGACAGGAGTAGCACTTGAGGATTTGTTATGCAGATGCTGGGAGAGCACCAGCAGTTTGCTAAATTCTCAGAGTGTTTCTTCAGGCTTGTTTTTGTTGACTCCTTGGTCTTGTAGTCACGAGAGACGGTTCCGTATGGTTCCGAGGGAGATCGTGGCCGTACAGCTTAAGCCCAGACTTGGGTGCAGGACGGAGATCCGCAGATTGTTGGGCTTAGCAGGTTTTTGCCGCCGTTTCATGCAGGATTGCTAGAGTAGTGCTGCACCGTTGACTGAATTGACCAAAAGGAGGTTTCTTCTCTTTGGACTGAGGCATGTGTACGAAGTTTTCAGCAGTTGAAGATTCAGTTAGCAACTGCATCAGTCCTTCTTTGCTTTTGGTTCGGGCGACTTCGTTGTTTAACTGTAATGTTTCTTGAGTGGGCTCGAGGGTGTACTGAGGTGACACTATAGAGATATCGCTTTTGCTTTCCCTACATTTGGAGGAAGTACGAGGAGGATATTCCACTCATGATCTGGAGATGGCCGCGGTGGTTTTGCGTCGGAAGTTTGGAGACACTTCTTGTTTGAGAGTCGTGTCAGATTTTCCACGGACCACCAGAGCTTAATGCACATCTTCCTGCAGCAGATTTGGATTGTTGTGATGGTCTTCTGCAGATTTACAGTTCTTGTGTGATCGTTGAGTATAGCTTAGTTCGTCTCTAAGGAGGGGACAACTTGCTCATGTCCGCGCTCCGACCACTTTCCTTAAATCGTTTTCGCGAGACACCGCCCGTCGAAGCTCGTACGTCAGAGATACTTGAGCATATTCGGATGGGTAATGATTCGGAGACCTTGATTGTGACAATGATGTGCTAAGTTAGGGACGCGTTTGTGTACCTGGTTTCATCGGGTAGAGGCGTATAATCCTAGAACATGCACAGCTGTCAACCCCCTCTATGCATTCAAGTTCCACCAGCGTGGGCGTGACTTGGGAGATAGTTACGAGTGGACAGGGATGTAAAGAGAAGTTTCAGGTTTCGTTTCAAGTGTCTGTCTTGTTGTGTGCTTTGGGTCGAGCATCTGAGGCCGGCTGGAGACTTGCAACCTTTTACCGTTCCGAAGCAGGAATGGGAGCAGATCTCCACAAATTTCGTTATGGTTTCCACCTAATTTTGGTTAGGGTGCGACTCCATTCGGATTCTTGTCATCCGGTTTCACTCAGTTTGCTCAGTTGTTTTGTTTAAGTTGTGTGTTTGTTGTTTTGTTTGGTCGTCAGCAGCTTGGGATCGTCACTCACCATCGTTAGGGTTCTCCTTCGATAGCTGTTATCAGGGGACACTCCAATTGGCCACCCTTAGGCTTAGGGGTTAGGTCGTGTCGATCACCAGTCTGTTGTTCTTCTGACTCTGCGTAAGTAGGACTTTGGACCCCAGCTAGTCTAGAGACTTCGGAGATAGTCCAGTGGTGTTAGGTCAGGATGGGGATTGTCCATTTCGAACTGAGGTCTTATGACGACTGTGTTAGTCATAGACTCAAGTTCGCAGGGACAGATCACGTATTCCTATGGACCTTCCGATGAGCGACGTGTTGGATTTTGGGAAGCTTATCCCAGGATTTTAGGTCCTTTTAGATCCTATAAGCGAGTTAGTTTGTTGCCTTTAAATTTGGCACTTCCGCCCAGATTATTGGATTTTCACCCCGTATTCCTTGTGATGATACTTTACATTTACCTTCATGACCTTTCTCACATGAGTTTGCACCAGACCTTTTAGCTGGACGCGATCTTTCGTTCACCCGCAGCCATGTGTGTTAATGGCTCGACAGGTGGGGAAACGTCGGTCAAAGGTCTTGCCATCTGTGAAGGGTTTTCTTGGACGTAGCCATATAGTGAGGTAGTCACTTGGGAGGCTGCGAGCGAGATTTGAGGATTTTAATCTTCCCTTTGAAGGTATGCGTATCAGTATATTTTTTAAATTCGGGGACGAATTTCTTTTAAGGGGGGGAGATTGTAACACCTTAGAATGTGTTTTGTAGCTAATTATATTTTAATGTGTGGTTTTTAATAAAAAGTTTACCAAATTAAGTTTTAAATATTTATCCTATTTAATGTGTTTTTACTAGAATTTTATTAGGCACACACACACTTGTGCATGTAAACTAGGATGTAAATTGAGGTTTAATCTTTGCTTAATTTAGTGTTAAGTTTGTATTAAGTGTTTTGGGTTTTAAGTGTGCATGGTTGTAATTAGTAGTGTTGTTTTTATTTAAATGAAAAAGGGTTTTATATGGTTGAATTGTTGACTTTGTGTGAGAGAGGGGGGCATGGGAAGCATGGGTGACCCATGCCTCATTATGGGGAGAGAGAGAGAGGAGGGGGGGGGGGGTTGACTTGTGAGTTCTCTCATTCCCTCACTCTCATTCTCTCACCCCCATTCTCTCTCACAACACACACACACACCTCCAGCAGCAGCTTCATCACAACACACACACTCACTCACTCTCAAACTCACACACACACACTGCAGAGAGAGAGAGAGAGAAGAAGCAGCAACAGAAGCAGAAGAAGGAAGCAGCAGCAGCAGCACAGGCAGTGGCAGCAGCAACAACATCAACATCATCTTCCTCACCATCATCAGCATCACTATTATCATCATTACCATCAACAGCAGCAGCAGGAATAGAAGCAGCAGCAAGCAGCAGTGACAGCAGCAGCAGCACTAGGAGCAACAGCAACAGAGGCAAGCTCCAGCAACTGCAGCAGCCATCACCTCCTCCATACACCTCTTCACCTGCTCTCTAGGGTCCAATAGGGTATATTTCCGAACCCTATTGTTTGATTGTGCAGCTTGTGTGCTAATTAGCTTGTTTAGTGCTAAATTAGCTAGTTTAGTGCTAGTTTTGGTGATTTGTGAGGTATTGTGGTAGTTTGTTGGATGTGTTGGATACCCTAGTTTACTTAAGTGCTAATAGGGACATTGCAACTGAGAAATCCCCAGATTACACTAAAATACCAAATAGTTTGTGTTTTGTGCAAATTGTCGTTTTTAAGCGATATTTGTGACTTTTGTGATCTGCTTTAGACCCGGACCTTGCAGAGTAAAATTGTGGAAACTGGGACATGATACCTAGGTCTAGAACACACCACCAGAAGACGAGCCCCTACCCCCTTGTTCAGGCCGCCAATTTCTCCATATTGGCCGCAATTTGCGGCCAAGTTAGGGAGTTGGGTGTTGGTCTTTTGGCTTAGGGTCCCTGCTGTGTTGTTTCGGTCTTTGGCATGTATAGTTTTGCAATATCTTGCCTGTAGGAAAATCTGGGACCATATGTCGCTTTTGTGTTTAGTTGTGTTTGCGCGATACGCGCGATACGTGAGTGGGTTCTGTGATCCAGCGTATCGCGGCATGTCGCGATGGTTTCTAGACGCGTACGCACACGATTCAGCGTATCGTGCACACGCGCGCTTAGTTCGCGACGCGAGTTTCTCGTTTCGTTTCGATATCGCGTTTCGCGAGATATGTGGCTTATATGTGATTTCCATGTCTTATTTGCAGGTTTGCAGACAGGGACTACAGACACCACTACAGGGGGAGCAGATGATAGGATTCACCCCGCGTTGAGTTTAGGTGAGTAGATATAACATCTACAGGGGAATCGCCCGCATGGCGTTATGCGTCTGGGCTAGGATTCAATTACCTGTCGCACATTCTACGTCATTGTAGAATTGCGCCTTACTGCATTTCCTAGATATAGCTATATACTGTGACTAGCAGCCGTAGGACACTGCACACATTATTGACGGTTCATGTTGCACGAGCACGGATTGCATGCTACACACACACCGTCAATAATTGCCATGTCACACACTACCCCTTATAGCTACCATTGCTTGCCACACTTGACATCTAGCCTATCGGTATACCTATAGCATATCATACCTTTAGTGATAGGTATATTTTCACTTGCGATACAGCTACAGGTATACCTCCTACATATTTTACTTATACCGGGAGGGATTTCCTACATATGTTACTTATACCCTGGGGGGTATACGACATCAGCTCTTATAGGTAGATACCTATACTTTGCTACAACTGTATGTTAGATACATATTCAGTTGTTGTCGCATATTCACATTTACTGATGTTACTTAGCTGTACCTTATCATGATTTCGCCTACATCTGGTTCAGCTATATACTTGTGTTTACCTGCTCGCATTCAGATATATCGCATACATTTATTCCTGTATTTATGCATTGTTTATCTGGATTTTATATGATGTTTTCGGGATTTGGGAACCGCGGGAGTTCATGAAATTATGCATACATGAACAACCCGGTTTCCTTGATATGATATTTCGAACGTCCCCCATGAGTTTTATCGGTGCTGATTTTATGCTCCATACGATGTGTGGTTGCCGTATGAGAGTACATGGTGGGACCCGGTATGGTTCCCCTCGGCAAGAAGATCGATGGGTTTGCCGATTGAGCCTGGAGGCGGGAGAGTACCTACCGGTGATTGTTTGGACCTGGCAGTTGTCTGGAGGCTACTGGCCAGAGTAGAGAGATGGATGCGGGATGACCTGTACTGTCGAGGCCGAGGGCCGACACTGCAGACGGACCCCGTGGGCTTATCCGGACTGACGGAGCCCCATATACGAGGATTTCTGTGCCGATGCTTGGCACATGGTTTCATGATATTTCTTTAACCCCCTTTTTGTATATATAACAGAGGACTTAGCCGTTGTTATATATACCCTTACACCAATATTAGTGGAATGGGACGCTAATATATGTGTATTGCCCCCATCATATTTATTTCTGTACATATATTTACCTTTAGGATGCTAGAACTTACTTGAGATTGGACTTGGGATACTAGGTGATTCATTGGGACTTGGACATTGGATATACCTATGTGATGGGTGACTTGTACATTCGGGATATAGGAGATTACTCGACATTGTACATTGCGGAGATGTGAGACTTATTTGACGTGAGTGCCCAATGTGGGGCCTGGTTTGAGGATTTGGGATTGGAGTATCTTAGTGGATTGTGATCCTGCCACGACGTCAGGTTTCCGTGGAAAATGGCATATTCCACCCTACACCTCACCATTACCTATCTTATGCACAGATTCATATATTGGTAGTACTTGTAGTGTACCCTTATGATAGTTGCATATTTGCTTTCTCATATCTCTATTGCATAGACATTGCATACTACTATCATGTCATCATTGCTTCACATATTGATTGTACCTGCTAGTGTACTCTTTTTAATTCAGCTTCGCATGACATATCATTACTACTGTAACCGCATATCTTAGATTCATGCTGTACGTGCATTCCTGCGATTACCTGCATATGTTTTATACTATTCACGAGTTGGCAACTCACCCCCGTTGTGCCACAGGTGTTTCAGGTTTTTCCCCAGAGTAGTCGAGGCAGGCTATTCCCCTATCCAGCTATCCCGCTACCATCTTTTGCTACAGATACCGCATCAGCTCACAGTACTCTTTTGCATAGGTGGGTTAGACGGTTATCTGTATTATATATTGTACCTTCGCTGTATTGTACTCTCCATCTACTGCTGTATTATTGACATAGAGACTTGGTGAGGACGTTATGTGTATTAATATGGATTTGATGTCTTTTATATACATCTTTCTCTCTACTGTCTTTATTTCTTCGCTACGGCGTTGTATATTTGCATTGTATCCATTTTTGCTGGATTTTACAAAAAGGGGTGTTGCTAAAATTTTAAGAAAGAAAGTGAGACTTTTAAAGAATTTGGGTTGTGATTTCAAATGTTTCAAACTTATATTATCTTTTCCGTATTTTTATGGTTTAGATTTCTGGGTTTTGGCTTTCTTTTACTACGTTGCGTCTTTAGGCGTTGCGTAGTATTAGGGCCTTCACGGGCCATTCTTGGGTCGTGACAACGTGTCGGCACGTGGGCGCTTTGCGCAATGCGCGTTGCGCGCAGGTGCGCTAGCGCGCGCGCGCCACGTGTCGGCACGTGGGCGCTTTGCGCAATGCGCGTTGGCGCGCAAGCGCGCGCGCCACGTGTCGGCACGCGTGCGCTTTGCGCACTTGCGCGAGCGCGCAGGTGCGCAAGCGCGCGCGCCACGTGTCGGCACGCGGGCGCTTTTCGCACTTGCGCTGCGCGCCGGAGAGGACAAGAGGCTTTTAGCCTAAAAAAAGATTTCTCAAAAGAGAAATCAGAGAGGAGTCGGGCTCCTGAATGTGTTTTGGGTTTAATGGAAGTGGTTCTTCTTCTTCCTCCTGTTGCTTGCTGGATCTTGAAGATCAAGAGGTGTGAAATCTCAAAATCTCTCCTTTTTAAGATCTGATGACAGATCCAAGTTCCCCTTTGTGGGTTTTGTGGTGAAAAACTAATTTGTTTTATAAAAAGAAGAGTAAAACTCTTGATTTAATTCAAGAGAAAGAAGAAGGTTTTGGAACCTTGAAGAAGAAGAATAGATCTTAGATCTGGAAATTTTTTTTGGAGAGAATGAAAAGTCTATTTTTTATTCATCATGTTGCCTTTTATAGGCTTATATATTTGCATATAGCCCTTGGGCTTCACAAAAATGGCATTTTAGCCATCCCATGGCTCATGTGCCATTTCATTTTTTGCACATAAGCCATGGGCTTACAAAATATTGGCTTTATGCCCATTTTGCATACATTCATGTATAAAAAATTACATAAAAATTATTTATTACATGATCTATATTTTAGCATGGAGGAGGCTGGCCGTGGGCTCGACTTGGGCATGGGCCCGCTTGACCTGGGCTTGGGCCCGCTTGACCTGGGCTTGGGCCCACCTGGCTTGGGGTTGACCTTGACTTTGACTCGGTCAAATGGGGTGTAAATTTTTACCCCAACAAAGTGCCCCCCATCAATAAATGCACACCTCACATTTGAGTTGTGTGCATGAAATTGATGGATCTTGAAGCTGAACTTCGAGGTGGAACATCATTCCGGAGACGAAGCATCATCCCGGGGAGCATGATTCCCGAGGATCGGAGCATCATTCCGATTCGCGGAGCATAATTCCAATGTCAGAGCATCATTCCGAAGCGCGGAGCATAAGTCCAGGGTCGGAGCATCATTCCGATTTGCGGAGCATAATTCCAGAGTTCGGAGCATCTTTCCGAAGAGCGGAGCATAATTCCAAGGTTCGGAGCATCATTCCGAAGGGCGGAGCATAATTCCAGGATTCAGAGCATCATTCCTAAGGGCGGAGCATGATTCCAGAGTTCGGAGCATCTTTCCGAAGAGCGGAGCATGATTCCAGAGTTCGGAGCATCATTCCGAAGGGCGGAGCTTGATTCCAGGATTCGGAGCATCGTTCCGAAGGGCGGAGCATAATTCCAGAGTTCGGAGCATCTTTCCGAAGAGCGGAGCATAATTCCAGGGTTCGGAGCATCATTCCGAAGGGCGGAGCATGATTCCAGAGTTCGGAGCATCTTTCCGAAGAGCGGAGCATGATTCCAGAGTTCGGAGCATCATTCCGAAGGGCGGAGCTTGATTCCAGGGATCGGAGCATCGTTCCAATGGGCGGAGCATAATTCCAAAGATCGGAGCATCATTCCGATGATCGGAGCATGATTCCAGAGTTCGGAGCATCATTCCGAAGCGCGGAGCTTGATTCCACGGATCGGAGCATCGTTCCAATGGGCGGAGCATAATTCCAGAGATCGGAGCATCATTCCGATGATCGGAACATGATTCCAGAGTTCGGAGCATCATTCCGAAGCGCGGAGCTTGATTCCAGGATTCGGAGCATCGTTCCGAAGGGCGGAGCATGATTCCAAGGGTCGGAGCATCGTTCCGAAGAGCGGAGCATGATTCCAGGGATCAGAGCATCATTCCGATGAGCGGCAGATATTCTGACCGAAGCATAATTTCGATGCAGAGGTTGATTCCCAAGCGAAGCATAATTCCGACAGGGAAAGCAAATACTCCGAGGCGAAGCATGATTTCGACACGGGGTACATTCTGAGATGAAGCATGATTCCGGCACAGTGCTGGTTGGTTGATTTGATTCCGAGGCGGAGCATAATTCCGGCAGGGAAGGTAGATATCCCGAGGCGAAGCATGATTTCGACACGGGGTAAATTCTGGGACGGAGCATGATTCCGTAGCAGAGGTTGTTGGTTTGATTTGATTTGGGTTGACATCAGCATCGCTACACTGGAATATGGTACCAGGAGCGAATCATCATTTGTCATGACAGGATTTGGGAATTGTTTTTTTTTGTTTGGCATCAGCATCGCTACACTGGAATATGGTACCAGGAGCGAATCATCATTTGCGTTTGCTTATTAGGAAACGATGGCTTAGGAGACGGGTTTTAGGTCCCTATCACCTAAGACTTTTCAATTTTGTGAGCCGTAAGGGTCTCACAAAGCATTTTCTCCCTACAGGTCGTAAGGATCCCGTAAGTGCATTTTCTCCTTGGGAGTCGTGGGGACTCCCAAGTGTGTTGCTCCTTTGTGAGTCGTAAGGATCTCACGCGGGAATTTTCTCCTCACAAAGTCGAGAGGACCTTGTGAGTGCATCTCATCTCTTTCTCACGAGTTTGCGCCCTTTCGGGTTTTCACAAACTCGCCGGCAGTCCTGCTGTTTTTACTCACGGAGCCCTTTCGGGTTTTCATCCGTGCCCATCTTGCTTGTGGACATACCTTTTTTTTTCCATTTTATTTTATTTTATTATATATTTTTTTGGAGAGATTGGGATTGTTTTACGCCCGTGGATTGTATACGGTTTTGCAGGATGTATGATCCAGACCGTAGGGCCATAAAAAAAATTTGGGACTTTGTTGGCGTCTGCATCGCTGCACTGGAATATGGTACCAGGAGCGACTCATCATTCGCCGTTGGGGTATGAGATTTGGAATTTGGTTGGCGTCTGCATCGCTGCACTGGAATATGGTACCAGGAGCGACTCATCATTCGCCTTTGGGGTATGGGATTTGGAATTTGGTTGGCGTCTGCATCGCTACACTGGAATATGGTACCAGGAGCGACTCATCATTCGCCACTTGGGAATTGGGGAGCGATGGCTTAGGAGACAGGTTTAGATCCCTACCACCTAAGACTTTTCAATTTTATGGGCCGTGAGGGTCCCATAAAAGCATTTTCTCCCTGCAAGTCGTAAGGATCTCGCAGGTGTATTTTCTCCTTAGGAGTCGTGGGGACTCCTAAGTGTGTTTTTCCTTTATGAGTCGTAAGGATCCCACAAAGGTTTGTTCTCCTCATGTATCGTGAGGACACATGAGTGGGTCTTCTCAATGGAGCATAATTCCAAAGGCGGAGACCAGCCGCGTAACTGGTGATTACGGTGGGGCATGAGGGTGATGAAAATTATTTGAGCCCGTGGATTGTATACGGTAGTCAATTTGGGGACTAACCGTAGGGCTGGGAGAATTTTGGGAAACTGGATTTTGGTTGGCGTCTGCATCGCTGCACTGGAATATGGTACCAGGTGCGACTCATCATTCGCCGCTTTTTTTGTTTTTGCTGTTTGTTTTTTGTTTTTTTTTTACCGCGATTGCTCTATCATTTCAGCTTTTCTTATCACGAAGGTCGCGATTGCCCTATCATTTCGGCTATTTATTCGCGGTTGCCCCATCATTTCGGCTTTTTTTTATTTTCCTTTTATTTACACATTTTTTTATTTACATTTTTTTACATTCCCAGTTTAACGACTTAAAGGTCGACTGTTCCCAGTTTAATGACGTGGTGGTCGATTGTTTTCAGAGAAAGGCAGATGTCTGAGAGAATCGGTTTTACGAAGAACTTCGGTCTCCGTTTGTATGAAATTGGCGGTTGCAGCTTGACTGTTTGTTAACACGCCTTTGGACAGTTCAATCTCTCCTGCCTTGTATTGCTTTTCGACCCAATCTTTGAAGACGAAGCAGTCCTCAATGGCATGACCTATCACTCTGTGATAGGGGCAGTATTTGGGGTCGTCGGTCCTATTCGCTTCCTGCGGTCTTTTTGACTCTGGTGGTTGTAGACCGTTCTTCAGGGCGTCTTTGAATATTTTACGGATTTTGTCCCTTCTAAAGGAATAGACCTTATCCAGTTTCTCTTTCAGTGGAGATTCTCCTCCCTCTCCGAACATTGGCTTCCGAGGCTGGTTGGCGCTAGGTCCGCTCATCCCTTGCTTATTTCGGTTAGCCGAAGTGTTGAAAGATTCAGAATCATCGGAGTTTCCGCCTTTGCGATTATCGTCCTTCCGGTTTCTCCAGGACCTATTGTTATTTTGAGAATCCGAGGAGGACTCCTGTTTTGAGCGCTCCAGCATCTGGACTTTCCTGGTCAGCTCTTGGAATGTTTTGAGACCCGCGGTGCATAAAAACGGGGCCATCCAATTGTTGAGATTTCCGACGAGGAGACTGACAGATTGGTCCTGCTCTATCGGCGGTTCGCATTTGACGGAGAGATTGCGCCATCGGGTTATAAAATCCGTGCTGCTTTCATCGCTCTTGGGCTTGGTCCTTACGAGCTCGGCAATGGTAATCTTATCGCTGACGCTCATGAATCTCTGCCGAAACAGAGACTCCATTTGGACAAAAGTTATGACGGAGCCATCCGGTATGCTCGCGTACCAGTCGAAAGCAACATCGGTCAAGCTATTAACGAACTGGCGGAGGAGAAGCGCATCATTGCCCCCAGTATTTCCGCATGAGGCTTTGAAGTGGGCGATATGCTGATTCACATTTCCCGTCCCATCGAATCTTCCGAATTTGGGGATGACATAGCCGCTAGGAAATTCTACCAGATCATATTGAGCAGGATATGGTCTCCCGCTACTGTTAACATCTTTTTGCGCTTCAGCTTCGGCTACCAGTGTTTTGACTTTGCTGGCAACCAAATCCATAATTTGAGCTTGAGTTAGCGGGCTACTGTCATCGATAGCCAAGACATTTGCTGAGATAGGATGCGGCTGATTTTCATGCGGTCCGCCCACTTTTGGATTTGAGGGAACGGGCGTCGGCTGTCTCGGGACACCGTTTCCCGGTTCATGAGCTGAACCCTGTGCTTGATTGGGCGGCTGAGAGGCAAGTTGGGCCGTAAGCCGTAAGACGACATTTGTCAAGTCGTCGATTTTTGAGTATAGCTTGGCCATCTCCTTATCTTTGCTTCTGAGCTGTTTTCGGAGCTCTTGGAGAAGTTGCTGCTCTGCGGTCTTAGGACGGAAAGTTGGCTCATCTTCGCTTTCCGAGCCTGACTCCTCATGAATTGAGGGCTCTCTCTGCCTATCAGCCTCATCGAGAGGGTTTTCATCATCCAGCGGATGCGGCTGTTCTTGGGAAGTGGCAACCACATTCAAGCCAGATTGGATTTGAGATGTGGTAGCCCCGTCCTTGCTCTTGCTACGCGTGCCCACCACGTAGACAGTGTGGATAACACATTCAGCCATCCCCTCATCTTTGGCGGGGTAACCCTGTTCTTCGATCCTCATGAGGTTTAGCCTGGCAGTAGCCCTAGCCCTTTTGTTGGCTCTATATCTGAGCCTTTTCTCCCTCAGCTTCTCAATTTTGAAGGATTTTTGGGCATCTGCTACCCGGGAAGCCATTGTGAGTTGATCATAGGGGAGCTTAGAGAAGACATCCGATCGAGCAGTGGTCAAGGGCATCGCTGGAGCTTGCTCGGGACGCATTGTAGCTTTGTTGGTGTTGATGGCCTTGCCCCCAGCAAGAGCCAAGGAAATTCGTTCAGACACCGACTTGCGTTTGGATTGGGGCGCCCTTGAGATCACCACATTTGGCCTCCTGCCTTTCGAGACCGGTTTGTCTGCCACCGGGGCTTGAGGAGCTGGGATGGCGCCAACTGGCATGAACATAATAGAGCCGAATGGTAGCAGCGGCTCCTCCCATTGTCGCCCGAGACTGGCCGGAAGGACCGTCCTAGAGTCTATCCTCATCGTGTAGGAGACGGGAGCTGAGTTCATCATGGAAGACATCGTCGGAAGGTGATTGCTTGAAAATCTGCATGAAAAAGCATTATTTTTAGTATAAATACAGGTATGTATATTGATTGAGTTCGCATGAACGCTTAACCCGAAATATGGGAGGAGAGATTGGTCCCACCGGGCGTGCCAGAACCTGTAGGGTGTTTTTCGTCACCCCAGTGAGATGGGAATACGCGCGCGCTTGTCAGGCGTACTACAGATTCCCCCTGCCTAGGGTAGGCCGGGGTTTAATGATTGTGGGGATCCGAATCTCCGGCAGCCGCGGACTAAGCTGCCGTTAATTACCCCTCGCCTTTGGGGCGATGGAACCTCCGATTAACAGGTTAAATTGGTCATGCGAACTCAATGTGCAGTGTGCGTGTGTTTTGTTTTGAAAGGGGTTTTTGGATGTATCGGGAGCCACGCAGAGTTTTTTAGACGGGGAGAATGTGGCGGAGTATGTATATGTGTGAATTTGTATACATATGTATATGTATATGTATGTACATAAAAAGAGGGGGAAAAGGCATCCAAGGGATGCGTGGGGTAGCACCTTGGGCGCTGTGCGCTTAGGTGCTGTGCGCTCAGGCGCAAGCGCGCCACGTGTCGGCACGTGGGCGCTTTGCGCATGAGCGCTGCGCGCAGGTGTGCAAGCGCGCGCGCCACGTGTCGGCATGTGGGCGCTTTGCGCATGAGCGCTGCGCGCAGGTGCGCAAGCGCGCGCGCCACGTGTCGGCGCGTGGGCGCTTTGCGCAAGAACGCTGCGCGCAGGTGCGCAAGCGCGCGCGCGCCACGTGTCGGCACGTGGGCGCTTTGCGCAATGCGCGTTGAGCGCAGGTGCGCTAGCGCGCGCGCCACGTGTCGGCACGTGGGCGCTTTGCGCAATGCGCGTTGGCGCGCAAGCGCGCGCGCACCACGTGTCGGCACGCGGGCGCTTTGCGCACTTGCGCGAGCGCGCAGGTGCGCAAGCGCGCGCGCCACGTGTCGGCACGCGGGTGCTTTGCGCACTTGCGCTGCGCGCCGGAGAGGACAAGAGGCTTTTAGCCTAAAAAAAGATTTCTCAAAAGAGAAATCAGAGAGGAGTCGGGCTCCTGAATGTGTTTTGGGTTTAATGGAAGTGGTTCTTCTTCTTCCTCCTGTTGCTTGCTAGATCTTGAAGATCAAGAGGTGTGAAATCTCAAAATCTCTCCCTTTTAAGATCTGATGACAGATCCAAGTTCCCCTTTGTGGGTTTTGTGGTGAAAAGCTAATTTGTTTTATAAAAAGAAGAGTAAAACTCTTGATTTAATTCAAGAGAAAGAAGAAGGTTTTGGAACCTTGAAGAAGAAGAAGAATAGATCTCAGATTTGGAAATTTTTTTTGGAGAGAATGAAAAGTCTATTTTTTATTCATCATGTTGCCTTTTATAGGCTTACATATTTGCATATAGCCCCTTGGGCTTCACAAAAATGGCATTTTAGCCATCCCATGGCTCATGTGCCATTTCATTTTTTGCACATAAGCCATGGGCTTACAAAATATTGGCTTTATGCCCATTTTGCATACATTCATGTATAAAAAATTACATAAAAATTATTTATTACATGATCTATATTTTAGCATGGAGGAGGCTGGCCGCGGGCTCGACTTGGGCATGGGCCCGCTTGACCTGGGCTTGGGCCCACCTGGCTTGGGGTTGACCTTGACTTTGACTCGGTCAACGGGGGTGTAAATTTTTACCCCAACACTATGCTTCCGCCAACAAGCTTCAGCACCCTCGTGCCCGTACAAGATGCTCCTAAGAAGTCGGTCTTCGATCGACTTTCAGCTACTGCGGCCCCTCTCAACAGGTCGCCCAACATCAGTGCCTCGGTCTTCTCCAGGCTGGGCCAAAACTCCTGTGGGCCCACGATGAAGCTTGCAGTCCCGGAAAAGGTTATTCCAAAAAGAATAGCCAAACCTGCTCCTGAAGTCGTCAAGGCGGCTTCTCCTGCTAAGAGACCAGTCTTTACAAGATTGACCGTCCTAATTCCCACTCCTGCTTTTGCTGCTCAAAAGATATCAGTCTTCAATAGGCTGACGCCGGCAACAGCCCCACACCTGAACAGGAAGCAAGAAGAAGCTGTTTCTGTCTCTGAGCCAATACTGGCAACTCGTCGCGCCCGACGACGCCACTGGCGCCGGGTAAGGAGGACCGGGGGCAACTCCCCTTCTGGGATGACTCCGCCAGCTCCGACGGTGGAAGTTAACGCTGCTGTTCCCACCGGGAACATCTTCGAGCTACTGAATAGGGTACGCAGAAACTCGCCAACTGCGGTGCTCGAAAGATCTCCTCCACCAGTAGAGACTACCGTGGAAGCAGAAAAAACGGAGCAGGCCCCTCAATCGCTGTCCTCCAGGATCTATAAGACATGGCGACGAGTCCGAGAATCTGTCATTGATCCTAACCCCTCTCGCCAACAGAAGAAGTCGAAAGGTCGGCTAGAAGAAAATCTCCCGGTCAAGCAACGAAAGGTGACGACCACTTGGGTGCCCAAAGCAACGGCCCCCTCAACTTCTACGGCCCATAAAAGAAGAAGGCCGGAGAAAGTGCCAACGCCAATGACGAATATCAAAGGTGGTGAACCCAAACGCCCTAAGTCTGGGGGCATGGTAGTTCATACCGTCTACGTGGCGTCTGGTAAAGAGGTCAGTCGCATATCTACGGGTCATCGACCGCTTACGCGATCAGTGACCAAAGCGCAGGAGCAGCAGCAGAAGCTCCAAGAGATGATGAACGCTATGGCCGCACTTACTGGGCCAAAAGAAAACCCTGAAACGTCCTCGGATGAATGCCAAGAGGAAGAAACCGATGACGAATTCCTTCATCGAATATTGGAGAAGAAGGATAAAGAGGCTGCTGAATAAGAAGCCAACATAAAGCGTATGGGCCTCTTGTTCCAAGACATGGTGGAGATGATGATCCAACAAGATCCTCCGGCCGAAGATCCCCCGATCGTCCTTGAAGATGATAGGGGAGAAACGTCGAATCCTCCACCAGCTCTGTCAACAGCTAAGGAGGATACAATCTCCAAAGCTGACTTAGATGAGTACATAACCCAACAAATACGGATTCATCATGCGACTGAAGCAGCTGGCCAGGTCGTAAAAACGGGGAGGCCATATACAAGTTGGTACGACCAAATCAAGTACCCGCCCGGTTACACAATTCCTAAGTTCCATGTCTACAAGGGGACGGTCAATCCTCACCAGCATGTCGCCCAGTTCAGGGCACTCTGCGGCAACACCGGCGGTGATGACAAGCTTTTGCTTTACCAGTTTGTTGGAAGTTTATCAGATACGGCGTTCGAGTGGTACTCTGAGCTCCCGAACGACTTTATCAAGACCTTCGCGGAGATGGAGCTGTTGTTTACTCAGCGTTTTGCAAGCGCCAGTGAACCCACCCCGATGACGGCACTGATTAACGCCAGGGTAAAGCCAGGCGAGACATGGGTTCAATATGCTATACGGTGGCGGAACTTATGGTCGAAGTGCGAGCAGCACATTGAAGAAGCTCCCGCGGTGGGTATGTTTGTGGGAACACTTGATCCGCAAGCAACCATCTCGCAATTTATGATGTTTTTTAAGCCGACTACCTTCCAGGCCTTGATTGACAAGTTAGCGCAAATGGATCAGATGGGCCATAAACCCCCTCTTCCAAAGACGGACTCCCGAAATGACAAGGGGAAGGGAAAAGTGATCGTTGTCGCTAATGCTCAACAACAACCGAGCAACTCGAAGCCGGTTGTTCGTCAAAATAATATGCGTCCGTACGTAGCCCTTGAGGAGAGGCTAGGGCGTCCTTACTCATTTCCCCGAGATAAAACGAGAAGGTTATTCGAGCTGGCATTGCGCAACCGACTCATAAATCTGCCGGATCCAAAACGTCCGTCGCAACCAAATGATGTCAGTGAGCCCAACTACTGTCCTTATCATCGAGTACTGGGTCATCCGATCGAAGATTGCTACGTCTTCAAAAATTGGCTTGAAGACCAGTACCGACAGGGCAAGTTCGCGTTATCTGACAAATGGAAGGTGAATCCCCTATAGCCCCACACCTCTAAGGGGATGAATACGCCGGGGGCAACATGCTCCGTCGTTGAAGAAGCTCCTTGGGAGGTTGTATTATCAGCCAAGACAAAGAGGATGCTAAATGATCTTCAAGTGTGCCCAGCGATCAAGTGGAAGAACCCGTTGGAACCGTAGGTCATTGAAGGGATGTTGAAGCCACGTCCAACTCCAAAGACCGATGGTGGTGGCTCAAGCACTCGCAACCAGCCGTCAAAATCTTTGAAGAAGAAGAAAAAGAAATCAAAGAAGCCCGTGAAGCCTGGAGACAAGCGCACGGACTTGCAAAAACAAATTGACACGCTGGAGGAATACAACCAGAAGGCACGGACTCCCATTACATTCTAAGAGTTCCTCAATCATGTCTTTCAAGAGGAAGATGAGGGAGAAAGTTCATCTGATGAATCTGAAGAATATGTGGCGAGCTGTCATGTGATTTCCCATTCGTTCATGGACGATGAGGAGACTCCTTGTACTGAAATGCTGGGGGCAGACCCTGAATCAAAAATTCTGGGGCCATCAGATGAAGTAATTGACGCATTCCTTAACGAAGCTCGATTGAAAAGTAAAGCTGATCGAGAACGCGAGATGACTGTATTTGAAAGGGCCAAGCGCCAGTGACTTGATGAAAGAGCTGAGACGATCCCGCTGGAGCAAAATACCTCCACTACCGACAAAATCCAATTCAAGATGAGGAAAAGGTTTGCTAAGGCCATATCAATGGGCATGAAGCTACCATCCTCCGAAGGAAAAATTACTGGTGAAATAGAAATGCACCCCTCCTATTGCTTATATCATCGGAAGATTTCGCACCCCACCGAAGAATGCAAAGCTTTCGATAGATGGTGGCACGGATATGTTGCTCATCGACAACATTTTAAGCGGGAGAAACGTAAAACTCGTCGAGAGCGGAAGGATATGACCGAAGGGTTTAACAGAATTACCGGTGATTGTCGCATGGTTAACGCCGGGGGATCACAGGTGCCTACATTCGGGAGTGATTCTGATGAAGAGCTGGAACTTGCCCCTCTCTTTAAAGAGTCCACTATGGGAAAAGAAGAAGAGCCGAAGGTTTGCGAAAATATCCGGCTGCGTAATCGGACGTTGCCTGAAAAGAATCTCGGACCCTCAAACAGAAAAGATAAAGGGAAAGAGAAGGTCTCTGAAGATATCGTCTTAGATGACCAAGTGGTGGAGGAGCTAAGTGCCAAGGACCCGCCAAAGAGGAATAAGGTAGATTACAACGTCTTAGCGCATCTGAGGAAGCTACCATCACAGCTCAGCATTCTTGACGCCCATTTACTATCAAAGGAAGCGAGAGATTCATTAATCAAGGCACTACAGGATCCGGAGCAATTCCAAGCTTTCCTGGCCGAAGAAAAGATAAAGGATGAATTGGAGGAAGTGCATACTGCCGATGTCGCTTTTGGTGATGAAGACCTTCTCCTTGGGACGTGCGAACACAATCGCCCCCTCTACGTCTCAGGATACTGTCACGATATAAAGATAGGAAAAATCCTGATCGATAATGGATCCTCCGTTAATCTCCTCAATGTGCGGGTGTTAAAAGAAATCTGCATGAGCGTCCAGCACCTTGCTCGGGACAAGATCACCATCTCCGGGTTCGACTCCCAATCATCAAGAACTCTTGGGTCTGTGATACTGACGCTACGCTTTGGGCTACTCGTCACGGACATTAAGTTCTACGTCATAGACGCCAAGACATGCTACAATGCTCTGCTTGGCCGACCATGGTTACACGAGTACAACGTCATCCCTTCTACACAACATCAGTGTATGAAATACACTAAGGATGGTCTCGAGTATACCGTGGCGGGAGAACTGAATCCATTTTCCATGAACGAAGTCCGCAAATATGAAGATGCCAAGTAGTTCTTACCGGATTTCGAAGACACGGAAAGGTGTCACAAGCCGGAAAACAAAGCTAACGCCACCATCCCTGTCTTCGGAAATGATACCGAGGAGGAAGAGGAGATAGTTTATTCAGGTCCGCCCCAACACAACAAGCCAGGGCTATCTACTCCTACGTTAATCTTTGGTAGCGACTCGGAAGATGAAGTCCATGCTGTATTCCCTGCTCGACCTTCAATACAAACATCCGCTGACGAAGAGCAAAGTCTACAAGTCGCCATGGTGCCGCTTAAACACCGAAAAGAACTGGATGCACTTGATATTTACAATGTAGAAGAGCTACAAACGTTCTATATCCCTCCCAGACGAGAAAGCAAAAAAGCAATTCTATTCTACCGCTCTGAAGAAACCAAAGTGAAGAAAGAAATCTGGCATGGCGCGGATCCTACGCTCGACAGGCTTCAGCCTATCCGTCTTCCCAGATATTATACGGAAGGTTTGAAAAAGCTGCTGAAACGCCAGGGGATATCCTTCAAGCAGACCGTTCAAAAAGCCAAGTTCTATGACAAAGTCTGGAACGTTCCCGGGACTCAACGCAAACTGCCTAATGGGAGAATGGAGACAAAAGGACTTGGGTACATCCGGTCAAAGAAACGAGAGCTACTAAACAGCTGCTATGTCATGTATGACTTCGATGAAGAAGCGGATGCCCAATGAGAGGACGCTAATCCTGAGCTAGTGAAAGTTCCAGATGCAAAAGAGCCCAGTCCGTCGTTCGAAGAACAAATGGACAAGCTTATAAGGGCAGCGGGTCAAAAAGTCCGGGACGATCATAACCGCGAAATGGTCATCTACGAGAAAGCCAAAATGCAACGCCTTCTCCAACAGGCCGTGAAAGATGAAAATGCCTCTCCTTTTCAACCTGTTATAAAGAAGGCCCGACGCAGAGGCAGAAACAAGTCGAAACGCGAAAAAGGCGCTCAACAGCAACGAAGCGGGGCTAAAAGGCCACGCAAGCGGGAACCAAGCGGTTCTGATCTATCCCACATGAGAAAAATGGGTCGAGCATACTCTTTTCCTCGGGACAAGACGAAGAAAATATTCGACCTCGCTTTAAAACATCAGATGCTTACACTGCCGGAGTCTAAACACCCCGAACAAGCAGGCGAAGTCTCACACTCGGACTATTGCCCTTATCACCGAGTGGTAGGGCATCCTCTCGAAGACTACTTCACCTTCAAGAATTGGGTTGAAGATCATTATCAGCTTGGCAAGTTCGCTCTGTCCGATAACTGGAGGGTAGCGCCGCCACAGAAGCACGAGTCCAAGGCCACGGAAGAAGAACCAGTTCCACATTGGGATTGGAAGCGAATTCGTACTTGTCACGTGATAACGATATCAAAAGAAGAGCCCGAGAACATGGATGACCTTCCCTGGTGCTTCGAAAACAGCAACGACGAGGTAATCTCAGAATTCCCACCAGCGCCAAAAGAGTTGGAAGATGGAATCCATACCACCGCAGATAACCTTAAGAAAATTGAGTTGGGAACGGCGAACGATCCGCGACCGACATTTGTTAGTGAGCTACTGTCTGAAGAGAAGGTGGCTTCATTAAAAGACCTGTTTATGCAGCACAAAGACTGCTTCGTGTGGAACTATTCCGAAATGCCGGGACTAGATCCAGAAATTGCTGTGCACAGATTGGCGATATCTCCGGACGTCAAGCCAATCAAACAGGCGCCGAGAAGAATGCGGCTCGAGCTTGAGATGAGTATCAATGCCGAGGTCAAGAAGCTGATCGACTCTGGCTTCATCCAGGAAGTTCAATACCCTGAATGGATCGCCAACATCGTCCCGGTGATGAAGACAAATGGGACAGTGCGCATATGCGTAGACTTCCGGGATCTTAATAAAGCTTGCCCGAAGGACGATTTCCCAGTGCCAGTCACCGAACTGATGATAGACAATACGTCCACTCATGAGGTTTTCTCCTTCATGGACGGCTCGTCAGGATATAATCAGATAAAAATGCATCCCGAAGACCAGAAGCACACCTCCTTCAAGACTCCTTTGGGTATATTCTGCTACAAGGTGATGCCCTTCGGTTTAAAGAATGCCGGTACCACCTACCACAGGGCCATGACGAAGATCTTCGATGACCTTATACACGAAATCGTCGAATGCTATATCGACGATCTCGTGGTTAAAAGCAAATCATACGAGGAACATCTCGAGCATTTGAAGACCGTATTTCAACGCCTTCGGCAATACAACTTGAAGATGAACCCTCTCAAGTGTGCATTCGGAGTTTCCTCGGGCAAATTCCTGGGATTCATTGTCCGACACCGAGATATTGAAATAGATCCGTCAAAGATCAAGGCGATTATGGAAATGCCTCCGCCAAGGACTCTCAAACAGTCGCGGTCTCTCCAAGGGAAGCTCGCGTATATACGGCGATTTATAGCCAACCTTTCATGAAAGTGCCGTCCTTACAGCCACCTGATGAAGAAGGGAACCCCGTTCGTCTGGGACCAAAAATGCCAAAGCGCGCTAGACGAGATCAAACACTACCTGCAGAACCCGCCGGTGTTGGATGCTCCGGTCAAGGGAAAGCCCTTCATTCTTTATACAACCGCTCTCGAAGGCTCCTTAGGCACATTATGGGCACAAGAGAACGATCAAGGGAAGGAAAGAGCACTCTACTACTTAAGTCGAGTTCTGCTGGGGGCAGAAAGCAACTACTCCCCCATTGAAAAACACTGCCTGGCGTTGATCTTCGCGATAACAAAGCTCAGGCACTATGCGTTGGCGCATGAGGTCCGTCTCATTTCAAAGGTGGACCCCCTTAAATATTTGATGTCGAAGGCCATATTGACGGGACGACTCGCTAAATGGGCCCTGCTCTTGATGGAGTTCTCGATAATGTATCAACCTCTCAAGGCAGTGAAAGGCCAGGCCATCGCCGACTTCCTCGCTGAGCATCCGATACCCGCCGATTCTCCTTTAAATTGCGATCTTCCAGACGAACATGCATTTGATGCGATCGACGGTGGTGATACCTGATGGGAGCTTTATTTCGATGGAGCATCTTCCATGAAGAAACGCAAACAAAGTACCCCTATAATCAAATCGGGGGTAGGACTCATCTTTGTAACTCCACAAGGAGGGATAATGCGTTTTGCTTTCTCCCTAACAGAGCCAAGGACAAACAATGAAGCCGAATATGAAGCTCTGATAGCAGGCCTCGAGAACGCCATCGACATGGGAATTGAAAACCTCCTCATATATGGTGATTCCCAACTGGTCGTTAGTCAAGTAAACGGCGACCACCAAACATGCAAATCAGAATTGGTGAAGTACGGTGAAAAAGTGCAACAATTGTTGACCCAAATTCCTTCCTACACTTTGGAAAACATACTGCGTGCGGAAAACAGCAAAGCGGATGCGTTGGCCAAGCTCGCTAAGGAACTGGCCGATGAGAACCTCGATAACGTAAGAATCGTGGTACAAAGCCGTCGGGTGCTTGCCCCAGCAGAAATATCTCCGGAATCACCCGAAGAGAAGAGAGCGACTGAGCAGATGACCCTGCAGATAAAAGATCGGGAAAATACCGAGGATTGGAGAGAAGTCTTTGTAGACTACTTCAAATACCGCCGAATGCCCGAAGATGCGTCCTCAAGACATCAGCTTATGAAACGAGCTCTGTCTTTCGTCTTCGTCAATGATACCCTGTACAAGAAGTCGTTTGATTCT
The DNA here is from genome assembly GCA_030015575.1 of Agapanthus africanus. NCBI lineage: Eukaryota > Viridiplantae > Streptophyta > Magnoliopsida > Asparagales > Amaryllidaceae > Agapanthus > Agapanthus africanus. The sequence continues at coordinate 293,710,638 of JASDDO010000012.1, read as the reverse complement.
TTGTGGTTGAGATGCCTGGGACCTGACGAAGCGAAAAGAGTCGTCCAGGAAGTTCATGACGGACTCTGCGGTTCTCACCAAGAGGGCCCAAAGATGAAGTTGAAGATCAAACGGATGGGGTACTACCGGCCCACGATGATCCAGGACTGCCTCGAATATGCGAAGCAATGCCACTCGTGCCAAATTCATGGAGACTTCATCCACCAGCATCCAAATCCACTACATCCAACGGTGGCTAGCTGGCCGTTCGAAATATGGGGAACTTATATAGTCGGCCCTATCGAACCAGCATCGTCCAGAGGATATCGTTTCATCCTGGCGACGACTGACTACTTCTCCAAATAGGCAGAGGCAGTACCGCTGAGGGAAGTTAAGACGGAGAATATCCCCCATTTCTTCAAGACGCACATCCTATATCGGTTTGGAACTCCGCGACGGATCATCTCCGATAACTGGCCAGCTTACAGAAGCCACAAGATCAGTCGCTTCGCTCAGCAACACAATATAGACTGGAGATATTCCTCGGTTTATAATCCGCGAGCTAATGGTCTAGCTGAAGCCTTCAACAAAACCTTGACAAAGATCATGAAGAAAACGGTGTCCCGAAATAAGAAGGACTGGCACGAGAAGCTGCAAGAAGCTCTTTGGGCGTATCGAACTACGTTCAAGACGACCACAAACACGACGCTATATGCGTTGGTATTCGGTACAGAAGCAGTATTCCCCCTCGAGATAGAGTTACCCTCTCTACGAGTGGCAGTCCACTACGAGCTGACGGACGAAGAAAATGCCCACCTTCGGCTTGAGGAACTTGATGCCCTTGATGAAACCCGGCTCATAGCACAACAAAATCTGGAGGCCTATAAAGCAAAGATGACGCGCTCATATGAAAGATTGACCCGGCCGAGGACATTCCGCCAAGGCGAACTCGTGCTAGTGGTCAAGATGCCTATGATCCCCAATCGCGCCAAGCGGGGAAAATTCGAGCCGAACTATGAAGTCCCGTACATCATAGACAAGGTCTACCAAGGTGGAGCCTATCTACTCATGGATATGCACGGTGAAAGGCCTTTCAGGCCAATAAACGGCCGCTTCCTAAAGAAATACTACGCTTAATAAGTCATAGCCTAGGTAAACGATAGATGACGACGACTATGTCCGCTCGCTATCTTCCTAAGCTCAAACTTTATAAGCAGTAGCCAGTCTTCTCCAGGGAACGGACCGAAACTTCCTTAAACTAATGTCGGACCGAAACGTCCTTAAACTAATGAAGGACCGAAACGTCCTTAAACTACTACCGCAGCATCTTTAGGCTGACGAGAAGAATAAAAAATATATAAAATAAAAAATATATAAAAACGGTATGTCCATAAGCAAAAAAGGGCACGGATGAAAACTTGAAAGGGCTCCGTGAGTAAAAACAGCAGGGCTACCAGCGAGTGTTCGTGAAAACCCGAAAGGGCGCGACCTCGTAAAAAATATATATAAAAATAAAAAGAATAAAAAAAAACGGTATGTCCATAAGCAAAATGGGCACGGATGAAAACCCGAAAGGGCTCCGTGAGTAAAAACAGCAGGGCTACCGGCGAGTGTTTGTGAAAACCCGAAAGAGCGCAACCTCGTTAAAAGACACTTATAGGGTCCTCTCGACCTTGTAAGGAGAAACCACCCGCGTGAGATCCTTACGACTCATAAGGGAGCAACACACTTAGGGATCCCCACGATTCCTAAGGAGAAAATACACTTACGAGATCCTCATGACTCGTAAGGAGAACTCTCTTATGGGACCCTCACGGCTCATAAGATTTGAAAGTCTTAAGTTACAGAGACCTAAACCTGTGCTTAAGCAACCCCCACAACTTCCAATATTGCCCTACAAGTGGCTCAACGCTGACCCTTGTATACAATCCACAGGCGCGAATAAACATTTCCCTAACCTAGTCCCATCCGTGACTGGGGATATGTACGCATGATAAACAACCCTTGTAGGTCCTCTCGATTTACAAGGAGAAAACCCTCTTGTAGGATCCTTACGACTTACAGAGGAACACACACTTAGGAATCCTCACGATTCCCAAGGAGAAAATACACCTACAAGATCCTCACGACTTGTAGGGAGAAATACCTTTGTGAGACCCTTACGGCTCATGAAGTTAAAAGTCTTAGTCGACAGGACCATAACCCTGTTCGCTGAGCCACCTTTGTTCAACACCGAAGGAGGCAAATGATGATTCTCTCCTGGCAATATCCCAGTTGTAGCGGTGCTGATGCCGAAATCGGTGTCTAGTTTCAGGTAGGCCGCAAATGCAAACGAAATAGCCGAAATGATGGGGCAACTTGCAATAAAAAGCAGCAAGTAAAAACGTATGCACACGAAATAGCCGAAATGATTGAGCAACTCGCAATAAAAAGCAGCGAGTAAAAATAAAATAAATAGCCGAAATGATTGGGCACCCTGAAAAATAGCCGAAATGATTGGGCAATCGCGACCTTCACGATATAAAAGCTGAAATGATAGAGCATCGCGGAAATAAAACAAAAAAAATGATAAAAATTTGGCCCTACAGCTGAGATCACATCGATCCCTGTATACAATCCAAGGGCGCAAACAAAGAGGGAACCATACTTTCCCAACAGGCTCCGCCAGAAAACGAAGCCAAATCTCGACGGTTCGTTCCAACCCCGAAGAAACCAGTGTCTTCGGCAAATCCTTCGACCCGAGGAAACAAGCGTCCTTGATGAGAGTCTCCTGATTCGCGTCGACTCGCAGAGAAAGCAGTGTCTCCATGGGAAATTCTCGATTCGTTTCAACACCAGGGATAAAAATATCCTTAGTAAATACCTCAATGCAGGGAAACAAGCGTCCTTGATGAGAGCCTCCTGATTCGCGTCGACTCGCAGAGAAACCAGTGTCTCCGTGGGAAATTCTCGATCCGTTTCAACACCAGGGAAACAAATATCCTTAGCAAATACCTCAATTCAGGGAAACAAGCGTCCTTGATGAGAGCCTCCTGATTCGCGTCGACTCGCAGAGAAACCAGTATCTCCGTGGGAAATTTTCGATTCGTTTCAACACCAGGGAAACAAATATCCTTGGCAAATACCTCAATTCAAGGAAACAAACATCCTCGATGAGAGCCTCCTGATTCGCGTCGACTCGCAGAGAAACCAGTGTCTCCGTGGGAAATTCTCGATCCGTTTCAACACCAGGGAAACAAATATCCTTGGCAAATACCTCAATTCAAGGAAACAAACATCCTTGATGAGAGCCTCCTGATTCGCGTCGACTCGCAGAGAAACCAGTATCTCCATGGGAAATTCTCGATTCGTTTCAACACCAGGGAAACATATATCCTTGGCAAATACCTCAATTCAAGGAAACAAACATCATTGATGAGAGCCTCCTGATTCGCGTCAACTCGCAGAGAAACCAGTGTCTCCGTGGGAAATTCTCGATCCGTTTCAACACCAGGGAAACAAATATCCTTGGAAAATACCTCAATTCAGGGAAATAAGCATCCTTGATGAGAACCTCCTAATTCGCGTCGACTCGCAGAGAAACCAGTGTCTCCGTGGGAAATTCTCGATTCGTTTCAACACCAGGGAAACAAATATCCTTGGCAAATACCTCAATTCAGGGAAACAAACATCCTTGATGAGAGCCTCCTGATTCGCGTCGACTCGCAGAAAAACCAGTGTCTCCGTGGGAAATTCTTGATTCGTTTCAACACCAGGGAAACAAATATCCTTGGCAAATACCTCAATTCAGGGAAACATACATCCTTGATGAGAGCCTCCTGATTCGCGTCGACTCGCAGAGAAATCGGTGTCTCCGTGGGAAATTCTCGATTCGTTTCAAACACCAAGGAAACAAATATCCTTGGCAAATACCTCAATTCAGGGAAACAAGCATCCTTGATGACAGCCTCCTGATTCGAGTCGACTCGTAGAGAAACCAGTGTCTCCATAGGAAATTCTCGATTCGTTTCAACACCAGAGAAACAAATATCCTTGGCAAATACCTCAATTTAGGGAAACAAGCGTCCTTGATGAGAGCCTCCTGATTCGCGTCGGATCGCAGAGAAACCAGTGTCTCCGCGGAAAATTCCCGATTCGTCTCAACTTGCAAGATGAAGCCTTAGGCAGCAGGGTTTAAAAACTTGTTTCCTGAACAATGGGACCCTGCAAGTCGGTCTAAAACGGTCTCTTGCATACTATTCACGGGTCTCACTCTCCAAAGTCGAATTTCGACAAGGAGGGAAACAACCGCTTACGGGTCCTCTCGACTCGTAAGAAGGAAAAATTCTCTTATAAGATCCTTACGACTTATAAGAGAAAACGCACTTAGGAATCCTCACGATTCCTAAGGAGAAAATACACCTACGAGATCCTTTCTATCCGTAGGGAGGAAAATCTCTATGAGACCCTCACGGCTCATAGAGTTGAAAAGTCTTAGGCGGCAGATCTGAACCTGCGGCCTAAACCATCGCTATTTCTTGAGGAAATCAAGATGCTTGCTCTAATTACCCGTCAACCATGTTTACTAAGGTGGCATGCTGATAATAAAGAAAGAAAAGGCGGAGAAATGACACAAGACATTACAAAGAATGTGTATCTTTTATTCATAAACTTGATTGAGTACAGGATACATTGTGTTAAAGAATATATATATATATATATATATATATATATATACACACACACATTTTTTATTTACAAGTACAAACGATACAAAGAGGGATAGCTACTGAGGAGGAAGTGTCTTTAACAAATCCGCAAGCTGCTCTCGCACTTCCTTCAGCGCTTCCCCCTGAGTGGCTGCCGCGGCCACTTCCGTTTCCACCTAAGCCCGCTGCTGCAAAAAGGATGAAAGTTTCTCCTCAGCCGCCTGCTGGGCTGCTTCCTGGTTAGGTGCATCCCGATCAACAACGTCAAGCTGTTGCCTCAGTGATAACCCTTCGGAAAGGCATTGCAGAAGGCCCTCAAAGCTAACCTTCAGTCGTGCAGCGTTGGCCTCCACCCGAGCATGCAGTTGGGCAGATTTGCTCGAAGTATCACCACGGTCCTTACGCCTTGAAGTAACTTCTTGTTCGAGATGGCGGAAGTAAGAAGCGCTCTGCTCAATCCACGCTGCTCTTTGATTGCTGGCGGCTAAGGTCTCGAGAGCGGGACGCATCGACTCCAACTGATGCAGGCGAGCCTCGATCTCCCTGCAATGGTTAACCCAAGAAGTGATGATGCCCTCGTCATGGAAGTTCACGAGTATCACCAGCATCAGGTTAACCGCCGTAGCGAAGTCTGCAGCAGATGTAGGAGTCTCGATGTCGAGTTCCTCGACGTAGTCGCTCAACATGCGCAGACTATTCGCGGCGCCCTTCGAGGACGGACGTCTCAGGAAAGGGCCCGCCGGCATTATGATCCGAGGCTCGAAGGGCGCCGAGACCGGAACGACAGCTGAAAAGAAACAAGATGTGATCAGATAACAGTTCAGGAAATAGAAAAGGGGGGGTTATCAATGTGATAGTCGCTGTACCAGCTGAGACAGGTGGCAAGGCCGGAAGGGTCGGTGGCGCAGCCGATCTTTCATCCCCTCCTTCGATTTGTAGCACTACAGTCGGGAAAAAAAAGAAGTTAGAAGTAATCCCATCAACGAAAAAGAAAGATATCAATGGGAAACCATACTCACCAGCGCCACCAGAGAAAGAAGCGAGTTCAGATGGGAAGGAGAAGTGTGGGAGCAACACCTGATAAAGATGGTCAAAAAGCACTCCTGAAAGGCACAACAGTATGACTTTAGTACAAAAATTATACGTCTGAAAGATAAGATTAATAAGTTGCAAACCCATACCTTCCAACATCTTCGATGGTATGAGATAGGGCTGAGAGGTGACCACCGCCAAGGCAGTAGTTGAAGGCGCTCCTTCGAGCAATGGGGCATCGGCACTGGCTGCACCTGCGTTACAAACAAATGTGAACTTGTCAGAAAGGATTGTAAGATAAAGAGGACAGTAACTTGGGATTTACCTGATGAGCTGCCGGCCGAAACGGAGGCGACTCCCTCCTCCATCGACATGAGTCCACCGCCCGTGGCCTCATCACCCGACTCAATGGGAACCGTTGTCATGCTCGCGAGACCGGGAGACGGCGGGGGACCATAGGTGGGGAGGGCTATGACTGGAGCATTGCCAGATTCCTGAGAAGGAGCGGTTGGCTCATCCTCAGGAATCATGGCTACCTCACCCGCTACTCTCTCGGTTTCAGCAGTCACGGTTGTCTCGTCCACCGTCACCATGAGGTCATCGGCCTCAGGCACTCCACCCGCTGCTACCTCGGGCTCAGCAACAACCGCTTGCTCAGGCATAGTGGACATGACCAGTTTGTCAGCCACTCTCTCGGGCCCAGCAATCCCAGCTGTGTCATCCGCCACCGGCTCGGGCTCGACCAATGTCTCTTCCCTTCGCCCCTCAGGTTCGACAGTCTCCGCCTCCCCCTCGGTTGGGCTTGGCCCTACAAGATATAATATATAAGAACCGACGGCTTTATAATTCTTACAACAAAATTCTGAAAGAAGTATTACCTGAGGTGGACTTGTCGTTAGCCTCCCTATTGGCGCGGATCTCCTGTCTATGAGCTGTAGACAGGGCGACCGGGCGCTCTTCTGACGGGGTGTCGGCACGAGGAACGGTGCTTGGGCCCGCTCCAATGGCCAAGGCAGCCCTGCGTGCCTTTGCTTCGCGCCTCGACCGCTTCCTTTCCTCCCGGGCTGTCGCGATGGACCTCTTTGACGCTTCCTTCATCGAAGCGTCGTCGTCCTCATTCAGAGACGCCTCCAGAGCCTTTAAGGCATCTCTCATAGGCTCTTCAAGACGAACCTCCTATGGTAGCCCAGAAGAAGCAGGAACATCGGCAGCTGGCAGAACATTTGCGTCACTTGGCGGGAACAGCATTGAGGTTTCTGCGATAAAAAGGGAGAGGTTAGATTGACCATAACCCAGGGAAAATGAAAACTTGATGAATTGAAACTTACTAAGGACTAAAGATGCTCTAAGGCGTTCCTCCTCTTGGAAGGTCTCGAGGGAAGCGGCAATGGCTTCTTCAGTGGTGATGCCTGTTGGAAGAAAAGAAGGAAAAATATTAGCCAAAGGCAATAATAAAGATATGATGCAATAGAAAATGCGACTAGTGATTACCTGATTCCGCAAGCTTAGCCAGCCATGCGTCACGCCTTGCCAACCACGCTGAAGTTTCGAGGGCGGCCTCCAAGTCTGTGTCATCCGGCGGCATGACTAATCCCTCGTTAGTCCCATATTCACTCAGGCCCTCACCATAGGGAGCGTGGGGTTCCTGACCGAACGCGACGTCTGCGGCGAAGAGCGACTTCTTTTTCTTCTGCCCACCAACCCTAGGTGCACACGGGATCGACTTACGCTTAGCAGCCACCTTGGGACGGCGGGTCCCGATGTCCACACCCACGCCAGACTTCGGCGAGGCTACAACCACTGTCTCCACTGGAGCACAGGGAGCTGGAGGTGCATCCGCAATATCGGGGAGCGGCAATCCTTGCAGAGGACTTTACGCACGCGGTGGCCCGGCTCTAGCATCTTTTAGAGGGGCAACTACTGGGGTCCTTGGCACTAAAGGAGCATTGCGGTCGCTACCTGGAGGCGCACCCTTACGGTCGACCAGCAATCGCCTTTCCTCCTTTATAACGGCTCCCGTCGAATGACTGTACCATTCTGTATATACCCTGAGGAGTCGTGGGACGCAAGCCGGCTCACTGATAAAGAAGTAGGAGCCCGTGTTTAGACGCATGAAATGATGCAGCGCTGTAGCGTCTTGAAAAGTCGTTTTGGTGTTTTCTTGAAATTCGGTGAAAATTCGGTATTTTTCCGAAAACCGTCTTTCTTGATATTTTGCAGTTTAGGGCTAATTATACCTAAAATGGATAGGTAATTGCTTGTTTTTAGTAGCTAATGAGTTATTTATGAAATTTTGGTCATTTAAAATTTTTTCCCTATTTTTCATTTTTTTAATATTATTTTAAGCCGGTAAGAAAATACATTAAATAAGCGATAAATACAAATTTTTCCGGGCTAATTTTAATCTCTAAAATTATGATAATTATAATCTAGTGATAACATGAATTTTTAGTAATTTATTTTGATTTTTAACAAATTTTTATGATTTGAAACGAATTTATTGAATTTTGGGCTAAAACTTGCAATTTTTGAGTTGTAGGGGGCCTTTTTGCATAAAATTTCTTTTGTAAAACCCCTCTCTCTTTTTCCTCAGCCCTAGGACAGCCCCACCTTGTGTGAGACCAGAAATTTCTGGCCTCATTTTCTTTGGTTGCTTTCTTGAGTTGTTTTGATGGTTTATGGTTTTATTTTAATTATAATTGATAAAGTATGATACATTTGACTTTGGAACTTGACCCATGACTTTCCCCACTTGCCCACACCCTCCTCCATTCCTCCTCTGGCCGAAATTCCTGCACACCCTCTTCCTCCTCTCTTTTCTTTTCATTTTCCTTCATTTCTTCAAGAAAATACATCAAAATCCATGATTTAATTCAAAAATCCAAACAAAATCCTTATGCTATCATTATCCTTAGCCATTCTTGCTTGGATCTTGGTGTTTGAGGCCATCAATTGAAGCAAAATCCATTCTTGCTAGATCCCAAATTGAGGTATAATCCCTTGCTAATTGAATTCTTTGGTTTAAGTTTCTTATGTTGTATGGTTTAGTGTTAATTTAGTGTAGTTTAATATAGTTTTCTTAGGTTTTTGCTTGAAAAATCTAACTAGGGTTTGAAAGCCATAATACTTAATTAGATTGTTTTATAGTTAATCTAGTGGTTAATTAACTAATCCATATAGTTATCTTGTTGATGTAGTTTTCACTTTGCTAAATTAGTTAACTTTAGAAGGGTGAAATTGTTGTTTTGAAATTTTCAAGAGAGGGTTTATGTTTAGTAGTGGTTTGTGAAACATGATTAGTGAGTGGATTAAGTTTTAGAAAACATTATTTAATTGATTAAACCTAATTTGCTATCTAGTGTTTTGCTAACCTTAATCTAAGTGGTTAACTTGCTTATTAGGCTAAAATCTAGTGTTAAATTAAGGTTTTTCATATATAGTTTGGTTTATGTTTGCTAATTACAAAAATCAAGAGAAGGTTTTGTTTATGGAAATTAGGTTTTTTAAGCATAGTTGATGGTTTAAAATTAGTGTATTGGCTAGCTATTTGGTTAGTTTGGATGTTGGTGTTGGGTGGTGTTGACTTTGTCGCTAAATTGTCGATGTTTGCATCAAATTGGAATGCAAATTCTTACTAGATTTTTATAAAAGTTATGTGATGAATTATTTTTGATATCTTGATGATTGTAATGGCTTGTCCCACGACTTTTAGGATACGTGAGTGCGGATTTTTGGGTAGTCGGGTTTTAGTTTTGCCGGGCGACCAAATCGGCGTTTTTCGGCAGTTTTTGCGATTTTCGCGTGTGTCCGCGCACTTTGTGCACGTTGTACCTAGATAGCGAACGTTAGTAGTTTCGTTGGGGTTTTGCGTCGTTCTTGAATGTGTAACCTTATATTTGGTACTGATGTAAATTCCAGGTTCGGTCGCGGAAACGTCAGACGCGGCGCGAAAGGGAAAGGCGGTGATTGGACACAGCTAGCCAGGGATTCCGGTGAGTAGATTTAACATCTACGGGGGACGATCGTTTGGATGGCGCAAGTCGCCCGATAGATTTAGTAAAATGGAAAATAGTAAATTGGATAATCACTTGTGACATTAGAATAATAATACTGGCATGATAATTGCTGCAATTAGATCAATATGTTATATCCATATACGCAAACTCAATTGTAGGACACATGCACCATTACCAGGTTTTTATATGCAGCACGAGCACTATTCATGTTTACACACACACCCTGGTAATTGCCATGCCACCACACTAGATAACCTTTAATTTAAACCTTTTACTAATCGATACTTAAATTGTGCTATTTCCTTAAAATGAAACCGTAAGATTTCTATTCATGTGCATGTATTTCATCATATTCATTGTTCATGCTTAATACATTAATCACACATCACAACTTGATTATTGATATCATACGCATTCATGATCATTGATATATGCACTTATGAGGATTTCTTGAGATTTTATGATATTGCTGGATTTCGGGGGAAAGCCGCAAAATTTCCAAACTTATGATATTTTTAAAACATGTAAATTGCGGTTTTCTAGTGGTGTAAGTGTCGTCCACCATGAGTTTGCTGTGGTTTTTGGAGACCCGTTTCGAGAAGTTGGATGAACCGTTTCGGGTACATGGTGGGCCCGGTAGGGTACCCCGGGGCAAGAAGCTCGTGGTGTTGACGATGAGCCTGGCAGGGGACGGATTACCTACCGGTGACTTCATTGGGCACGGCGGATATCCAGAGGATACCGACCGGGGCCGCGAGAGGATGAGATATTGATATTGAGATGGGTCAGCCGGATGGCTGAGGCCAGAGACACTATGACCTGGATTTATGAGATTTGAGACAGCTTTTGGGTGTCGTTGCTGGACACCGATTTTCGTCGATTCATTGACATTATGCTGGCATTCTAAAAGAATTTCAAAAACAAAAAGAGATAAAATATTTCCTATATATACCTATTGAGACCTCAGATATTCATGTTGCATACATATTAGTACACTGATGTTATATACACACCTGCTAGTACATCCAGTCATACCCGTATTATAGATGTTAGGATGCTTGTGTACATGCATACGATAGCCTTTGTAGATGTTATTTATTACTCACGAGTTGGCAACTCACCCCCGTTGTGCCACAGTCTTTGCAGGTCCGCTCCGTCAGTTCAGTAGCGGCGGGCGCACTTGTCCTTTTGCCTCTTTTGCCTGAGCTCGAGATTTGCTCATAGGTGGGTTATGTTATTATTTTGTACCACCTTGTATATTCTTTGTATCTAGTGTACTCCATCTACTGTTTCTACCAGATTTATTGTATATTGACTTAGAGATGAGACTGTGAGGTTTGTGGATTTTATGCTGTATTTTGGGGTCGAGCTCACTTGAGCCGACATGTTACTTTTTTATGCTTGTTGTCATTTACATTGCGTGGGATTTGTGACCGCCTTATGGCGAAGAGCTAGCTCCCGCTTGGGGATGCCTTATTTGTTGTTTTTACATATATTCTTGTTGTACCCATTTTTGGGGGCCAGTATTTACAAAGGAGACTCTGCCGAAATTTTCGGAAAAATTAGTATTGTTTTTAAAAGGGGTTTTATATGACTTATTTGATAAGCTAGCTTTCAAATGTTTGGGTTTTCTTCACTCTTTTGCTTAATTGGTTTTGTTTTCTGGGCTTTGGCTTACTTATTTTACGGACGCCTTTAGACGTTTCGTAAACTTAAGTGCCAGTCACGTTCCGTACCCTGCGGGTCGTGACAAAGTTGGTATCAGAGCGATAGGTTTACCTTTGTGAGTGTAGGATGACCCTTGGTAGATGGAGTAAGTGACTTAAGCAGGATAACGTAGCGTGCGTATGTCCACGGCATACTTACGATACGGTACTCCGCCTAAGTGACTTTAGAATACTTGCTTGGAAATTTCCTTCTTCAATTCCGTGTATCCTATGATCCTATTGCACTGTCCTTACTATCCGTTTTCCTGTAACAGCCACTATGCCGCCGAAGGCTACGAGAGCACAGAGGGCTGCCGCCAGAGACGAGATTCGAGCTGGCTCGTCCGAGACTAGGACTGAGCAGGGCGGTATGCCTACGCCGCAGGGACAGACCGATCCACCTTCCCCAGGCCGTATGGATAGGCTCGAGACCGGTATGGAGGAGTTGCGACAGATGATGGGAGGCATGCAGGAGCTGCGTCAGATGGTAGGATCCCTAGTTGCAGCCAGTCGTACACCGAGGCCGGATGACATACCTACTACATCACAGACGACCATGATACCTGCTCCTACTACTACCACCGTGGCCATTCCGGTTTCACTACAGGACTTCATGAGGCTGAGACCTCCAGTATTCACCGGCACCGAGGCAGCGGAGGACCCACAGACGTTCCTTGACAGTTTAGCCAGGATCTGCCGTTCGCTGAGATGTTCGGATGATCGATGGGTAGAGCTTGCGAGTTTCCGACTAGAGGGTCTCGCGCAGACATGGTGGGAGTCAGTCTTGAGAGGTCGAGCTACAGATCTACCGCCTATGACTTGGGCCGAGTTTACAGCGGTTTTTCTAGCCCGTTTCCTTCCAGAGAGCGTTCGTGACGCCAGAGCTCGTAGCTTCGAGGCCTTAGTCAAGACACCTGGGATGACAGTGTCTGAGTATGACATCCAGTTTACACAGTTATCCCGATATGCTCAGTATTTGGTGGATACCGAGGAGAAGATGGTGAAGAGGTTCGTACAGGGACTTGATGCCCAGCTATATCTTGCCATTGGCGCCCAGCACTACGACACTTATTCAGCGGCTATGGATACGGCATTGCGGATGGAGGCACGCATATCACGGACTTCGGCCATTTCTGGGCCGAAGAGGATGCGCACCGATGTACCGTCTCAGAGGCAGCGCGCCAGATTCTTTCCGAGAGATAGGCCTGGCAGAGGATTTGGGCGGGGACAGTTATATGGTTCTTATCCCCAGGGGCAGCAGCCGTCGCCAGGATGTTTTGGGTGCGGGAGTTTGCACCATCTTGTCAGAGACTGTCCGGCGAGACGACAGGGAGCACCGACAGTTCCGCATGTGACCCTACCACCATCACCACCCCCTCCTCAGAGAGCCCTACTTCCCACCCCAGGCGATGCTCCACGCCAGTTAGGTGCACCCAGAGGCCGTGGACGTGGCGGTCCTGTTCAGATAGGACGAGGAGGCAGAGGCCGAGGTCGAGGTCAGCCCGCTATCGGTGGAGGACAGGCCCGAGTATTTGCTTTGACACCGCAGGATGCGCAGGCATCCAATGCCGTTGTGACAGGTACCTTGCCAGTTTGTTCTTTCGACGCACGGGTATTATTCGACCCAGGTTCCACACATTCGTACGTCTCTACACACTTTGCACCGATGTTGGGCCGTGAGTCGTCGTCGTTAGATCAGCCGCTTGTTGTTGTTACTCCGGTATGCGAGTCGTTTGTCGCTCGGTTTGTATTTCATTTGTGTTCCGTTCGTATCGGGGAGAGGGATTCATCAGTTGATTTGATACTCCTCGATATGTTGAACTTTGATGTGCTTCTGGGCATGGATTGGCTAGCCACTTGTTATGCTTCGGTGGACTGCCGTGAGAAGGCAGTCAGATTTAGCTTTCCGGGAGAGCCAGTCCTTGTTATTCGGGGAGACCGCAGTGTCACCCTTCCCAGCTTAATTTCGTCTCTTCGCGCTGGTCAATTCTTGCGGAAGGGATGTCAGGGATTCTTAGCATTTATTTTTGATACTCGAGCTGCAGAGGTTCCGTTAGACCGGGTCCCGGTAGTTTGTGAGTTCCCTGATGTTTTCCCTGATGAGCTACCTGGGCTACCGCCTGAGCGCGATGTTGAGTTCTGCATTGATTTGATTCCCGGTTCGGGGCCTATTTCTATACCGCCTTATCGGATGGCCCCGGCAGAGCTTCGAGAGCTGAAGGATCAGTTGCAGGATTTGTTGGATAAGGGGCTTATTCGACCGAGTGTTTCTCCGTGGGGTGCTCCGGTCCTGTTTGTCAAGAAGAAGGATGGAAGTTTGCGCTTATGTATCGACTACCGCCAGCTGAACAAAGTTACCGTTCGGAACAGATATCCGTTGCCGCGCATTGATGATTTGTTCGACCAGCTTCAGGGTGCGGGGTATTTTTCGAGGATCGACTTGCGATCAGGATACCATCAGCTGCGTGTTCGACAGGAGGATATACCGAGGACAGCTTTCCGCACGCGCTACGGCCACTACGAGTTTTTGGTGATGTCGTTCGGACTCACCAACGCCCCAGCAGCATTCATGGATTTGATGAACCGTACATTCAGGCCGTATCTTGACTTGTTCATCATCGTGTTTATCGACGATATCTTGGTGTGCTCCCGGAGCAGAGAGGAGCACGAGCAGCACTTACGGATTACGTTACAGACTCTGAGGGAGCACCAGCTGTTCGTGAAGTTCTCCAAGTGTGCCTTCTGGCTGGACAGCGTCGGATTCTTGGGTCACGTGGTTACGAGAGACGGCATTTGTGTGGACCCGAAGAAGATTGAGGCTGTTCAGCAGTGGCCCCGACCTACATCGGTTACTGAGATCCGTAGTTTTCTAGGCTTGGCGGGCTACTACAGGCGTTTTGTTCAGGACTTCTCCCGTATAGCTGCACCGTTGACCGGTTTGACCCGGAAGGGAGTTCCTTTCGTTTGGACAGAGGAGTGCGAGCGCAGTTTTCAGCAGCTACGGACTTGTTTGACTACGGCGCCGGTATTATCTTTGCCTTCGGGATCAGGCGGGTTTGTTGTCTACTGTGATGCTTCGCGAGTGGGATTAGGATGCGCTTTGATGCAGCATGGCCGGGTGATCGCGTATGCTTCTCGGCAGTTGAAGAAGCATGAACAGAACTACCCCACTCATGATTTGGAGATGGCTGCAGTGGTCTTTGCACTGAAGATTTGGCGACATTACCTTTACGGCGAGTCATGTCAGATATTCACCGATCACAAGAGCTTAAAGTACATATTTCAGCAGCGAGACCTGAACCTCAGACAGCGTCGTTGGATGGAGTTGGTGAAAGACTACGACTGCGAGATCTTATATCACCCCGGCAAGGCGAATGTGGTGGCAGATGCGTTGAGTAGGAGGCCCGGGGGTAGTCTATCCTTTTTGCGCGCAGTGCAGAGGCAGTCGTCAGCAGATTGGCAGATGTTATGCGACAGCCGAGTTGAGTTCGAGTTCACTCAGACAGGGGGACAGCTCGCGCATGTTCGTGCACGCCCACAGTTGCTTGACCGTATATATGAGGCACAGCGCAGTGACGACCGTTGCTCAGAGATCATGGCACAGATGGGACAGGGCAGATTTTCCGAGTTCGTGGTTGACGATCAGGGGATTTTACGATATAGATCTAGACTGTGCGTACCAGATGCTGATGGATTGCGGCGCGACATTCTTGAGGAGGCACACCGATCAGTGTATAGTGTCCACCCTGGTTCCACCAAGATGTACCATGATATGAGAGAGACCTACTGGTGGGACGGGATGAAGAGGGACATTGCGGAGTTCGTTTCGAGATGCCTGACTTGTCAGCAAGTCAAGGCCGAGCACCAGAGGCCCGCAGGAGAGCTACAGCCGTTACCCATTCCAGAGTGGAAATGGGAGCAGATTTCGATGGATTTCGTTGTGGGTCTACCCAGGACCAGTCGAGGGTACGACTCCATCTGGGTGATCGTGGATAGATTGACGAAAGCGGCTCACTTCCTTCCAGTGAAGACGACTTTCAGCTTCGCTCAGTATGCTCAGCTCTATATTGACGAGATCGTGCGACTACATGGCGTACCGACTTGTATCGTGTCAGATCGAGGCACTCAGTTCACCAGCCGACTTTGGCAGAGACTTCAGGAGGCTTTGGGCACTCGTTTGAGCTTCAGCACAGCGTTTCATCCGCAGACAGACGGACAGTCAGAGCGGACCATTCAGACTCTCGAGGACATGCTCAGAGCGTGCGTTTTAGACTTTGGTGGTAGCTGGGATCGTCATTTACCTCTAGTGGAGTTCTCCTACAACAACAGCTTCCAGGATACTATTCAGATGGCACCTTTCGAGGCATTGTATGGGAGGAGATGCAGATCGCCCGTTTGTTGGACAGAGCTCAGCGAGAGCAGCATTTTGGGCCCGCAGCTTGTTGAGGAGACGACAGCGAAGATACAGTTGATCCGAGACCGGATGAGAGCGGCTCAGAGCAGGCAGAAATCGTATGCTGACAGGCGCCGTCGCAGATTAGAGTTCGCAGTTGGCGACCATGTTTTTCTGAGGGTCTCTCCGATGAAGGGCGTGATGCGTTTTGGGCGAAAGGGGAAGCTTAGCCCTAGATTCGTAGGTCCCTTCGAGATCCTCGAGCGTGTTGGCGCTGTTGCTTATCGTTTGGCTCTTCCTCCCAGCTTTCCCGATGTTCACCCCGTCTTCCATGTTTCGATGCTCCGCAAGTACCTTCACGACCCTTCGCATGCGATTCAGCACCCGACAGTCCAGCTAGAGCGCGACCTTTCTTTTGCAGAGCAGCCGGTGGCCATCCTGGATCGGCAGGTGAAGAAGTTGAGGTCGAAGATTATACCAACCGTCAAGGTCCTTTGGCGTAGCCCGAGCAGCGAGGAGGTTACCTGGGAGACCGAGGGCGAGATGAGGAAGAAATATCCCCATCTCTTTGAAGGTACGCGTAGCTATATTTTTAAATTCGGGGACCGAATTTCTTTAAGGGGGGAAGATTGTAGTGTCTTGAAAAGTCGTTTTGGTGTTTTCTTGAAATTCGGTGAAAATTCGGTATTTTTCCGAAAACCGTCTTTCTTGATATTTTGCAGTTTAGGGCTAATTATACCTAAAATGGATAGGTAATTGCTTGTTTTTAGTAGCTAATGAGTTATTTATGAAATTTTGGTCATTTAAAATTTTTTCCCTATTTTTCATTTTTTTAATATTATTTTAAGCCGGTAAGAAAATACATTAAATAAGCGATAAATACAAATTTTTCCGGGCTAATTTTAATCTCTAAAATTATGATAATTATAATCTAGTGATAACATGAATTTTTAGTAATTTATTTTGATTTTTAACAAATTTTTATGATTTGAAACGAATTTATTGAATTTTGGGCTAAAACTTGCAATTTTTGAGTTGTAGGGGGCCTTTTTGCATAAAATTTCTTTTGTAAAACCCCTCTCTCTTTTTCCTCAGCCCTAGGACAGCCCCACCTTGTGTGAGACCAGAAATTTCTGGCCTCATTTTCTTTGGTTGCTTTCTTGAGTTGTTTTGATGGTTTATGGTTTTATTTTAATTATAATTGATAAAGTATGATACATTTGACTTTGGAACTTGACCCATGACTTTCCCCACTTGCC
Source organism: Agapanthus africanus (assembly GCA_030015575.1). Classification (NCBI taxonomy): domain Eukaryota; kingdom Viridiplantae; phylum Streptophyta; class Magnoliopsida; order Asparagales; family Amaryllidaceae; genus Agapanthus; species Agapanthus africanus. The sequence continues at coordinate 293,693,565 of JASDDO010000012.1, read as the reverse complement.
CACACCCTCCCCCATTCCTCCTCTGGCCGAAATTCCTGCACACCCTCTTCCTCCTCTCTTTTCTTTTCATTTTCCTTCATTTCTTCAAGAAAATACATCAAAATCCATGATTTAATTCAAAAATCCAAACAAAATCCTTATGCTATCATTATCCTTAGCCATTCTTGCTTGGATCTTGGTGTTTGAGGCCATCAATTGAAGCAAAATCCATTCTTGCTAGATCCCAAATTGAGGTATAATCCCTTGCTAATTGAATTCTTTGGTTTAAGTTTCTTATGTTGTATGGTTTAGTGTTAATTTAGTGTAGTTTAATCTAGTTTTCTTAGGTTTTTGCTTGAAAAATCTAACTAGGGTTTGAAAGCCATAATACTTAATTAGATTGTTTTATAGTTAATCTAGTGGTTAATTAACTAATCCATATAGTTATCTTATTGATGTAGTTTTCACTTTGCTAAATTAGTTAACTTTAGAAGGGTGAAATTGTTGTTTTGAAATTTTCAAGAGAGGGTTTATGTTTAGTAGTGGTTTGTGAAACATGATTAGTGAGTGGATTAAGTTTTAGAAAACATTATTTAATTGATTAAACCTAATTTGCTATCTAGTGTTTTGCTAACCTTAATCTAAGTGGTTAACTTGCTTATTAGGCTAAAATCTAGTGTTAAATTAAGGTTTTTCATATATAGTTTGGTTTATGTTTGCTAATTACAAAAATCAAGAGAAGGTTTTGTTTATGGAAATTAGGTTTTTTAAGCATAGTTGATGGTTTAAAATTAGTGTATTGGCTAGCTATTTGGTTAGTTTGGATGTTGGTGTTGGGTGGTGTTGACTTTGTCGCTAAATTGTCGATGTTTGCATCAAATTGGAATGCAAATGCTTACTAGATTTTTATAAAAGTTATGTGATGAATTATTTTTGATATCTTGATGATTGTAATGGCTTGTCCCACGACTTTTAGGATACGTGAGTGCGGATTTTTGGGTAGTCGGGTTTTAGTTTTGCCGGGCGACCAAATCGGCGTTTTTCGGCAGTTTTTGCGATTTTCGCGTGTGTCCGCGCACTTTGTGCACGTTGTACCTAGCTAGCGAACGTTAGTAGTTTCGTTGGGGTTTTGCGTCGTTCTTGAATTTGTAACCTTATATTTGGTACTGATGTAAATTCAAGGTTCGGTCGCGGAAACGTCAGACGCGGCGCGAAAGGGAAAGGCGGTGATTGGACACAGCTAGCCAGGGATTCCGGTGAGTAGATTTAACATCTACGGGGGACGATCGTTTGGATGGCGCAAGTCGCCCGATAGATTTAGTAAAATGGAAAATAGTAAATTGGATAATCACTTGTGACATTAGAATAATAATACTGGCATGATAATTGCTGCAATTAGATCAATATGTTATATCCATATACGCAAACTCAATTGTAGGACACATGCACCATTACCAGGTTTTTATATGCAGCACGAGCACTATTCATGTTTACACACACACCCTGGTAATTGCCATGCCACCACACTAGATAACCTTTAATTTAAACCTTTTACTAATCGATACTTAAATTGTGCTATTTCCTTAAAATGAAACCGTAAGATTTCTATTCATGTGCATGTATTTCATCATATTCATTGTTCATGCTTAATACATTAATCACACATCGCAACTTGATTATTGATATCATACGCATTCATGATCATTGATATATGCACTTATGAGGATTTCTTGAGATTTTATGATATTGCTGGATTTCGGGGGAAAGCCGCAAAATTTCCAAACTTATGATATTTTTAAAACATGTAAATTGCGGTTTTCTAGTGGTGTAAGTGTCGTCCACCATGAGTTTGCTGTGGTTTTTGGAGACCCGTTTCGAGGAGTTGGATGAACCGTTTCGGGTACATGGTGGGCCCGGTAGGGTACCCCGGGGCAAGAAGCTCGTGGTGTTGACGATGAGCCTGGCAGGGGACGGATTACCTACCGGTGACTTCATTGGGCACGGCGGATATCCAGAGGATACCGACCGGGGCCGCGAGAGGATGAGATATTGATATTGAGATGGGTCAGCCGGATGGCTGAGGCCAGAGACACTATGACCTGGATTTATGAGATTTGAGACAGCTTTTGGGTGTCGTTGCTGGACACCGATTTTCGTCGATTCATTGACATTATGCTGGCATTCTAAAAGAATTTCAAAAACAAAAAGAGATAAAATATTTCCTATATATACCTATTGAGACCTCAGATATTCATGTTGCATACATATTAGTACACTGATGTTATATACACACCTGCTAGTACATCCAGTCATACCCGTATTATAGATGCTAGGATGCTTGTGTGCATGCATACGATAGCCTTTGTAGATATTATTTATTACTCACGAGTTGGCAACTCACCCCCGTTGTGCCACAGTCTTTGCAGGTCCGCTCCGTCAGTTCAGTAGCGGCGGGCGCACTTGTCCTTTTGCCTCTTCTGCCTGAGCTCGAGATTTGCTCATAGGTGGGTTATGTTATTATTTTGTACCACCTTGTATATTCTTTGTATCTAGTGTACTCCATCTACTGTTTCTACCAGATTTATTGTATATTGACTTAGAGATGAGACTGTGAGGTTTGTGGATTTTATGCTGTATTTTGGGGTCGAGCTCACTTGAGCCGACATGTTACTTTTTTATGCTTGTTGTCATTTACATTGCGTGGGATTTGTGACCGCCTTATGGCGAAGAGCTAGCTCCCGCTTGGGGATGCCTTATTTGTTGGTTTTACATATATTCTTGTTGTACCCATTTTTGGGGGCCAGTATTTACAAAGGAGACTCTGCCGAAATTTTCGGAAAAATTAGTATTGTTTTTAAAAGGGGTTTTATATGACTTATTTGATAAGCTAGCTTTCAAATGTTTGGGTTTTCTTCACTCTTTTGCTTAATTGGTTTTGTTTTCTGGGCTTTGGCTTACTTATTTTACGGACGCCTTTAGACGTTTCGTAAACTTAAGTGCCAGTCACGTTCCGTACCCTGCGGGTCGTGACAAGCGCGCTCGCCATCCCTTCTTCGGTCGCAACAGGTTCTGATAAGAAAGCCTCCAGCGGTACCCCTTGATTGTAGCTCAGCTGTTGGGCGAAACGATGCGGGTTATATCTCATGAAAATCGCCGCCCCGCTCTGCCTAAACACCAAGAAGCCCGGTCTGATAGAATATAAGTGGAGGGTCTCCCGGGCCGTCAAAACTGAAGCTCCATCCTTGAAAGTGTCTTGCAATGGCCGCACTGCAGTGGTAGACGCCTTTCCAATAGTCAACACCTTGTCGACGAAAGACACACCGTCTCAAATGGTGTGGGGGCGAAGGAGTAAACCCCTGGCATTTCGTGGCGATGGACTCACAATTGATGCGCCAATCAACTGTATGATGCGAGGGAAGATGCACCTGTAATAAAACGACGGCCTTTTGTGCATGCCGAAGACACCCGACGTATGTAGCTCGAGCCACGATATGAAATAGTGCATCGGGAAGATCACGTGCAGCACCCCAGGCTCATTATCATCCGCCGCTCGACTGAGGCCGTGGTACAAATGTGCCAAGCTGGCTATCCCAACGGCTACCTTTACCCCGATGGTCATCCGGTGAGCCGGGTAAAAGACAGAGGGCCGCATATGGCGAGAATGTATTGGGAGCGCAAACCAACTCAGCCATAGCCAAAGAAATCCTAAGAAAAAGGCCACCTCGTCCATCCCGGGGGGCGCAATTTCCGCAAAAGACACAGTCGGGGAGTTAGGAAGGAAAAAACCCTTTTGGTCTATTTCCTTCGCCGGTAGGTTATCCAAACCTAGACCGAAAGGGTCCTCGAGGGTGGCGAACTTGGCAGCTTCTGCCGAAAGGGCGCTTGGATGAAGGAACCGGGCAATGAAGTCCTCAAAACTAACTCCGCGGCTCCCACGCTCAATGAAAAGGGCCTCGTAGATGTTCAACACCTTGATCAGACTTGGGAATTGGTGTTGAACAACATTCTCCGGCGTGAGGCCCCTTACCGCCGGCTTGGCACCGAAGACATACTCGTCTATCGGAAGCAACTCCTCATAGTGCTCCCCTATAACCGGTAAACCGGAGACTTCTGTGAACTCTTCCAGAGAAATTGACACTTCCCGATCCATTGCAAGGAAAGTGTGAGTGGGGATGTTCCACTGCTCCAAGAAGGCCTTGAACCACCAGGTGGGAAGCGTGGGATACTGGAAGAGGGAGACGTAGACCGCGGTGTACAACCCTAACCTTATCAACTGCGACTTCTTCATCGATAGGATATACCGAGCCCATGGCAGGTAGCCGATCGGGTGACGGGGGATCAGACCTATGTTGTATGATTGCCCCTAAGGTCTCGCCTTGCCTTGACAGATACGGCGTCCCAAGATATCCAAAACCATAGGACGCTGTATCGGGATTGCATCTATGGCCGGATGAAGAAAGCCCTTCGATGTCCAATCAACCATCTCCATGGCGTACTGCACCGGGGGTGGGCTGGCGTAGTGGATCGCCGTGATGGGTTCTGACGGTACTGCGCATGTGAAGCTCTGTCGACCCATAATAATCTGATTGTACCACGACCCCCAAAGGTGGAGACTCTTATATTCCGGGTCGTGGTCCCTGATCATAGCCAAGACTTCACGGTTCAAGGGCGCTTCGGGAAATCCCTCCTCTGAACGAGCAAACGGGAATAAGGTGTCGAGAGACATGATCGCTGCAAGTGAACAGAAATTAGCCGTTAGTGTTGTAATTCCAACGCTTGGCGTTTAAGAAAAAATGCATTAATTAATTAATTAAATTAAAAATTAATTAAATTAAAATTAATTAATTACACCACATAGCATGCAATGGGTAGGAGACCGAAGGGGGACCCACAAAATCTGGATGACAATACGTCTGTTAATAAGACAACCTCATCATTGGATGAGATTGTCAGTTGGTCCCCAAGAAAACATTCCCATTAATAATAAAAAATCCCTAGAGACAAGGAGAAAATCTCCTCTTTCAGAGCAAAGCTCTGTCACAGAGTGAACCTTATCAAACTCTGGTTTCGGGGGAGTAAGATTCCTTAAAAGAGCCTAGCTCTGTGATAATGATGAGAAAATTTATTTAAACACCTAAAGAAGTTAAAATTTTGAAGACTCTTAGGAGTTCTTCACTTTTAGATCAAAAAGATCTATTTTTGATCCATGAGCAAAGCTCTGCTCACGGGCTAAAACCCATGAACAAGATCTCTGTAGATCTATGGATTCGTGAGAGCAAAGCTCTGTTGGTGAAACCCCAAAGGGGATTTCTTTAGATCAGAAGATCTATGAGAGCAAAGCTTTCTTGATTAATTAAAATTAATTTAATCAAAGATTAATTTTTACCTAAAATTTTTCTAACTTTGGGAAATTAGAGCAAAGCTCTAGAGTTCTGGAGACAAGAGCAAAGCTCTGAAGTTCTTAAGTGAGAGAAAAGCTCTGGAAATCGAAATCTAGAAAATGGTGGAGTTTTCTAAAGGGCCAGCGGTCCTATTTATAAGGCGCTTGCGCCCCTTCAGCTCACCCGTTGATCCAATTGTCAGGATCTTGCCACCGTTGCACTCACGTGCGCGCCACGTGAGCGCAACGGTGGGGGGGCATTTGTTTCCCCCAATCAGAGCAAAGCTCTGTTTGAATTTCAAAATTCAAAATTCGAAGCAACGCTTCAGATTCTTTGCGCTGCGCGCAACGCGCCACGTGTCAAAAGCTGATACATCAGCGCAGCGTCCAAGATAGCGCGCCCAATCAGAGAAAAGCTCTATTTAAAACAAAATTAAAGGAAGCAACACTTCAGCTGCGCAAGCGCTGCGCTGTGCGACACGTGTCAGCGCAGATGCGCAAGCGCAGATGTGTTGCGCCGTGCGCTGCGCGACACGTGTCAGCGCAGATGCGCTAGCGAACGTGTCGCGCAGATGCGCTAGAGCAGTTGCGCTGCGCTATGCGCCGCGCGACACGTGTCAGCGCAGTTGCGCAAGCACAGTTGCGCTGCGCTTTGCGTTGCTTGACACGTGTCACGCGCTGGGGCGTTTGCGCCAAACAGAATTAAATTCGAGTAAGATTCTTCTATTTCTGTTAAAACAAGAAGATTGTCTTCTGTAAAACAGAAGCCGTTGGATCAAAGATCCAACGGTGGGGAAAATTCCCCAAATCACTCAGAGAAAGATCTCTTTTAACAAATTTATGGGCACTATATAAAGGCCCCTAGACCTCAATAAAAAGGGATGAACATTTGGTGAGAAATCAAAAATTTCAAACAGAGAGAACTCTGAAGAAATTTCAAGAAGAAAAAAGGTAAAAGACCTTCTAGATTGAAGAATTTCTTCTAATAGATCATTGATCTAAGAACAAGATCAATGATCTTCAATAAAAAACAAAAAAAATAATAGTGCTTTGCACTTATGAACCATGGGTTCTCTGTGATCAACAAAAATAAGAAACACTTGTTTTCTTTGATCTAAATTAGATCAAGAAACCAAGCAGTGCTTTGCACTTCTTTTATGAACCATTGGTTCTGGAATCTAAAAGATTCTCAAATTAATAGTGCCTTGCACTTGCAAAACTGCGCTGTTGCGCTCTTGGGCTGGCGCAAGCCACCAGAGAGCGCCACGTGTCAGCATCTGAACCATTTACGCTATGCGCTTTTGAAATAGAGCCTTGCTCTCTGAAACTGGCGCAACTCACCACAGTGCGCCACGTGTCAGCAGCACAAGCGCAGCGCACTGCGCTTGCATGACACGTGTCATCACCACAAGCGCTTGCGCTCTTTGGTTGGCGCAAAGCGCCTGACAAATGCAATGCATTTCTTTTTCTAAAGGGCCAGGCCCAAGTCAAAAAGACCTAGCAGGCCAAAATAAATTGCAAAGCAATAAAAGGGCAGAGCCCAAATAAAATTGATGCTCTGCATCATTTATAAAGGGCAGAGCCCAAGTAAAATTGATGCTCGGCATCCTTTATGGGCAGAGCCCAAACAAAAATAAAAAGTAATGCAATGCATTATTTAAATGTAGGCAAAGCCCCAGTACAGATCTAATAGACCAAAAATAAATAAAAGCGTTGAATATTTTTCAACTGGACTTAGCCCAATCATGGACGTAAGTCCTCAAATTAAATTGACTGAGCACAGATGCTCTCTTAAATCAATTTACGACCGGTTCAAGGGTACATCTCCGAACTCCTTTGACTCCTATCGTTGTAATCCTTCAACGACGTCAGAGAGGTGACGGGTCCCAACAACCACACATCAACACGGACTGTGGGGTCTTTAAACTCATGGACTTAAGCGTCCTTAAACCAAAAGATGGATTGTGGGATCCTTAACCCGCGTACTTATGTGTCCTTAAACTAAAACACGGACTGTGGGGTCCTTAAACTCACGGACTTAAGCGTCCTTAAACTACCTATGGACCACCACGTCCCTAAACTGGAATATGGACCGCAATGTCCCTAAACTACCAATGGACCACTATGTCCCTAAACTGGAACAATAGAGTCCCCAAACGCTCTTTTGTCGAATCCAAATGATCCCGTTAAGTTGATCTTAGTCTCAAATCAGACTAACGTATCCTTAACAAACGTTTAAGTCGATCTTAGCCTAAATATGGCTAACGTATCCTTAAACCAAAACACCAAACCCAAATCTAAGTAAATACGGATTTGGACTAATCCACGTCCTACGGGCGACGGCATCACTTAGTCTCCGTATACAATCCACGGGCTACCACAAACAAAACAAACACACACGACACGAAGCGAAATTCTGGAGAAGGAGAAAGTTGTTGCCGCGATGCGGTAGCGTAATTAACTGCAGGGGCTTGCGCCTGCAGTGAAGAGCGTCCCCACAATCAAAACCCCCTCAAGCGAGGGGGAATCTGACGAAGTTTGCTATATCGGCCGCATCCGTCTAAACCTCCGATACACGGTGCCATAAATCAACTTGGCATCTTCGGAGAGGTGGACGGATAAAACCAAATAGCATCTGCCCCGAATCTCAGCGTCAGGACCTCGCGGTCTTGTGCGCCGCCATTTGTAGGGGAACAGGGGACTCTAAAGACTCGTCAGTACCCTGGCAGTGGGTTTAACCACAAGCACGTCAGCGGCACTAGCTGTGCATAACGGATGCCCATGTACTGACCGAAAGGGAAGCTGATGAGCGAACTCATCCTGGAACCCTACCGAGCCTATCAGTGACAATATACGTACAGTCCGGTCCGTTCATCTATGAGCATCGCATATCGGGCCTAGGGGGCTGGTAACGTCAGACCCCCAATAGCGGTATAAGTCGTGTCGGAGAGTAGCCCTGAACACCCTAAGAAACTACTGGAATACTTACCAGTAATTCTCACTTTCCTTGGCCAAGGACTTAGTGTAATGGCTCTCCTAGACACAACGCGATCTCACCCCCAATACCGGGAGAGACGAATCCCCTGCCGATCCGCTCACTTGCCTCCATGTGGCTCGGGACTGTACCCAACTAAAACCTGTTTGCACGACTCCTTTGAGCCGTGGTAGGGTAGTAATCAAAGCACAGTGGGAACACATACGAGACAAATGACGACCTCAGGTCGATGAACTAACCTGTACACATTTCACCAGGGAACTGCTATCTGACGCTAGGTATAAATACCAACTAGCAGGTTCCCGGTGAGTCCTGTCCGGTGTACTCATAACCCAATGAGCACCTGTATACATCTTAGGTGATCCAACTGACACCAATGGCTTGTGAGACCGGCCACCGCCCCTCGTCGGGGTCTCGACTGTATACACTAGTCTACTCCGGAGTATCGATGCCCTGTCTCGAAACTCCCACGACTAGGGACCATATTTAAGGATGTGCTTATGGACTACCCAACTCTCACGTATATGATTGCCATCATACTGCTGGTAGTCAAGCAAGAATCCTAAGGGCTCTATCAATGTGTAATAGTGATCATATCACCTAAAGCTGTACACGATGATAAAGGCAAACCAGATAGCATACTATCATCTTGATTAAGATTGTCCTACCGGTATAGGTCCTCCCTCAATCATTGCAATCACGTACCTGCGATCCAATAATTGACTTTGAGGGCACTATATCCAACAATCTCCAATTTGCACTTAAGGCTAATTATTGCGATGTCGCATACTCACAGCTTGTGTGATACCGAACACCCAACTCCTCTACTAAACAGTTTCACAAAGCTCGTTTGTAAAAACTCTTGTGTTTGAGAAATAACCTCAGTGAGTGGATCCGCCCTGGTGTATTTTTCTATGTCTCTCTTAATCTCAAGTTCGTGGAGAAAGCCATCTCCCGAATTGAGTAATACCTGTCTTAGAATATGTATGGATATCTGATAGGACCTAGTTCATAAATGAACTCCAAATCCAAACTTCTTAGACTGTATAAACAACTGAACCTAATCAGTATCCGGCACCATGCCTCCCACAGTATCCTCTTGGACCACCTGTCCATACTACTGCCCCTTTCGTCAGAGGGAAAACTATAACTCTGACAGTCACTCTGTCATCCATGTCACCTTTGAAGCCTGGAATGATAACCGTCTCCCGAAGGAGGCTGCCGTCATCAAATCCCTAGAACATCCACTAATGTTCTAAAACTGCTTCCGTATGTTTCTTCAGCATTAGATTAACATAAACCTATTGCATCTAGTGCAAAAACAACATCTGGTGTGGTACTTGACATCTCATGATTGACTCAATTGCCTAAGCAAGTGATATGCCAATCATGCACATCCCTCTCCCCTTTAGTCTATAAGACACCTTTAGAGAGGGTGACTCATTTACCTGCAGGTACACCACCATGCCAGGAGTCATCTATTCTAAATACTTTTAGAATACTGTCTAAGTACCCAGATTGGGAAACTACCTAAATCTAGATCTAAAACCATAGATCTAGTAACCAGAATGTCTGATATTATATCCATATCCTGTGTGGAGAAACAACTGTGTGACAACCAAAGTATAACCGATCGTAGTATAGGAATTTTACTTCCTACTCTGTGTATGTCATCCAAATACCAGGACATCACATCCTACTACCTTCTTAACAGATCCATCCCCTATTCTGATGAAGTCAAAGCCATGACTGTCACATCAAAAATAGATGATTTGTTTCCACTATATCTGCTTTTGTCTATAAATAGACATAAGCTACTTGCCCACTATGCTTCCGGTGCTCCCACTGACCATAATAACCCTCTGGTAGAATAATATATACGTGCACTTCTAAAGCTTGTTTAGAACGACGCTATACTTAACCTCCTTCCGGGTCTCATAGCCTGGAACAACAGTAGTGTCAAGTCTGGGTAAACAAGAACCTCCCTGTAACCGTCCTTAAGGCTACCAGAGTACCTCTCGGGTGCCTGAGGTTACCCACCATATCTGCGGAGTGGCTAATGGAATGTCAAACCCGATTGAATCTTTAGGTCCTATTAAATTTTCTGTAATCGTTTGCGGTTCTGGAATCACTTCCAGTTCTACCATACTCCCACTACTGTTTTCTGAAAAAAAATCCATTTTACTAAAATTGTGGCGAGTCAAGAACAATATCACCATTGATCTTCCAGATGGTAGAAAGTCAACCCTCGTCATAGCCTGGGCCAACCCACAAACTGCCATTACAGAAACGTGCCTTGAGTTATCCAGATTTTGGTTTTAAGCATAAGCCGGACAACTCCTCATACCTTAACATCGTTAAGATATGAACCATTCTATATCCAATATAGAAACTTTGGCACTTATTTAATTGGAACCTGATTCTAATCATGCAACTGTCTCCATTGCATATCAACTTAATGGAGAGAGGCTAATCAGCATTACTCAACTTAGGAATACATCCAATTATGAGTAACCTGAAAGAGAAACAAGTTTCTCAAAACCATTACTATCAACTGAATACCAATCACAAGTATCTACATCTTCGATCTCTTTGAAGAATCCCGATACTTGCGACACCCGGTTCTCTTCTTTATTCTTATACCTATAACTTCTCAAAACTTAGACATTGTATTTCTACGAAACACTAGTCTAAAAAACTAGAGAAGTCATATGTAAACAGAACATAGTACGAGGACCAACCCCTTTGTCCCGATGGACACTGGACAACATACAATACTCTGTATAAGTCCGCTGAGTTGAATAACTCAAAACCTGTGCATCGTAGGTTGAAAACTGTACTTATGGTTAAGAACTACTCCGCTGTTCAATGCTCCTTACCCAATCGTCAACTGATATAGGTAAATGTCACGGACATAATTTCAAAAAGTTATATCTCACTTTATAAAAATAAACGTACAGATATATCAGTTTGAAATTGGTTCACAACAACGGATACTCAAAACCAAATACTTGCCGTCCGGCAAAAACCCAGGCGATTTCCTCAAATATCACCAATTACAACGAATTCCGATATAATGAGGATGATCACCTAGTTCCCAATAACTTACTCCCACTCATCATCTGTAAAACCATACAGATGTGAGAATCATACCTGGTAAATACATACCCTGGAGTAAGTATCTAATCGGGAAATCAGTTTTCCTTTAACAATGCACAGTGAAACTGAAACATGAAAATGTTTCGTAGGGGTTTCCTGGTATTCCTAGTAATGCCTCTTCCATAATCCTATTCATGACTGTAACCGTATATTTCTTTGCCATCTCTCCAAATCCTTTTATTTGTCTTTATTCATTACCTTCTATACACCCCTTTAGGCTAAGTGGTTTCCTTCCTTCCCTACCGTTCGGCACCAGCCTATGGTTTGGAAGAAGACTATCCAGTAAGCATAATAGGTGTACCCTCCTAATCCTAGGAGTACTCGCAACCTGAGAGAAGGTGATGATAAAAGACAACTGAATAATACCTTATTCTATTTCTCCCGAACTGGGGAAAAAAGCAAAGGTGAAGTACGAGTGGCGATGAAGTACGCGGTGTAAGTGCACGGCAGCGCCCCGGCCGTCTGTCCGATGCCAAAATGTGGAAAACAAAAACTTTTCTTTAAACAGAAACTGGCGCTACCGCGGACTATAAACCCGGATCGGACCATTAACCTACTACTAGCTAACTAGAGAAAGGGTAGAGAGCTATACCGAGCGATCCGTGTCCTTCGGTCTTCGGCCTCCATCCCGATCTCCTCGTGAAATCTCCAGTCTTCATTTCCTCGTCGGAAAGGGCACCACATCGCCGAGTCTTTTTACGGGCTCCCACCTCTGGACCGAGGCAACTCAGACACGAAGTTGGCAAGCCGACGTGTCCAAGATTGCTGTAGAATAGTGTAGAACTCTTTTGTCCTAAGGAGTTGACGAAGTTGCCATTTGGAAGTGGAGAAGGTGATGCAAGCTTTTTTGATGAACTAAGGGATTTTGTGCAAAGCAAAAGAGATCAAAATCCCACTCACAAAAATTTGGACAGCCCCCAACCTCCTTGTTGTGGCCGGCCCAAGCATAAGGAATGAGAGGAGGGAGTGAGCCAAAAATAATAATGCAAGAGAGAGAAAAGAATGGGTGATAATGAGGAATCATCATCATCCCCAAATCTCATTCTAATCCCATCATATAAAGAAAGCAATGATGAGCAAAAAGAAGTCAATGGAAGCTAGAACCATCATGAGAACCATCATGTAACAACAACTTACAAAAACCACCCTCCACTATGCAAATTTGCACATTTGTAAATAACCCCCTCTACACCAATTTTCAGCTAAAGAAAGATAGAAAGAAAAATGGCCGAAACGGAAAGCAAACTGGCAACTTCTGAAAAACGAACCCGTAATAAATTACAGGAAAACCCCGCGACTGTATATACATACCCGTATTTGTATTCCGACCGAATACAAATGCAATGAGACAAAATCTACACTGTACAATACTAGGATCCGGCTTAAACCAAAGCCCGCTAGTATTATCCGTCCGATCATGTTCCGTGCAATACCGCACGTATATGATCGAACCCTGCCATATATCCATACGGCCTCTACAGCGTTTCGCCCGAAACTTGAGAAACTGTCTGTGGGGGACTCTAAAGACTCGTCAATACCTTGGCTGTGGATTTAACCACTAGCAGTCAGAGGTATTAGCCGTACGTAACGGGCTACCAGGTATTGACCAAAAGGGACGTCGATGAGCGAACTCATCCTGACACCCTACTGAGCCTGTCAACGACAATATCCGTATAGTCCGGTCCGTTTGTCTATGAGTATCGCATGGCGGGCCTAGGGGGTTGGTAAAAGTCAAACCCCTGATTGAATGAGTTTCCGATTATGTCGGTATTTAGAAAATTATATAGAAATCACAACCAAAAATATTTTGACCGCAATCAATAACGGTGTAGCGCGTTAGTAAGTGCGGATCGTCCACAGGGAAAGTGAGATCCGTTCAATTTTCGAATTAGATGAGTTGAAACTTTAAAGAAAAGAAAACAAACAATTCATGATTTGTAATTTGAATATCAAGAATTAGAAAAATCTAGATTTAAGAAAACATTAAAATCAAGAATTGAGATGTGTGATGATTTCCAACCAACAATCAAGATTCGAAGTGTGGCTCGTAGGAGTAGATCGAATCTATAGATGTGATGAGATCTAATGATTACTCATTCTTATCCATTAACGAATTGATACTAGATCGATGAAAATTTATCGAGGGTTAAGGATCTTGCGAAGAAACTAGAGATTCCCCATCTCATCCTTTGTCCTTTCGATGAATCTCATTCAAATCTAGCTTCAAGTTAATCAAATGATCAATCGTTGATCCCTAGTTTTGAGCGAACACAATCAAGAAAGTATCGTCTCGAAACTAGGTCATCGATCATTTGATTCATAAGAATTTACAAACGTTATAGGATTTAAGAATTGCAAAAGAGTTTAAATCATCATCATCTATCGATCGTCACAACTCCTACACGAGCGGAGTTTTACTCAAACATCATAATATAAAACACAATCACAAATTGAGATCGAATCATAATGCTTGAATTAAAAGATAAGCAATATATAGAAATTTCACCTTTATTTATCGACAAATTTCGTTACAACTCTCTTGAAATTTACAAAAGGAAAGAACTAGATCGTCGATTTCGGCTTCGCTCGGCTCCTTGTGTCGCGGATCTTCTTGGATCTCTTGCTCCGTTGAAGTCCGGCGTCGCTTTCTAAAGGATCGAAGGCTTCTCGCTTGAAAGGTACTCGGGATCTTGATCTTGATTTTGGAATTGGAATTAGGGTTAGGGTTTTGAGGCACAAGTCGTGTCACTCAACTTGTGTGTGGAAGATGATGGAGAATTTCTTGAACAACCTCAACCCTAGATCTAGGCTCCTTTTTATAGACCTCAAAACCCTAGATCTAGGATTTCAAATTTCAAATTTCCCTCCAAAAGTTTGTTAAAGAGAGCCTTCTAGAAATAGTTTGTTAGGCCGAGCCTTCTAGATGAAGCCACGTGGAGAATCGGGAGTCTTCTGGAAGCTTGTATCGTTACAAATAGGCAAAGTGGGAAAATTGGGAGCGCTGGCGCCATCAATCCGCCGCGGATCCGCGGCGCAAGCCGGCTCCGGCCGCGGATCCACGGCTTGGTTGAAGCCTTGGGGTTTGGAAATTCTGTTACTTGTTGGGGCTGACCTTTGGGCGTTTTCCTGATATGTTGAATTTTATTTGGCTTTCTGTATCACTACCAGATCTCAAATCTTGGAGTTGGTGTATTTTTGATTAGCTCTTTTCCCAATTTTGGCTTTGCTCCTGCAATTTCCTGCACAATTTCTCGAGACAAGAGTTGCGCTATACAAGAATGATGCGATGCCATGATAAACAGTCAATTTCCCTAAAATTGCTGGTTTTAATACACAGTACAGGTAATTCAGTATTATATAGGTGTTTTGCTAATATGTGCAATATGAATACTGAACACCTCTAGATGGATGCAAAAGATAGGGAAATTGCCGTGTTAAAAATGCAGTATTTTCGACTGATCAAATTCCCCCAAACTTATTTTCGATCGTCTCGAGCGAACTATTTTATTAAAAAGAGAAGGAGAAAATAAAGAAAGAGAAAAACTAACTAGCACACTTTCATAGGCAACACGATTGCACTGAGCACGTGTAACAAGCCTTTAAACCTCTAGGTGTCCCTAGTAGGAGGAGTGTTGTCTCCTGAGGGTTTTCAGCGGATTGTACCCACAAAATCTAATAATAAAAGGAAGATCGTGAATATTACATTTAAAGACAAGAATTTTAAAAGAAAAGTCTTGAAAATTAGGGTTTCCAACTAAGCTAGCTTTTCGGTTGTCATGAGCCCTATCTTAATAGTCATGAAAAGATGTCAGAAATCACGTCCTCCCTCAATAAAACATCATCTTATTCTTCATTCCTATCTTTCTTCCAAACATCGATCATATAACCCTACGTGTGTGTAAACGACATCCCTACACCCGGAGAATTCAATTCAAGCTATCATACTCTTGTCCATCTGCCTCAGTACTTTTTAATTAATGAATATTTAGATGAATTTGCTCACACACTTTCATGCGACCGTTAATACTTCTTGAGGTACTAACCGACCGATTACTCATGTGCTTTCTTATCTGGTGTTTTTCCTCGTCTTGCACCACCTAAGGCTTAGCAGTGACTCCCATACCAGTTGGCCTTAGGGCACTAGGTGAAGAGGCACCCTCGCTATATTTTTTTATTGCTGCCTTGGCGATAACAAAACCAGTGTTCATTTTTCTCACCACTTTATATTTTATTCATTTTTTTATTTTTTATTTCCTTCATACTTTGGCTTTTAGACAAGAGCATTTCAAGGTATCCTCTACTATCCCGGGCTTCAAGACGTGTGTAAGTCCGAATAGCAGGGTATCAACATTCAAAATGTTTGGCTTCCAGAATAGGAACTATTTTTCAGACTTATTTTTATCCTCAGATTAATGACTTCCTTCATCTTACTAACCCTTGGGACAACGGCTCATAACTGCTTATTACTAGTTTGTATAAGAAAACTTCTAATTTTCTTGGTTTTCTTAAATTTTTCTAATCTCATAAATGTAATTTTTCACTATCTAATCTTTTATTATCTTATTTATGTACAAAAATGTTAAATATTATATATTTTTATTTTGAATTTTTTTTAAATTTTTATGGGTTTTGAAAATTTTTAAATTTTTATCGGTTTTTTAAAGAAATGTTTTGTGCTTATGCAAATGGTATGCAAATGATGCAAAAATAAGTACAAACCTCCCCCAAACTTGTTTTCAACAATGTCCTCACTGTTGCCAACCGCTATATCTACAAAACCTGTAAGCCTGGGAGGAATTTATTAGTGGGGGCAAAATATATAAGTGAAGATCCTCCCCCAAACTTATTCTTTTCACTCACCTCCATTCAAAAAGATGATGCAGTAATAATATACATGACATGGAAGTGAGACGGAGGAATTTTAATCAAGGTAAAATGGCTCCTATAAGAACAGGAGCTCCTCCATGGGGTCAGTGGAAAAATACGGCTTTAGTCTATGTCCATTCACTTTAAAAAAATGTGCCGTTTTTAATATTTTCTACCTCTACTGCCCCGTGCGGGTATACAGACCGCACAATAAAAGGTCCCTTCCACCGAGATCGAAGCTTACCCGCGTGAAGGTGTAGTCGTGAATCATAAAGAAGGACATGCTGACCAGGTGTAAATGTTTTCCTCAAAATGTTCTTATCGTGAAAAACCTTGGTCTTATTCTTTACCATTGCAGCGTTATCATAAGCTTCATCGCGGAGTTCGCTTAGCTCATTTAATTGCAGCTTCCGAAAGTTGCAGGCTTGGTTTAAGTCAAAGTTGATTTCCTTAATAGCCCACAATACTTTATGCTCAATCTCGACTGGCAAGTGACAAGCCTTCCCAAACACTAACCTATATGAAGACATCCCTAGATCGGTTTTAAATGCAGTTCGGAATGCCCAAAGAGCATCCGTCAGTTTGGTCGACCAATCTTTTCTATTCTTCGCAACAGTTTTCTCCAGGATTTGTTTGATCTGTCTATTCGAAATCTCAGCCTGCCCGCTCGTTTGGGGATGATAGGGTGTAGAAAGTCTGTGGTTGATTGCGTATTTCCGCATCAGAGTCTCGAAAGACCTGTTGCTGAAATGTGCCCCGTTATCGCTAATGATAGCGCGTGGGTGTCCAAATCGCGAAAAGATGTTTTCTTTTAAGAACTTAATGACAACCTTTTTGTCATTAGTGAGACATGGAATGGCTTCAACCCACTTTGAGACGTAATCAACCGCAAGCAGTATGTACAAATTCCCAAAGGAGTTGGGAAAGGGACCCATAAAGTCAATGCCCCAAACATCGAAAATTTCAACCACTAAGATGGGTTGCTGAGGCATTTCATTTCTCCGGGAAATCCAACCCGTGTGTTGACACTGTGTACAGGTTTTGAAATAATCAAATGCTTCCTTGAACAAGGTCGGCCAATAAAATCCGCATTGCAAAACCTTCTCCGCCGTCTTTTTAGGACCGAAGTGACCCCCACAGGCCTGATCATGACTAAAAGATAGAACACTCTTGAACTCATCTTTCGGGACACACCGTCGAATGATCTGATCAGGACAATACTTAAACAGATATGGATCATCCCAGTAAAAGTATTTTACCAGGGATAGAAAACGGTGTTTGTCCTGTTTTGACCAATCGCTGGGTATTAGTCCCGTGACAAGATAGTTCCAATATCCCTGAACCAAGGTTCATTGGATACGCTCAAGAGTTGTTCGTCCGGAAATGAATCATTGATCGGCAGGGGCACATGTGAAGAAGAGATGCGTGAAAGATGGTCGGATACAACGTTTTCACATCCTTTCTTATCTTTGATAACAAGATCAAATTCTTGTAATAGAAGGATCCAACGTATTAGCCTACCTTTAGCATCCTTCTTCGCCAGAAGATATTTCAAGACTGAGTGGTAAGTGTACACAACTATTGGTGAGCCAATCAAGTAAGGCCTGAATTTTTCTAATGCAAATACAACCGCCAAAAGTTCTTTTTCGGTAGTTGTATAGTTAATTTGAGCATCGTTCAGGGTCTTACTCGCATAATAGATCACGTGTGGCATCTTTTCAATGTGTTGTCCTAAGACTGCACCAACTGCAAAATATGATGCATCACACATAAGCTCAAAGGGGCAGTCCCAATTTGGAGACGATAGAACGGGGGCTGTAGTGAGGGAGTGTTTGAGTGAGTCGAATGCTGCCTCACAATCCGCTGGCGTCGGCCTCTGGTCCTCTGAATACACGTGACGTAATTGATCCTGGGTGCAAATCTCATTGCAACAGTGTCCTGGAAGGAATCCTGCTCAAGGTCTCTTCCGATCTCGCCTATGCCGAACTGTACGGAGGGTGCTACTCTTACATAATCTTTACTCTCTTTCTGGACATCTGCATTCTCAGCACAACATTTCCTCGAGAAATGGTTGCATCCCAACG
Organism: Agapanthus africanus; assembly: GCA_030015575.1. Taxonomy (NCBI): domain Eukaryota; kingdom Viridiplantae; phylum Streptophyta; class Magnoliopsida; order Asparagales; family Amaryllidaceae; genus Agapanthus; species Agapanthus africanus. The sequence goes on along the minus strand of JASDDO010000012.1, from coordinate 293,675,102 downwards.
ACTCTGTATGCATATCAGATCCTCTGGCATCAACGGGGGTAACAACAGCTCATCCGCATCTCGCACGAAGCTCTGGTTCCGCTTGTCTTTATTATCGTCCACTTGACGTCACGTCATGCTATCTGCGCACTGCAACTGTTCTCAGCCACGGTCAATCCGGAGTCTCTCACGCGGACTCGAAATCACGAACTCGGTATCTTCGCCACTCCGTAGAAGATAACTAGCCGAACACGTCCTCGGGAACTCGTCCCCACCGTCGGAGGAATACTCAATACTCGTCCGTTCTTGATCAGCTCACAACGCATCTGGGTGAGGTCCTCAATCCGAAGCTGTTCAGCTTACTGATCTCTTATCACATGATATTCGGACGAAGTCAAACTTTTCGATCGAGTCATCAAGGTCACAAAATTTCCCGAAAGCTCAACACGTGAGCACAGTCTAAAAAAATATCTGGTACATACCACAGTACCTCTGGACCAGCCATAGAAGGGCAAACCCAAGCCTCACTGATGGCACTGCTAAACTGCTGCAAACCCTAAGGTTCAAAAACGGTTCCATGGTCATCATGTCGAGTTAGGGTTTCATTCTTCTTGAGGGTCCACAGAATTACTTGCATGTTCCTCCGAACACTTTAAACTTGGGAAAATGGGTTTCTGACACTCGCTCGAACCTTTTTAACTTCGCTTATACAACATGTGAATACCCTTCGCCCGCATGCTAAACAATGCCTCGATTCTCCAGGAAAGACGATACATCAACTGTCATCTCTGGATCGGTCTGCTCTAGATCTGAGTAAGACACTCCACACTGGAAATCTTCAACTCAACTGGGCCTGTGTCGGCGCATCAATCTGACGAATCACCTTCGTCTCTCAACTCGAGGTAGACTAGCTATCCTCTGTCGCATTTCTGCCTGGAAGCTCTGGCGATCTCAGCTTATAAGCTCTGGAAGCGACATCCTATCAATCTCAGCAACAGCTGGGTCATCTGTCTGCACAGTAGGCGACATCACCATCTCAGGGGTAGGCTGTACATCAACAGTCCTCTAGCAACTGGCAGCTCTATCAATGGCCCGATCATCCGGTGCAAAACCAACACCCGCCTCATCCGAGAGGTCACAACATAAACGCTAACTCGAGACGTTCCCGTGTCACCAGAAAACACAATGGTCAGTCCTCGTCCATGACGAGCTCGCCCTGACCGCAACACTAGCAGCAGCTCAATCTGCGCTCAAACATGGTGACAGGAACATCAATCGAGTATCGAAGAAAGTAGATCAACGGCATGAGAGGAAACGACAGATCCATAATGGATACATGATCATAAGAAGGAACAACATCAATGAAAGTATGTCATGGAAACGGATAGAATCAAGGATCTCAAATGGATGTATAATCATGGGTACGAAGAGAATCACAGATCTCAAAATATGTACATCCTAAGGTTCCTTAAGTAGAGTATCGTATCGTAAATATGCCGCGGAACATACGTATCGTACGTTACTCTACTCAAGCTACCTACTCCATCAAATCAGGGTCAGCCTATGAAACGAAAGTTCGGGTCTAATACCCCCCCGTTCAAGTCTAAGTTCCGTAAGGTCAAGCCTAGGTTCCGAAATAATTTACGCCCCAGACTCTACATAGTCAAACCTAAACTCGAACTAAGGTTAAACCTAGCGCTCTAAAACCAACTTTGTCACGACCCGAAATAAATAGCTCGCGACCAGAACATAAATCACGCAATGTCTAAAGGAGTAATGTAATTCAAGTAAGCTGCAAAACCCAGAAATCTAAACCTTTCTAAGAAAATAAAGGTATAATGAAATCAAGTTTTCATAATGCATGAAAAAGGGACATAAATAATGCAAGTGAAATTTACAAGTTTGAAAACATGTTTCGTCTTTTAAAAATTTGGGCAGCACCTCCTTTGTATTTTTTGATCCAAAACCACAATACAAGATGATAATAAAGTCATCCCCAAGTGGGAGCTATCTCTTCTCCAACCGGCGGATCACAACCACGCAAGACAGTATATATATGAATACGACGCCCAACGGCGAAGATCACCACAAAGATAAAGAAATAAGCGAGAAATCAACCCCAAAAGTGAACATAAAACCCATCGCTCAAGGCTCGCACTAACAGTCTTTCTAAGTCTCATTACTTACACAAATACTAGTTTTGATTTAATGGAGTTGACTAGATACAATATGAAATATAAATACAAGGGTGGGAACGATACAAATGTCCCACCTACCAAAGCAAAACACCCGAATGCAACTGTGTACCAGCGATGCCGCTACTGATCCATGCGGTCTACCTGCAAGAAACGTGGCACAACGGGGGTGAGTTGCCAACTCGTGAGTAGAAAAACATCTACAAGTAGAAATCAAATAAACAACGACTCCTAGGTCAACTATATCATAAAGGTAATACAATGATATATAGGGTGACCGGGTCGTATATGTGCCAACAATGAAATCAATGCCTATATGTTTGTGGATATAATCCAACAATATAATCAAAGAATGTACGCATGTGTTTCTCGTCCAACTATATAATCAATGTATGTATGCTTGTGGATCTCGTCCAACTATATAATCAATGTATATATGCATGTGGATCTCGTCCATGTGTCAACCCATGACACAACAATATCATGCATGTAAATATCATAAAAGAGTGTGCATGAAAGTATGAGGATATAATCAACGGTGTCCCTCGCGACACATCAAAATCATGGAACCTGGGTGTCCAACATCGACACCCGAAAACATCATGAAACCCGTGTCCAGCATCGACACGTAAATCCTCATATCTCGGGCTCTGTCTGTCCGGATCGGCCCACGGGCTCCGTCTGCGGAATCGGCCCTCGTCCCCGGCAGTACGGGTCAGCCCGTATCCATCTCCCGTCTTTGGTCAGTATCCTCCGGATAACTGCCAGGTCCAACCAATCACCGGTAGGTAGCAGTCCCTCTGCCAGCCTCACCGTCTGTATACACAGCATCCCTTTCTTGCCCCGGGGTACCATACCGGGTCCACCATGTACCCGCAATCGGCCTCATCCAGCTCCTCGATCGGGTTTCACATGTCACATGTCTCAGAACTGAGAAAACGCATGGTGGACGCACTGAAATATCATATCAAGAGAAACCGGGTTTTTAAAACAGTACATACTTTCTTTTGAAAAATCCACGGTTCTCAAATCCAGAAATCTCATGAAAACTGCATATCTCAATGCGTAAAATCATAAAGCATGATGTATGCGACATATGATAGAAATGTAAGTATATCCGTATATCATGCAACAAGAAACAGTGATGTGACATATTAAGGGAAAACCGCTCTTTTAAAATGATTCCAGTTTTTAAATATAACATGCGGTTCCCAATTTTCCCATAAAATCAGTTATCTATGTAGGTACAATATATGTATGCGCAAGTATAGAGGTACCCATGTGTATATGCCCCAATATGGGTATGCAATGTGTATATGCGCAAGTATAGAGGTACCCATGTGTATATGCCCCAATATAGGTATGTAACGTGTATATGCGCAAGTATAGAGGTACCCATGGGTATATGCCCCAATATGGGTATGCAATGTGTATATGCACCAATATGGATATACAAGTGGTATATACGCAAGCATGTTAGACGAAGAGTCATATCATGATGCAGCAATCCTACTGTGTAGTGACAAGGCAATCATTGATGATGAGGTGTGTGAGCCTACAATCTGTGTACGTGTAACATACATATCATCGATAATGGTGCAGGTGTACTATCACAGGTATAAGTAATGCAATGCGAATAACATGAATGCAGAATAAGGAAAATCATATGCAAATGCTGACGGGTATGCGTGTCTAACATGACCGAGTCGGTGAATCTATTAATCGGCATCCAGCCTCACAACATCCCGTACGGTATACTCCATCGTACGGCATCCTCTAGTCAAGGGTATGGTGTAGGGTTACTAGGCACTCTATTAAGGTTCTACAAGGCATCAACCGTGCCCGATTAAAATTTTAGCCGTGCCGAATAACTCTAAACAAGATCTTTGATAGATAATGTAGGGTTACTAGGCACTCTAATAAGGTTCTACAAGGCATCAACCATGCCCAATTAAAATTTTAGCCGTGCCGAATAACTCTAAACAAGATCTTTACTAGAAAATTAGGGTAAGACATGCAAGTAAAACACATTTACGACTAAGTGAATACGAAATACAACCTTTGTACATCGGTCCTTCACTTCTTAAGCTCCTTGTAGTAGTCCCTTCGCTGCGATCATCGAACACACGGACTCTCGGACGGCTACATGAGAAGAGGCAACAGTATTGCTTGAAGTCTTCGAGGCCGAAGATGATCTACGTCGAGGGAATACGAACTCAAGCTTCTACTTCACTAACTAAAGAATTAGTGAAGCAAACACCCTAAACTAAAGTGCTAGTCTAGTAGAGGATGGTGAAATAGGAAATGGGTACACTTTAGAATTTCATTTCTCACATTGTATCTCTCTCTTTTTCAAACCCTAGAAAGAAAATCAAGGAGGAAGAAGATGATCTCAAAATGAGAATGAAACTTGATCAAGAGAGAGAATGAGCTAACCATGGTGAGTGAGTATCATATACTAACTCATGTAGAGACATTACAATGGCTAATTATAGTGGTTAGGTGAACTAATATCTTAAGTAAAACAAAACTAGTGGACTAAGTCAATGCAAGAATAAGCTTCATGAAGCTTCATGCATGTGAGCTCATTATCCATTTGTTTCAGAATTACTTTAGATATTAAAACCCTACCAATATAATTAGTATGGTGTATGTCTCATACACCCATGATAGTTGTATAAACAACCATGATACAAAATGTACACATTTAAATATATATCACATATATATTAAGTGGTGCACAAGTGAGAAAAACAAATGTTTAAGTGAACCAATGTTAGTTAATGTAAATTAGTATATCACATATACAATTATACACTAAATTATTAAATCAACACTTGACTTAATAATCCGGTTATATCTCATATAACCGACTAACATTCAATGCATCGACTTATCGAATCAACCTTTGATTCGATAACGTGGTTATATCACATATAACCGATCGATACAAACATCGCGAGAATAGAATACGGTATCACATACTCGCATAATTCTCGGTCCCGCACATATCACATATGCGCTCCTATTTCGTTTTGCCTGAGCCAGTAAAACCTCTATGTAGGACTCTAAAGACTCGTCAATACGCCGGCAGTAGGTGATGATCATATCAAGCACCCACAAGCCGTCAGCGGTACTAGCTGGACGTAACGGCTACCCGGGTATTGAGCGATCAGAAGATCAGCAAGCAAGCCCGCTCCAACTCCTGCAAAAAGCCTGACAGTGACACTACCGTACAGTCCGGTCTCCTCGTCTGATATGTCGCATATCAAGTCTAGGGGTGGTAAAACGTCAGACCCCAATAACCGATAAGTCATGCCGATATGAGGCTCATAATGGGTCGAGAAACTACTGGTAACACTTACCAGTATATCTCTAAACCAGCCCTGGCCAGGGACTTCCCTGTTACGGCCAATCGAGCATAGCGCAACATCAACCCCCAATACCGGGAGAGACGAAACCCCTCCTATCGCTCATTGCCTCCATGTGACTCGGGACTGTACCTAAAAACCACCGTTTTGCACGTCCTCTTGGATGTGGTAAGGTGGAAATCAAAGCACAGTGGGAATCACACAAGACTCTATGACGATCTCGGGTCTACAGACTAACCTGTATTAGTGTCACCAGAGAACTGCCATCTGGCGTAAGGTATAATACCATCTGGGATTTCTCGGCGAGTCCGTACAGTGTACCCAGTCTCCACTGAGCACCCGTATATCATCTCTGATGTCAAACACCAATGGATATGGGATCATCCATCGCCCAACTACATGGGTCGAGAAGGTATACGCTAGTCTACACTGGTATATCGATGCCCCGTCTCGATACACCCACGACTAGGGACCTTGAAAGGATGTACTTATGGACCACCATGTCCCCACTAGTATGATCCGCATCATAGTCCAGGTAGTCAAGTACACATCCTAAGGGCTTTACCAACTTGTAACAGAGAGACAATTAGTGTACACGTTAAGGTAAAGAGTAACCAGATAGCATATTATCATGTCGAGTAAGAAAGTCCTCCGTATATATGTCCAAGCATCCACTACAATATACATGTCATGTATAGTAATGGCCTCTAGGGCATACATATAACTAACAACCTCCCACTTGCACTAGGGCCATCTGAAAACAGTGGTTGTAGTATCTCATACTCAACCATCCTATTAAAGTCTCTCTCTGGGAAACGGCCTTTGTGAGTGGATCCGCCGTGTTGTCCTCTGAGTCTACTCTCCTGAACTCGATCCCCTGGAGATCAACCATCTCCATGATCAGGTGACACTGCCTTAGAATATGTCTGGATCACTAATGGGACGGGCGTTCCTAGGCATAAGCCACAACTCCATTGTCACACAATGGTAGGAACGAAGTTCATCTCATGAACTAATATACACCCAGACTTCCTCTTTGGTAGCATCTTTGGTAGCGATGTATCTAGCCTTTATCGTCTAGTATGCCACGGTATCTGTCTTGGAACTCTTCCAACAAACCGTCCCTTTACTGAGGGTAAAGACAATGCCTGTGACTTACATTCAGTCGTCCTTATCACCCTGGAACCCTTCCAGTGATTCTCCCCAGGATCAATTGATACCATCTCACTACAGCTAGTGAGTATCCTAGCATCCAATTAGATCTATCTCATAGATCCAAAACCCAGGATTTAGTAGGTATCACTTTGATCCTATATGGAGAATCATTGTGATAAGCGGAGATTGATCGAGCGTAGCATAGGAAACTCCTTCCCTATCAAGAGTATGTCATCCGCGTACTCTATGAGGATCACCACCATACTCCCTACTACCTTTTTGTATATACAAGGTTCATATACCATTTTGATGAAGTCAAACTCTTTGACTACCGCATCAAAACAGACGTTCCAACTCCGCGATGCCTGCTTTATCATATAAAACATCTTGCACACGTTTCCGCTGCTCCCACTGTCTACGAAGCCCTCTGACTGTGTACTTATAGACGCTCTCTTCCAAATCATCATTTAGAAAAGCAGTCATGACACCCTACCGCCAGATATCGTAGTCATGGTATGTGGCCGTGGCAAGTAGGATCTGGATGGACTTAAGCATAGCTTTGAAAGTCTCAACTTTTCCATGTACACCAAGTAATCTTCTCAAGATATACTTGCTCCTGATGGGGATTTAACCCTTCAGATAAAGCAACCAAAGTCCATACTTTGTTGGTGTATAAGGATTCCATCTCAGATCGTTAAGCATCCAGCCATTCTTACAGAGTCCCACTCCTGATGGCCAGCTCGAAACTAGTTGGGTCATCATCTCATGATGCATTCCTCGCTCCCACTATTATAGAGAAACAAAAGTATCTCTCAGGTGGGTGAGGAACCCTACTAGATCGGCGGAGAGGCTGAGGTTCGTTGGAAACTATTGAATTCTTTGGTTCTTCCAAATCATCAGCTACAGTTTGTATAGCTGGAACTCCTTCCAGTTCTACCTTATGACCATTAATTTCTTCATAAGAAATTCCCTATCATAAAGGTGGCATGCTGAGAAACAAAACATCTTTTGTTTCTCGGTTAGGTAGAAGATATTCCCTTGCGTATGCTTGGGATATCCAACAAACTTCTACAGATCTGACTTTGCCTCGAGCTTGTCCGGATTTTGCTTTTAGACATAGGCCGGACAACCCCAAATCTTAACAAACTTAAGATATGGGCTCTTCCCTTTCCATATCTCATATGAAGTGGTAGGCAACTGATTTGATCGGAACCCTATTCAATAGGTATGCAACTTCTCCAGTGGATAACTCCCAAAAGGAAATAGGAAACTCAGTAGTACTTGATCTGATTATTTTCATGGATGTGTTTATCGAATCAAATAGTAAAGAAATCACAACCAAAAATATTTGACCGCAATCAAACAACGGTGTCAGTTGAAGTTAATGAATGAGTGCGGATCGTCCTCAGGGATCTCGAGATTCGTTTGTACTTTTATTTGTTTGAAATGAAATGTTAAGCAACAATAAGAGAAAACACGATTCAATTGATTGATTTGTATTCGTGTGTCACTAATCTTTTCTAAAGAATCAAGAACTATAAACAACAAGAATCGGTTTCAATGGTATTTTCCAAACGACAATCAAGAATGATATAGAGGCTCGTAGGAATCGATAGGATCTTTAGATGTGTTGTAGTCTACAATATTTCATATTCTTGTCCTTCGAGGAATTGACACTAGATCAATGGTTATCGACGAGAGTTAGGGTTTTCTTGATGAAATTAAAGTTTCATCTCTTAACCCTTGCCCTTTCGAGGATACCATTTATATTCTAGCCTCTAGCAATTTCAAGAATCGATCGGATCACCCCAATCTCGAGCGATGTTGATCAAGAAAGCATCGCATCGGATTGGGTTGTCGATTCTTGAACTTGCTAGGGTTTACAATCTCGTGGGATTCAAGAATTGATTACAAATTTGCTACATCATCATACTAAAGATCTTCTCGACTCCTTAACGAGCGGAGTTTTACTCACGCATCACCACATAGACAATATTCAAGAACAGTAAAGATAACATGATGCGGAATTTTAAAGAAAACAAGAATGGAGAAAATATCACCTTTTATTTAATCAACAATTGTCAATACATTCTTTCAAGATCTACAAGAAGAAAGAAAAATCGATCGTTGACTCGGCTTCGCTCGACTCCGTGGATCGTGGATCTACTTTTGATCTCTTGCCCGATGGAAGATCGGCTCGGCTCATAAAAGGGTTGAAGGAATCTTGCTTGGCTTGCACTCAAGATCTTGAATTGTGGATGGATTTAGGGTTAGGGTTTCCTACAAGATTTCTCACTAATCTTGAGGAAGAAGAAGATGGAGAAGAGAAAGGCTAAACTAAAAATGGGTTGAATCTATCACTCTCTAAGATTTCTTGATTTTTCCAAGATGATCAAAGATGAGAAATGAGAGAGCCTAGGGTCTTATTTATAGACCTAGGTTTAGGTTTGAATTAGACTTTCCCTCCCAAAGTTTGTTGACAAGTTTGTTGGGGTTTAGCTTAGGGTTTAAGCAAGGGTTTAGGAAAGTTCTAGAAGTTCTAGGCTAGTTTAGGAGCTTGATGATCTGGTGGAAGTGTCTGGACTCTTCTGGACTTTTGTATGCATTTTTGAGCTGCAGGTACTAGCACTGGAGTTGTGATGAAGTTTGAGAAGTTGATTCCCTGGTTCAGCCGCGGATCCGCCGCGTGAGGTGGCTTTTGGCCGCGCTTCCGCCGCGCCTTGGTGGCTTCGGGATTGGTGCTTTCTGCAGTTGCTTTGTACTACTGTATGGGTTATTCTTTGATGTTCAGAATTGCAGTTTCCCTTCTATGTTGATACCAGATTTGCTTTCAATGAGTTTACGAGCAATTGTAATGGTCGAGCAATGTATTGATCGAGCAAGTATCTCTTTTCCTGTATAGACTTCAAAATAGGGGTTGCAAGATATAGAAAATATGCTATGTAATGCAATGCGGTTAATTTCCCTAGAATTTCCGGTTTAAAGGTCGAATACATGTAATTTGATATTTTGCGACCAATTAGCTAATATGTGAATTATGAATACCGTACTCTCCTATATGTATGCAGATGTTAAGGAAATTGCCGGTAAAAATATGCAGTATTTTCGACTGATCAAATACCCCCAAACTTAATTTCGATCGTCTCGAGAGAATGTTTTATTAAAAAGAGAAGGAGAAAACAAAGAAAGAGAAAAAACTAACTAGCACACTTTCGTAGGCAACACGATTGCACTGAGCACGTGCAACAAGCCTTTAAACCTCTAGGTGTCCCTAGTAGGAGGAGTGTTGTCTCCTGAGGGTTTTCAGCGGATTGCACCCACAAAATCCAAAAATAAAAGCAAGATCATGAACATTACATTTAAAGAAAAGAATTGTAAAAGAAAATCTTTGAAAATTAGGGTTTCCAACTAAGCTAGTTTTTCGGTTGTCATGAGCCCTATCTTAATGGTCATAAAAAAATGTCAGAAATCACGTCCTCCCTCAATAAAACATCGTCTTATTCTTCATTCCTATCTTTATTCCAAACATCGATCATATCACCCTGCGTGTGTGTAAAGACATCCCTACACCCGGAGAATTCAATTCAAGCTATCATACTCTTGCCCATCGACCTCAGTACTTCTTGGCAAACGAGATTGCTTACACACTTTCATGCGACCGTTAATACTTCTTGAGGTACTAACCGACCGATTACTGATGTGCTCGCTAACTTGGTGTATTTTCCTAATCTTGCACCACCTCAGGCATAGCAGTGACTCCCAGACCAGTTGACCTTGGGGCACTAGGTGAAGAAGCACCCTTTTGCTATATATTTTTCTTACCCTTGGTGATAACAAAACCAGTGTCCATTTTTCTCACCATTTTCTAAAATACTATTTTTCTTTTCATACTTTTGGCTTTAAGACAAGAGCATTTCAAGGTATCCTCTACTATCCCAGGCTTCAAGACGTGTGTAAGTGCGAATAGCAGGGTAGCAACGTTCAAAAATGTTTGGCTTCCAGAATAGAAACTATTTTTCAGACTTATTTTTATCCTCAGATTAGTGACGTCCTTCATCTTACTAACCCTTGGGACAACGGCTCATAACTACTTATTACTAGTTCGTATGAGAAAACTTCTAATTTTCTTAGTTTTCTAAAATTTTTCCAATCTCATGGATGTAATTGTTCACTGTCTAAACTTTCATTATCTTATTTATATACAAAAAGTGTAAATATTAAAATTATTTTTATATTTGAAAATTTTTAAATTTTTATGGTTTTTGAAAATTTTTCAATTTTTATAGATTTTTTTTTTTAAAAAGAAATGTTTTGTGCTTATGCAGATGATATGCAAATGATGAAAATAAGCACAAACCTCCCCCAAACTTGTTTTCAACAGTGTCCTCACTGTTGCCGACAGTTATACCTACAAAAATCTGTAAATCTGGGAGGAATTTATTAGTGGGGGCAAATATATAAGTGAAGATCTTCCCCCAAACTTGTTTTATTTACTCACCTTCATTCAAAATAATGATGCAATGATATACTGGACATGAAAGTGAGACGGAGGAATTTTAATCAAGATAAACTGGCTCTTGTAAGAACAAGAGCTCCTCCGTGGGGTCAGTGGAAAAATACGGCTTTAATCTATGTCCATTTACTTTGAAAACAGTGCCGTTTTTAATATTTTCAATATCTACTGCCCCGTGCGGGTATACAGACCGCACAACAAAAGGTCCCTTCCAACGAGATCGGAGCTTACCCGCATGAAGGTGTAATCGTGAATCATAAAGAAGGACTTGTTGACCAGGTAAAAATGTTTTCCTTACAATGTTTTTATCGTGAAAAACCTTAGTCCTATTCTTTGTGATTACAGCATTATCATAAGCTTCATTGCGGAGTTCGCTTAGCCCGTTTAGTTGCAGCTTCCGAAAGTTGCAAGCAAGGTTTAGATCAAAATTAATTTCCTTTATAGCCCACAATGCTTTATGTTCTATCTCAACAGGTAGATGACATGCTTTTCCAAACACTATCCTATATGGAGACATTCCTAGGTCGGTCTTATATGCAGTCCTGAATGCCCAAAGAGCATCCGTCAATTTGGTCGACCAGTCTTTTCTATTTTTAACAACAGTTTTCTCCAGGATAAGTTTGATTTGTCTGTTTGAGATCTCAGCCTGCCCGCTTGTTTGGGGGTGATAGGGTGTAGAAAGTCGGTGGTTGATTGAATATTTCCGCATCAGAGTCTCGAAAGATCTGTTGCAGAAGTGTGTCCCATTATCGCTAATAATAGCGCGTGGGTGTCCAAATCGCGAGAAGATATTCTCTTTCAAGAACTTAATGACAACTTTCCTGTCATTAGTGCGACTTGGAATGGCTTCTACCCACTTGGAGACATAATCAACCGCCAGCAATATGTACAGATTCCCAAAGGAGTTGGGAAAAGGACCCATAAAATCAATGCCCCAAACATCAAACATTTCAACAACCAGAATGGGTTGCTGAGGCATTTCATTCCTTTGGGATATTCTACCCGTATACTGACATTGTGTACAGGTTTTGCAATGTTCAAATGCGTCCTTGAATAAGGTCGGCCAATAAAATCCAGATTGCAAAACCTTTTCCGCTGTTTTTCTTGGACCAAAGTGACCCCCACAGGCCTGATCATAACAAAATGAAAGAATACTCTTGAACTCTTCATTCGGGACACACCGGCGAATGATCTGATCAGGACAGTATTTAAACAAATAAGGCTCGTCCCAGTAATAGTGTTTTACTTGGGAAAGAAAGCGGTATTTGTCCTGTTTAGACCAATCGCTCGGTATCAATCCCGTGGCATGATAGTTCACAATATCCCTGAACCATGGTTCAGAGGATACGCTCAAGAGTTGTTCGTCAGGGAATGAGTCATTGATCGGCAGGGTCACAGGGGAAGAAACGATGCGTGAAAGGTGGTCAGCTACTACGTTTTCACATCCTTTCTTATCTTTGATAACAAGATCGAATTCTTGTAAAAGAAGGATCCAACGTATTAGTCGACCTTTGGCATCTTTCTTCGCCAACAGATGTTTCAAAGCGGAGTGATCAGTATATACAACAATAGGTGAGCCGATTAAGTAAGGCCTGAATTTCTCTAATGCGAATACAACCGCTAATAGTTCTTTCTCTGTGGTTGTATAATTGATTTGCGCATCATTCAAGGTCTTACTAGCATAGTAAATCACGTGTGGCATCTTTTCGATGTGTTGTCCAAGGACAGCACCTACTGCAAAGTCAGATGCGTCACACATCAGCTCAAAGGGGTAGTCCCAATTTGGTGATGATAAAACGGGGGCTGAAGTGAGTGAGTGTTTAAGTGAGTCGAAAGCTGTCTCGCAATCCGAGTCAAAGTGGAAGGTAGTATCCTTGGCCAGGAGTAGTGTTAAAGGTCTAGCAATTTTGCTAAAGTCCTTTATGAATCTCCTATAAAAACCAGCATGGCCAAGGAAAGAGCGAATATCTTTGACGCTTTTGGGATGAGGGAGGTTTTGAATGACATCTACTTTAGCTCTGTCAACCTCAATGCCCTTCTGTGAAATGACATGTCCAAGGACAATTCCTTCTTGGACCATAAAGTGGCATTTTTCCCAGTTCAAAGTCAAGTTCTTCTCTTTGCATCGAGTAAGAACAGCGTCCAGATTCGCTAGGCATTCAGAAAAAGAGTCTCCAAAAATCGAAAAGTCGTCCATAAAGATCTCCAGGAAATTCTCTACCATATCAGAGAATATCCCCATCATACACCGCTGAAAGGTAGCGGGAGCATTGCATAGCCCGAAGGGCATGCGACTGTAAGCAAAGGTACCAAAAGGACAAGTAAAAGTGGTTTTATCTTGATCCTTTTTGGCGATGGGGACCTGATTATAGCCTGAGTAACCGTCCATGAAACAATAGTATTGTCGTCCCGCTAAGCGTTCCAGCATTTGATCAATAAATGGTAGAGGAAAATGATCTTTCCTCGTGGCAGCGTTGAGTTTTCTATAATCAATGCATACACGCCACCCAGTTTGGGTGCGTGTCTGAATCAACTCATTCGCTTCATTTGTGATCACAGTGATGCCGGATTTCTTAGGAACGACGTGTATAGGACTTACCCACTGGCTATCGGAGATCGGGTATATAATACCACTATCTAAGCATTTGACGATCTCTTTCATGACAGCTTCCTTCATGACGGGATTTAACCGTCTCTGTGGTTCTCGGGTCGGTCTGGCATCATCCATCACATGTATATGATGTTCAACAATCAAGGGACTGATCCCTTTGATGTCCGCCATACTCCAACCAAACGCCTCTTTATTAGATCTTAATACCGATAAAAGTGCATTCTCTTGCTCTGATGCAAGAGAAGTGGAAATTATAACCGGTAAAGTCTCGTTCTCACCAAGATATGCATATTTCAGGTGAGAAGGTAAGACTTTGAGATCTAATTCAGGCGGAGAAATGATTGAAGGAAGGATCATAGAATGATTTTTGGATTTACAAAGAAGCTCAGAGCCTGTGAAAGATACAGACTCGGGTGGAGAAAAATCAGAAGTGCAGGACTCAAGTGTAAGTGTAGTGTCCTCACTAAGTGTAAGATCAAGCAGAGATGTGCTAATGTCATCGAGATCATTAAAGTAAAGTTCCTCGGCTCCACAACTATCGGGAGCGATCTCATGGACAGAACACACATCTAAAATATGAGCACTAGGTTCTGATGGCTGACTCCCAACTCTATAGATATTTAGTTCAATGGTCATATTTCCAAATGATAAATTCATTGAACCATTTCTACAGTTTATAACAGCGTTGGAAGTGGCAAGGAAAGGACGACCTAAAATCACCGGAATTTGGCCCCGGGGGTTTGCTACAGGATGTGTGTCGAGCACAATGAAGTCTACAGGGAAAACAAATTCCCCGACCTTTATTAACACATCCTCTAATTCACCCCTTGGTTTGGTGATAGATCGGTCCGCCATCTGGAGAGTACAATGAGCAGGTTTCAGCTCTCCAATTCCTAGTTGCTCATAGACAGAATAAGGTAACAGGTTAACACTCGCGCCAAGGTCTAAAAGAGCACGATTTATGTTTTTACCCCCAATCGAAATCGATATTGTAGGACATCCTGGGTCCTTTCGTTTCTTTGGTAGCTGGGGAATAAAAGCAGTGCTGATGTTATTAGCCATAAAGACCTTCTTCGGCACTTGAGTCTTCCTCTTCCTAGTGCACAAGTCCTTTAGAATTTTCGCATAAGCGGGGACTTGTTGAATTGCATTTAGGAGAGGGATATTGATGTTAACCTGTTTGAACATTTCTAAAATTTTCTCCATATGAGGACTCGTTCTGTTAGCCCTTAGCCGGTTCGGGTAAGGTGCTTTCGCAATAAGCGCGGGGTCCATCATAGGAGAAGGAAAGGGGGGTAGACGAGATCCCAAAAGAGGTGTGGGGACCGTCTGTGGAGAACTATAAGGGTTGGGTGAAGGTGTTGAGCCTAAAGGGAACTGGAGAATAGGCTCGTGCGAAGGTGGTTTGGTAGAAGAAGAAGGATCAGAAGGAGAAGTGTGTGTATGTGGAAAGGTCTCAGCCGGGGTTTTGACATGATTATCAGTATTATCAATATCTTCCCCGACATTATTATTCAGCACTCTTCCCGATCTCAACGTGGTAATGGCATTTACATTGTAATGCCCAGGATTCTGTAGGGGTTGAGAGGGAAGTTTCCCTTTTTCTCTCGCACTCATTTCAGCTTTGAGGCGTGCGATTTCAGCTTCCATCGTTCTAATACTCTCAGCTTGTGACGCTGAGTTTTTCTTTATTTCGCTGACGGAAGATCTAACCTCAGTTGAAACCTCCATGAAATTGGATAAAAGTGATTTCATGGTTTGAGTAAATTGAGAGAAATCGTCAGAACAGGACTGCATAGGATTAGACTGTGCATGAGTGTTGCCCTGGTTTTAGAAATTTTGTGACTGGTAGGGGTGCTGAGTGAGTTGGAGGGGTTGCTGTTGTGGTGGAGGAAGAGCCCTTTGAAAGTTATTTGTGTTTGGAACCGTGTTTTGAGATTGATTTTGGTTCCAAGCAAAATTAGGGTGGTTCCTCCAACCCTGATTGTACGTGGAAGAATATGGATCGTTTCGAGGTCGTTGAAATGCGGCATTAGAATGCTCGTGACCTTGAAACGCCGAGTTTAAAGGACATTCTTCCGTTAAGTGTGACGGATCAGAACAGCACCCACAAATAGTTTTGGGGAGTGATACCGGGTTTAGGGAGGCTGCTGCAAATTTGTGTTCCATAGCGTCGAGCTTCTTTTGCATTGCTGCCATTTCAGCTCGAACACCTATGGACACATCTACTTGGTGTACGCCACCCCTATTCAAAGGTTGGGTTCCACTCTCCCAAATCAGTGATTTTTCAGCGAATTCTTCTAAGTATCGCCAGGCTTCCCCATCGTCTTTAGTCATAAATGTACCCTGACACATATTTTCAAGGCTTTGTTTCGTGCTAGGGTTACTGCCCTCATAGATGATTCGGCACAACTCCCATCTCGGGATGCCGTGATGAGGACATTGAACCATTAAATCCTTGAAACGTTCAAAGTACTTTGAAAATGGTTCGGTAGGGAGCTGGGCAAATTGGTTTAACTCGCTACGAATTCGAGCCGTTCGTTGGACTGGGTAAAATTTCTTTAGGAATGCTGCGACGAATTCTTCCCAATTTGTGATGGAGTGTGCGGTGGTGTTATATAGCCACTTCTCGGCTATATCGCACAAGGTAAAAGGAAGAAGTCGTAGACGCATCGCATCCACAGACAGTTGAGACGTACCCATCATAGCGCATACGTTTTCAAATTTGGTAATGAAAACGTAAGCGTCCTCGGTCTCGAGTCCGTGATACTTAGGTAGAAGGTTGATATACTGGGGCTTTATTTCAAAGTTATCCCCGTTTGCTGGTGGTGTGGATAAGCAGGTCGAAAGAGGACCTCTAAGTGGATAACATCTTTCCTGAAGAGAAATGTGTGGAGGATTCTGCGCACCAACGGACGGTGGCAGATTGGGGTTAAAGAAGTTTGATGGATTCGGATCCATCGGTGTGGGTGTGGTAGTAGGTAAAGAAAAGGTAAATGAAGAATTATCGACTTCGGAGTCGATAAAAGGTACGCGGACTAAACGGGCACTAGAATCCCGTGTCCAGCCTATCTTGTACTAAAAAAAAAAAGGTTAGCACAAGTGGCAGCGTTGGCTTATAATTAGGGGTAAAATGAATGCGGTGTTTGCTTTTGAAAAGGGACGGATTTTTAAAAAAATGATGCGACAACCAAATGCAGCAACACAAACCCTAGAATCTAATGGTCACCTAGGTCCGGCTCTAGACCGCTCCTAACTGCCAAAAGACAAGTCGCGGGATCAATCCTTCACTGCCTCTTTGTCCCCTGTGGCCGGATAAGTGCCAGGTAAGTGGGAAGGAACCACCACTACAGTGGACCTAATTAATAACCACTAGCCTTAGACACACTCGCCTTAGGCACCACAGAAAAACGCGGATAAGCAATGAATTACCCACGGCCCTCTCTTGTCCTAAATGAGCGCGACAGTCCTTAGAGTCATCTCTAGATTTCTTTTAGTTAATGGGGGTAAATGTGGATGCAGGTTTGGTGGTTTTCGGGGCCTAGGAAGGGTAATGAAATCCCCACCTAATTTGGATTTGGCCGTGCCCCTTAATTTTCCGTATTAACAATGCAAAACAACCAAGAAAAGCAAAATCACGCACAATTTTTAATTTGCTTTTGCGGCGCAGCTATTGTTTGCAAAGAATCCTGCAGAAAGGATTAGTTGGAGCTAAAAAGGGAGAGAGGAGAGAGAGAGAAATCACCTGCTGGAAAATTATCCAGAGAACTCTCAAGCCTGCGGCGCTTCCGCCGCACAAAGCCTCTTTGTGCCGCCCTTCCGCGGTCAAGTATTGGGAACAGTGTACGAAATTTCTTCAGCTGCTTGATATTGCTATCTCCAGCTCTCTGGTATATCCCAAATAATTTTTCCACAGCTCAGATTGCTCCAGATCACCTTGCAATCAATTCACAACACACGTATAAGAGTTTGTACGAATTTTGATTTCAAGAAATGAAACGTAATAATTCTTTCACTTCAAACTATAAAATGTAAACGAATTAACGCGCAATCCCCGGCAACGGCGCCATTTTGATCTGATTATTTTCGTGGATGTGTTTATCGAATCAAATAGTAAAGAAATCACAACCAAAAATATTTGACCGCAATCAAACAACGGTGTCAGTTGAAGTTAATGAATGAGTGCGGATCGTCCTCAGGGATCTCGAGATTCGTTTGTACTTTTATTTGTTTGAAATGAAATGTTAAGCAACAATAAGAGAAAACACGATTCAATTGATTGATTTGTATTCGTGTGTCACTAATCTTTTCTAAAGAATCAAGAACTATAAACAACAAGAATCGGTTTCAATGGTATTTTCCAAACGACAATCAAGAATGATATAGAGGCTCGTAGGAATCGATAGGATCTTTAGATGTGTTGTAGTCTACAATATTTCATATTCTTGTCCTTCGAGGAATTGACACTAGATCAATGGTTATCGACGAGAGTTAGGGTTTTCTTGATGAAATTAAAGTTTCATCTCTTAACCCTTGCCCTTTCGAGGATACCATTTATATTCTAGCCTCTAGCAATTTCAAGAATCGATCGGATCACCCCAATCTCGAGCGATGTTGATCAAGAAAGCATCGCATCGGATTGGGTTGTCGATTCTTGAACTTGCTAGGGTTTACAATCTCGTGGGATTCAAGAATTGATTACAAATTTGCTACATCATCATACTAAAGATCTTCTCGACTCCTTAACGAGCGGAGTTTTACTCGCGCATCACCACATAGACAATATTCAAGAACAGTAAAGATAACATGATGCGGAATTTTAAAGAAAACAAGAATGGAGAAAATATCACCTTTTATTTAATCAACAATTGTCAATACATTCTTTCAAGATCTACAAGAAGAAAGAAAAATCGATCGTTGACTCGGCTTCGCTCGACTCCGTGGATCGTGGATCTACTTTTGATCTCTTGCCCGATGGAAGATCGGCTCGGCTCATAAAAGGGTTGAAGGAATCTTGCTTGGCTTGCACTCAAGATCTTGAATTGTGGATGGATTTAGGGTTAGGGTTTCCTACAAGATTTCTCACTAATCTTGAGGAAGAAGAAGATGGAGAAGAGAAAGGCTAAACTAAAAATGGGTTGAATCTATCACTCTCTAAGATTTCTTGATTTTTCCAAGATGATCAAAGATGAGAAATGAGAGAGCCTAGGGTCTTATTTATAGACCTAGGTTTAGGTTTGAATTAGACTTTCCCTCCCAAAGTTTGTTGACAAGTTTGTTGGGGTTTAGCTTAGGGTTTAAGCAAGGGTTTAGGAAAGTTCTAGAAGTTCTAGGCTAGTTTAGGAGCTTGATGATCTGGTGGAAGTGTCTGGACTCTTCTGGACTTTTGTATGCATTTTTGAGCTGCAGGTACTAGCACTGGAGTTGTGATGAAGTTTGAGAAGTTGATTCCCTGGTTCAGCCGCGGATCCGCCGCGTGAGGTGGCTTTTGGCCGCGCTTCCGCCGCGCCTTGGTGGCTTCGGGATTGGTGCTTTCTGCAGTTGCTTTGTACTACTGTATGGGTTATTCTTTGATGTTCAGAATTGCAGTTTCCCTTCTATGTTGATACCAGATTTGCTTTCAATGAGTTTACGAGCAATTGTAATGGTCGAGCAATGTATTGATCGAGCAAGTATCTCTTTTCCTGTATAGACTTCAAAATAGGGGTTGCAAGATATAGAAAATATGCTATGTAATGCAATGCGGTTAATTTCCCTAGAATTTCCGGTTTAAAGGTCGAATACATGTAATTTGATATTTTGCGACCAATTAGCTAATATGTGAATTATGAATACCGTACTCTCCTATATGTATGCAGATGTTAAGGAAATTGCCGGTAAAAATATGCAGTATTTTCGACTGATCAGTACTCATCATAGAGCGCACCATATCACATAGGGTGTGATTGCTCCGCCCCGATACACCGACGTGCTGTGGTGTATACGGAGGAGTAATGCTGAGAGAGAATCTCATTCTCCTTTAGAATAATCCAGGAATTCCGTGCGCAAGTATTCTCCTCCTTGATCACATCAAAGGACATAATACTTATACCCATTTTGGTTCTCTACTTCTAACTTATATTCTGTGAATATCTCAATAGCTTCGGACTTGTGTTTCAACAGGAACATATGTCTGAATCTTGAGAGATCATCAGAGAATGTAATGAAGTACAAAGGATCGGTCTTGGCATGTGTAGACAGGGGACCTTCATACATCAACATGTATCATCCCAAGAGTTCACTAACTCTTTCTCTGTTTCCAATAAACGGAGCTGTGGTCATCTTTATCTCCGTGACATGACCGGCAAGTTTCACAAGATGTAAATTTAAACTAATTTAAATATGCATCTTTATGTAACTTCAGCTAGTCGGGTCGCATTGATATGACCTAGTCTACAATACCTCAAGAAGGATTCGTTCATTTCTGAACTCTTCCTCTTATGTGTGTTCTGTATACTAAGAACTGAAGTTTGATTTAGAACGTCAATGCTTTTAGATAACGTGCCTGAACCAATCAACTTTTGATATAGGAAATGTTCAAAACATTATCCAACAATACAAAATTATATCCTTCTTTACTAATAAAGAGACTGATATGACGTTGTATATCAGGTTCGGTATCTAACAACATTCGTTCAGAATCAATGTATTCTGGTAATACAGGGTGATAGTGACCAACAGAATTAGCTGCAACACTTGCACCGTTTTCTATCTCATGAAACTTATCACCCGTTCTCAGTTCTCTACCTATCTGTAGCCCATGTAACAGATTACATATGCGGGATACTGATCCGGTATCACATACCCAGGACGTAAAGGATACTTAGAAACTGTTCTCTGTAATGAACACACCCGAAGAAGATGCATCATCATGCACTTTCTTCGTTTGGGCGGCACGGGAATTCTTGTAATCCCCAATTTCCTGCTCTGTCTTATAACAATTATAAGTTGGAGCGGGACCAACGTTTCCCAGCTCAGTATAACAAGTGGGTTCGGTCAATACATCCGTATTATTATCTTGATTAAGGCGTGACATGGTCGCTACCTGGAGAGAGAGAGAAGAAAACACTCTGCATGCGCTCTTGCAAGATCAGATTGGTTATTATTTTATCTAATCAGGATGGCTCCCACTGTTTTTATCAAATCTTCCTTCAAACCCTAAAAGGAAAGACTAGCCGGGATTTAATTACACCCTACAACTTCACCAATCTTTCAGCCAGGCCAGTGTCGGTACTTTGAGGGAGGTTCCCCGTGCTTTCGCACCGACCTAATTAAAGTAAACCTCGTTTTCCCAGAGGCGTAACCCCGTTGACACCTTTCTAGACACCTACTTGATCGGCTAATTGTAATGTGTAAAACTCTCCCAGGAGTAACAATTACTCGCAGGGGTATCAGGATCCAACTATCTCATAGAATGTATGCAATCTCATTGCAAATTTCAACACTTGAAATTCCCGATAATTTTGCCCCTCACCTCCTATGACCTTGACAAAGGCCAACAAACCATAGGATGTTAGTCAAGTTCAACCCGTCATTTCTTGATTGAATTAAACCTACCCGCACGACCCTTGACAAAGGCCAACAAGGTCGTACGACTATGTCACGACCCGCAGGGTACGGAACGTGACTGGCACTTAAATTTACGAAACGTCTAAAGGCGTCCGTAAAATAAGTAAGCCAAAGCCCAGAAAACAAAACCAATGAAGCAAAAGAGTGAAGAAAACCCAATCATTTGAAAGCAAGTTTATCAAATAAGTCATGTAAAACCCTTTTAAAAAAAAAAAAACAATACCAATTTTTCCGAAAATTTCGGCAGAGTCTCCTTTGTAAATACTGGCCCCCAAAATGGGTACAACAAAATATATACATGAATCCAACAAAATAGGGCATCCCCAAGCGGGAGCTAGCTCTTCGCCACAAGGCGGTCACAAATCCCACGCAATATAAATGACAACAAGCATAATAATCATAATATAGCATAAGAAAACATCATGTCGACTCAAGTGAGCTCGACCCTAAAATACAGCATAAAGTCCACAAACCTCACAGTCTCATCTCTAGGTCAATATACAATAAAACTAGTAGAAACAGTAGATGGAGTGTAC
Organism: Agapanthus africanus; assembly: GCA_030015575.1. Classification (NCBI taxonomy): domain Eukaryota; kingdom Viridiplantae; phylum Streptophyta; class Magnoliopsida; order Asparagales; family Amaryllidaceae; genus Agapanthus; species Agapanthus africanus. The sequence continues at coordinate 293,653,134 of JASDDO010000012.1, read as the reverse complement.
TAGATACAAAGAATATACAAGGTGGTATAAAATAATAACATAACCCACCTATGAGCAAATCTCGAGCTCAGGCAAAAGAGACAAAAGAACAAGTGCGCCCGCCGCTACTGAACTGACGGAGCGGACCTGCAAAAGACTGTGGCACAATGGGGGTGAGTTGCCAACTCGTGAGTAATAAATAACATCTACAAAGGCTATCGTATGCATGCACACAAGCATCCTAGCATCTAAAATACAGGTATGACTGGATGCACTAGCAGGTGTGTATACAACATCACTATGCTAATATGTATGCAACATGAAAATCTGAGGTCTCAATAGGTATATATAAGAAATATTTTATCTCTTTTTGTTTTTGAAACTCTTTTAGAATGCCAGCATAATGTCAATGAATCGACGAAAATCGGTGTCCAGCAACGACACCCAAAAGTTGTCTCAAACCTCATAAATGTATCTATGGCCTCAGCCGTCCGGCTGACCCATCTCAAATATCAATATCTCATCATCTAGCGGCCACGGTCGGTATCCTCTGGATATCCGCCGTCCCAAACAGTCACCGGTAGGTAATCCGTCCCCTGCCAGGCTCAACGTCATCACCACATTCCTCTTGCCCCGGGGTACCTTATCGGGCCCACCATGTACCCGTGCCGGTTCCTCCACTCCTCGACACGGATTTCCAAATCCACAGCAAACTCATGGTGGACGACACTTACATCACTAGAAAACCGCAATTTACATATTTTAAAAAAATATAATAAGTTTAGAAATTTTGCGGCTTTCCCCCGAAATCCAGCAATATCATAAAATCTCAAGAAATCCTCATAAGTGCATATATCAATGATAATGAATGCGTATGATATCAATAATCAAGTTGCGATGTGTGATTAATGTATTAAGCATGAACAATTAATATGATGAAGTACATGCACATGAATAGCAATACTACGGTTTCATTTTTAAAAGTTATCTAGTGTGGTGGCATGGCAATTACCAGGGTGTGTGTGTAAATATGAATAGTGCTCGTGCTGCATATAAAAACCCTGGTAATGGTGCAGGTGTCCTATAAAATGGTTTCGTATAGGTATGTCAATATAATGCATGGATGCAGCAAATAGTCAGTTAAGTATTTCACCCCTAATTACTAACATTACTAAGGATTTGTAAGTTACTAAAACTATCGGGCGGCTTGCGCCATCCAACGATAGTCCCCCGTAGATGTTACATCTACTCACTGGGATCCCTGGCTAGCTGTGTCCAATCACCGCCTTTCCCTTTCGCGCCGCGTCTGACGTCTCCGCGACCGAACCTGGAAATTTACATCAATACCAAACATAAGGTTACGTATCAAGAACGACGCAAAACCCCAACGAAACTACTAAAGTTCGCTAGCTAGGTACAACGTGCACAAAGTGCGCGGAACACACGCGAAAATCGCAAAAACTGCCAAAAAAACGCCGATTTGGTCGCCCGGCAAAACTAAAACCCGACTACCCAAAAATCCGCACTCACGCATCCTAAAAGTCGTAGGACAAGCCATTACAATCATCAAGATGTCGAAAATAATTCATCACATAATTTTTATACAAAACTAGTAAGCATTTGCATTCCAAAATCGGTGCAAAAATCGCCGATTTGCGACAAAACGACTACAATAAAGCATAATTACCCAAGCACACTACAAGCAATCTACAAACACTAATTACAACATAATAGCAATGATCCCAATCCTATTTTCCATAACCACCAATTCTTGAATTTATAACCTAGCAAAATCCAATCAATTTCCACAATTGAAAACTTAATTTAACACAACAAAAGCCCACATAAGAAAATTAATTTCTTAGATTAGGTTAGCAAAATACTAAATAACAATTTAGGTCTAAACAACTAAATAATGTTTTCTAAACCCTAATCAACTCATTTATCAAGCTTCAAAACTCAATTCCATACACTAACCCTCTCTTGAAATTCCTAAAACGACAATTACAACTAAAATCGAACTTTTAAAGTTAACTAAATTAACACAATTAGAAGACTACATAACAAGGTAACCATATAGATTAGTTCATTAACAACTAGATTAACTATAAAACAACTTAATTAACCATCATGGTTCAAAACCCTAGTTTAATACAACTATTCTTTTAAAAACTAGATTAGGAATTAGCTAAGCTTTTTAACACTAAACCATACAATTAAAGGAATTTAGCAAAACAAAGTAATTTGATGGAAATTATACCTCTTGATCTATAGATCAAGCAAGAAAATTTTTCTCCAATTCATGGCCTCAAGCACCAAGATCCAAGCTAGGGAGGTGAAGGAAAAGAAGGATGAAGGAGGGTTTTAATTTGCAAGCTTTAATTTGAATTTTTGATGAATTAAACTTGAAGAATTGTGAAGAAATGAGAAGAAAATAGATGAAGAAGGGGGAGGTGCAGTTTCGGCCAGCAAGAGGTGAGGGGGAGGGTGTGGGCAAGTGGGGAAAAGTCATGGGTCAAGTCTCCAAAGTCAAAGAACCATACTTTATTCATTTTAATTAAAATAAATCCATAAACTATCAAAACAACTCAAGAAAGCAACCAAAGAAAATGAGGCCAGAAATTTCTGGTCTTACACAAGGTGGGGCTGTCCTAGGGTTGAGGAAAAAGAGAGAGGGGTTTTACAAAAGAAATTTTATGCAAAAAGGCCCCCTACAACTCAAAAATTGCAAGTTTTAGCTCAAAATTCAATAAATTCGTTTCAAATCATAAAAATTTGTTAAAAATCAAAATAAATTACTAAAAATTTATGTTACCACTAGATTTTAATTATCATAATTTTAGAGATTAAAATTAGCCCGGAAAAATTTGTATTTATTGCTAATTTAATGTATTTTCTTACCGGCTTAAAATAATATTAAAAAATTGAAAAATAGGGAAAAAATTTTAAACGACCAGAATTTCATAATTAACTCATTAGCTACTAAAAACAAGCAATTACCTATCCATTTTAGGTATAATTAGCCCTAAACTGCAAAATAACAAGAAAGACGGTTTTCGGAAAAATACCGAATTTTCACCGAATTTCAGGAAAACACCAAAACGACTTTTCAAGACGCTACAATCTTCCCCCCTTAAAGAAATTCGGTCCCCGAATTTAAAATAATATAGCTACGCGTACCTTCGAAGAGATGGGGATATTTCTTCCTCATCTCACCCTCGGTCTCCCAGGTAACCTCCTCGCTGCTCGGGCTACGCCAAAGGACCTTGACGGTTGGTATAATCTTCGACCTCAACTTCTTCACCTGCCGATCCAGGATGGCCACCGGCTGCTCTGCAAAAGAAAGGTCGCGCTCTAGATGGACTGTCGGGTGCTGAATCGCATGCGAAGGGTCGTGAAGGTACTTGCGGAGCATCGAAACATGAAAGACGGGGTGAGCATCGGGAAAGCTGGGAGGAAGAGCCAAACGATAAGCAACAGCGCCAACACGCTCGAGGATCTCGAAGGGACCTACGAATCTAGGGCTAAGCTTCCCCTTTCGCCCAAAACGCATCACGCCCTTCATCGGAGAGACTCTCAGAAAAACATGGTCGCCAACTACGAACTCTAATCTGCGACGGCGCCTGTCTACATAGGATTTCTGCCTGCTCTGAGCCGCTCTCATCCGGTCTCGGATCAACTGTATCTTCAATGTCGTCTCCTGAACAAGCTGCGGCCCCAAAATACTGCTCTCGCTGAGCTCTGTCCAACAAACGGGCGATCTGCATCTCCTCCCATACAATGCCTCGAAAGGTGCCATCTGAATAGTATCCTGGAAGCTGTTGTTGTAGGAGAACTCCACTAGAGGTAAATGATGATCCCAGCTACCACCAAAGTCTAAAACGCACGCTCTGAGCATGTCCTCGAGAGTCTGAATGGTCCGTTCTGACTGTCCGTCGGTCTGCGGATGAAACGCTGTGCTGAAGCTCAAACGAGTGCCCAAAGCCTCCTGAAGTCTCTGCCAAAGTCGGCTGGTGAACTGAGTGCCTCGATCTGACACGATACAAGTCGGTACTCCATGTAGTCGCACGATCTCGTCAATATAGAGCTGAGCATACTGAGCGAAGCTGAAAGTCGTCTTCACTGGAAGGAAGTGAGCCGCTTTCGTCAATCTATCCACGATCACCCAGATGGAGTCGTACCCTCGACTGGTCCTGGGTAGACCCACAACGAAGTCCATCGAAATCTGCTCCCATTTCCACTCTGGAATGGGTAATGGCTGTAGCTCTCCTGCGGGCCTCTGGTGCTCGGCCTTGACTTGCTGACAAGTCAGGCATCTCGAAACGAACTCCGCAATGTCCCTCTTCATCCCGTCCCACCAGTAGGTCTCTCTCATATCATGGTACATCTTGGTGGAACCGGGGTGGACACTATACACTGATCGGTGTTCCTCCTCAAGAATGTCGCGCCGCAATCCATCAGCATCTGGTACGCACAGTCTAGATCCATATCGTAAAATCCCCTGATCGTCAACCACGAACTCGGAAAATCTGCCCTGTCCCATCTGTGCCATGATCTCTGAGCAACGGTCGTCACTGCGCTGTGCCTCATATATACGGTCAAGCAACTGTGGGCATGCACGAACATGCGCGAGCTGTCCCCCTGTCTGAGTGAACTCGAACTCAACTCGGCTGTCGCATAACATCTGCCAATTTGCTGACGACTGCCTCTGAACTGCGCGCAAAAGGATAGACTACCCCCGGGCCTCCTACTCAACGCATCTGCCACCACATTTACCTTGCCGGGGTGATATAAGATCTCGCAGTCGTAGTCTTTCACCAACTCCATCCAACGACGCTGTCTGAGGTTCAGGTCTCGCTGCTGAAATATGTACTTTAAGCTCTTGTGATCGGTGAATATCTGACACGACTCGCCGTAAAGGTAATGTCGCCAAATCTTCAGTGCAAAGACCACTGCAGCCATCTCCAAATCATGAGTGGGGTAGTTCTGTTCATGCTTCTTCAACTGCCGAGAAGCATAAGCGATCACCCGGCCATGCTGCATCAATACGCATCCTAATCCCACTCGCGAAGCATCACAGTAGACAACAAATCCGCCTGATCCCGAAGGCAAAGATAATACCGGCGCCGTAGTCAAACAAGTCCGTAGCTGCTGAAAACTGCGCTCGCACTCCTCTGTCCAAACGAAAGGAACTCCCTTCCGGGTCAAACCGGTCAACGGTGCAGCTATACGGGAGAAGTCCTGAACAAAACGCCTGTAGTAGCCCGCCAAGCCTAGAAAACTACGGATCTCAGTAACCGATGTAGGTCGGGGCCACTGCTGAACAGCCTCAATCTTCTTCGGGTCCACACAAATGCCGTCTCTCGTAACCACGTGACCCAAGAATCCGACGCTGTCCGGCCAGAATGCACACTTGGAGAACTTCGCGAACAGCTGGTGCTCCCTCAGAGTCTGTAACGTAATCCGCAAGTGCTGCTCGTGCTCCTCTCTGCTCCGGGAGTACACCAAGATATCGTCGATAAACACGATGATGAACAAGTCAAGATACGGCCTGAATGTACGGTTCATCAACTCCATGAATGCTGCTGGGGCGTTGGTGAGTCCGAACGACATCACCAAAAACTCGTAGTGGCCATAGCGTGTACGGAAAGCTGTCCTCGGTATATCCTCCTGTCGAACTCGCAGCTGATGGTATCCTGATCGCAAGTCGATCCTCGAAAAATACCCCGCACCCTGAAGCTGGTCGAACAAATCATCAATGCGCGGCAACGGATATCTGTTCCGAACGGTAACTTTGTTCAGCTGGCGGTAGTCGATACATAAGCGCAAACTTCCATCCTTCTTCTTGACAAACATGACCGGAGCACCCCACGGAGAAACACTAGGTCGAATAAGCCCCTTATCTAACAAATCCTGCAACTGATCCTTCAGCTCTCGAAGCTCTGCCGGGGCCATCCGATAAGGCGGTATAGAAATAGGCCCCGAACCGGGAATCAAATCAATGCAGAACTCAACATCGCGCTCAGGCGGTAGCCCAGGTAGCTCATCAGGGAAAACATCAGGGAACTCACAAACTACCGGGACCCGGTCCAACGGAACCTCTGCAGCTCGAGTATCACAAACAAACGCTAAGAATCCCTGACATCCCTTCCGCAAGAGCTGACCAGCGCGAAGAGACGGAATTAAGCTGGGAAGGGCGACACTGCGGTCTCCCTGAATAACAAGGACTGGCTCTCCCGGAAACCTAAATCTGACTGCCTTCTCACGGCAGTCCACCGAAGCATAACAAGTGGCTAGCCAATCCATGCCCAGAAGCACATCAAAGTCCAACATATCGAGGAGTATCAAATCAACTGATGAATCCCTCTCCCCGATACGAACGAAACACAAACGAAAAACAAAACGAGCGACAAACGACTCGCCTACCTGAGTACTAACAACAAGCGGAAGATCTAACGACGACGACTCACGGCCCAACATCGGTGCAAAGTGTGTAGAGACGTACGAATGTGTGGAACCTGGGTCGAATAATACCCGTGCGTCGAAAGAACAAACTGGCAAGGTACCTGTCACAACGGCATTGGATGCCTGCGCATCCTGCGGTGTCAAAGCAAAAACTCGGGCCTGTCCTCCACCGATAGCGGGCTGACCTCGACCTCGGCCTCTGCCTCCTCGTCCTCTCTGAACAGGACCGCCGCGTCCACGGCCTCTCGGTGCACCTAACTGGCGTGGAGCATCGCCTGGGGTAGGAAGTAGGGCTCTCTGAGGAGGGGGTGGTGATGGTGGTAGGGACACATGCGGAATTGTCGCTGCTCCCTGTCGTCTTACCGGACAGTCTCTGACAAGATGGTGCAGACTCCCGCACCCAAAACATCCTGGCGACGGCTGCTGCCCCTGGGGATAAGAACCATATAACTGTCCCCGCCCAAATCCTCTGCCAGGCCTATCTCTCGGACAGAATCTGGCGCGCTGCCTATGAGACGGTACATCGGTGCGCATCCTCTTCGGCCCAGAAACGGCCGAAGTCCGTGATATGCGTGCATCCATCCGCAATGCCGTATCCATAGCAGCTGAATAGGTGTCATAGTGCTGGGTGCCAATGGCAAGATATAGCTGGGCATCAAGTCCCTGTACGAACCTCTTCACCATCTTCTCCTCGGTATCCACCAAATACTGAGCATATCGGGATAACTGTGTAAACTGGATGTCATACTCAGACACCGTCATCTCAGGTGTCTTGACTAAGGCCTCGAAGCTGCGAGCTCTGGCGTCATGAACGCTCTCTGGAAGGAAACGGGCTAGAAAGACCGCTGTAAACTCGACCCAAGTCATAGGCGGTAGACCTACAGCTCGACCTCTCAAGACTGACTCCCACCATGTCTGCGCGAGACCCTCTAGTCGGAAACTCGCAAGCTCTACCCATCGATCATCCGAACATCTCAGCGAACGGCAGATCCTGGCTAAACTGTCAAGGAACGTCTGTGGGTCCTCCGCTGTCTCGGTGCCGGTGAATACTGGAGGTCTCAGCCTCATGAAATCCTGTAGTGAAACCGGAATGGCCACGGTGGTAGTAGTAGGAGCAGGTATCATGGTCGTCTGTGATGTAGTAGGTATGTCATCCGGCCTCGGTGTACGACTGGCTGCAACTAGGGATCCTACCATCTGACGCAGCTCCTGCATGCCTCCCATCATCTGTCGCAACTCCTCCATACCGGTCTCGAGCCTATCCATACGGCCTGGGGAAGGTGGATCGGTCTGTCCCTGCGGCGTAGGCATACCACCCTGCTCAGTCCTAGTCTCGGACGAGCCAGCTCGAATCTCGTCTCTGGCGGCAGCCCTCTGTGCCCTCGTAGCCTTCGGCGGCATAGTGGCTATTACAGGAAAACGGATAGTAAGGACGGTGCAATAGGATTATAGGATACACGGAATTGAAGAAGGAATTTTTCAAGCAAGTATATCCTAAAGTCACTTAGGCGGAGTACCGTATCGTAAGTATGCCGCGGACATACGCACGCTACGTTACCCTGCTTAAGTCACTTACTCCATCTACCAAGGGTCATCCTACACTCAAAAAGGTAAAACCTATCGCTCTGATACCAACTTTGTCACGACCCGCAGGGTACGGAACGTGACTGGCACTTAAATTTACGAAACGTCTAAAGGCGTCCGTAAAATAAGTAAGCCAAAGCCCAGAAAACAAAACCAATGAAGCAAAAGAGTGAAGAAAACCCAATCATTTGAAAGCAAGTTTATCAAATAAGTCATGTAAAACCCTTTTAAAAAAAAAAAAACAATACCAATTTTTCCGAAAATTTCGGCAGAGTCTCCTTTGTAAATACTGGCCCCCAAAATGGGTACAACAAAATATATACATGAATCCAACAAAATAGGGCATCCCCAAGCGGGAGCTAGCTCTTCGCCACAAGGCGGTCACAAATCCCACGCAATATAAATGACAACAAGCATAATAATCATAATATAGCATAAGAAAACATCATGTCGACTCAAGTGAGCTCGACCCCAAAATACAGCATAAAGTCCACAAACCTCACAGTCTCATCTCTAGGTCAATATACAATAAAACTAGTAGAAACAGTAGATGGAGTGTACTAGATACAAAGAATATACAAGGTGGTACAAAATAATAACATAACCCACCTATGAGCAAATCTCGAGCTCAGGCAAAAGAGACAAAAGAACAAGTGCGCCCGCCGCTACTGAACTGACAGAGCGGACCTGCAAAAGACTGTGGCACAATGGGGGTGAGTTGCCAACTCGTGAGTAATAAATAACATCTACAAAGGCTATCGTATGCATGCACACAAGCATCCTAGCATCTAAAATACAGGTATGACTGGATGCACTAGCAGGTGTGTATACAACATCACTATGCTAATATGTATGCAACATGAAAATCTGAGGTCTCAATAGGTATATATAAGAAATATTTTATCTCTTTTTGTTTTTGAAACTCTTTTAGAATGCTAGCATAATGTCAATGAATCGACGAAAATCGGTGTCCAGCAACGACACCCAAAAGTTGTCTCAAACCTCATAAATGTATCTCTGGCCTCAGCCGTCCGGCTGACCCATCTCAAATATCAATATCTCATCATCTAGCGGCCACGGTCGGTATCCTCTGGATATCCGCCGTCCCAAACAGTCACCGGTAGGTAATCCGTCCCCTGCCAGGCTCAACGTCATCACCACATTCCTCTTGCCCCGGGGTACCTTATCGGGCCCACCATGTACCCGTGCCGGTTCCTCCACTCCTCGACACGGATTTCCAAATCCACAGCAAACTCATGGTGGACGACACTTACATCACTAGAAAACCGCAATTTACATATTTTAAAAAAATATAATAAGTTTAGAAATTTTGCGGCTTTCCCCCGAAATCCAGCAATATCATAAAATCTCAAGAAATCCTCATAAGTGCATATATCAATGATAATGAATGCGTATGAATCAATAATCAAGTTGCGATGTGTGATTAATGTATTAAGCATGAACAATTAATATGATGAAGTACATGCACATGAATAGCAATACTACGGTTTCATTTTTAAAAGTTATCTAGTGTGGTGGCATGGCAATTACCAGGGTGTGTGTGTAAATATGAATAGTGCTCGTGCTGCATATAAAAACCCTGGTAATGGTGCAGGTGTCCTATGAAATGGTTTCGTATAGGTATGTCAATATAATGCATGGATGCAGCAAATAGTCAGTTAAGTATTTCACCCCTAATTACTAACATTACTAAGGATTTGTAAGTTACTAAAACTATCGGGCGGCTTGCGCCATCCAACGATAGTCCCCCGTAGATGTTACATCTACTCACTGGGATCCCTGGCTAGCTGTGTCCAATCACCGCCTTTCCCTTTCGCGCTGCGTCTGACGTCTCCGCGACCGAACCTGGAAATTTACATCAATACCAAACATAAGGTTACGTATCAAGAACGACGCAAAACCCCAACGAAACTACTAAAGTTCGCTAGCTAGGTACAACGTGCACAAAGTGCGCGGAACACACGCGAAAATCGCAAAAACTGCCAAAAAAACGCCGATTTGGTCGCCCGGCAAAACTAAAACCCGACTACCCAAAAATCCGCACTCACGCATCCTAAAAGTCGTAGGACAAGCCATTACAATCATCAAGATGTCGAAAATAATTCATCACATAATTTTTATACAAAACTAGTAAGCATTTGCATTCCAAAATCGGTGCAAAAATCGCCGATTTGCGACAAAACGACTACAATAAAGCATAATTACCCAAGCACACTACAAGCAATCTACAAACACTAATTACAACACAATAGCAATGATCCCAATCCTATTTTCCATAACCACCAATTCTTGAATTTATAACCTAGCAAAATCCAATCAATTTCCACACTTGAAAACTTAATTTAACACAACAAAAGCCCACATAAGAAAATTAATTTCTTAGATTAGGTTAGCAAAATACTAGATAACAATTTAGGTCTAAACAACTAAATAATGTTTTCTAAACCCTAATCAACTCATTTATCAAGCTTCAAAACTCAATTCCATACACTAACCCTCTCTTGAAATTCCTAAAACGACAATTACAACTAAAATCGAACTTTTAAAGTTAACTAAATTAACACAATTAGAAGACTACATAACAAGGTAACCATATAGATTAGTTCATTAACAACTAGATTAACTATAAAACAACTTAATTAACCATCATGGTTCAAAACCCTAGTTTAATACAACTATTCTTTTAAAAACTAGATTAGGAATTAGCTAAGCTTTTTAACACTAAACCATACAATTAAAGGAATTTAGCAAAACAAAGTAATTTGATGGAAATTATACCTCTTGATCTATAGATCAAGCAAGAAAATTTTTCTCCAATTGATGGCCTCAAGCACCAAGATCCAAGCTAGGGAGGTGAAGGAAAAGAAGGATGAAGGAGGGTTTTAATTTGCAAGCTTTAATTTGAATTTTTGATGAATTAAACTTGAAGAATTGTGAAGAAATGAGAAGAAAATAGATGAAGAAGGGGGAGGTGCAGTTTCGGCCAGCAAGAGGTGAGGGGGAGGGTGTGGGCAAGTGGGGAAAAGTCATGGGTCAAGTCTCCAAAGTCAAAGAACCATACTTTATTCATTTTAATTAAAATAAATCCATAAACTATCAAAACAACTCAAGAAAGCAACCAAAGAAAATGAGGCCAGAAATTTCTGGTCTTACACAAGGTGGGGCTGTCCTAGGGTTGAGGAAAAAGAGAGAGGGGTTTTACAAAAGAAATTTTATGCAAAAAGGCCCCCTACAACTCAAAAATTGCAAGTTTTAGCTCAAAATTCAATAAATTCGTTTCAAATCATAAAAATTTGTTAAAAATCAAAATAAATTACTAAAAATTTATGTTACCACTAGATTTTAATTATCATAATTTTAGAGATTAAAATTAGCCCGGAAAAATTTGTATTTATTGCTAATTTAATGTATTTTCTTACCGGCTTAAAATAATATTAAAAAATTGAAAAATAGGGAAAAAATTTTAAACGACCAGAATTTCATAATTAACTCATTAGCTACTAAAAACAAGCAATTACCTATCCATTTTAGGTATAATTAGCCCTAAACTGCAAAATAACAAGAAAGACGGTTTTCGGAAAAATACCGAATTTTCACCGAATTTCAGGAAAACACCAAAACGACTTTTCAAGACGCTACAGACTACCCTAACCCAATCTGCATCATATGCATAAGCATATAAGCACTAGTCAGTTACCGCACACTACGCCTTGACAAAGGCCAACAAACGCAGCACGAATACCAACTACTACTTATCTGAAATGACGGAGGGCTACGACAGGTTTTTCTGAAAACCTATTGCGTAATGAACTTGATATCGTTGTAGAATCAAATGATTTTAAAATGGAGTGTTTTTGAGGCTTTTCCTAGTTTCGCTAAAGAGGTCACTCCCGGTGAAGGGATCTCGGCTCTTTCCTCGTCGAATGAGGTGCATGACATATCATATATATCACCGTGCAAATCAAGAACTAGAAAAGCAATCAAAAGACAAAACCAAGGGGTGTAGCATCTGCCAGTCATTGCTAAAGGGGTCACTCCCGGTGAAGGGATCTCGGCCCTTTCCTTATCGAATAAGGTGCAGGATGTTCTACAAGGAACACCGCGATACAAAGCAAGAACTGTAGCTACCTGTTTTTGAAAATTCGATTCCACAACATCTTTTAGGTTTCTTTTCTTTCATTAATCATATTAATGAAGTCCCATCATTTAAACACCTAAACATCACAGATAAATACGACGTTCACTTATGCCATCCGCATTCGCCTCGATGTCCCCTCGTGCACCGTTAGGTTAGGTAACTAACGGCAGAGCACGGCAGGGCTAGAGCGAGTGTAAAACATAAGTAACATCTATATAATATATCATATATACTATATACAGTATCCATCACGACATATCAAATGATCACATCACAGATATCGCAGCAGAAGAAACATATGAAACATTGGATATACTAGGACATCCGTGTTTTATTTTGAGCCTCTATAAAACACGGATTCCACAGTCGCGATGAATATCCAAACCCACACCCCTAGACCCCTACGAGAGCGGCAAGCAACCCTTCCAATTCTAGAGTTAGGAGACCCGGACTCGACTCCTCGAGTTGGTCTCCCACTTGACTCCAGAACCCGGTTACTTGTGCTCTCCTCCTTGGGTCTATCCTAGTGCGGAAAAGTAAATAATATACAAAAGGTGACATCAACCTCATCCCGGAAGTTCCCCAATAAAAGAATATTACATACATTTAATTTTACATGAATGAAAATAAAAAACCCTCATCTCACATAAAACCCCCGGCTATTCAAAACGCGACGATCCAATATAACATATTCAGCAACTCATATGATCACATGTCATCAACGTAAGTAAATATGTGCATCCCAATTTTCATTGACATATAGCAACGAGACTGGAGATATCACATATTACACTTACGGTCGCAGAAAAGAAAGTGTAAAACTACAACAGTTGGAATCCGCAACCTCCTTAGACATCGCCTGCCTAACAATTATAAACCCCGCATTTTAGTCTCTATATCGAAAACACTTTTCAATATCTAGTCGGGAAATTCAACAAGATTCCCGATATTTGATCGAATGCTCGTCGCAAACTTTAGTAGACGGCCGCACCCCCGGATACCGTCGACGAAGTGCACTAAGGCGGAACACCGCTGCCGCGAGCACCCAAACAGATGCTTTTGGCTACGGGGTTCTCCTACAGTCACTTGGTCGAGGCTATGGGGCGTGGCTATCTATTAAGTTTACCCGGCGAGTATCCGCGTACGTTACGTGATTGCAATGAACTTTTGATCACATCAAAATTCTGTGGCAACCGATCATTTGAGACTAAACTGCTATGTTTATAACATCCAAATTAGTTATCTCATAACTACTTGTGGATTCCAAATATTGTATCACATTCCAGATAAATAGACAATGTTAAACTTTCCGATCGAATGATCAAACACCCAAGTTTTCCCAAATAATTCTCAACACTTGAGGGGAGTTTAAAAACATCCATCACATGCCACAGTACCAATGGTCCAGCCGTAGAAGGGTCAAGCCAACGCCTCACATGTGGAAACGCCGTACTGCCTCAAACCCTAAGGTTCAAAAGGCAGTTCAAGACGGTCACATAATCGAGTTAAGGTTTGTTGTCTTCTAGAGGGTCCATCACGTAACTTGCACGATCTAGAACGTTCTTAAACTACGGAAAAATCCAACACTTGGAAATTTTCCGGGTCGGGAAAAAGTGAGTTATTGATATCCGTTCGAACTTTTTAATACTTTCTAAATTATCCGGAAAAACACATAGACGAAGTTAAACTTTCCGATCGAATCAATGAGCTCCTAATACAACCCAGAAAACTCAACACTTGAGTATAAATTAAAAATACTCAGAAACATCAGGAAATTAAATAGGAACATTACTGTGCAAAAAGATAAGTGTGACGTCACCTTATGGCCGCGAAACCGCCGCGGGAGCCTGCTCGTGCCGCGGTTCCGCGGCGCTTTGGGCGCCAAACATTGTCGTTTTTCACAGTTTCCCTTATAATTGCCTGCTGATTTTTTAAGCATTTTTAATTTGGAAAAATACACATTTTCAGAAAATGTCCAGAGAGGGGTAAAATCGGGGGATTCCTAGTTCGTTCGGAGTTTTAACTTCGTATACACGTCGCCTAATTCTCTAGCTAGGCTCTGATACCACTGTAGGGTTACTAGGCACTCTAATAAGGTTCTACAAGGCATCAACCATGCCCGATTAAAATTTTAGCAGTGCCGAATAACTCTAAACAAGATCTTTGCTAGAAAATTAGGGTAAGACATGCAAGTAAAACACATTTACAACTAAGTGAATACGAAATACAACCTTTGTAGATCGGTCCTTCACTTCTTAAGCTCCTTGTAGTAGTCCCTTCGCTACGATCATCGAACACCCGGACTCTCGGACGGCTACATGAGAAGAGGCAACAATATTGCTTGAAGTCTTCGAGGCCGAAGATGATCTACGTCGAGGGAATACGAACTCAAGCTTCTACTTCACTAACTAAAGAATTAGTAAAGCAAACACCCTAAACTAAAGTGCTAGTCTAGTAGAGGATGGTGAAATAGGAAATGGGTACACTTTAGAATTTCATTTCTCACATTGTATCTCTCTCTTTTTCAAACCCTAGAAAGAAAATCAAGGAGGAAGAAGATGAGCTCAAAATGAGAATGAAACTTGATCAAGAGAGAGAATGAGCTAACCATGGTGAGTGAGTATCATATACTAACTCATGTAGAGATATTACCATGGCTAATTATAGTGGTTAGGTGAACTAATATCTTAAGTAAAACAAAACTAGTGGACTAAGTCAATGCAAGAATAAGCTTCATGAAGCTTCATGCATGTGAGCTCATTATCCATTTGTTTCAGAATTACTTTAGATATTAAAACCCTACCAATATAATTAGTATGGTGTATGTCTCATACACCCATGATAGTTGTATCAACAACCATGATACAAAATGTACACATCTAAATATATATCACATATATATTAAGTTGTGCACAAGCGAGAAAAACAAATACTTAAGTGAACCAATGTTAGTTAATGTAAATTAGTATATCACATATACAATTATACACTAAATTATTAAATCAACACTTGACTTAATAATCCGGTTATATCTCATTTAACCGACTAACATCCAATGTATCGACTTATCGAATTAACCCTTGATTCGATAACTTGGTTATATCGCATATAACCGATGGACACAAACATCGCGAGAATAGAATACGGTATCACATACTCGTATTATTCTCGGTCCCGCACATATCACATATGCGCTCCTATTTCGTTTTGCCTGAGCCAGTAAAACCTCTATGTAGGACTCTAAAGACTAGTCAATACGCCGACAGTAGGTGATGATCATATCAAGCACCCACAAGCCGTCAGCGGTACTAGCTGGACGTAACGGCTACCCGGGTATTGAGCGATCAGAAGATCAGCAAGCAAGCCCGCTCCAACTCCTACAAAAAGCCTGACAGTGACACTACCGTACAGTCCGGTCTCCTCGTCTGATATGTCGCATATCAAGTCTATGGGTGGTAAAACGTCAGACCCCAATAACCGATAAGTCATGCCGATATGAGGCTCATAACGGGTCGAGAAACTACTGGTAACACTTACCAGTATATCTCTAAACCAGCCCTGGCCAGGGACTTCCCTGTTACGGCCAATCGAGCATAGCGCAACATCAACCCCCAATACCGGGAGAGACGAAACCCCTCCTATCGCTCATTGCCTCCATGTGACTCGGGAATGTACCCAAAAACCACCGTTTTGCACGCCCTCTTGGACGTGGTAAGGTGGAAATCAAAGCACAGTGGGAATCACACAAGACTCTATGATGATCTTGGGTCTACAGACTAACCTGTACCAGTGTCACCGGAGAACTGCCATCTGACGTAAGGTATAATACCATCTGGGAGTTCTCGACGAGTCCGTCCAGTGTACCCAGTCTCCACTGAGCACCCGTATATCATCTCTGATGTCAAACACCAAAGGATATGGGATCATCCATCGCCCATCTACATGGGTCGAGAAGGTATACGCTAGTCTACACTGGTATATCGATGCCCCATCTCGATACACCCATGAATAGGGACCTTGAAAGGATGTACTTATGGACCACCATGTCCCCACTAGTATGATCCGCATCATAGTCCAGGTAGTCAAGTACACATCCTAAGGGCTTTACCAACATGTAACAGAGAGACAATCAGTGTACACGTTAAGGTAAAGAGTAACCAGATAGCATAATATCATGTCGAGCAAGAAAGTCCTCCTTATATATGTCCAAGCATCCACTACAATATACATCTCATGTATAGTAATGGCCTCTAGGGCATACATATAACTAACAGATAATTAGGGTAAGACATGCAAGTTAAACTCTTTAACACTAAGTGAATACGAAATACAACCTTTGTAGATCGGTCCTTCACTTCTAAAGCTCCTTGTTGTAGTCCCTTCGCTTCGATCATCGAACACCCGGACTCTCGGATGGCTCCATGAGAAGAGGCAACGGTATAGCTTGAAGTCTTCGAGGCCGAAGATGATCTACGTCGAGGAAATACGAACTCAAGCTTCTACTTCACTAACCAAAGAATTAGTGAAGCAAACACCCTAAACTAAAGTGCTAGTCTAGTAAAGGATGGTGAAATAGGAAATGGGTACACTTTAGAATTTCTTTTCTCACATTGTTTCTCTCTCTTTTTCAAACCCTAGAAAGAAAATCAAGGAGGAAGAAGATGAGCTCAAAATGAATATGAAAACTAATCCAAGAGAGAGTTAGCTAACCATGGATGAGTGGGTATCATATACTAACTCATGTAGAGACATAACCATGGCTAATTATAGTGGTTAGGTTTATAAAAATCCTAAGTAAAAACAAAACTAGTGGACTTTGGTCAATGCACTCACAAGCTTCATGAAGCTTCATGCACTTGAACAATTATCCACTAATTTTGTATTTACTTTGTATATTAAAACCCTACCAATATAATTAGTATGGTGTATACCTCATACACCCATGTAAGTTGTATCAACAACCATGATACAAAAATGTACACAAATAAATATATATCACATATATATTAAGTTGTGCACAAGTGAGAAAAATAAATGCTTAAGTGAAACAATGTTAGTTAATGTAAATTAGTATATCACATATACAATTATACACTAAATTATTAAATCAACACTTGACTTAATAATCCGGTTATATCACATATAACCGACTAACATCCAATGTATCGACTTATCGAATCAACCCTTGATTCGATAACTTGGTTATATCGCATATAACCGATCTACACAAACATCGCGAGAATAGAATACGGTATCACATACTCGCGTTATTCTCGGTCCCGCACATATCACGTATGCGCTCCTATTTCGTTTTGCCTGAGCCAGTAAAACCTCTATGTAGGACTCTAAAGACTCGTCAATACGCCGACAGTAGGTGATGATCATATCAAGCACCCACAAGCCGTCAACGGTACTAGCTGGACGTAACTGCTACCCGGGTATTGAGCGATCAGAAGATCAGCAAGCAAGCCCGCTCCAACTCCGGCAAAAAGTCTGACAGTGACACTACCGTATAGTCCGGTCTCCTCGTCTGATATGTCGCATATCAAGTCTAGGGGTAGTAAACGTCAGACCCCAATAACCGATAAGTCATGTCGATATGAGGCTCATAATGGGTCGAGAAACTACTGGTAACACTTACCAGTATATCTCTAAACCAGCCCTGGCCAGGGACTTCCTTATTATGGCCAATCGAGCATAGCGCAACATCAACCCCCAATACCGGGAGAGACGAAACCCCTCCTATCGCTCATTGCCTCCATGTGACTCGGGAATGTAACCAAAAACCACCGTTTTGCACGCCCTCTTGGACGTGGTAAGGTGGAAATCAAATCACAGTGGGAATCACACAAGACTCTATGATGATCTCGGGTCTACAGACTAACCTGTACCAGTGTCACCAGAGAACTGCCATCTGACGTAAGGTATAATACCATATGGGAGTTCTCGGCGAGTCCTTCCAGTGTACCCAGTCTCCACTGAGCACTCGTATATCATCTCTGATGTCAAACACCAATGGATATGAGATCATCCATCGCCCATCTATATGGGTCGAGAAGCTATACGCTAGTCTACTCTGGTATATCGATGCCCCGTCTCGATACACCCACGACTAGGGACCTTGAAGGATGTACTTATGGACTACCATGTCCCCACTAGTATGATCCGCATCATAGTCCACGTAGTCAAGTACACATCCTAAGGGCTTTACCAACATGTAACAGAGAGACAATCAGTGTACATGTTAAGGTAAAGAGTAACCAGATAGCATACTATCATGTCGAGCAAGAAAGTCCTCCTTATATATGTCCAAGCATCCACTACAATATACATCTCATGTATAGTAATGGCCTCTAGGGCATACATATAACTAACAATCTCCCACTTGCACTAGGGCCATCTGATAACAGTGGTTGTAGTATCTCATACTCAACCATCCCATAATAGTCTCTTTCTGGGAAAAGGCCTTTGTGAGTGGATCCGCCGTGTTGTTCTCTGAGTCTACTCTCCTCACCTCGATCCCCTGGAGATCAACCATCTCCATGATCAGGTGATACTGCCTTAGAATATGTCTGGATCACTGATGGGACGGGCGTTCCTAGGCATAAGCCACAACTCCATTGTCACACAATGGTAGGAACGAAGTTCATCTCATGAACTAATATACACCCAGACTGCCTCTTTGGTAGCATCTTTGGTAGTGATGTATCTAGCCTTTATCGTCTAGTATGCCACGGTATCTGTCTTGGAACTTTTCCAACATACCGTTCCTTTACTAAGGGTAAAGACAATGCCTGCAACTGACTTTCAGTAGTCCTTATCACCCTGGAACTTTTCCAGTGATTCTCCCCAGGATCAATTGATACCATCTCACTACAACTAGTGAGTATCCTAACATCCAATTAGATCTATCTCATAGATCCAAAACCCAGGATTTAGTAGGTATCACTTTGATCCTATATGGAGAATCATTGTGATAAGCGGAGATTGACCGAGCGTAGCATAGGAAACTCCTTCCCTATCAAGAGTATGTCATCCACGTACTCTACGATGATCATTACCATACTCCCTACTACCTTTTTGTATATACAGGGTTCATCTACTATTTTGATGATGTCATACTCTTTGACTAACACATCAAAACAGACGTTCCAACTCCGCGATGCCTGCTTTATCACATAAAACATCTTGCACATGTTTCCGCTGCTCCAACTGTCCACGAAGCCTTCTGACTGTGTACTTATAGACTCTCTCTTCTAAAACATCATTTAGAAAAGCAGTCATGACACCCAACCGCCAGATATCGTAGTCATGGTATGTAGCCGTGGAAAGTAGGATCTGGATGGACTTAAGCATAGTTTTGAAAGTCTCAACTTTTCCATGTACACCAAGTAATCTTCTCAAGATATACTTGCTCCTGATGGGGATTTAACCCTTTAGATGAGGCAACCAAAGTCTATACTTTGTTGGTGTATAAGGATTCCATCTCAGATCGTTAAGCATCCAGCCATTCTTACAGAGTCCCCACTCTTGATGGCCTGCTCGAAACCAGATGGGTCATCATCTCATGATGCAATCCTTGTTCCCACTGTCATAGAGAAACCGAAGTATTTCTCAGGTGGGTGAGGAACCCTACTAGATCGGCGGAGAGGCTGAAGCTCGTTGGAAACTATTGAATCCTTTGGTTCTACCAAATCATCAGCTGCAGTTTGTATAGCTGGAACTCCTTCCAGTTCTACCTCATGTCTACTCATTTCTTCACAAGAAATTCCCTTTCACAAAGATGGCATGCTGAGAAACAAAACATCTTTTGTTCCTCGGTTTGGTAGAAGATATTCCCTTGCGAATGCTTGGGATATCCAACAAACTTCTACAGAACTGACTTTGCCTCGAGCTTGTCCGGATTATGCTTTTAGACATAGGCTGGACAACCCCAAATCTTAAATGACTTAAGATATGGGCTCTTCCCTTTCCATATCTCATATGAAGTAGTAGGCAACTGATTTGATCGGAACCCTATTCAATAGGTATGCAACTCCTCCAGTGCATAACTCCCAAAAGGAAATAGGTAACTCAGTAGTACTCATCATAGAGCACACCTTATCGCATAGGGTGTGATTGCTCCGCCCCGATACACCTATGTGCTGTGGTGTATACGGAGGAGTAATGCTGAGAGAGAATCTCATTCTCCTTTAGAATAATCCAGGAATTCCGTGCTCAAGTATTCTCCTCCTTGATCACATCAAAGGACATAATACTTATACCCGTTTTGGTTCTCTACTTCTTACTTATATTCTGTGAATATCTCAAAAGCTTCGGACTTGTGTTTCAACAGGAACATATGTCTGAATATTGAGAGATCATCAGAGAATGTAATGAAGTACAAAGGACCGGTCTTGGCGTGTGTAGACAGGGGACCTTCATACATCAACATGTATCAATCCCAAGAGTTCACTAACTCTTTCTCTGCTTCCAATAAACAGAGTTATGGTCATCTTATCTTTGTGACATGACCGGCAAGTTTCACAAGATGTAAATTCAAACTAATTTAAATATGCATCTATATGTAACTTCAGCTAGTCGGGTCGCATTGATATGACCTAGTCTACAATACCTCAAGAAGGATTCGTTCATTTCTGAACTCTTCCTCTTGTGTGTGTTCTGTATACTAAGAACTGTAGTTTGATTTAGAACGTCTATGCTTTTAGATAACATGCCTGAACCGATTAACTCTTGATATAGGAAATGTACAAAACATTATCCAACAATACAAAATTATATCATTTCTTTACTAATAAAGAGACTGATATGATGCTGTATATCAGGTTCGGTATCTAATAACATTCGTTCAGAATCAATGTATTCTGGTAATACAGGGTGATAGTGACCAACAGACTTGGCTACAACACTTGCACCGTTTCTATCTCATGAAACTTATCGCCCGTTCCCAGTTCTCTACTTATCTGTAGCCCATGTAACAGATTACATATGCGGGATCCTGATCCGGTATCTCATACCCAGGACGTAAAGGATACTGAGAAACAGTTCTCTGTAATGAACACACCCGAAGAAGATGCATCATTATGCACTTTCTTTGTTTCGGCGGCACGGGAATTCTGGTAATCCCCAATTTCCTGCTCTGTCTTATAACATTTATAAGTTGGAGCGGGACCAACATTCCCCAGCTCAGTATAACAAGCGGGTTCGGTCAATACATCCGTATTATTATTTTGATTAAGGCGTGACATAGTCGCTACCTGGAGAGAGAGAGAGAGAAGAAAACACTCTGCGTGCGCTCTTGCAAGATTAGATTGGTTATTATTTTATCTAATCAGGATGGCTCCCACTGTTTTTATCAAATCTTCTTTCAAACCCTAAAAGGAAAGACTAGCCGGGATTAATTACACCCTACAACTTCGCCAATCTTTCAACCAGGCCAGTGTCGGTACTTTGAGGGAGGTTCCCAGTGCTTTCACACGGACCTAATTAAAGTAAACCTCGTTTTCCCAGAGGCGTAACCCTGTTGACACCTTTCTAGATACCTACTTGATCGGCTAATTGTAATGTGTAAAACTCTCCCAGGAGTAACAATTACTCGCAGTGGGTATCGGGATCCAACTATCCCATAGAAGGTATGCAATCTCATTGCAAATTTCAACGCTTGAAATTCCCGATAATTTTGCCCCTATCCTCCTATGACCTTGACAAAGGCCAACAAACCATAGGATGCTAGTAAAGTTCAACCCGTCATTTCTTGATTGAATTAAACCTACCCGCACGACCCTTGACAAAGGCCAACAAGGTCGTACGACTACCCTAACCCAATCTGCATCATATGCATAAGCAGATAAGCACTAGTCAGCTACCGCACACTACGCCTTGAAAAAGGCCAACAAACGCAGCACGAATACTAACTACTACCTATCTGAAATGACGGAGGGCTACGACAGGTTTTTCTGAAAACCTATTGCGTAATGAACTTGATATCGTTGTAGAATCAAATGATTTTAAAATGGAGTGTTTTTGAGGCTTTTGCTAGTTTCGCTAAAGAGGTCACTCCCGGTGAAGAGATCTCGGCTCTTTTCTCGTCGAATGAGGTGCAAGATATATCATATATATCACTGTGCAAAGCAAGAACTAGAAAAGCAATCAAAAGACAAAACCGAGGGTTGTAGCATCTGCCAGTCATTGCTAAAGGGGTCACTCCCGGTGAAGGGATCTCGGCCCTTTCCTTATCGAATAAGGTGCAGGATGTTCTACAAGGAACACCGCGATGCAAAGCAAGAACTGTAGCTACCTGTTTTTGAAAATTCGATTCCACAACATCTTTTAGGTTTCTTTTCTTTCATTAATCACATTAATGAAGTCCCATCATTTAAATCACATAAACATCACAGATAAATACGACGTACACTTATGCCATCCGTATTCACCTCGATGTCCCCTCGTGCACCGTTAGGTTAGGTAACTAACGGAAGAGCGGGGCAGGGCTAGCGCGGGTCTAAAACATAAGTAACGTCTATATAATATATCATATATACTATATACAGTATCTATCACAACATATCAAATGATCACATCACAGATATCGCAGCAGAATAAACATATGAAACATTGGATATACTAGGACGTCCGTGTTTTATTTTGAGCCTCTATAAAACATGGATTCCACGGTCGCGATGAATAGCCAAACCCACACCCCTAGACCCCTACGAGAGCGGCAAGCAACCCTACCAATTCTAGAGTTACGAGACCCGGACTCGACTCCCCGAGTTGGTCTCCCACTGGACCCTAGAACCCGGTTACTTGTGCTCCCCTCCTTGGGTCTATCCTATTGCGGAAAAGGTAAATAATATACAAATGGTGACATCAACCTCATCCCGGAAGTGCCCAATAAAAGAATATTACATACATTGAATTTTACATGAATGAAAATAAAAACCCCCCATCTCACATAAAACCCCCGGCTATTCAAAACGCGATGATCCAATATAACATATCCAGCAAAACATAACATCACATGTCATCAACGTAAGTAAATATGCGCATCCCAATTATCGTTGACATATAGCAACGAAACCGGCGATATCACATATTACACTTACGGTCGCAGAAAAGAAAGTGTAAAACTACAACAGTTGGAATCCGCAACCTCCTTAGACATCGCATGCTTAACAATTATTAACCCCGCATTTTAATCTCTATATCGAAAACACTTTTCAATATCTAGTCGGGAAATTCAACAAGATTCCCGATATGTGATCGAATGCTCGTCGCAAACTTTAGTAGACGGCCGCACCCCCGATGCCGTCGACGAAGTGCACTAAGGCGGAACACCACTGCCACGAGCACCCGAACGGATGCTTTTGGCGACGGGGTTCTCCTACAGTCACTTGGTCGGGGCTATGGGGCATGGTTGTCTATTAAGTTTACCCGGCGAGTATCCGCGTACGCTACGTGATTGCGACGGAGTTTTGATCACATCAAAATCCCATGGCAACCGATCAAATGAGACTAAACTGCTATGTTTATAACATTCAAATTAGTTATCTCATAACTACTTGTGGATTCCAAATATTGTATCACATTCCAGATAAATAGACAATGTTAAACTTTCCGATCGAATAATCAAATACCCAAGATTTCCCAAATAGTTCTCAACACTTGAGGGGAGTTTAAAAACATCCATCATATGCCACAGTACCAATGGTCCAGCCGTAGAAGGGTCAAGACAACGCCTCACATGTGGCAACACCGTACTGCCCCAAACCATAAGGTTCAAAAGGCAGTTCAAGACGGTCACATAATCGAGTTAAGGTTTGTTGTCTTCTAGAGGGTCCATTGCGTAACTTGCATGATATAGACGTTCTTAAACTACGGAAAAATCCAACACTTGGAAATTTTCCGGGTCGGGAAAAAGTGAGTTATTGATATCCGTTCGAACTTTTTAACACGTTCTAAAAATTACCCGGAAAACATAACGAAATTAAATTTTCCGATCGAATCAACGAATACAAAATAATCCCCAGAACACTCAACACTTGAGTCAGAATAAAAAATACCCAGAAAATATAAATCACAGAAATAGAAATTACTGTGCAAAATTGAGTGCATGATTCACCTTTACTGCAGCGGATCCGCGGCCCAAGAGCTATACGGCCGCGGTTCCGTGGCGGTTCCGTGGCGGTTCGTACGGATCATCATCTCGTTTTTCACTGCAACTCTTAGAAAACCCTGTTGAAATTTTTAGGTATTTTTAATTCAGAAAAAACACGGTTTTGAAAAATTTTCCAGAGAGGGGTTTAATATTGTCGTATCGGGGTTCGATCGGAGTTTTAACTTCGTAATCACGTCGCCTAATGCTCTAGCTAGTCTCTGATACAACTGTAGGGTTACTAGGCACTCTATGAATGTTCTGCAAGGCATCAACCATGCCTGATTAAAATTTTAGCCGTGCCGAATAACTCTAAACAAGATCTTTGCTAGATAATTAGGGTAAGACATGCAAGTTAAACTCTTTAACACTAAGTGAATACGAAATACAACCTTTGTAGATCGGTCCTTCACTTCTAAAGCTCCTTGTTGTAGTCCCTTCGCTGCGATCATCGAACACCCGGACTCTCGGACGGCTCCATGAGAAGAGGCAACAGTATTGCTTGAAGTCTTCGAGGCCGAAGATGATCTACGTCGAGGAAATACGAACTCAAGCTTCTACTTCACTAACCAAAGAATTAGTGAAGCAAACACCCTAAACTAAAGTGCTAGTCTAGTAGAGGATGGTGAAATAGGAAATGGGTACACTTTAGAATTTCTTTTCTCACATTGTTTCTCTCTCTTTTTCAAACCTTAGAAAGAAAATCAAGGAGGAAGAAGATGAGCTCAAAATGAATTTGAAAACTAATCCAAGAGAGAGTTAGCTAACCCTGGGTGAGTGGGTATCATATACTAACTCATGTAGAGACATAACCATGGCTAATTATAGTAGTTAGGTTTATAAAAATCCTAAGTAAAAACAGAACTAGTGGACTTTGGTAAATGCACTCACAAGCTTCATGAAGCTTCATGCACTTGAAGAATTATCCACTAATTTTGTATTTACTTTGTATATTAAAACCATACCAATATAATTAGTATGGTGTATGTCTCATACACCCATGTAAGTTGTATCAACAACCATGATACAAAAATGTACACAAATAAATATATATCACATATATATTAAGTTGTGCATAAGTGAGAAAAATAAATGCTTAAGTGAACCAATGATAGTTAATGTAAATTAGTATATCACATATACAATTATACACTAAATTATTAAATCAACACTTGACTTAATAATCCGGTTATATCACATATAACCGACTAACATCCAATGTATCGACTTATCGAATCAACCCTTAATTCGATAACTTGGTTATATCGCATATAACCGATCGACACAAACATCGCGAGAATAGAATACGGTATCACATACTCGCATTATTCTCGGTCCCGCACATATCACATATGCGCTCCTATTTCGTTTTGCCTGAGCCAGTAAAACCTCTATGTAGGACTCTAAAGACTCGTCAATACGCCGGCAGTAGGTGATGATCATATCAAGCACCCACAAGCCGTCAGCGGTACTAGCTGGACGTAACGGCTACCCGGGTATTGAGCAATCAGAAGATCAGCAAGCAAGCCCGCTCCAACTCCTGCAAAAAGCCTGACAGTGATACTACCGTACAGTCCGGTCTCCTCCTCTGATATATCGCATATCATCTCTGATGTCAAACACCAATGGATATGGGATCATCCATCGCCCATCTACATGGGTCGAGAAGCTATACGCTAGTCTACTCTGGTATATCGATGCCCCGTCTCGATACACCCACGACTAGGGAACTTGAAGGATGTACTTATGGACTACCATGTCCCCACTAGTATGATCCGCATCATAGTCCAGATAGTCAAGTACACATCCTAAGGGCTTTACCAACATGTAACAGAGAGAAAATCAGTGTACATGTTAAGGTAAAGAGTAACCAGATAGCATACTATCATGTCGAGCAAGAAAGTCCTCCCTATATATGTCCAAGCATCCACTACAATATACATCTCATGTATAGTAATGGCCTCTAGGGTATACATATAACTAACATATGGATCAAAACCTCAAGTCAAACTCATCATGTACGGAAAATCATCGTACGGTGGCATTAAGCTATCAGGGATCCTATCAACCTATAAGACAATGTGGGTACGCCCTAATATCACGTACGGCCTATCATCCATGATTCACAACATTCTATATATATATATACACACACACCTATGTCCCAGGTCACATCCATAACGATCTCATATCAGGGGACCGACAAGGTATCAATCATCTCAATCGACTCACATCCGTATACCAACATATCATCAGCTCATCATATTCGTCTTATATTCATTCATCGCATTTATATCTCACATCAAGTCGAGTTTACATAAACATTCTATCTCTACTATAAGTATAAGTAGCTAATCTAACATACACACCCGAACCACAAACAGTTTTTGAAAGATACGAATCGTAGTTTTGAAAGTAGGGGCTACGGTGTTTTTAAAGAAAAGATATCATTTGAAATCCATAACGTCCCTCAAGGTATCCATTTAAAAGATGCATACGATTCTTCAGTTTGGAAATAGGAATGGTTTGGATGACACACCTACGTTGACTATCTAGTCCTATAGTATCCTAAACGGCAATATCATCAAATATCATCCTCAAGTTCCGTCATCACATACTAGTCGTATCATATCACTTCTAACTATCCTTAGTTTCTAATATGGTTACACTAACTATCATTTAACTCTAACCCTAGTTTCCAAATCTAGATTTCCTTAACCAAATTCTATAAATCAGTTTCCATCAAAATTTTGCGGGGGTGCTATACGCCATCCACCCGACTTCTCCGATAGATATAGATCTACTCACCGTGGTCTTCGCTTGCCGAAGTCGTTGACGCCACGCTCCGTCGCCTCGGAATCCATGCGAAGGTACCTACAATAACAACACATATCGCAACGCTATTAAAATCAAGTTCTAAAATCCAATACGGCACACGCCTTGCTCGTAGGTTAGAACCTATAGCATACGCGTACTAAATCAACCAAACAACCCTTGTTGTTGATGTACGAACAGCCCACATCCAAATACAAATCCAAATAACAAGAATTAGCATTTCAAAATACGGAAAACATAGC
The DNA here is from genome assembly GCA_030015575.1 of Agapanthus africanus. Classification (NCBI taxonomy): domain Eukaryota; kingdom Viridiplantae; phylum Streptophyta; class Magnoliopsida; order Asparagales; family Amaryllidaceae; genus Agapanthus; species Agapanthus africanus. The sequence continues at coordinate 293,625,716 of JASDDO010000012.1, read as the reverse complement.
CAAAATCAAACTAAAAAGCTCCCAGATTTTGACTCAGGTCAAATAAAGCCAAGCAAACAAGTCTAGGGTGATGTATATTGGGTATTTGACCTACTGGACCAACCCCGACACCCCACCCCACCAAGTGGCCGGCCACCTACCCATAAAATCCGGCCTCCTCGGCCCCCTGGCTCCAATGGGGTTCGTTCTGTCATGGTGGTTTCCTGGTAGTGTATCTAGGTCCCTGGTATTGTTTGCTACTCTCAAAAATTCCCCGGGTTGCTCCAGATTCACAGTAAGCTCACAATTCAACACAAAACCGACATGGACACAATCCTAGGTCCGTATTCTGGTTTCTATGCTATGGTCCAGGTCAAGAATCACCTCTAAGTCTTATTGACAGCCACTAACATCATCAATCCCCCAAACCCTCCTCTAGAATTTCAAAGCTCACAAATCCATCATCAAACTAATTGTAAACTAAAACTAGAATAGAAAGAAGCTTAAAACTAACAAAATGGAAAAGATTATACCTCATGGTTACACCCAAATAAAACCCTAGAAGTCCCAAAGTTGTCAAAATTCCACTTTGCTTGGTTCAATGTGTAGAGGGAGAGATGGGGATTAATTTTTGTGAAGGGAGTATAAGGTTTTGGGAAATATTTGGAGATGGAACTAGGGTTTGAAGTGGAGGGAGATGAGCTTGAGGAGATGAAGAAGGAGATGAAAATGATGGGGGGAAAAGTCATGGCACCAGCCCCCCTCTCTCTCACTTATTGTAAATTCCCGGTTCCGTCAATAAAACTTTTCTAAATTTTTTTCCGAGCCGCCTTGAAATTTTTCCTATATTTTATAAATTTTATATACATATTTTTATACTTACATATCCTTTTTAAATTAAAATCAAAGCCTAAAAGAAAACAAAATAAAAACCAAATAAACAAATAAACCAAGCCCAGCCCAACAAACAAAACTCAATATATAAATAAATCCCCAAAAAGCCAAGCCAAGCCCAGCCTATGTCCTTACCGGCCCGCGCCCAAACCCAGTCCCCCACGCCCGAACCCGACCCGCATCCATCCTCTTCCCCACTCCCTCCTATTCTATTCCCGCTCCTTTTTGTTGCGTTCCCACGTCGCCCCACGCTACACCCCATGCCCTCGCGTCGTCGCCCCACGTCCCCGTTCGTCGACCACGACCTCGCGCGCGCCATTCAAGCCCACCTCGTCTCTCTAACTCTCTCCCCTTCCTCCCTTTCTCCTCTCTCCAAAAACACCCTGCACTATCCTTCTCTCGCCCACGCCCACGACCGCGCTCGCCCATCGCCGTAGCTACTACGCCGGCATCACCCTCGTCATTCCCCCCTCGTTTCTCTCTCCAAAACCCGAGCCCCACTTCACCTCCTCCCCACCTCGCCTGCACGACCGAACCCGACACCCGACTTCTTCACCGAGCCTCCCCTGCACACCCTCTCGCCGCCGACGATCACCCCGCTCCCATCGCGCCGCCGGCCACCTCGTCGACCCCTCAACGTCATCACCATCACCTCCATAGCCGAGCCCCTCCACTACTTCACTGCACTCTACACCAAGCTTGAGCCTCGACCCCTCCGTTGCACCCTCACCGGCGACCACCACAGCCACCGCGGTTCCCTGATCTTCGACGTTGCAGCCACTCGAGCTCCTTAACCATCCGCGACGCCAACAGAGCCATCCCCCGAGCAACTCCGACGACGAACCCAAACTCGAGCCGAGGCCGTGAACCCTAGCAGCGCCGTTAGTTGCGCGTTCGTGCCGTTTCCGCTGCCGTGCGTCGTCAACGCGTCATCAGGAAAGTACTCCACTTGTTTCATGCTAATTTTATCTGTGACAATTAGAAATACCGTTAAATTCCGTATATATACTTCGTGCGATTTAATATAATGTATGTGTTCGACACAACCCGAGAGGAAAACTACCATTAAATTGATGGAAACTGATTACATAAGTTGGCCCATATAGTAATGAACATCGTGTTAAAATTTGGCTGAAAAATACAGTCGTTACTGACGTGATCGATCATCCCCATTTACACCCGTTAAAACTGAAAATTTTCCGCGTCTGAAACTTGTAAAAATCATAACTAATTATTTATAAATTGTAATGATGCGTTCGAGGGCTCAAATCGAAGCCGACTCAACTATCTAGGACCCCATAAGAGTTTTAAATTGTTTCTATTCTGAAAAGACGACGGAAACTGGTTCGGAGAGCGGCTCTGGACTGCAGTCCAGAGCAGCTCTGGCTGTTGATTCCCATCTTGTAATGCTTACCCTCTACTGCTTGAACATGTTGTATTGTGGAACCCTACACCATAGTGAAGATGAAACAGTTATATAACTAATTAAAGTGATTTCGTCCCTTTTTACCGTCGTTTACTATTTAAACTGTAATTTAAATGAACAGGACGTATAGCAGTCCCAAACAGGGACAGAACTTATACCCCAATGTTGTACAGTACATAACTTCTGACATAGAGGCGCGATTGAAAATATGTCTGATGCGTTGGAAACCCAATTGAAAAAACTAAATTTCGTTCTACTATAGCGTCGCCTAATTTTGATACCAACGGGGTGAAAATTGTGTTGCGAAATGGACATTCAGTTCAGGAACTGAATTTCCAGCAGTGAACACTTAAAATGAAACGGCTGTAACTTGAAAACCCGAAATCCGATTGCACTGAAATAAATTTTTTCGAACTTCTGACTGAGTTTACTTTCTATCACCTTTATATCATTTTACTTAATTTTGAATGTATGATTTAATGCAATTTTTATAAGTTCATAAGGTGCATAATAGTTCGTATTACACATGATTTGTTAACTGCATAAACGCACACAATTTACCCGATTGCCATACTTCCAGTGATAGTACGCGTTATTATTCAGTGTACAATGCATTGTCGTGCGTGAATGGTATTGGTTTAGGAGTGTCAAGTACGCCAGTGAAAAAGAGATTCGTGACAGTGAACAGTGACAAAATCCGTGTTATTGGTGCGTACTTGTATACGACTAGACCATACTCTTAAATAGTGTAAACCTGGGGAAAAGGGGGAAATCGAAGTGGAAAGAGCATTGTATTTAGCGAGGACAGTGATTTAGAGGATGATCATTCGAACATCAACTCTTATATATATTAGGTTGGGCCTAGCAGTCCGGCTGACAGGGTTATATCCCAGGCGATAGCGGGCCGTAGTCTCGGGTATGTACGAGACCCTCGTTAAACATGATCCTCCTTTACACAACTCGATTTCAAAAGTGACTTAGAGACCGATAGGGACACAGATCATACATTGCATCAGTTAGCGACATATTGATTACCTGCATTTTATCCCCATCATTATTATTTTTATTTTCTTGCCTTTTGTTACTATTACATTATTTCTATTGTGTCGCTCTGACGACCTGAGTATGCATGCTCAATGATAGAGGTGGATTTGTCTGATCTCGAGAAGACCGTGAAGATCCAGACTAGTGGACCAGTTACATTTCTCCACCGATATTCCTGGTTAGTTGCTCCCTTGTTTACTTCCTTCGAGCTCAGATCTCTTTATATCTTATAGTTTTAGTGACTGCATTTTCTTTACCCGTATTGTATTTTACTGATTACCATATAATGCTAGAAGCCGAAATGTGACTACGACAGGATTTTTCCTTGATCGTAGGAGCATGGCTGGCCTTGTCACCCTTGTATTCCGTATTTTAGGAAGCGAGCCGTGACATGGTTTTGTTGGTATCAGAGCCTTGGGTTTTGAATAAAATTGCAGTTCAATTTAGGGATCCCTTGAATCATACCTTATTTCCCTGGTTTCACTTTCATATACTACTTGTGCATCACCACTCAAGTTCATGTTTTGAATCTTATCTACTTTATCTTTTCCTCGTGTTCCGCGTCATTAATCGTTATTTTCATTCGTGTTCCATTATCTGATCATAACCTTTACGTTTCAGACTATGGCCAATCCTGGGGCCGCACCGCTTCTCGACGAGGACACTCAGTCCTGTGTTTCTTTCGATTGTGTATTAGCGAGTTCAGATGACGAGGTCGATGGCCCACAGGTCATTTTCAACGACAGCGAATCCGAGGACGAGGGAGTCGATGTCGCAATTCCAGAGATCAATATGATTAATGATTCGGACGATGAAGAGGAAGACCCAATAGAAGAGGATCCACAGGAACATGCAGTGGAAGGGGACCGAGAAGAAGATCCCGAGGAGGAGGATCCCGAAAAAGATCCAATAGAAGAGGACCCACGAGAAAACGCAATAGAGAAGGATCCAGATGAGGGTCCTGAAGAGGGAAATCCTGAGGAAGACCCTCTGGCAGAAGATCCAGGAGAGGACCCGGAAGAGGCAGAACATATAGAGGAGGATTCTGATAAGGAAGCTCCAGTCCAGGAGGAGTGGGAAGGTGAAACCTCGAGTGAAGAGGAACTCGAGGCTGAAGAAGCTCAAGCATATATTCAGGCAGGGCACGTTGGGAATGGACGCCCCCATCTTAGTGCGAGGGCATATCGCAACTTGTTGAACTTCCACAATCGTGACTGACGCAGCTTATTTTCTTTTCTTAGGGCCAAACAATAATGATGTATAGTTTAGGGACAAGTTTATCTCTCAGTTGTACTCTGTCAAACTTTGATTAATAAAGTTTCGGTCGGTTCGATCAAATTTTCCTAGAGTATTGTATCTTTAAAATCCATTTAATGCATTAATTGATCCTTCTTACAAATCCCTTTCCTTCTTGCAAAGACATTACTTTTATCCCATCCTTGAACCTTATAATCACCTGAGCCCCAATTCGGCTGACGTGGAAGGAAGTTCCTTACGTATGGACAGAGGAATATACTCAGGATTTTGAGATACTGAAACTGATGTTGACCACGGCGCCTATTCTTCCAGGGCCAGACGATTCAGATGGTGTGGTGATACACGACGATGATTTATGGAAGGGTTTAAGCCGCGTTCTGATGCAACACGGTCGGGTAGTTACTTATGCCTCACGACAGCTGAAGAATCATGATGGGAACTACCCAACACGTAAATTGGAGTTAGCCGCGGTAGTTTTCTCATGTGGAAATCTGGGGACATTACTTACCGGGCAAAAAAAAAAGTGGAAGTGTATACGGATCACAAGAGTCTGAAATACATGTTCACTCATGGAGAATTGAATATGAGACAACGCCAATGGCTATAGCAAGGGGCGGATTACGACTCAGGATTTCAGTACCATCCGGGAAGACTAAATGTCGTACCGATGCTCTCAGTCGTAAGCCAGCGGTCATGATGTTGACCAGTCAGAGGAGCATCATTGAGGATTTTCGGAAGCTCGAACTAGAGATTGTTACACCAAGTGCAATCAGACGGTTTTGGCGGTTACAGGTGCAGTCTTCATTGGTAGATCGCATTAAGGTTGTTCAAGCTAATGATCCCCGATTGCAGAAGTACAGAGAGCAGGTGGAAGCCAGACTAAGGACAGACTTACTAATACATCGAGACAGTATTTTGAGATTCGGTAGCAGACTCTGCGCTCCTAAGGGAAGATGTTCGATAAGAAGTGCTAGCCGAGACTCATAGTTCAGGTTATTTCGTACATCCGGGAGTCACGAAAATGTATCGAGATCTGAGGCAAGATTAATGGTGGAACGGAATGAAGAGGGAGATTGCATGGTTGGAATATAAGTGCTTAATATGTCAGCAAGTGAAGGTTGAACACCCCAGAACGGCTAGACTGTTGCAACCGCTTCTGATACCCGAATGAAAATGGGAGCACGCCACTATGGACTTTGGGACTGCCTTACCACGGATCCCACGAGGCAACAACGCTATTTGGATTATTGTCGACCATCTTACGACAGCAGCACATTTTTGTACCCTCCCGGGTGGGACATTCGACAGAGTCGCTTGCGGAGAAATACATGCAGGAGATAGTGCGACTTCACGGAGTTCCGGTCAGCATTGTGTCAGATCGGGACACCAGATTTGTTCCGCACTTTTAAAGGAGCTTACAGAGAGTTTGGGTACCCGCCTCAAGTTCAGCACAGCTTATCACCCGCAGACGGACGGACAATCCGAGCATACGATTCAGACACTCGAGGATATGCTTAGAGGTTGTATGCTGGACATCCAGGGTTCCTGGGAAGATCATCTGCATCTAGTCGAGTTTTCTTATAACAACAGTTACCAGGCTAGCATCCAGATGGCTCCTTTCGAAGCACTTTACGGGCGTAAGTGTCGATCCCCGGTTTGTTAGGATGATGTGGGAGAAAGAAGATTACTGGGTCCCGAGCTCATTGTTCAGACAGTCGACAAGGTCCAAATGATCAGGCAGCGCATTAAGACGGCTCAGGATCGATAGAAGAGTTGCGCGGATACCGGCAGGATAGCACTAGAATTTGAAATCGGAGATCACGTATTCCTGAAAATTTTCCCTACCCGCGGAGTTATCAGGTTCGGAGGTCACGGGAAACTCAGTCCCCGCTTCATCGGATCTTTTGAGATGCTAGAGCGAGTAGGAGAGGTGGCCTATCGACTTGCCTTGCCTCCGTCGCTAGCCGGTGTGCACAATACCTTCCACGTATCTCCGTTGCGGCGTTATGTTCGGGATGAGAGCCATGTTATGGACTATTCGGAGTTAGCTTTGGGTGCCGACCTATCTTACGAGGAGCAGCCCACCATTATCCTCGACCGCAGAGAAAAAATGCTGAAGAATAAGGTCATTCCGTTAGTCCGAGTGTCTTGGGGCGGTCGTTCCCCAGGAGAATCTACCTGGGAGCGTGAGGAAGATATCCGTGCACGTTTTCCACATCTATTTGTTTAGTGTTGTTGTTTCGTTGTCTCTTTAAAAATTTCGAGAATGAAATTTTTGTAAGGAGGGTATGATGTAAATTCCCGGTTCCGTCAATAAAACTTTTCTAAAAATTTTTTCGAGTCCCCTTGAAAATTTTCCTATATTTTATCAATTTTATATACAGATTTTTATACTTACATATCCTTTTTAAATTAAAATCAAAGCCCAAAAGAAAACAAAATAAAAACCAAATAAACAAATAAACCAAGCCCAGCCCAACAAAAAAAACTCAATATATAAATAAATCCCTAAAAAGCCAAGCCCAGCCCATGTCCTTACCGGCCCGCGCCCAAACCCAATCCCACGCGCCTGAACCCGACCCGCCTCCATCCTCTTCCCCACTCCTTCCTATTCTTTTCCCACTCCTTTTTGCCGCGTTTTCACGTCGCCCCACGCTACACCCCACGCCCCCGCGTCGTCGCCCCACGTCCCCGCTCATCGACCACGACTTCGCGTGCGCCATTCAAGCCCACCTCGTCTCTCTAACTCTCTCCCCTTCCTCCCTTTCTCCTCTCCTCTCTCCAAAAACACCCTGCACCATCCCTCTCTCGCCCACGCCCACGACCGCGCTCGCCCATCGCCGTAGCTACCATGCCGACATTAACCTCGTCATTCCCCCCTCGCTTCTCTCTCCAAAACCCGAGCCCTACTTCACCTCCTCCCCACCTCGCCTGCAGGACCGAACCCGGCACCCAACTTCTTCACCGAGCCTCCCCTGCACACCCTCTCGCCGCTGATGATCACCCCGCTCCCATCGCGCCGCCGGCCACCTCGTCGACGCCTCAACGTCATCACCATCACCTCCATAGCCGAGCCCCTCCACTACTTCACTGCACTCTACACCAATCTTGAGACTCGACCCCCTCGCTGCACCCTCACCGGCAACCACCATAGCCACCGCCATTCACCTGAGCTTCGACATTGCAGCCACTCGAGATCCTCAACCATCCGCGACGCCAACAGAGCCATCCCCCGAGCAACTCCGACGACGAACCCAAACTCGAGCCGAGACCGTGAACCCTAGCCGCGCCGTTCGTGCCGTTGCCACTGACGTGCGTCGTCAACGCGTCATCAGGCAAGTACCCCACTTGCTTCATGCTAATTTTATCTGTGACAATTAGAAATACCGTTAAATTCTGTATATATACTTCGTGCGATTTAATATAATGTATGTGTTCGACACAAAACCCGAGAGGAAAACTCCCATTAAATTGATGGAAACTGATTACATAAGTTGGCCCGTATAGTAATGAATATCGTGTTAAAATTTGGCTGAAAAATACAGTCGTTACTGACGTGATCGATCATCCCCATTTACACCCGTTAAAACTGAAAATTTTCCGCGTCTGAAACTTGTAAAAATCATAACTAATTGTTTATAAATTGTAATGATGCGTTCAAAGGCTCAAATTGAAGCCGACTCGACGAACTAGGACCCCATAAGAGTTTTAAATTGTTTCTATGCTGAAAAGATGACGGAAACTGGTTCGGAGAGCGGCTCTGGACTGCAGTCCAGAGCATCTCTGGTTGTTGATTCCCATCTTGTAATGCTTACCCTCTACTTCTTGAACATGTTGTATTGCGGAACCCTACACCATACTGAAGATAAAATAGTTAGATAACTAATGAAAGTGATTTCGTCCCTTTTTACCTCCGTTTACTATTTAAACTGTAATTTAAATGAACAGGACGTATAGCAGTCCCAAACAGGGACAGAACTTATACCCCAGTGTTGTACAGTACATAACTTCTGACGTAGAAGCGCGATTGAAAATATGTCTTATGAGTTCGAAACCCAATTGAAAAACCTAAATTTCGTACAACTATGGCGTTGCCTAATTTTGATCTCAACAGGGTGAAAATTGTGTTGCGAAATGGACATTCAGTTCAGGAACTGAATTTCCAGCAGTGAACACTTAAAATGAAACGGCTGTAACCTGAAAACCCGAAATCCGATTGCACTGAAATAAATTTTTTTGAACTTCTGACTGAGTTTACTTGCTATCGCCATTATATCATTTTACTGAATTTTGAATGTATGATTTAATGCAATTTTTATAAGTTCATAAGGTGCATAATAGTTCGTATTACACATGATTTGTTAACTGCATAAACGCACACATTTTACCCGATTGCCATACTTCTAGTGATAGTGCGCGTTATTATTCAGTGTACAATGCATTGTCGTGCATGAATGGTATTGGTTTAGGAGTGTCAAGTACGCCAGTGAAAATGTGAATGATTCGTGACAGTGAACAATGCAGTGAACAGTGACAAAATCCGTGTTATTGGTGCGTACTTGTATACGACTAGAGCATACTCATAAATAGTGTAAACCTGGGGAAAAGGAGGAAATCGAAGTGGAAAGAGCATTGTATTTAGCGAGGACAGTGATTTAGAGGATGATCATTAATTGAACAGCGTTTCTTATATATTAGGTTGGGCCTAGCGATCCGGCTGACAGGGTTATGTCCCGGGCGATAGCGGCCCGTAGTCTCGGGTATGTACGAGACCCTCGTTAAATATGATCCTCCTTTCCACAACTCGATTTCAAAAGTGACTTAGAGACCGATAGGGACACAGATCATACATTGCATCAGTTAGCGACATATTGATTACCTGCATTTTATCCCCATCATTATTATTTTTATTTTCTTGCCTTTTGTTACTATTACATTATTGCTATTGTGTCGCTCTGACGACCTGAGTATGCATGCTCAGTGATAGAGGTGGATTTGTCTGATCTCGAGAAGACAGTGAAGATCCAGACCAGTAGACCAGTTACATTTCTCCACCAATATTCCTGGTTAGTTGCTCCCTTGTTTACTTCCCTCGAGCTCAGATCTCTTTATATCTTATAGTTTTAGTGACTGCATTCTCTTTTCCCGTATTGTATTTTACTGATTAATATATAATGCTAGAAGCCGAAATGTGATTACGACAGGATTTTTCCTTGATCGTAGGAGCATGGCTGGCCTTGTCACCCTTGTATTGCGTATTTTGGGAAGTGGGGCGTGACACTTATTCTCACACTTTCTCTATCCAATCATTCACATTTTTAACCCTTTTTCATTCCTTTTTCTTTTCTCTTTCAAATTTCAAAACCAAATCACATAATACCCAAAAAACAGCACAAATGCGACAACATATAACCAAATGCAACATGACATGGTGCACTTGCCACGGAAAACTGTAAAAACACGGATTTGGCCAAATCGCGATTACTAGTGCACTAATCGGGTTTTTATCGAAACTGCATATAATAAATTTTAAAAATGCCAAATCTTTTAAATATATTATTAAATGAATAAATCATTTTAATTTCCATTTATTTCACAATTATTGGTATATATTTATACACTTTTTCGAAAACCCCAATTTCACAAATCGGGCAGTTTTCGGGAAATATATTATTTTAATATTAAATTCCAAAAATAATATTTTATATTTTCTGAAATGTTATATCTGGTTGATGGAGTTACTAGATACAACTAAAATATATACGAAAACTACGGTGGTCACGATACAAGTGAACCCACCTTCCAAAGCAATCACCCGGAAGGAAGCAGTGTGCCAGCAAAGCCGCCAAGGAAAGCTGCACGGCAAAACCTGCAAGAAACTGTGGCACAACGGGGGTGAGTTGCCAACTCGTGAGTAGAAAACATCACCGAGCAGAAATTGCATGTATGACTCTATCCTAGGTCATACCATAATATCCTGATAATATATATAATCTGAAACATCTAATAATGACAAGGTAATCATCTAACATCAGTATAATACCAAGTGCTCGTGTCAGTGCCTCAGGTAATAACATGCCACATATATGGTGTACAAATGTATTAAGAATGAACGTAAAATACATCTAGTACGAGAAACCGTTTTCTTATCTCAATGAGATTTTTGTATAAAACCGAAGTATCATCAATGAAATCAACAAAGAAATCCGTGTCAAGTATCGACACCAAATATATATCTCAATATCTCAATATCTCGGACTCCGGCAATCCGGACCGGCCTATATATTAAAATCTCAATGTCTCGGGATCCGGCAATCCGGACTGGCCCAAATCATAAATATCTCATGACTACGTCGGTATCCTCCGGATATCCGCCGCGTCATAAATAACCGGTCGGTAGTGCTCCCCTGCCGGGCTCAACGCCATCATCTGCGACCATCTTGCCCCGGGGTACCGCACCGGGTCCACCATGCACCCGCAGACGGTTCCTCCTCCTCCTTGAATCGGGTGTATGATACCGCTTAAGAGCCGAGAAAACTCATAGTGGAAACCTCTCAAATCATATCACGAGAAAACCGTAAATTTCTATTTTTAAAATGATAATAAGTTTATAAAATCCTTGCGGTTTCTCCAAATCCAGAAATCTCATGGAAATCCAAAATCCCAATATTGAGAGTCAATAAACAATGAATTACCGGCATAAAGCCCCATACTATCGCATGACAAATGAATACATATACTTGCATGAAGTATCTCAGTAATAAATGCAATATCAAAACTAGCATATGAAAGCAAGCGTACTAGTACTATGTCGAACTAACAGCTAGCAATTTATATTGATGAAGTAATATTCTCTAAGTGTACGCGACATGGCAATTACCGATGATGATGTGTGTGAGCCGACAACCAAGTGTTCGTGGATATACGCATCATCGGTAATGGTGCTGGTGTCCTGACAACATGGGTTCATAATAACAAAAGACAACACATGTATAAGCATGCAATGCGATAAGAACAACATAAATGTAATGGAGAATGAATAGTAAATGCAACATATAAGCATATACGTTTATATATATACGAGTCATACACTTTTGCCATTTGGAATAGCACGAATCGTGATTTTAGAAAATAGGGGGTACGGTGTTTTTGGGAAAAGATACGTCCTTTGAAAGATCCGTAGTATCCCTCGGCCTGTCTTGTAGTATCCCTCGTCCTGTCTTTAAAATATACTCACGATTCATTATTTTTGAAAATAAGTATGACTTGAGCCCAGCCTAACATCTACTAAATAAACTATAGGACAAAACTAAGAGACTAAACAAAAGGGTAAGGAAATCCACCTAAGTCCGAGTCGATATATCTAGTAGTCGGTGATCCCGTCTCAATAGTGTCACGTACGATAAAATATGTATATAATACGATATCCTAGAATCAAGAGTATGGATCAATCATCATATTTATACTTCGTATGGTAAAATACATCGTACGGCATCCCGAAATCGGGGTACGGGTCAATAACACATTTATCTTATTAATCATATGGTATCACTATCATAAATCATGAACTAAGTGTACTGATCTAAAGTTTAGTACATCCCGATACCATCAACATATATCCGCGTGTGTATGAAACACATCGCCCAACGATCCGCTATAATATCATGCCGTATCTCATAACACGACCCAAATCAAATAACCGATCTCACGGTATCATGCCCGATCACATCGACTCATCTCCAAGTATCATATACTATCCTCATCATACGTGTATAAGTATGTGTGTATGTGTGTGTGTGTGTGTATAGCAACACATCCACATACATATATATATACATATATCATATACACCAAAACAAAACCCGTGTGTGCATGTGTGTGTGTATACCTTATTCTAGGGTTCACGACTAAGAACTAACTAAAAACGTTTCTTCCAATTACGCTAAAACTAACACATTCTCTCCTAAAATCTTCCTTGCTAATTATCCACGTTTCATAAAAACACATATATAAATATATAACATATCATATGCTACACTACAGACTGCGGGGGTGTTATACGCCATCTACCCGACTTCCCCCGTAGATATATATCTACTCACCTTGATTTTTGCTTGCCGAAGTCGATGTCGCCATGATCCTCCTTGCTATCCGAGTCCACGCGAGAGTGCCTATATATATAACACATGGTATTGTAAACAGAAATCGCGCACGAAAACCAAAACAGCACACGAATCGCATATAGGTTAAAACCTATGGTATACTCATGCAAAAGAGCCAAATAACACCCGATATGGACATACAAATGTCAAGTGACTGATACAAATCACAAATATCAAAAGTTCAAGTCGTTTAAATCCCACAATTCAAAACAGCAACTCAAGAAAATGGTCCCAGATTTTAGTTCAGGTGAAATTAGGTTAAACAAACAGTACTGGGGTGTTGTATAAGGGGCATATAAGCTACAGAACAAATTCCAACACCACTCCCCAAAGATTGGCCGGCCACACCACCCCAGAATCCGGCCTACTCGGCCAAGTGGGGGAGTTGGGGTCTCGTCTCTTCAGGGTGGTCTCCTAGTGTCTTGATTAGGTTAATGGAGTTGCTTATTTTTCTAGTAAAGTCTCCAGGTCACTCCAGATTCCCTGCACCCACTATTTAATCACAAACCGACATTTCGATATTTAAAGTTCATGTTTGGGGTTCCAGCTCTGGTTTGGGCTAATTTTCAACACCAAAGGGGGTTTGTAGTCACTAATACACTTATATGCATCATCACAACTTAAGAATTCCTCAAAACCTCATCTTGGAATTTTCAAACCTCACTAAACCGTACTTACACACTTCTAAACTAATATAGATGCTAAAGGAAATTGATTACTACTCTAATGGTGAAAGAATTATCGCATTTGGCAACTCAAGAATTATCTTGAGTTGCCCCAAGTCTTCAAAATCCCAACTTTCTTGGCCCCCCATGCTTGTAGTGAGCTTGTGCATATTTTTAGTGAAGAAGATGCAAGGTTTTGATGTAGTTTTGGTGGTGTTGTGAGGGGTTAGAGGAGGCGGGGGAGTGAGGGCAGCCATGAAGAGGAAGAGGAGGGAAATGATGAAGGAAAAAATGAAGGAAAGAAAATGAGGCCAAGGTCAAAAGAACCCCTCACCGTCTCTTTCTCTTCTCTCTCTTGCCCATACCCCCTTGTCTCCCCATGCCACATTTTAAAATTCTTTTCCCTTTCTTTTCTTTTCTTTTTATAAAACAATAGAAAACCCAAATGAAACCGTGCACAATTTAGGATTTAAGCCAAGTTTTCAAAAATGTAACAAGTGTTAGCAAATATGACATGGTGCATGTCATATGCATAAACATGATAAATGCATAATTAGTGATTATTAATCAAGCTTAGACATGAACTTTTATATAATAAATTATATAATAATTCATAACATGTCTAAATCTCACAAATTCTTTAAAAAAATCAACATTCAATGTAATTTTCCAATGTTTTCCAAATTATCGGTATATAATTATACCACATCAGTAAAATATTCATAATATTTTTTACTTTAATTATTTAACTTCCCAAAATAATATTTTATTTTTCTGAAATGTTACAGTCTTCCCCCTTTAAATAAATTTGGACCCCGAATTTAAATTTAAACCCCTCAAATACTAAAACATTTCAATAAAATGATCAAGTTGTCGGGGCTCCGAAATCATAAATATATAAAAACATATCGTAGCGCAATACATGTGCATGAAAACGAGTATACTACTCAAATCAAAACTCCGTCAAGCATCCCGCAATCATCGGAGTTATGGGGAAGATACCAATGTCAAAATCCAATACGAAAACCAACATGATATACTTAAGACTAAAATATGTACAAAGTACGCATCGTTGTAAACTCGTCAAAACATCTGAAAGAAATGCATGCCAAACCTTTTTCAAATCGCTGTGCGATGCGCGCATCACGGCACAAGTAGCGGACGTTTATTGTAAGAAAATGACTATATATATATCTTTTGTTTAACATACACGTCCTGCCGTCTTGAAAATAATTTAGAAGGGTTTCCTTTGTAAACTGTTTCGTGCCATCTCAGACACATAAGAAAAATATTGAGACTGTAGCTAATTCTTGGAAATCCCTTCGAAAACAATCGAGGCATGCAAAAACATATTCAGGTACTGTCCTCTGACTAGTCTGCTCAATTACTATACTAAATGGTAAATGTCATAAAATATACTGCTCCAAAGAACCAATCCCAAAATGTGTATAAGAATGCTACGTGCGTCTGGTGCGCACAGAAATCGAAATCAATGAATGTGCCATACATGTGCACAGAAACCAAAACTAAGTGCAATGGGTATGCATGAAAACACCGGTCAAGGGCAAAGAGTGTGCCTGACAACACTACTAGGTGCATCTGATATGCACGAAGAATTCTGATTTAGTGCATCTGGTGTGCACCAAAATCGCATCAGGCGCGCCAAGTATGCGCAAGAATCCAACTCAAGTGTACAAGGTGCACAAAAACAAATATCGAGTATTACAATCGAAGTCGACGGTATACAACACATCTCAATCCAAATCAGGTATACCGTGGTATATAATCTCACAACCACGTGCATCAGCGTGCACAAAATCGAATCAAAGTACTAAAAGTACCTGAAAACTACACCGAAGGCACAAGTCAAATCACATACATACCATGGGCATGAAATCAAAATCAAACGTCTCGAACGACATCAAATCGAAGTCTAGTACAACTGTGGTGCACAAAAACTCGATCATGGAAATGAATCGCCCAAAATACCGAAATCCAAATGACGGATACATGATATTCGAATCACCAAATCATAAATCATCAATATTGTCGTCGATATGTCCTTCCTTCAATGTCGAGAAGGTGTCGGTGCATCCAAAGCTAGCAGAGCAAGGTATCTACTTGCCTCATGTTCATGGCCTGGCGCCTGGTGCCCTTTAGGCTCTCATCTCTCACTGCGAATTGCTAGTTACATAGCTCCTCGGCTCAACGGCCCAATATGGAACGATGACGGAAACAGTTCCTCTCTGGCACATCCTCTAAAGATCTCTGGCCAACCATTATGGTCACTCATAACATGTCTCGTCGATGCTGCCGAACTCTGGCCTACTGGGTATGCATAATACGATCGATCCTGGGTCCAAGTCTTCTCGTTTAGTATTTCCAGAAAGATCTTGTCGAGGTCTCTCCCAAATCTCGTTTCTGCTGAACTGCCCGGAAGTTATCACCCTTTACTAAATTTATTTCTTGTTCCGGAACGGCTGCATCCTCATCACGACTCCTTCTGGAAGATATATCCATATTCAACGCCTCTACATGCGTATCACATCTCTGATGTTAACGGAGTGGAACGTCATCTCATCAAAATCTCGTACGAACATCTTACTCCACTTTTCTCTAATGTCGACTAATTCAGACTCGTCTCTTCGTAGCTGTATGGACTGCGCTACAACGGCTATACTCATATCTAGAGTCTCCCAAGTAATGTATCCCATCACAAGATATCCGGACGACGTCGAACTTTTCGATCGATTCGTCAAAGTCCCATAATTTCCCGAGAGCTCGACACTTGAGCACAGTTTAATAATATCCAGTACATACCACATTACCTATGGACCAGCCGTAGAAGGGCAAACCCAAGCCTCATTAATGGCACCGCGGAATTGCCGCAAACCCTAAGGTTCAAAAGCGTTTCCATGGTCATTATGTCGAGTTAGGGTTTCATTCTTCTAGAGGGTTCACAGAATTACTTTCATATTTTTCCGAATACCTTAAACTTGAAAAAATGGGTTTCTGACATTCGATCGTTTTCTATCGACTCTCAAAATACCTGCGTAAAGTCTTCTCTAGCAGGAATCAATCAATCTGATGACCTCGCATCGGGGTATGGAAACGAACCACATGTCCTAGTCATTCATCCATGGGTGACTAGCGATCTTCTATCAAATCCCTAAGTACAAGCTCGTGTTGCAATAGCTTCAAACATCTGGGGAGATATCTTGTCAGTGGCAGCAACCGCTGGCTCATTCGTCCGCACGCGGAACAGTGCCTCAATCCTCAAGAATATACGATACATTAACGGTCATCACATTCTAGCCGGCCTCTGTAAGTCTACGGTAGTGCCCCGGCCGTCTACAGACGCCAAATGCGGAACAAAAACTTTTTAACTGGCGCTATCGTATACTTTAACCCGGATCTGCCATTATTGCTAAACTAACAAACTGTAAAGAGTGTAGAAAGGTTATACCGAACGATCTGAGTCCTTCGTTCTTTAACCATCATCCCACGCTCCGTTGCGGCTGCGCCGATCTCGTCGATCTCCGATCTCCTCGTCCAGGTGGCACCACGTCAATGATTCTTTAAACGGGCTCTCGCCTCTGACTCGAGGCAACTCGGTCGTCAAGTTTGCTAAAAGAGACGACCAAGAATGATGTAGAATATGAGTAGATTACTTTGTCTCACTTCGTCCAAAACCGTGGACGATCGGTTAATGAAGTTGCCACTCGAAATGAAATGGAATGGGAAATGAACTATGTAATTTCCATGCACTCAAAACCATAGTCTTTTTCTCTCAAAAATGAAATCAATCACTCTCATATTCTACATCATTCTTGGTCGTCTCTTTTAGCAATCATTGCAATCACGTACCTGCGATCCAATAATTGACTCTGAGGGCACTATCTCTAACAGCCTCTAGCAGTGGCCCAATCCTTTAGTGCTGATCTACACGTTCGAGAAATTTTAGTAAAAGCAATCCATCAAATGCTCATGGCGTGAAAAACACAATAAAACGAGACATCTATGCAATCGTGTGTCACCGTAATTATGCCCTGGTCAGTCCTCGTCCAAGACGAGCTCGTGCTGACCGCAACTCTAGCCGCAGCTCTCTCTGCCCGTGCATCCGTGGTAACAGAAACCACAAACCGATATCGATGAGGATAGATCATATGAACGAATAAAATACGGTGCAAAGAAATGTACATCCTAAGGCTTCTTAAGCGGAGTAGCGTATCGTAAGTATGCCGCGGAACATACACACGGTACGTCACTCTACTTAAGTCACCTACTCCATCAACCAAGGTCAACCTATGCGACGAAAGTTCGGGTCTAATACCCCCTCGACCAAGTCTAAGTTCCGTAAGGTCGATCCTAGGTTCCGAATATATATACGCACTAGACTCCGCATAGTCAAACATAGACTCGAACCAAGATTAAACCTAGTGCTCTGATACCAACTTTGTCACGACCCGAAATGGCACATGACTGGCACTTGAATCATGTGAAGTCTATAGGACCACACCTAATTCAAGTAAGCCAAAAGCCCAGAAATCTAAACCATTTTAAAGAAGAAGTGAAGGAAAATTTTGTTTTTAAGCAAGTGGTTTTAATAAAATAAGTGGCATTAAACAATTAAAAGCAACATCATATTTTCTCGAAAATTTCGGCAGAGTCTCCTTTGTAAATACTGGCCCCCAAACGGGTACAACACATGAAATACCTAATAATGAATAAAGTCATCCCCAAGCGGGAGCTAGCTCTTCTCTAATTGGCGGACACAACCACGCAAGCAATATAATATACAACGCTGAAGGGCGAGGATCAAAACTCAGAAGAAAACCAATATCCACCAGAAAACCATAATAATACAAGCGCGACTCTAAGGTCGAAATAATAAACACTGGTCTTCTAAGTCTATCAATATACAAGTCTGGTTGATGGAGTTACTAGATACAACTGAAATAAATACAAAAACTACGGTGGTCACGATACAAGTGAACCCACCTACCAAAGCAATCACCCGGAAGGAAGCAGTATGCCAGCAAAGCCGCCAAGGAACCCTGTACGGCAAAACCTGCAAGAAACTATGGCACAGCGGGGGTGAGTTGCCAACTCGTGAGTAGAAAACATCACCGAGCAGAAATAGCATGTATGACTCTATCCTAGGTCATACCATAATATCCTGATAATATATATAATCTGAAACATCTAATAATGACAAGGTAATCATCTAACATCAGTATAATACCAATTGCTCGTGTCAATGCCTCAGGTAATAACATGCCACATATATGGTGTACAAATGTATTAAGAATGAACATAAAATACATCTTGTACGAGAAACTGTTTTCTTATCTCAATGAGATTTTTGTATAAAACCAAAGTATCATCAATGAAATCAACAGAGAAATCCATGTCAAGTATCGACACCAAATATATATCTCAATATCTCAATATCTCGAGCTCCGGCAATCTGGACTGGCCCAAATCATAAATATCTTACGACTACGTCAGTATCCTCCGGATATCCACCACGTCACTAATAACCGGTCGGTAGTGCTCCCCTTCCGGTCTCAACGCCATCATCTGCGACCATCTTGCCCCGGGGTACCGCACCGGGTCCACTATGCACCCGCAGACGGTTCCTCCTTCTCCTCGAATCAGGTGTATGATACCGCTCATGAGCCGAGAAAACTCATGGTGGACACCTCTCAAATCATATCACGAGAAAACCGCAAATTTCTATCTTTAAAATGATAATGAGTTTATAAAATCCTTGCGGTTTATCCAAATCAAGAAATCTCATAGAAATCCAAAATCCCAATATCGAGAGTCAATAAACAATGAATTACAGGCATAAAACTGTAGGGTTACTAGGCACTCTCACAAGGGTCTACAAGGCATCAAGCAAGCCCGATTTAAAATTTAGACGTGCCGAACAACCCTAACCAAGATCTTTAAACTAGAGATTAGGCGAAACAAAGTAAGTAAACAACTTTACTTCTAAGAGTTTGGGCTTACAACCTTTGTAGTTCGGTCCTTCACTTCTAAAGCTCCGTGTTGAGGACCTTTCGCTGCGATCATCGAGTATCCGAACTCTAGAGAGGCTCCACAAAAGAAAGAAGCAAGCTTGCTTTCGATCTTCGATAACTAAGATGATCTACCTTGAAGTTTCTTTAACACAAGCTCTCACTCACTAAATGAAGTGAACACCCTAATCTAAATGGCAAGGATAGATTAGGATGATGAAGTATAATTTATGCTCTCTTTTGTTTTCATAATCTCACACTAATCCATCACAAAACCCAAAGCTTGAAAGCTTTGCAAGGAGGAAGAAGAAGAAGAATGAATGAATAATCCTTTTGTGATGAATAATGAATTGTTATGATAACTACAAATGCAACCATGGTGGACCAAAGAAAAGGCTAACCAATGTAGAGAGTTAACTAGGGTTAAAGGGTGTGGGTTGGGTTAGGAAATATCTCACAAAATATCAACCATAATATCTTTGCAAGAAACAAAGTAAAAGCTTCTAGAACCTTCTAGAAAAGTTTAACTCAAATCAAACCCTAACCATGATTAATCTCCACTAACCATGTTGCATTAGTAATCATAACTTGTTACAATATTATATATCACATATATAATATATTTTCGTAACAAAAGAAAATAATACAATTAACATATATCGTGTATATATCAATGTATTACCCGAGTGAGAAAATGAATCAATAGGTGAGCTTATATTAGTTAAAGTAATTTAATATATCAAATATATTATTATACATTAAATTATCAAATCAACACTTGATCCGATAATCCGGCTATTTCACAAATAACCAACTAATATTATCTTTATCAGTTCATCGAATCAACACTTGATCCGATGACCCGGCTATATCTCATATACCCGGCCGATATCTCATATCGCGAGAATCTAATACGGTATCACATACTTTTAGTGTATATGCCCTAGGGGCCATTATTGTATCATACTAGTTTGTATATTACTTAATGGAAGCTTGGGATATTCACATGTATATAACAGTCTTGCTAAACATGGTAGTATGCTACTTGGTTTTTCTATCTTAATATGTGAGTATACGTATTGATAGAGCTCTTAGGATCTTGCTTGACTACCAGCGTTGTGATGGCAGTCACACTAGTGGGGGCTGGGTAGTCTACAAGCACATCCTTATTCAGGTCCCTAGTCGTAGGATTATCGAGACAGGGCATCGATACTCCGGAGTAGACTAGTGTGTACTCTTCTCATCCCAGTTGGGGAGATGGTCTGTCCCACAGCCGTCAGTACGTCGTACTGGATAGTATGCAGGTGCTCGTTGGGTTACGGGTACACCGGACAGGACTCACAGGGAACTGTTGGTTGGTTTTATACCAGTCGTCAGTGAACAGTTCCCAGGTGACATGAGTACAGCATAGTCCGCAGACTTGACACTGCTACTTCGCCTCGAGTGTGTCCCACTGTTCTTAGATTGCTACCCTACCACGGCTCAAAGGAGTCGTGCAAACAGGTAGCAGTTGGGTGCAGTCCCGAGCACTTGGAGGCAGTGGCGGTTAGACAGGATTCGTCTCTCTCGGTATTGGAGGTTGATATCGCGCTGTGTCAGAGAGCCATTACGCAAAGTCCCTGGCCAGGGCAAGCGAGATTTGCTGGTAGGTTCCAGTAGTTCCTCAGGGTGTAATGGGCTTCGGTCCGACACGACTTATACCGCTATTAGGGGACTGACGCTTGCCGCCCCCTAGGCCCGATATGCGATAGTCTTAGACGAACAGACCGGACTGTACGGAGATTGTCACATCAGACTCAGTAGGAGTTCGGATGGGTTTCCTCATCGGCCTTCTTATCGACATCTACCTGGGGACCGTTACGTACAGCTAGTGCCGTTTGCGGTCTGTGGTTAAACCCACTGCCAGCGTAGTAGTCGAGTCTCTTGAGTCCCACACAGAGAGTTTCCCTACTCCAGGCGAAATGATATAGAGGTCGTATGGTTTTACGACAAGGGTTCGGACGCATACGTGTGTTTACGCACATACGACATCCGGACAGTTTTTACAAGTCGGCTTTGGTTTAAGCCAGTTTCTAGTATCCGGTTATTGGATTTATATAGTCTAAAGTTTTTCCGTGTTTTCACGGATAGGAGGGGCGTTCTCGTAATTGCGCGAGAAGCTTCTAGAAGATGGTGACTTGGGGGTTAAGGTGGCATATGCATTAAATGAGATTAGTGAGTCATTTGAGTGATTCATCCAAGTCATTAATGCATCATAAATGCTTAATGACTCATGGAGATGAATCACCCTCTTATATTTATTAAGCATGATGATTAATCATTCATTTTCTTTTGTTGGATAAATCATAATGCTTGATATATATTATGATAGCTTATTATCTCATCTCATTTCTTTTGCTCACTTTCTCTCTCCTCAAGCTCTCCCTCTTCAAACCCTAATCCTCCCCTCTCATGTGTTGAGACCAAGGATTAGAGTAGACTACTTAATCCTTAACTACTCTCTATATCACCTAGGTTACTTAGATTAGCGATTTAAGAAACCTAGTTACCTCAAGTTAGAGGTGAAGCTTGTAGTTAAGCTCTCGGGTGGATCTTCTACTACATAGAGAAGGCCGAAGAGGACGTGGAGATCGACAAGACGAAGGACTCGGTTCTATAGGTATAATCACTTATCATAGTAGTTAACCCTTCTATGGTTTCTTGTTAGTTATTGTTTATGCAAAGATTCTCGGTCAGCCGATGTTTACGCTTTAAACAAGATCGTTTTTCATTATTCCGCCTCCCCGCAAGTCGTGGGGTGTTGTACATCGACTTACACATACACGTATTATTCTCGGTCCCGCACATATCACATATGTGCTCCTACTCCGTTTTTCCTGAGCCAAGAAACCTCTGTGTAGGACTCTAAAGAATCGTCAATACGCCGGCAGGAGGTGATGATCATATCATACACCCACAAGCTGCAAGCGGTTAGCTAAACGTAACAGCCACCTTGGTATTGAGCGATCAGAAGATCAACAAGCAAGCCTATACATTCTCCTGCGAATCCAATCAGTAACACTCCCGTACAGTCCGGTCTCTTCGTCTGATATGTCGCATATCCCGCCTATGGGTGGTAAACGTCAGACCACAGTAGCTTGATAAGTCGTGTCGATATGAGGTCTATAACAGTTCGAGAAACTACTGATAACACTTACCAGTAAATCTCAGCAACCCTGGCCAGGGATTTCCAGTTATAGCCAATCGAACACAGCGCAACATCAACTCCCTATACCGGGAGAGACGAATCCCCTCCTATCGCTCATTGCCTCCATGTGATTCGGGACTGTACCCAAAAGCCACCTTTTTGCACGCCCTCTTGGACGTGGTATGAACAGTGGGAATCACACGAGACTCTATGACGATCTCGGGTCTACAGACTAACATGTACCAGTGTCACCAGAGAACTGCCATCTGAGGTGAGGTATAATACCATCTGGGAGTTCTCGGCGAGTCCGTCCAGTGTACCCAGTCTCCACTGAGCACCCGTATACCTTCTCTGATGTCAAACACCAATGGATATGGGATCATCCATCGCCCATCATATGGGTCAAGAAG
Source organism: Agapanthus africanus (assembly GCA_030015575.1). Classification (NCBI taxonomy): domain Eukaryota; kingdom Viridiplantae; phylum Streptophyta; class Magnoliopsida; order Asparagales; family Amaryllidaceae; genus Agapanthus; species Agapanthus africanus. Next base: position 293,602,666 of record JASDDO010000012.1, on the reverse strand, counting down.
CGCATAAGCCAGTCTACTCTGGTATATTGATTCCCTGTCTCGATACACCTACGACTAGGAACATTTGAAGGATGTACAAGCACATTGAGCGTTGTAAGCCGGTATCAGGCAAACCCAGGGGAGAAGCACTGGATAGCAGTAAAGAACGTTCTCAAGTACCTAAGAAGGACTAAGGAGATGTTCTTGGTGTACGGCGGAAAAGACCTCCAGATCGAGGCCTTTGCCGACTCCAGCTTCCAGAGTGACAAGGATGACTCCAAGTCCATGTCGGGTTATGTCTTTACCCTCAATGGAGGGGCGGTCTGTTGGAAGAGTTCCAAGCAAGACACCGTTGTTGACTCAACGATGGAAGCGGAGTACATAGCTACTTGCAATGCCGCAAAAGAAGCTGTCTGGATGAAGAAGTTCCTCACAGAACTTCAGGTGGTTCCTACCAGTGTTGGTCCAATACCTCTGTATTGCGACAACAACGGCGCTATAGCTTTAGCGAAGGAACCCAGGTCCCATCAGAAGTCCAGACACATCTTAAGGCGGTATCACCTGATCAGGGAGATCATTGATCGTCGGGAGATCGAGGTTCGGAGAGTTGCTACTGAAGAGAACATTGCTGATCCATTCACAATGGCCTTACCTCAGATTCAGTTCGAGAGGCTACTCGAGATCATCGGTCTTCGATATGCCAGTACATGGCCCTAGTGAAAGTGGGAGATTGTTAGTGTATATGCCCTAGGGGCCATTATTGTATCATACTAGTTTGTATATTACTTAATGGAAGCGTGGGATATTCACATGTATATAACAGTCTTGCTAAACATGGTAGTATGCTACTTGGTTTTTCTATCTTAATATGTGAGTATACGTATTGATAGAGCTCTTAGGATCTTGCTTGACTACCAGCGTTGTGATGGCAGTTACACTAGTGGGGGCTGGGTAGTCTACAAGCACATCCTTATTCAGGTCCCTAGACGTAGGATTATCGAGACAGGGCATCGATACTCCGGAGTAGACTAGTGTGTACTCTTCTCATCCCAGTTAGGGAGATGGTCTGTCCCACAGCCGTCAGTACGTCGTACTGGAGATAGTATGCAGGTGCTCGTTAGGTTACGGGTACACCGGACAGGACTCACAGGGAACTGTTGGTTGGTTTTATACCAGTCGTCAGTGAACAGTTCCCAGGTGACATGAGTACAGCATAGTCCGCAGACTTGACACTGCTACTTCGCCTCGAGTGTGTCCCACTGTTCTTAGATTGCTACCCTACCACGGCTCAAAGGAGTCGTGCAAACAGGTAGCAGTTGTGTTAGTTATATGTATGCCCTAGAGGCCATTACTGTACATAGGATGTATATTGTAGTGGATGCTGGGACGTATATGGGAAGGACTTTCTTGCTCGACATGATAGTATGCTATCTGGTTACACTTTACCTTAACGTGTATACTGTTTTTCTCTCTGTTACATGTTGGTAAAGCCCTTAGGATGTGTACTTGACTACCTGGACTATGATGCGGATCATACTAGTGGGGACATGGTAGTCCATAAGTACATCCTTGAAAGTCCCTAGTCGTGGGTGTATCGAGATGGGGCATCGATATACCAAAGTAGACTAGCGTGTACCTTCTCGACCCATACAGATGGGCGATGGATGATCCCATATCCATTGGTGTTTGACATCGAAAATCATATACGGGTGCTCAGTAGAGACTGGGTACACTGGACGGACTCCCTGAGAACTCCCAGATGGTATTATACCTCACGTCAGATGGCAGTTCTCTGGTGACACTGGTACAGAGTAGTCTGTTGACCCGAGATCGTCATAGAGTCTTGTGTGGTTCCCACTGTGCTTTGATTTCCATCTTACCACGTCCAAGAGGGCGTGCAAAACGGTGGTTTTTGGGTACAGTCCCGAGTCACATGGAGGCAATGAGCGATAGGAGGGGATTCGTCTCTCCCGGTATAGGGAGTTGATGTTGCGCTGTGTTCGATTGGCTATAACCGGAAATCCCTGGCCAGGGTTGCTGAGATTTACTGGTAAGTGTTACCAGTAGTTTCTCGAATTGTTGTAGACCTCATATCGACACGACTTATCGAGCTATTGGGGTCTGACGTTTACCACCCCTAGGCAAGATATGCGACATATCAGACGATCAGACCGGACTGTACGGTAGTGTTACTGGTTGGATTCACTGGAGTGTGAGCGGGCTTGCTCGTCGATCTTCTGATCGCTCAATACCCGGGTGGCCGTTACGTTTAGCAGACCGCTTGCGGCTTGTGGGTGTTTGATATGATCATCACCTGCAGCCGGCGTATTGACGAGCCTTTAGAGTCCTACACAGAGGTTTCCTGGCTCAAGCGAAACGAAATAGGAGCGCATATGAGATATGTGCGGGACCGAGAATAATGCGTGTATGTGATACCGTATTTCATTCTTGCGATGAATGTATCGAATGGTTGTATGCGATATAACCTAGTTATCGATTCAAGCGTTGATTCGATAAGCCGATACATTGTATACTAGTCGGTTGTGTGCGACATGACCGGATCATTGAATCAAGTGTTGATTTAATGATTTAATGCATAATTATAAACTAGATATATTACTTTGCACTAACTAGTATTGGTTCACTTTAAATGGATTTTCTCACTCGGGATGTGCACATTGTATATGTGATATACTTTTGTACACATGATTGTATCATGTTTGATGATACATGTTTACTTGGTTAAGTGTAAAGAATTAAACCATGGTTAAACATATAATTAGGGTTTTATTTTTCCATTACTTATTTATTCATTTATTTATTTGTTTATACATTTTGGAAAATAAATGGAAAAGAGAAAAGAATGGTGGCTTTATTTGTTGTTTAGTTGAAGCTTCATGAAGCTTTGACTTAGTCCACCATTCTTATCTCATCCTTAACCCTAACCATTACTTTAACCTTGGTCAATTCTCTACACATAACCATAGTTAGAATTATGATAAGAATTGATTTTCTATTCTATTCTAATTAACTTATCATAACATCATCTTCTTCTTCTTCATCTTCTTCACTTGAAGAAAAGCTTACTTCATCAATGGTGATTGATGAAAACAAGTGAGAAATCCAATTCTAAAGTCTACCCACTTCCTATTTCTTCATCCTCTACCTCTTGCCAAGTAGTAGAGTGTGTTTCCTTCACAAGTTTTCATGGCTTGGTGAAGGTGGAGCTTGATCTAGTGATGCTTCGACGTAGATCATCTTCGGCACGTCGTCGATGACCTAGCCCGTCCATTCTCCGATGAAGCCGATGCTAGAGCCCGGGATCCGTATTGGACAGCGAGGAGACTTCATTGCGGATCCGTGGAGGTGGAGCACCGGATCTACAAAGGTTGTATATCCGTATTCTCATAGTTAAGTGTTAACTAGTTAGCTTTGTCGCCTAGATTTCTAGCCAACGATCCGTAGTCGGGTTTCTCGGCACCTAGATTTTTTGAAATTGGCATGGTTGATGCCTTGTGAGACCTCACTAGAGTGCCTAGGAACCCTACAGTGGTATCAGAGCCTAGCTAGAGCCTTAGGCGATGTCCAGACGGAGTTTGAAGTCCGAACGACCCGAAACCCCAACCCTAAAAATGCTCTCTGTCCTTTTTTAAAAATCTGGTCTTTTTCAAAATTAAAAATATGCAGAAAAATCAGCAGGCTTTTCTAAGAATTACTGTGAAATTCAAGAAGCTGATTCCACTAACACGCGGCGGAACCGCGGCACAAGCATGGCTTGTGCGGCGGTTCCGCGGTCAACTTGTCAAATTAGTACTTGAATTTTGCACAGTAATTCGTATTTTACTGTGTTGGTTTTCCTGGGATATTTTAAATCTGACTACAGAGTTGAATTTTCTGGGGTTGTTTTGGGGATTCGTATATTCAATCGGATTATCAAATTTTGTCTGTGCGGCTTTCCGGATAAATTTTAGAATATGTTAAAAAAAAAGTTCGACCGGATAAAAATACCCAATTTTTCCCCTGTCGGGAAATTTCCAAGTGTTGGATTTTTCCGTAGTTTAACGACGTTCTAAGTAGTGCAAGTAACGCAATGGACCCTCTAGAAGACAACAAACCTTAACTCGATTATGTGACCGTCTTGAACTGCCCTTTGAACCTTCGGGTTTGGGGCAGTACGGCGTGCCACATGTGAGGCGTTGGCTTGACCCTTCTACGGCTGGACCGTTGGTACTGAGGCACGAACTGAATGTTTTTAGACTTGTTTCATGTGTTGATCTGTATCGGGAAAACTTGGGTGTTTGACTGTTCGATCGGAAAGTTTAACATTTTCTATTTATCCGGAATGGGATACAATAATTGGAATTCACAATAAGTTATGAGATAACTGAATGAATGTTATAAACGTAGCACTTTAGTCTCACTTGATCGGTTGCCACGGGATTTTGATGTGATCAAAAGTCCGTCGCAATCACGTAGCGTACGCGGATACTCGCCGGGTAAACTTAATAGACAGCCTCACCCCAAAGCCCCGACCAAGTGACTTTAGGAGAACCCCGTCGCCGAAAGCATCCGTTCGGGTGCTCGCGGTGGCGGTGTTCCGCCTTGGTGCACTTCGTCGATGGCGTCGGGGTGCGGCCGCCTACTAGAGTTTGCGACGAGCATTCGATCAGATTGTCGGGAATCTTGTTGAATTGCCCGACTTGATATTGAAAAGAGTTTTCGATAATGAGACTAAAATGCGGGGTTTATAATGGTTAGGCATGCGATGTCTAAGGAATTCATTTGGTCAGGCATGCGATGTCTGAGGTGGTTGCGGATTCCAACTGTTGTAGTTTTACACTTTCTTTTCTGTGACCGTAAATGTAATATGTGATATCGCCGGTTTCGTTGCTATATGTCAACGACAATTGGGATGCGCATATTTACTTACGTTGATGACATGTGATGTTATGTGTTGCTGGATATGTTTTATTGGATCGTCGTGATTGAATAGCCGGGGTTTTTTTATGTGAGATGAGTGTTTTTCATTTTCATTCATGTAAAAACTTGTATGTAATATTCTTTTATTGGGGCACTTCCAGGTTGCGGAAGTTGTCACCTTTTGTATATTATTTACTTTTCCGCACTAGGATAGACCCAAGGAGGAGGGCACAAGTAACCGGGTTCTGGAGTCCAGTGGGAGACCAACTCGAGGAGTCGAGTCCGGGTTTCCTAACTCCAGAATTGGTAGGGTTGCTTGCCGCTCTCGTAGGGGTCTAGGGGTGTGGGTTTGGCTATTCATCACGACCGTGGAATCCGTGTTTTATACTGGCTCGTATTGAAAACACGGACGTCCTAGTATATCCAATATTTCATATGATTCTTCTGCTGCGATATCTGTGATGTGATCATGTGATGTTCTGTGATAGATACAGTATATAGTATATATGATATATTATATAGACGTTACTTATGTTTTACACCCGCGCTAGCCCTGTCCCGCTCTGTCGTTAGTTACCTAACCTAACGGTGCACGAGGGGACATCGAGGCGAATGCGGATGGCATAAGTGTACGTCGTATTTATCTGTGATGTTTAGGTACTTAAATGATGGGACTTCATTAATATGATTAATGAAATAAAAGAAACCTAAGATGTTGTAGAATCGAATTTCAAAATAAAACAGGTAGCTACAGTTTTTGCTTTGCACAGCGGTATATATGATATATCCTGCACCTTATTCGATAAGGAAAGGACCGAGATCCCTTCACCGGGAGTGACTCCTTTAGCAATAACTGGCAAATGCTACACACTCGGTTTATCTTTTGATTGCTTTTAAGAGTTTTTGCTTTGCACAGTGATATATATGATATATCCCGCACCTCATTTGACGAGGAAAGGACCGACGATCCCTTCACCGGGAGTGACTCCTTTAGCAAAACTAGAAAAGCCTCAAAAACACTCCATTTCAAAATTCATTCGATCCTACAACGATATCAAGTTCATTACGCAATAGGTTTTCAGAAAAACCTGTCGTAGCCCTCCGTCATTTCAGATAAGTACTAGTTAGTATTCGTGCTGCGGTTGTTTGGCATGCGTCAAGGCATAGTGTACGGTAGCTAACTAGTGCTTATCTGCTAGCATACGATGCGATTGGATTAGGGTATTCGTACGGCGTTGTTTGGCATGCGTCAAGGGTCGTGCGGGTGGGTTTAATTCAATCAGGAAATGACGGGTTGAACTTGACTAGCAGACTATGGGTTGTTTGGCATGCGTCAAGGTCATAGCGAGCTAGGGGCAAAAGATTATCGGGAATTTCAAGTGTTGAAATTTGCAATGAGATTGCATACCTTCTATGAGATAGTTGGATCCCGATACCCGCTGCGGGTAAGAGTTACTCCTGGGAGAGTTTTATACATTACAATTAGCCGATCAAGTAGGTGTCTAGAAAGGTGTCAACGGGGTTACGCCTATAGGAAAACGAGGTTTACATTAATTAGGTTCGTGCGAAAGCACGGGGGACCTCCCTCAAAGTACCGACACTGGCCTGGCTGAAAGATTGGCGAACTTGTAGTGTGTAATTAATCCCGGCTAGTCTTTCCTTTTAGGGTTTGAAGGAAGATTTGATAAAAAGCAGTGGGAGCCATCCTGATTAGATAAAATAAAACAAATCTATTCTTGCAAGAGCGCACGCTGAGTGTTTTCTTCTCTCTCTCTCCTAGTAGCGACCATATCACGCCTTAATCAAGATAATAAAACGGAATATTGACCGAACCCGCTTGTTATACTGAGCTGGGGAACGTTGGTCCCGCTCCAACTTATAATTGTTATAAGACAGAGCAGGAAATTGGGGAATACCAGATTTCCCGTGCCGCCCAAACGAAGAGAGTGCATGCTGATGCATCATCTTCGGGTGTGTTCATTATTCAGAACTGTTTCTCAGTATCCTCCGCATCCTTGGTATATGATACCGGATCAGGATCCCAGATATGTAATCTGTTACATTGGGCTACAAAAGGGTAGAAAAACTGAGAACGGGTGATAAGTTTCATGAGGCAGAAAACGGGGCAAGAGTTGCAGCCAAGTCTGTCGGTCACTGTCACCCTGTATTACCGATACATTGATTCTGAACGAATGTTATTAGATACCGAACCTGATATACAAAATCATATCAGTCTCTTTATTAGTAAAGAAATGATAAAATTTTGTACTGTTGGATAATGTTTTGAACATTTCCTATATCAAAAGTTGATCGTTTCAGGCACGTTATCTAAAAGCATTGATGTTCTAAATCAAACTACAGTTCTTAGTATATGAAACACACACAAGAGGAAGAGTTCAGAAATGAACGAATCCTTCTTCGGGTATTGTAGACTAGGTTATATCATTGCGACCCGACTGGCTGGAGTTACATAAAGATGCATATTTAAATTAGTTTGAATTTACATCTTATGAAACTCGCCTGTCATGTCACAAAGATAAGATGACCACAGCCCTGTTTATTGGAAGCAGAGAAAGAGTTAGTGAACTCTTGGGATGATACATGTTTGATGTATGTAAGGTCCCCTGTCTACACATACCAAGACTGGTTCTTTATACTTCATTATATTCTCTGATAATCTCTCAAGATTCAGTCATATGTTCCTGCTGAAACATGAGTCTGAACCTTTTGAGATATTCACAGAATATAAGCGAGAAGTAAAGAACCAAAATACGGGTATAAGTATTATGTCCTATGATGAGATCAGGGAGGAGAATACTTGTGCATGGAATTTCTAGACTATTCTAAAGGAGAATGAGATTCTCTCTCAGCATTACTCCTCCGTATACACCATTGCACGATGGTATGTCGGGGCGGAGCAGATACACCCTATTTGATATGGTGTTCTCTATGATGAGTACTACTGAGTTACCTTTTTCCTTAAGGGGGTTATGCACTTGAGAAGTTACATACCTATTGAATAGGGTTTCAATCAAATCAGTTGCCTACCGCTTCATATGTGATATGGAATGGGAAGAGCCCATGTCTTAAGTTAGTTAAGATTTGGGGTTGTCCGGCCTATGTCTAAAAGCATGATCCGGACAAGCTCGAGGCAAAGTCTGTAATGTAGAACTGGAAAGGTTCCAGCTATACAAAATACAGCAGATGATTTGGTACAACCAAAGGATTCAGTAGATGCCAACGAACCTCAGCCTCTCCGCCGATCTAGTAGGGTTCCTCACCCACCTGAGAGATACTTCGGTGTCTCTATGACAGTGGGAGCGAGGATTGCATCATGAGATGATGACCCAACTAGCTTCGAGCTGGCCATCAGGAGTAAGACTCTGTAAGAATGGCTGGATGCTTAGCGATCTGAGATGGAATCCTTATACACCAACAAAGTATGGACTTTGGTTGCTATATCTGAAGGGTTAAATCCCCATCAGGAGAAAGTATATCTTGAGAAGATTACTTGGTGTAAATGGAAAGGTTGAGACTTTCAAAGCTATACTTGTTAAAGGTATTCGTCATTGACCAGGCATGGATAATGATGAAACCTTTTCCAGTACCTATGCTTAAGTCCATCCAGATCCTACTTGTCACGGCTACATACCATGACTACGATATCTGGCGGTTGGGTGCCATGACTCCTTTTCTAAATGATGTTTTAGAAGAGTGTGTCTATAAGTACACAGCCAGAGGGCCTCGTAGACAGTGGGAGCAGCGGAAACGTGAGCAAGATGCTTTATCTGATAAAGCAGGCATCGCGGAGTTGGAACGTCTGTTTTGATGTGTTAGCCAAGGAAGTTGACATCATCAAAATGGTAGATGAACCTTGTATATACAAAAAGGTAGTAGGGAGTATGGTGGTGATCCTCGTAGAGTACGTGGATGACATACTCTTGATAGGGAAGGGGTTTCCTATGCTACGCTCGATCAATCTCCGCTTATCACAAGGATTCTCCATATAGGATCAAAATGATACCTCCTAAATCCTGAGCTTTTGGATCTATGAGATAGATTTAATTGGATGTTAGGATTCTCACTAGTTGTAGTGAGATGGTATCAATCGATCCAGGGGAGAATCACTGGAAGTGTTCCAGGGTGATAAAGACGACTGAATGTCAGTCGCAGGCATTGTCTTTACCCTCAGTAAAGGGACGGTATGTTGGAAGAGTTCCAAGCTAGATACCGTGGCATACTAGACGATAAAGGCTGGATACATCGCTACTTAAGAAGCTACCAAAGAGGCTGTTTGGATGTATATTAGTTCATGAGATGAACTTAGTTCCTACCATTGTATGACAATGGAGTTGTGGCTTATGCCAGGAACCCCCGTCCCATCAGTGATCCAGACATATTCTAAGGCAGTATCACTTGATCATGGAGATGGTTGATCTCTAAGGGATCGAGGTTAGGAGAGTAGACTCAGAGGACAACACGGCGGATCCACTCACGAAGGCCTATTCCCAGAGAGAGACTTTTATGGGATGGTTGAGTATGAGATACTACAACCACTGCTACAGATGGCCCTAGTGCAAGTGGGAGATTGTTAGTTATATGTATGCCCTAGAGGCCATTACTGTACATAGGATGTATATTGTAGTGGATGCTGGGACGTATATGGGAAGGACTTTCTTGCTCGACATGATAGTATGCTATCTGGTTACACTTTACCTTAACGTGTATATTGTTTGTCTCTCTGTTATATGTTGGTAAAGCCCTTAGGATGTGTACTTGACTACCTGGACTATGATGCGGATCATACTAGTGGGGACATGGTAGTCCATAAGTACATCCTTGAAAGTCCCTAGTCGTGGGTGTATCGAGATGGGGCATCGATATACCAGAGTAGACTAGCGTGTACCTTCTCGACCATACAGATGGGCGATGGATGATCCCATATCCATTGGTGTTTGACATCGGAGATCATATACGGGTGCTCAGTAGAGACTGGGTACACTGGACGGACTCGCCGAGAACTCCCAGATGGTATTATACCTCACGTCAGATGGCAGTTCTCTGGTGACACTGGTACAGAGTAGTCTGTTGACCCGAGATCGTCATAGAGTCTTGTGTGGTTCCCACTGTGCTTTGATTTCCATCTTACCACGTCCAAGAGGGCGTGCAAAATGGTGGTTTTTGGGTACAGTCCCGAGTCACATGGAGGCAATGAGCGATAGGAGGGGATTCGTCTCTCCCGGTATAAGGAGTTGATGTTGCGCTGTGTTCGATTGGCTATAACCGGAAATCCCTGGCCAGGGTTGCTGAGATTTACTGGTAAGTGTTACCAGTAGTTTCTCGAATTGTTGTAGACCTCATATCGACACGACTTATCGAGCTATTGGGGTCTGACGTTTACCACCCCTAGGCAAGATATACGACATATCAGACGATCAGACCGGACTGTACGGTAGTGTTACTGGTTGGATTCACTGGAGTGTGAGCGGGCTTGCTCGTCGATCTTCTGATCGCTCAATACCCGGGTGGCCGTTACGTTTAGCAGACCGCTTGCGGCTTGTGGGTGTTTGATATGATCATCACCTGCTGCCGGCGTATTGACGAGTCATTAGAGTCCTACACAGAGGTTTCCTGGCTCAAGCGAAACGAAATAGGAGCGCATATGAGATATGTGCGGGACCGAGAATAATGCGTGTATGTGATACCGTATTTCATTCTCGCGATGAATGTATCGAATGGTTGTATGCGATATAACCTAGTTATCGATTCAAGCGTTGATTCGATAAGCCGATACATTGTATACTAGTCGGTTGTGTGCGACATGACCGGATCATTGAATCAAGTGTTGATTTAATGATTTAATGCATAATTATAAACTAGATATATTACTTTGCACTAACTAGTATTGGTTCACTTTAAATGGATTTTCTCACTCGGGATGTGCACATTGTATATGTGATATACTTTTGTACACATGATTGTATCATGTTTGATGATACATGTTTACTTGGTTAAGTGTAAAGAATTAAACCATGGTTAAACATATAATTAGGGTTTTATTTTTCCATTACTTATTTATTCATTTATTTATTTGTTTATACATTTTGGAAAATAAATGGAAAAGAGAAAAGAATGGTGGCTTTATTTGTTGTTTAGTTGAAGCTTCATGAAGCTTTGACTTAGTCCACCATTCTTATCTCATCCTTAACCCTAACCATTACTTTAACCTTGGTCAATTCTCTACACATAACCATAGTTAGAATTATGATAAGAATTGATTTTCTATTCTATTCTAATTAACTTATCATAACATCATCTTCTTCTTCTTTATCTTCTTCACTTGAAGAAAAGCTTACTTCATCAATGGTGATTGATGAAAACAAGTGAGAAATCCAATTCTAAAGTCTACCCACTTCCTATTTCTTCATCCTCTACCTCTTGCCAAGTAGTAGAGTGTGTTTCCTTCACAAGTTTTCATGGCTTGGTGAAGGTGAAGCTTGATCTAGTGATGCTTCGACGTAGATCATCTTCGGCACGTCGTCGATGACCTAGCCCGTCCATTCTCCGATGAAGCCGACGCTAGAGCCCGGGATCCGTATTGGACAGCGAGGAGACTTCATTGCGGAGCCGTGGAGGTGGAGCACCGGATCTACAAAGGTTGTATATCCGTATTCTCATAGTTAAGTGTAAACTAGTTAGCTTTGTCGCCTAGATTTCTAGCCAACGATCCGTAGTCGGGTTTCTCGGCACCTAGATTTTTTGAAATTGGCATGGTTGATGCCTTGTGAGACCTCACTAGAGTGCCTAGGAACCCTACAAGTTGGGTGCAGTCCCGAGCACTTGGAGGCAGTGGCGGTTAGACAGGATTCGTCTTTCCCGGTATTGGGGGTTAATATCGCGCTGTGTCAGAGAGCCTTTACGCAAAGTCCCTGGCCAGGGCAAGCGAGATTTGTTGGTAGGTTCCAGTAGTTTCTCAGGGTGTAATGGGCTTCGCTCCGACACGACTTATACCGCTATTAGGAGACTGACGCTTGCCGCCCCCTAGGCCCGATATGTGATAGTCTTAGACGAAAAGACCGGACTGTACGGAGATTGTCACATCATACTCAGTAGGAGTTCGGATGGGTTTCCTCATTGGCCTTCTTATCGACATCTACCTGGGGACCGTTACGTATAGCTAGTGCCGTTTGCGGTCTATGGTTAAACCCACTGCCAGCGTAGTAGTCGAGTCTCTAGAGTCCCACACATAGAGTTTCCCTACTCCAGGAGAAACGATATAGAGGTCGTATGGTTTTACGACAAGGGTTCGGACGCATACGTGTGTTTACGCACGAACGACATCCGGACAGTTTTTACTAGTCGGCTTTGGTTTAAGCCAGTTTCTAGTATCCGATTATTGGATTTATACAGTCTAAAGTTTTTCCGTGTTTTCACGGATAGGAGGGGCGTTCTCGTAATTGCGCGAGAAGCTTCTAGAAGATGGTGACTTGGGGGTTAAGGTGGCATATGCATTAAATGAGATTAGTGAGTCATTTGAGTGATTCATCCAAGTCATTAATGCATCATAAATGCTTAATGACTCATGGAGATGAATCACCCTCTTATATTTATTAAGCATGATGATTAATCATTCATTTTCTTTTGTTGGATAAATCATAATGCTTGATATATATTATGATAGCTTATTATCTCATCTCATTTCTTTTGCTCACTTTCTCTCTCCTCAAGCTCTCCCTCTTCAAACCCTAATCCTCCCCTCTCATGTGTTGAGACCAAGGATTAGAGTAGACTACTTAATCCTTAACCACTCTCTATATCACCTAGGTTACTTAGATTAGCGATTTAAGAAACCTAGTTACCTCAAGTTAGAGGTGAAGCTTGTAGTTAAGCTCTCGGGTGGATCTTCTACTACATAGAGAAGGCCGAAGAGGATGTGGAGATCGACAAGACGAAGGACTCGGTTCTATAGGTATAATCACTTATCATAGTAGTTAACCCTTCTATGGTTTCTTGTTAGTTATTGTTTATGTAAAGATTCTCGGTCAGTCGATGTTTACGCTTTAAACAAGATCGTTTTTCATTATTCCGCCTCCCCGCAAGTCGTGGGGTGTTGTACATCGACTTACAGTGGTATCAGAGCCTCGCTAAACAATAATTAACTCATTAGCAAAGTCGTAAGAATTTCGAACGCAAAAAGAACAGGTAACATCATCGAATTATCACAGTTTCTGTCGAATTTAAAACTGGCTCTAAAATTTTTTCAGGGACCTTCAGATTAACATTCATAGAATAATAGGGATACTGAAGAAATTTGGACTCCTGACTCGGTCAACTCACCGCGGAACCGCGGCGGATCCATGAGATCCGCCGCAGATCCGCGACCGAGTTGGGGCCGAGTCAGCCCAAATTCCTTCAGTAACTCTCCTGTGTTAAGAGTGATGTTTCTGGGATATTTTATTTTCTGCTCAAGTCTCAGGTGCACAGAGAAGTTTTGGGAGTAGAATCTAAAGTGTTTGCTCGATCGAAATTTTACGATGTTTGCTAATTTGATTATATCTGTGTTTGTATAATGTGTTCGTAAACTTCCCCTAACTGCTAGTATGTTGGTTGGCAGGGGGTTGCACATTTCTGTAATGGTTTTTACTGTTTGTGGTTGTGAACTGTATTGGACTGTTGTGATGATTAGCCGAGGTTTGAGATGGGTTATTATATTCATTCATTCGTTGTAATTGTAATATGTTGTAATATTATTTTGCGGGGCACATCCAGGTTGCCGTTGTAGCCACCGTTGTATTATTTTATTTTACTGTTTTTTGCTCCTAGGATAGACCCAAGATGGGGTGCACAAACTACCAGGTACTTTGAAGTGTTTAGTGGCCTACTCACTTTGTTGAGGGAGACCGCTTCACTTCGGGTATTTGACGGGTAGTTTGCCGTACCCGTAGGGGTCTTGGGTGGGGTAATGGCTATTCATCATAACTGTGTAATCCGTCTTTTGTTGCAGGCTCTAAACAAACGCGGATTGCTTGCAAATCCAATAAAGTTCATATGAGATCTGGAATGCCTATTATTGCGTCTGACGAATGTACAATATCTATATATGATAGCTATTTAGACGTCACTTATGTTTTACACCCGCGCTAGCCCAGCCCCCGCTCTGTCGTTAGTTAAGTAACCTAACGGGTGATGACGGGACCCAGTGGCGAATGCGGATGGCATAAGAGGACGTTGTATTTTCGTTGTTCTCTGCAATGATAGGTTAAATGATGGGACGCATTATTTTAATGCAAAGAAAATAAACCAAAGTTGAATCGTTGGAACAAATTTAAAAGAAACCACTCAGTTATTTTAAAAGAGCAGATTTTTTAATTGCGGAGCTTTAACCACTCCTTTTAAAAAGCTATCAGGTTCCTTCGGTTATATCAAGTTCACTACGTTCACGGTTTCGCCAAAACCAGTCGTAGCCCTCCGTCATTTCTTATGGATGGTCAGTAGTATTCAAGCTATGTTTGTTGGCTTTCGTCAAGGCATAGTGTTTGGTAGCTGCTGGGGTATTCATTTGTTGCATAGATAGATGAGTTGGTTTGGGACAGTCGTATTACCTTGTTGGCTTTCGTCAAGGGTGTATACGGGTGGGTTCGAATTAACAAGATAATGATGGGCAGAACTTGACATGTGTTTTATGATTTTTTGGCTTTCGTCAAGGTCATAAGAACATGGGGCAAAAATCTACATCGGGAGTTTCTAAAGAAACTGAAACTTGCTAGTGTTGCATACCATTTGGAGTTTGATGAATGTTGGTAGGATTCCTTCAACATTATCATACGATGATATTTGGATCCCGATCCTACTGTGAGTATATGCTACTTATCAGGAGATTCGTGACTTAACGATCAATGCTATAAACCAAGTAGGTGTCGAGAAAGGTGTCAGCGGGGCTACGCCCCCAGAGAAAAGAGGTTATTTAATTAAGGAACTTCACGAAAGCGTTGGAAAACCTCCCTCGAAGTACCGACACTAGCCTGGCTGAACGGTTAAGCAAGAATTGTACAGTAAGAATAGTCCTGGCTAATTCTTCTTTTATGGTTTGAGGAAGGATTCGAGAAACAGTGGGAGCCATCCAGTTTAGATAAATTAAAAGCCAATCTAAACTTGCAAGAGCATCATGTTAAAGTGTTTTCTTCTTTCTCTCTCATTGCAGCGACCTTGTGACCATGACTAGGTTACATCTAGATAACAAGTTGACTGAATCTAACTTATATGACTGGCAAAGGTCTGTCCAGATGTCCATTGCCTATGACAAGCTGGACCATCCTATTACTACTCAAGATCCCGCCGTCCCAGGTCCAGTTTCCACCGTCGTGGATATGGATATCCGTCTGACAAGGGAAAAGGATAAAGCAAAAGCTGAGTGCCTCGTGTTGGCTTCAGTTGATGGTGTATACCAGAAGCAACATGAGAAGATGGACTTATTTTCCATCTTTCTCCATAAAAAAGATTTATATGGAGAGCAAACTCATATCGGAAGATATGAGACCTCGAACGATTTAATTCAAGCGAGGCTGGCTGTTGGGTTATCTGTAGGGAACAATGTCCTTACAATGACTAGCTCTGTTGATGAGCTCAAGGACCTGGAGACCATGTTGGGAAACAGGTCATACGCTGACTTATTTCCACAGTCCCTACCCTCTACTTACACCCTGAAAGAAACCAGGGAGACACAAGCTCTGCTTAATGGGGGACCTTCTTCTTCTACGTCCAGGGCGAAAGCAAAGGGTGAACAGAAGAAGACCTCTACGAAGCCGATATACGGTGTCAATAAAGTAGGAGGAAAGGGAAGAGCAAAAGTTTCGGGACTTGTTATAGCTAAGGAGGGATGTTCCTATTGTTATGGGAACGGGCATTGGCAGAAGGATTGCAGGGCTTTGGAAGCCAGTAGCCAGGATACGAAGCATGTTGTGGCTTCAACCTCAAGTGTGTTTGTAATTGAGAACTGTTTGTCAATTAACTCTACTTCCTGGGTACTAGATACCGGAGCAGGATCTCATATCTGTAATTCATTACATGCTTTGAGAAACCGTAGAGTTATAAGGGTAGGTGATATGTCTCTCAGAGTTGCAAACGGAATGAGCGTGGACGCTGAATCCGTGGGAGAATATCGTCTAAGTTTGACAAGTGGGCAGATATTGATTCTACGTAACTGTTTGTATGTACCTAGTTTGACTTGTAATATCATATCAGTGTCCTTACTTTCAAAAGAGGGATATGATTTTACATTCGTAAGCGATGTAGTTCACATCCACCTAAATCAAGTTCTGATTGGGTCCGGTACATTAGATGACGGTATATACGTATTGAGTCAAGCTCAGGTTTTCAATGTCCAGAACACACTTAAAAGAAAGTCTCCAGAAATGAATCAGGCTTTCTTATGGCACTGTAGACTAGGTCACATCAATGAAACACGATTAACGAAGTTACATAGAGAAGGATATTTGAATCCGTTCGAATATCAATCTTATGCCACTTGTGAATCTTGTCTCATGGAAAAGATGACAAAGACTCCGTTTACTAGACACGGAGTAAGAGCGAGCGATCTTTTAGGACTCGTACACAGTGACGTGTGCGGTCCAATGTCTACACATGCACGAGGTGGTTATTCCTACTTCATTACTTTTACGGATGATTTCTCTAGGTATGGACATATCTTCTTGATGAAGCATAAATCCGAGGCCTTTGAGAAATTCCAGGAATACAAGAATGAAGTGGAAAACCAAACAGGCAAAAGTATTAAGACACTGAGATCTGATCGAGACGGTGAATACTTAAGTGCCAAATTCCTGGGTTACTTAAAAGAGAATGGAATTCTCTCTCAGCTTACTCCTCCATACACACCACAACACAACGGTGTATCGGAAAGGAGGAATCGAACCCTATTGGATATGGTTCGTTCCATGATGAGTAAGGCTGAGTTACCGCGATCATTTTGGGGTTATGCGCTAGAATCAGCGGCATATCTTTTGAACAAGGTTCCAACCAAAACTGTGCCTACCACACCATATCAGATGTGGAGTGGGAAGAAACCCTATCTTCAGTACCTGAAGACATGGGGGTGTCCAGCTTTTGTAAAAAAGCAACATCCGGACAAGCTCGAGGCACGCTCAGTAGAGTGTAAGTTTATGGGATATCCAAAGAACTCCATGGGATATTGCTTCTATTACGCAGAGGAACAAAAGGTTTTTGTTTCTCGTCATGCCCGCTTCTTAGAAACTGAATTTTTAGAAAATCAGAAGAGTGGGAGCGCAGTAGAACTGGAAGAAATTCCAGAACCACAAGCTGTTACTGAAAGTTTGGTAGAACAAGAAGTTTCAGAAGAAAGGGATGTTCATCACAGAATACTGCATTTCATACCGCCCATTCTTACGCTCGTGTGTTTATAGGTAGGTGCTTTTGATCCGTGTTTGTTACATATTTGCAGGATACAGGTTCTCGGTTCTAAAACGGTGAAATTCACGGAAAACACGACAAAATCCGGGTTCCTGCCAACCACAGATAAAACACGGTCTCCGCTATTCATCCGTATGCTGCCAGATACCAGTTTAGGGAGACAAAATGTCAAATCAATGTCATCCTCATGCACAAGGCTCAATGGTAGCACAAAATCCAAGAGATCTACGCGGAGCTCGAGGCAATCATTCCAAATCTTGACAAAAAGTCCACCTTTCCCTCAACAAGAATTCTGGAAGAAATGTGGAGGTATTTTCAGAATACACATATGCCATACTGAAGTACACTGAAGACCAGGGAAGTACTGAAAAGCACATGCCCCAAATCCATCATAAGGCCGCGGATCCGCGGCCAAAGTAGGGTCCAGGCCGCGGATCGGCGGCCGTACTGGCGCCGTAGGGGGTCGTCTTTCAGGGGCAGTTTTGTCTTTGTACCTTTGATCTGGTGGTTGCCCTAGATCTTCAACTCCCTGCCTA
Source organism: Agapanthus africanus (assembly GCA_030015575.1). Taxonomy (NCBI): domain Eukaryota; kingdom Viridiplantae; phylum Streptophyta; class Magnoliopsida; order Asparagales; family Amaryllidaceae; genus Agapanthus; species Agapanthus africanus. Next base: position 293,584,787 of record JASDDO010000012.1, on the reverse strand, counting down.
TAAATACAACAGACTTGAGCTTAACCAAGGGAGCTTTTCTTTGTTCTTCATTTTTGTTGTTTTGTTCTTCTTCTTCCTCTTCTTCATTCTTTCTCCATGACATTGTAGTGAGAGCTTTTGAGTGGAAGATTAATGAAGATGAGGGCTTGTTATCTTTCTTGTTAGTTTGCTCCCCCTTGAGATTCTTGCTTTCTCTTGCTCATTCAACCTCTTCATTGAGCTTGAATGGGTAAGAGTTAGTTATTGATCTCAAGGGTCGTATTTTCTCACGGGACTAGTTCTTCACTTCACATGTGTTCTCTACCCTTCCCTTGATCTTGCAAGTTCTTCATTGAGCTTGCAAGTTTAAGGGTTGGCTATTGAGCACATGCTTGGCTTGGGTTCTACTTCCGTGTTCTTTTTATTTGCTACTTGCATTTTTCTTTCTTGTTTTACTTACTTGCAATTTTATTTCATGCATTTAAATTCCATGTACTTTAATTACTTGTATCTTTTCTTTTCTTTGTTCTTTTCTTTTGCTCTCTTTTGTTCATTTTGTGAATGAATGTAATTATTATTGTTAAGAAGAAATACGATATTATAAGTTAAAGATTTTCTTTTCTCTTTTCCTTTTCCCATTATTTTCCATTGAACTCCGCCCAACCATACGCAAGCGCTCCGTTAGGCACCCTACCCTAACAAGGTAACGGTGATTCTTAACCGCGACCGGTTGCGTTCGGTTTGGCCGGAGGCGAAAGCAAGAGACAAGAACGGAAGGACAAGGGTAAATAAGCCGGATTCCACGAATACCGCGCTTAAATCCCCTAATCCACGTTTTTGCCGATTGCTCTAGCTTCAATTGGTCAAGACTCGGCTCAAAGGTTTCGAGTACGGATTTCTTTAGCTTATAATCTCGTATCTTTTCTTAACAACTTTATACTTGCAAATAAACACATAGGTTAGAATCAAACTCATACAGATTCTTTATTGACTCGTCTAAGACAAGAAGGTAAAATACCACCATCTCCCTGTGGACCGACCCGTGCTCAACCGGCTAGCTGCAAAGCGACACCGTCCTGATCGCGGTTACACTTAAATTCTTTGAACATCCGACACGCCAAAAGAGAAAGGGTTATTTAATTAAGGAACTTCGCGAAAGGGTTATTTAATTAAGGAACTTCGCGAAAGCGTTGGAAAACCTCCCCTTATCTCTGCACTTACCTGGCCTCGTGATCAGTGTATCTTGAGCCTGTTTCTCGACACAGTTTTACTTCGACAATCAAGTTCTCGAGCAGGTCTAGTTGACCTAGGTGAACCCTAGAACGATTAGGTGTGTGGTATTTTTGTGTCGTGATTATTTTTGTCCATATTCTTTTTTTGTGTATATTTCATTCTTCTGCTAACAACTAACTAAAAAAAAAATTCACATTCTTTTTCCCCTCCTTTTCTCTACCGTTCTCTCTCTCTCTTCATATCATGGGTACTCCACCTCGCAAAACTCTTGCCGAACTTTGGTACCCACAACCAGACATAACTTCCTACGGTTCTTGTTTTGGCCGAACTTCGAACGACCCCTGCATGCCCAAAGTTTCACTGAAAGATCGCATAGCAGCGTCTAGGACAAACACTTGCACTCCTCATTCCACTTCGTATCAACCATTTCAAATATGCACCCCCGCTTATGTTGATACCCCTTCTGCAAGTCGTCCTTTGTCCATCGCTGAACGTATTGAACAATCCCGCAGCCGATCTTTCACTCCTTTCACCACTTCAAATTCTTGGGATCAACAATTCCATTCTCCGTCTTATCCACCTGTTGATCCCACTCCTGTCCAGCCATTCAATTCCTACCAATCCTACCCTACTTTTGCACCTTCCGTAGACATTGCTTCAGAACCGCCTTTTGGGAGTTTTCAGTATCCATACAACTGTGAATCTTTCACTGAAACCCCTTCACAACCAATGTCTAGTCTAGAACAGTCGTTGGAAGACTTTAGGGTAGCGTCAAGCCAACAAATGATGGATTTGAATGCGTCCATGGCCGCCCTCATACAACCTAGTGATCCGGTAGCTAGTTTTCAACTAGCTCCAACTTTTTCAAGGTATGATGCGGCGGCAGGACAGGCTGTGACTTTGAGTGGAGAGAGTGAGATGTACCCCCTTCCAAATCAAACCTACCCGCCCCAAATTGAATCCCACAACTCCTGTTTTGAAAGTCTATCGAGTATCCCACATGATTTATCAATTGAAGATAGAATGATGAATGAGTTGTGCGACTTCGTAGTGTTTGATTTGCCCGCTTATGAAGGGTCTCTTCCAAGTGAAACCGATCCTAAACCTTTTAACCTCTACACCTCCATCTTAGAACCTGAATTGATTAATATCCATGCTTTGGTTGAGGTGTCTGAGAATATTGAATTCCACTTGATTGAGGATATTGACGCCGGGAATATTTTGGATGATGAACCCATAGACTTCGCTGAATTTTTCTCTCCAACTCATCATCCTGAGTCATTAAATGTTTTTCCCGAACTTCATATGCGTCTTGATTTTGATGAAATAGGCATGGATGAGCTTAACTTTGAGGAGAACTCTGAGGATAGATTTGAGGATGAACCAGTTATAATTGATGAGTCAGATTTTCCAATTCATCCTATCCCTTCCACTGACTGTGTACACCCTCCTGAACCTTTAAACGAAAACCTTCCTCAACCGCTTCCCTCCACCCTTTCCATCGTTCCGACCTTGCAAGAACCCGTATCATTTTCACTTCATATGTCTGGTTTACCAAGTTCGGCGTACCCATGGTTTTTTGCGAATCTTGAGGGATTCGACCCCATTTCTCGACGAGTAAATATATTAGCACAATCACTTTCCACACATCGGTCATCCCAAATCGTGCTAAACTATTTACTCCAGTTACACCCTCAAGTTCGTATTCCACTTCTTTTTCCCTTCCGCCATTCTTCTTCTTCTCATCTACCGAGACCGCATTCCACTTCTCTCCACAAGCGGTCTCGCGTAGTCTCCATTTCTTACCTCTCCGCATTCTTCCACCAGCCACTGCTTTATAGAGATAAGATCTTTGAATGGTTGGTGTTAACTTTTGGCCTGTGTAAGGCCTTGTATAAATGGATACTGTTCTTTCCCCTCTAATCCTGAATTTTAACGCTTAACAGTGGAAACACTGTTTTACTTAAGTTTGGGGGGGGGCTCTTTTTTGTATATTTTTTTTTTGTTTTCTTTGTTGTATATAATTTGTTTTTAGGGAGCGCCGACAATTTTGACCCTCTTGGTATAGCCTGACAGTGAGGGCACTGTCAAGTTTAAGTTTGGGGGTGTGCTCGGTAAGCTTTCTTCCTTCGCATTCATTTGTATATTTTGCATTTGCATACCTTATTTAAAAACCCATAAAAATTTAAAAATTTTCTAAAAATATAAAAACTTTTTTGTCAAGTTAGCTTGTGGAAGAACTCTGATTCAACATTCGACGGTTTTTGTTTGAAAAATATAGGAATAACTAAATCTTATGTTTGGATTTTGAAAACCTGAAAGATAACTCTCCTTTGAAGTTAACTATAGCTGATATACGTCTTTACATTACACTACACGTGTTGTGAGTCTTGGAAATTAGATGACAAGTCTTTTATGTTTAAAAAAACTTTTAAATAGATAAATGATTTTCTGAGGATCAAATAGGTTTGTTCTGAAATAAGTAATATATCAAGAATAGTTTATGAAGTAAGTGAATATGAGGGAATGTTATTGATGCCTTAATTGGAACTAAGTCTGAAAAATAACCCATCTGAAACTTGATTGGAATGATTACACACCGAACCCACTAAACACGTCTTTTATCCAAAAAATAATTGAACTACCAGTTATATCTCCGTTCGTATTGAATCATCATGTTTTTCACGCCAAACTGTCTTTTGTTTTTGGACCTAGGTAACTTGAGTAATTAAGTCCGCTGGGGTGTTTCTACACCTAATGCCCTAAAACCAACTGGTTTGGGTACATTGGCCCAAAGCTCGCTAAGAAGCCTAGAAAGTCCAGATAAAAACAAAGTCAAGCAAGTGTTCTCTCCGAGTTAAAATTCCTAACGGTTCTTTGTGTGAGAATAATCTTGATAAAAGACAAGCTTTTATAAAAAAAATTTAACGGAGATATGAAGGTTTTACTCTATGATAAAGACTGTTGCACGTTCACAGAGGTGTGTATGAAATGAAAACAAGAAAAAGGTGGAGTGAAGAATAAGACCTAGTTTCCTGTTAGGGAAGATAGAAATTCTGAAGTTGAAACTTTACTGGAAAACGAAACTTGAAAAATGCTTAACTCTTTATAAAACTTATGTGATCCTTTTAAAATTGTTATCTGGGCTCTATTGTGTGACATAATGACTTTATTCGACCTTTCGGGAACTTAACGACACTATTTTGCACTGCACGTAAAGACATATAAAATCTGTAGTTGAATAAGAAGCGAGGTGTGAAAAATTAAGGTTCGATGGTCTAGACTTAGGATTATAGAATTGTTATTTTCTAAAACAAAACTTTAGGATGTGAATCTTAGTTATTTTACAAAACTAGCTTGACCGGATTTTGTGGGTAGTATCCGCTGAAAACCCTCAGGAGACAACACTCCTCCTACTAGGGACACCTAGAGATTTAACGGCTTGTTGCACGCGCTCAGCGCAATCGCGTTCCCTGCGAAAGTGCGGTTATCAGTTTATTTTTATGAATAATTGGTTTTGCTCGGGACGAGCAAAAGTTAAGTTTGGGGGTATTTGTTCATCACAGAATACTGCATTTCATACCGCCCATTCTTACGCTCGTGTGTTTATAGGTAGGTGCTTTTGATCCGTGTTTGTTACATATTTGCAGGATACAGGTTCTCGGTTCTAAAACGGTGAAATTCACGGAAAACACGACAAAATCCGGGTTCCTGCCAACCACAGATAAAACACGGTCTCCGCTCTTCATCCGTATGCTGCCAGATACCAGTTTAGGGAGACAAAATGTCAAATCAATGTCATCCTCATGCACAAGGCTCAATGGTAGCACAAAATCCAAGAGATCTACGCGGAGCTCGAGGCAATCATTCCAAATCTTGACAAAAAGTCCACCTTTCCCTCAACAAGAATTTTGGAAGAAATGTGGAGGTATTTTCAGAATACACATATGCCATACTGAAGTACACTGAAGACCAGGGAAGTACTGAAAAGCACATGCCCCAAATCCATCATAAGGCCGCGGATCCGCGGCCAAAGTAGGGTCCAGGCCGCGGATCGGCGGCCGTACTGGCGCCGTAGGGGGTCGTCTTTCAGGGGCAGTTTTGTCTTTGTACCTTTGATCTGGTGGTTGCCCTAGATCTTCAACTCCCTGCCTATAAATACAACAGACTTGAGCTTAACCAAGGGAGCTTTTCT